>CM071847.1:15698324-16286390 GCA_036507275.1 Sicyos edulis
TGATAGGGTTTGTCTTCATCTAGAGGTCGAGCGGACATAACGTACCTTGTCCCCACTTGGTCGGAGTAGAGCGAAGCATAACGTACCTTGCTTCCAGGCGGCCGGTGAGGGATTAGCTACCTCATTGGCATAAGCCTGGTTTGTAGCTGCTAGAGCGGAACCAGCTAGCGGTGCAAGCCTACCTTGGCGGGTTCTTGGCTTCGTGAGTGAGTGGTAGTGCCGCATGATGAGTCTCGAGGGCCTCGCACCATCGTGATCGGTGACCGTTTCCGAGTCTTAGGCATGCGTGCACGGCGCTGTGGTTTGCCCTTTAGGCCCCCGCATTCTGCCGGTTGCGAGAAGAGCATGCGTGTCGCGCGCCTACGCAGCGTTAGTAGCCGATTCGGAGAAGCTCCCGGGCTAATGTTCGTGGAGTACACCGTTCCTTCTTGTTTAGAGCGGACTTGGTACTCTCAGATAGTCCAGTTATAAGCGAGGTAAGAGACCGCTTGAGGACACCCATTGGGATTGACTTTAGAGTTAATCAATTGGTGAGGGAGAAAGACCCTCGAGGGTGTCGGACATCTTGGGATCGGTTTTGAGGTGATCAATTGGCCAAGGGAGAAAGACCATGGAGATGTCCTGGGATTGGTTTGAGAGCCAATCATTAGGCCGGAAGTAGGAGACTTCCGTGGATTCCTGATTTTCCTTGTGAGCTCATTGAGCTAAGATCAGTGTGTTGATATTGGTGACATGTGTACTAGGCTCGCTAGATGATAGATTGCATCGTGATCGCACTCCGGCCGGGGTTCTTCTTGAGTATGTTTATACTCACCCTTATCGTGGTTTCTTCCACGGGTAACTTGGGACAAAGACTCTAGGTGGCTAAGCGGAGAGAGGGAGATCATGGATCTTCGACACTCTGCCGTGTCTTATTTTCTTCGTTTTTGGATTTGACATGTAGTTGGACTTAGATCCGTGGGAAAACTATGATTTGAACTATTTTATGTTTTTAAGTAAAGTAATCGATGATCCTTTGTTTTAATTTGAATGGTTCGTTTTTGCCTAATGAATGTTTACTTTGTTTTGATTGTTTTCCGTTCATGTGTTTGAAAAGCTTTTAATCAGGCCATGGCCGGGTCCTTTTATGTTTTAAATTTGCATCTTGAGTAAAGACCTAGATTTAGTTCCATTTTGGGTTGGGTCTTTACGGTTGGTATCGAGCACGAGTCATAGGTCACAGTAGACTAACTGTTTGTAGGTTGTGTTCCCATGATCTCCGCACTCCAAGGCCGCCGGGGTTTGTCTAAGTTCAATAAGCTAAGGGTTTTGTTTATGATACTATATGCAGTACACATGTGTCATCTTTGTTGTGAGAGAAAGTCCGAGCGTGGACTAACCCGTTGTGGTTTCCGTGTAGATCGCGATGATCTGGGTTACCACGTAGTGGGCAGTCCGTGCAGGCGCAAATAGAGATCTTTGCGAGCCGGCAGCCGGTGTATATCGAGCTCGTAGGCGCCTGTGGCACAGAGAGGTTAACTTGCCCTGAGAGAAGGGGCGAGGCTGCTATGCCTCAAGGTGCGCTCGGGAGAGATATTTACGCTATGAGAGACATGATGATGGGCCTAATGGCGAGCAGAGTCGAGACTTCCAGCGCAGCTAGCGGCGAGAGAGGAGTCTAGGGCACAGATAGCCCAGTTGACACGGCCATGCGTGAGGCACCCCAGCCCACTCAGTAGCCCCGTGAGCTCCGGTAGCTCAACCGGAGAAGGCGAGTCATCGGACGATCGGACTCACTTGATAGTGCGGAGGAGGCGATGAGTTTGGCAAGTGGTTGAAAGATTTCACCAAGTGGAAGCCAAGAGAATTTGATGCTTGAGAGAACCCACTTGTGGCGGTCGGTGGTTGGCAAGAATGGAGTACATCTTTAGAGTTATGGGATGCCCAGATGTACAGAGGCCGAGATGTGCGGCCCATGTTCTCCCGACACAAGCCCGAGTGGTGGTGGGAGTCCACAGATAGAGCTAGACCAGTGGGTCTTCTCCGACCACACAGGGAGTTCTTTAGAACAAAGTTCATGAGCTAAGTATGTTAATGACGAGGCTCGGCAAGAGATGCAGAGGCCTTCTCAAATCACGAAACAGGATCGAGATAGTATTCTTGCCTATGAGAAGAAGTTCTCTAAGTATAGCTATTTGTGCAGACCTGAGCTCATTGCCACCGAGGAGCTCAAGACTAAGAAGTTCATTTGTGGGTGAGGAAGGAGGTTGCTCGAGGATGTTCGAGCACTCGCTCTGAGAGTTATGATCGAGCGATGAGTTGGCCACGATTTATAACCGAAGTATCCGCCGGTCAGAGATCTGTTGCGCCCGGCTCAGGTCGATTCGGCACTGCCAGCTGATACTCGGCGAGAAGAGGAAGTGCAGGACTTCTAGTAGTTTCGCTCAGCTGGCGTGAACGACTCCGCCAGGGGCGATCCAGTGGTCGAGATCAGCGCCAAACCTCGTAGTGAGAGCCGGGATCGCCAGCGGCGGGACCAGCGACCCGACTCATTGCAACAAGTGCGGAAAGGCACATTATGGTGCAATGTGGAGCATCGCCCGTGCTTGCTACTGAGATGTGGCAAGGAGGGCGCACTTGCTTGGTCTGCACTCGAGGATTTAGCTTGTGAGCGGGACCGGCCAAGCAGTGGCGGCTGAGTGTTTGCCACTACTGCCAGAGGGCGGAGCGTCTTGATGATGCACGATTCTGAGTGCTGGCCTTGTCTTGTCTCTGACTATGCATTTGTATTGTTTGATTCAGGTTGACCCATTCCTTTGTTTACGATGCATTCGTTAGACAAGCTTGTGTGGGCTCGAACCTCTAGGGTTTGAGTTTGTGTGTTGCTCCTCCTTCGGGTGTGAGTATGTTAGCTAGCATGAGAGTTAAGCATGGCGCGGATACGGATATCGATGAGATTTTAGAGGCTACCCTCATAGTGCTTTGTCTATGGCGGTTTCGATGTGATCATTGGCATGGATTGGTTGGCGAGAACCATGCATTGATAGACTGCCGCGAAAGAAGTGGTGTTTAGGCCGCCTCGAGGCCGAGCTTCAAGTTCAGCGGTGTCGAGGAGGAACTTGCCCGCCTTTGATCTCATGAAAAGCCCATAGATTGTTGGCTCGAGGAGCTTGGGGCTTCTTGGCAAAGCTGTCGAGAGATAGTAGCTGCTGCGTTGGTTATTGACATGGTCCACATGGGTGCAAGAGTTTGCGAGATGTTTTCCACTGAAGAGTTCTAGGGTTTACCCCAGGCGGGAGTTGGACTTCACCATTGGTGGAGCCGGGGACTCTTCCCATTTCCAAAGCCCCGTGTCGTATGGCGCCGGTGAGTTGAGAGAACTCAAAGTGCGGTTGCAAGAGATCTTTGGATCGAGGAGTTTCATCCGTCCCGAAGTGTGTCCACGTGGGAGCACCACATCTGTTTGTTAAGAAGAAGAAGGGATCCATGCGCTTGTGTATAGACTATAGAGGCCCGAATAAAGTCACGGTGAAGAATAAGTATCCCCTGCGGCGTATAGATGATCTGTTTGATCACCTTCGAGAACCTCGGTGTTTTCTAAGATTGATTTGAGGTCGGGGGTACCATCGGTGAGGATTGAGATGCGGATATCGAGAAGACCAGCGTTCGGATCGGTATGGTCATTATGAGTTCGTGGTCATGTCTTTCGGACTCACGAACGCCCAGCAGCGTTTATGGACATGATGGGCCGAGTGTTCAAGGCATTCTTGGATAACTTCGTCATCGTATTCATAGACGACATTTTGATTTATTCGGGACAAAGGAGGACCATGCTTCGCGCGCGAGGCAAGTTTTGTGACGTGCGTGAGAACCGATTGTTCGCAAAGTTCTCTAAGTGTGAATTTTGGCTAGAGAGAGTAGCCTTCCTTGGACATATCGTGTCGGCGGATGGTATAGCGATGGACCATAAAAGATAGAGCGATTAGCTCATGGGCGGGCAGAAGCGGCGGTCGCCGAGATCTGCGCGACTTTTTGGGTGCAGCGGTTATTACCGGCGTTTACGTGAAAGACTTTTCGCTAAGGCGGCACCTAACCCGTCGACCAAGAAGGGTGTTGACTTTATTTGGGATGCTAGATGTGAGGAAAGTTTTGCCCGGCTTAAGCTCGGCTTAGCGGCGGCACTGTGTTGGCGATTCGGAAGAAACGGGAGGTTTCGTAGTTTATAGTGATGCTTCCAAGTATGGTTTAGAATTTGTGTGTGTTGATGCGACATGGGAAGGTGATAGCTTATGCTTCCCGGCGGTTGAAGCCTTATGAGAAGAACTATCCAACTCATGATATGGAGTTGGCTGCGATTATTTTTGCTCTAAAGATTTGGAGGCATTACTTATATGGTGAGAGGATTCGGTTGTTCACGGATCACGAGCCTCAAATATTTCTTCACTCGAAGGAGTTGAACATGAGGCGGAGGAGGTGGCTCGAGTTAGTAAAGGACTACATTGTGAGATTTTGTATCATCCCGGAAAAGCCAATGTTGTGGGCGATGCGTTTGAGTAGGAAGGCGTCGCATTGGCGGCTTTCTTTGAGCTCCCAAGTTGAATTGCGGAAAGAGTTTGAAAGCGAACCGTGTGCGGTCTTGTTGGGAGAGGTTACCGCGGGGTAGCCCAACTATCGATTCGGTAAATCGCTTAAGCGAGAGGATCATCGAATGATCGGTAGAGTGATCCCAAGTTGAAGAGATTGCTCGAGAGGGTTAAGGCTGATGGTGATTTCGACTTTGTTGTGGCACGGGACGAAGGCTTGAGTGCAGAAAGTCGATTGTGCGTCTGGATGCCTTGAGGTTCGAAGAGTTGCTCGGCAAGAGGCACATAGTTCCCCATTCACTTGGCACCCGGAGGTACCAAGATGTACCAAGATCTCAAGCGGACGTTACGGTGGATGGGCATGAAGCGAGATATAGCGGAGTTTGTTGGCCGGTGTCTCATTTGTCAACAAGTGAAGGCCCAGACGAAACCCTGCGCGGTTTATTGCGGTAGTTAAGTGTTCCACGATGGAAGTGGGATGAGATTTCGATGGATTTTATCTCTGCGGGTTGCAGAGGACAGGAGAGGGTTCACTCGAGATCACGGGTAGTAGTGGGCCGGGACGTGACCAAGAGTGCACACTTTATTCGGGAAGATTAGTTATCTGCGTGGAGCGGTGGGCACGATTGTTCCTTGAATGGTTGTGCGGTACCCACGGGTACCCGCAAAGATAATATCGGTCGGGATTCTCGGTTCACATCTAAGCTTACGGAGCGCTCCAGAAAAGTGCAGGAGGCGAGTGCGATTTCGAACCTTTGCCTTCCCACCCTCAAGCCGATGGTCGAGGCCCGAGAGGGTGAATCGGTTCACGGAAGACTTGTTGAGAGCTTTGTGTCTTGGACTTCCCGAGCGGTGGGACGATGCACATGCTTGATGGGTTAAGCTTACAACAACGGCTATCGAGCGACTATTCGAGATGGCCCCATTCGAGGCGTGGTATGGTAAGCGCTGCAGATCCCCAGGTGTTGCGGGAGGAGGTTGAGGATAGGCGGAGTTACAGGACCCGAAGTTACTTGGATGACGAGCAGCGGTCACGAAGATAAGGGCTCGCATGTTGGCCGGCACAAAGTAGAGCGAGAAAAGTTACGCCCGATGTGAGGCGTAGAGACTTGGAGTTTGAGGTGGGTCAACATGTTTTCTGAAAGTAGCACCTATGCGTGGGGTGTTAAGGTTTGGAAGCGAGGCAAAATGAGCCCCGAGTTTGTAGGGCCTTTTGAGATCCTTGAGCGGATCGGAGCGGTAGCCTATCGGTTAGCTTTACCCCGTCTTTATCAGTGGTGCATAATGTGTTCCACGTTTCGATGTTGAGAAAGTGCGTGGCGAGATCCTTCGCATGTGCTAGAGCATGAGCCCCTAGAGTTGAGTAAAGAATTATCCTTGAGGAGAAGCAGGTGCAAATTTTGGCTTATGAGCGCAAGGTATTGCATAGCCCAGAGAGATAAGTTTAGTAAAGGTTCTTTGGAGGCATCGGAGGCGGAGGAAGCGGCGTGGGAGCTAGAGGATGAGATGAGGACTCATTACCGGAGTTGTTCAGTCTTAGGACTTTCGGGGACGAAAGTCTTTTAAGGGGAGTATTATAGCAGCCCGTTTTCCTTCACGATTGATAACAAAATTAATTGGAAAAAATTAATTGAATCTTTTGGGATTTGAGCCTTGCCTAAATGGTGAATGTGGAGTTTTAAGAGCAGTCTTAATTAAAAAGAAAAGAAAAGAATTTCTTTAGCCAAAGGGACATGAGAGAAAAGCCTTGGGAAAGGAATTTAGGTCTCTAACCTATTTAAAAATAAGGAAAAGAAGGAAAATCAAGAAACCCTAATTTTTCCCCTCTTAGCGCATTTTCTCTCTCTCTCTCTCTCTCTCTAAAACCCTAGCCGAGCAACCCCTAGCCTCACCATCCGAACCACCCCCGAGCCACCCGGCCCTAGCGCTACGCACCACCTGCTCGCCACCACCTGCATCAGCTCGGCCCCTGCGCCGCACGAGACCACGAGACCGCCACGACCCACGCCGCTCGGCCCTGCGCGCGCACGGACCACGAGCCTTGGCCCCACGCCCGCCCGAGCGGCTGCCGCTGCGAACCAGCGGCCCCCGCGTCGCACCATCGCGCGCTTTGGCGTCGCCGTGGCGCCGGCCGCCGCGGCGTCGCTCGTGGTCGCCTGATGCCGCCGCGCGCGGCGAGACAGCGCGCCGCCTGCCCCGCCGCTCGGCGCGACCCACTGCCCGCGCCCACTCCAGCGCGACCCTACGCCCGCGCGCCCGGCCAGCCGCGCTTCGCTCGCGCGTCGCCTTGCGGCGCACACGCAGCGCTGCGCCTGCCGCGTCGCCCGCGTGCCGCAGCCCAGCGCCAGCGCCCAGCGCCCAGCGCGCGCCTGCCGCACTGCAGTGGCGCCCAAGCCACCCTCCTTGCTGCCGAGGCCGTGTCTTCTCGGTGGTAATTCCCGAACCAATCCCTTTGTGTTTTCTAAACTTACAGGCTGCTTGTATGTATTTACTTAGGATGCTTTATTTATGCCTAGGTTGCTCGAGTTCGTATTAAGCTCGAGGGCCTTTTTGGTTGTGATAGCTATTCTCCACTTGTTTCCAGTGGACTTCCCTCACCGTGGTTGTGTGGACCACTGCTATGCTTTCTTAATTGTGCCTTGTATGCTTGTTTACCTTTATGAGCATGTTAGCGGTTAGGATAGCTAGTGATCGAATTCTTGCTAGCATGTTTTGCCTTTTTGTTCATGTTAGTGCCATGCTAGGTTTGTTCTTCCGGCATGCTTGAGATTCTGCTTTAAGCTCGTAGTATCATGCTAGGCTATGTATGACGAGATGTCTTTGTGGATGTTAGCCGGGGAATCACGTACTTGGTAGTCTAAGCTAGTATGATAGGGTTTGTCTTCATCTAGAAGGAGAGAGCGGACATAACGTACCTTGTCCCCACCGGTCGGGAGTAGAGCGAAGCATAACGTACCTTGCTTCCCCGGCGACCCGGTGAGGATTAGCTACCTCATTGGCATAAGCCTGGTTTGTAGCACTGCTAGAGCGGAACCACCGCCAGCGGTGCAAGCCTACCTTGGCGGTTCTTAGCTTGGTCGGTGATGCAGCCGCTGGATGAGTCTTAGGGCCTCGCACTCTGTGATCGGTGACACCGTTTCCGAGTCTTAGGCATGCGTACACGGCGCGTGGTTTGCCCTTAGGCCCCCGCATTTCGCCGGTTGCGAGAAGAGCATGCGGTGTCGCGCGCCACGTTAGTAACCGGTTCGGAGAGCTCCCGGGCTAATGTTCGTGAGTACACGTTCCTTCTTGTTTAGAGCCAGGACTTGGGTACTCTCGATAGTCAGGTTATAAGCGAGGGTAAGAGACCCTTGAGGACACCCATTGGGATTGACTTTAGAGTTAATCAATTGGTCGGGAGAGAAAGACCCTCGAGGGTGTCGGACATCTTGGGATCGGTTTTGAGGTGATCAATTGGCCAAGGAGAAAGACCCTTGGAGATGTCCGGGATTGGTTTGAGAGCCAATCATTAGGCGGAAGTAGGAGACTTAGTGGATTCGATTTGCCTTGTGAGCTCATTGAGCTAAGATCCGTGTTGATATTGGTGACATGTGTACTAGGTTTGCTAGATGATAGATTGCATCGTGTCGTACCCACGGTCGGGGTTCTTCTTGAGTATGTTTATACTCACCCTTATCGTGGTTTCTTCCACGGTAACTTGGGACGGACACCGAGGTGGCTAGCGGAGAGAGGCGGGGAGATCATGGTTCTTCTTGACACTCTGTGCGTGTCTTATTTCTTGTTTTTGGATTTGAGCATGTAGTTGGACTTAGATCAAGTAGGGAAAACTATGATTTGAACTATTTTATGTTTTTAAGTTAAATCTTGATCGATCCAACATTTTAATTTGAATGGTTCGTTTTGCCTAATGAATGTTTACTTTGTTTTGATTGTTTTCCGTTCATGTGTTTGAAAAGCTTTTAATCCGACCACAAAGTGGGTCCTTTTATGTTTTAAATTTGCATCTTGAGTAAAGACCTAGATTTAGTTCCATTTTGGGTTGGGTCTTTACAAAAATATACATGGTCATCTCGATGAGAGTATGCAAGCTATGAATATAAACACGAGAATAGAGCACATAGCTTAGCCCACACTTGGGCCTCGGATGCCAACTTAGGGTCTTAGTCGAGAATAATATCCACCACCACGATCCATCACACAAGTCGCTATCGAGAAACAAGTCCCGGCCTCGGCTTTGTCTACTATCGGCCGAAAGGTACAACGCTCACAATCCCAGGAGCTCTCAATCGTATTTGTAATGGCGTAAGCATGCACGCGTGCTCTTTGCGAACTATGAAGTGCCGGGTCTAGAGGCAAGTTGCCCATGTCGATCCACCACGCCTAACTAAATCTTGGAATCGGTGTCAGCGACATAGGGTGTGAGACACGGACACGTAAACTTTGTCGGCTGAACCACCGCACTTGGGGCTAAGGCGGTGCGTGGTAGGCTTACACCGAAGCCGTCCTTACCTTAAGCAGTGGCAATCGGGTGTAACGGCCCGATTTTCTATTCCAGTTCTCGAGGTGCTTAAGTTCGAGTTGATGGTTGGTTGGGCGTTAGAGTATTTTGACCCTTAGGGGTATTTTGGTCTTTTGCTCCCGAGCGGGATTTGTGGATTTTCGGGGCTTGAGGCACCTCCGCCTTTGTTGAGGCTTGTATGTTGGTGGGCTGCGAGTCCCTAGATGTTTGGGGTATTCGTTTGGGAGTTCGGTTGTGATTTGGGTTTTGGGCAAAGTGATCGTTGTTTGGGTGTTTCCTTTGGGATTCGAGCCGGGCCCTTAGAGATGATTTGGGAGTTTGTTTTAAGTGAGAGTTATTGTTTGGAAAAGGTTGCTTGTAGGGTCTCGAAGGAGGAAGCGGGAAATGGGATTTAAGGACTTTAAGACTTATTTAAATTTGGTAAGAAAATTGGTTAAGGATGGAAAGGAGGATAAAATCCCATTTTCCTTTTAATTCCCTTTTTCCTTTTATTTTTCCCTTTTATTTTCCAAAATCTCCAAAATTCCTTTTTCTCTCCTTTCTCTCTCCTCCGGCCCGGCGACCCCTTTGGTCGCCCAAGTCCAGCCCTAAGCGCACCATGCCCACCCCTAGTCGCACCATGTCCCAGCCGGCGCGCCGCTCGCTCCGAGCGCCCGGCTCGCCCATGCCGCCGCGTGCAGAGCCACCCAGCGCCCGATCGCATCGCCCTCGCCCTAGTCGCGCGAGAGCCCGGATCTGCATCGCCAGGGCCATCTCCGTGTCGCCTTGGTCACGCCCGAGCCCCGATCGGCATCGCCTTCGGCCGTCATCGTGTCGCCAGTCCGTGTCGAGTCGCCGAGCCACAGGCGCGCCGAGTCGCTCGCCCCTGTGGGTCGTCGTGCCTTCCCGAGCACCCCAGGAGCCCGTCGCGTCGCGTCGCCTCGCCTTGCCAGCGCCGTCGCGCCGTCCTCTGCCAAGCTTGTGTGTGTCGTCGCCCGGTAGAGCTCGAGCAGCGCCCGTCGCCTTGCCTCGCCCAGCGCGCACGTACTGCGCCGCGCGCCACGCCTGCGCCCGGTGCCCGGCGCTGTGCCCGGCGCCCGACCAGTACTCTTACTGCGCCGGCTTTGCTGTTTTGTGTCTTTGGTTGGCCCGAGCCATGTGGCTTCTCGGATGGTATTTCCAGAGTCTTTTCTTCGTTGGGCCCCGATTTGTTGGGCTCTTTGTTTAGGGATTTATTTGGGGTTTGTTTTATGTATTTGATTTGAAATTTTGCTTTATTTTATGTTTAGGTTGTTTGGGTTCGATTAGAGGCTCGAGGATTGCTTGGTTGATTTGTGATTATTTTCTGCTTGTCCCAAGTAAGGATTTCTTACAGAGTGGTTGTGTGGACCTGCGATATATCTCGATTGTGCCTTGTATGTTTCTTGATTGTTATGAGCATGATAGTGATAAAGCGACTTTGTTTGATCTCTTGCTAGCATGTTTGTTGATTTTACATGTTAGTGCCATGCTAGGTTTGTTCTTCCGGCATGCTTGTGATTCTGTTTAAGTTGTAGTATCATGCTAGGTAAACGTGATTGATGTCGGTCATTGCTTGCTAGCCGGGAATCATTGATTTACTCGGTATTCTTAGATAGCGTAGTAGGGTTTGTCATCATCCGGTGGTGAGGCGGACATAACGTGCTTTGTCCCCACCGGTCGGGAGTAGAGCGAAGCATAACGTACATTGCTTCCCCGGCGGCGATGTGGATGTAGCTACCACATCGGCATAAGCCTGGTTGTAGCTGCTAGAGCGGAACCACCTAGCGGTGCAAGCTGCCTTGGCGGTTCTTAGCCAGTGTCGGTGGTACAGTGCCTGAGATGAGTCTTGCGAGGCCTCGCCTCTCACGTGTTCGATGACACCGCTTCCGAGTCTTTAGGCATGCGTGCGACCGCGTGGTTTGCCCTTAGGCCCCGCATTTCGCCGGTTGCGAGATGAGCATGCGGTGTGCGCGCCCCTACGTGTTAATCGCCCGGTTCGGAGAAGCTCCCGGGCTAATGTTCGTGAGTACACGGTTCCTTCGGTTTAGAGCGGTTTGCGGGTACTCTCCCGATAGTCCAGTTGTTAGCGAGGTAAGAGGCCCCTTGAGGACACCCATTGGGATTGGCTTTTGAGTGATCCTATGGTCGAGGGAGAAAGACCCTCGAGGGTGTCGGGCATCTTTGGGATCGGTTTTGAGTGATCAATTGGCGAGAGAAAGAGAAAGACCCTCGGAGATGTCCCGGATTGGTTTTGAGAACCAATCATTAGGCGGAAGTAGAGACTTAGATGATTCCGAAGTAAGAGACTTAGATGTTTCCAGATCTTGTTTTATGAGCTCGTTGAGTTATGATACATGTGTTGATAGTTTGTTTGCTTGCATGTTGAGGTGCTAGATGTCGATGTATCGTATTGTACCGGTTGGGGATTCTTCTTGAGTATGTTTATACTCACCCTTATTTATCTTTGGGTAACTTGGACAACACCGGGAGGGCTAGCGGAGGGAGTTGATTGATCATGGGGAACCATGGCACTCTGTCTTTTATTATTGCATTGTTTATTCAAAGCATGTAGATGGGCCAGAGTCCTAGAAACATTGTTTAAAACGTTGCTTAAATTGTATTGTACATTTTATTAAACACTAGCCGAGTTGTTTTACTTTGTTGGATTGTTTTAAATGAAAATTTTTGGTTATGTTTTAAGGGCTCCTTTCTCATATGTTTTGAAAGGTTTTAAATATGAGCTCTAAACCGCTTGTTATCATATTTAACTTGCATCTTGAGTGAGAACCAGGTTTAGGACCATGTTTTGGGTCGGGTTCTTACTGATTGGTATCGAGCACGAGTCATAGATTGCTGTAGACTAACTTTTTGCTTTGTAGGTTGTTGTTCCCATGATCATCGGACTCCACGGCCGCTTGGTTTGTGCGAGTTCAATTAAGTTAAGGGTAAGAATTTACAATACTTTTCTTCTAGCTTTTATGCCACTTTGTGTAGAGTTGTGGAGCGGGAGGCGAGCGAGTTACGACTCGTTGTTGGTTTGGGCTTAGAGCGCCATCATGCCAACTTTTCCGCGGTCGCGAAATAGTTTGATGAGCGGTGAGAGCCCAGTGTGGGCGATTTTGATGCTTTGTGCGGTCGCCCGATATGTTGATCGCACTCTGAGGAAAGCGGATTTGACTCCCATAGGCCATTGTGGCCCGGTTGTTGGTTTCTCCCCTAGTGAGAGGGTGGAGGTGCCTTGTGCGCGGTCGCCCGATATGTTGATTGCACTCGGAGGAGCGGGGCGCTTGTAAGGACCCGGCACGGAATACGGTCCTAAACCTAGGTCCTCACTCGGCATGCAAGTTAAATATTTCAACAAGCGGTTTAGTGCTCATATTTAAAACTTTTTCAAAACATTTGGAAGCGAGGAACACTTAAAACATAACCAACAATTTTCATAAGCAAATCAATCAAGGTAAAATAAGCTGGCGAGATTTATAAAAGAACATTCAAAATGGTTTAAACAACTTTAACATCATTCCCCTAGGACTCACGTCCATCTACATCTTGAATAAATAAATGCAAACAATAAGCAGCCAGTCTTTGGTGGCCCCCCATGATCAAACGGCTCCCTCCGCTAGCCATCCCGGTCTTTGTCCCAAGTTACTGGTGGAAAAACCACGAAAATAAGGGTGAGTATAAACATACTCGGTAAGAATCTAGCAAGGTACAATGTCTGATACATCGGTCATCTAGCACCTAGTATACATGCAAATAAAACAATGACTTAGAGCAAAACGGTTGAATTAGGCTATGAGCTACTTCTAGAGCGAGCCTATTCAATGGCTTTCATCTACTTGCCTATCCTAGGTTCTACACTTGGATGCCCTTCGGGCCTTACACAACCTAGGACTCGGTGATGCCCAGTGGGGTCTTACACACCTAGGATGCCCATCGAGGTCTTACACCTCCAACTCGGTGATGCCCATCGAGACTTACACACCTAGGATGCCCATCGGGGTCTTACACCGCCAACTCGGTGATGCCCATCGAGACTTACACACCTAGGATGCCCATCGGTCTTACACCTCCAACTCGGTGATGCCCATCGAGACTTACACACCTAGGATGCCCATCGGGTCTTATACCTCCAACTTCGGTGATGCCCATCGAGGACTTACACACCTAGGATGCCCATCGGGTCTTACACCTCCAACTCGGTGATGCCCATCGAGTCTTACACACCTAGGATGCCCATCGGGTCTTACACCTCCAACTCGGTGATGCCCGCCGGTCTTACACACCTAGGATGCCCATCGGGTCTTACACCTCCAACTTCGGTGATGCCCATCGAGGACTTACACACCTAGGATGCCCATCGGTCTTACACCTCCAACTCGGTGATGCCCATCGAGACTTACACACCTAGGATGCCCATCGAGGTCTTACACCTCCAACTCGGTGATGCCCATCGAGACTTACACACCTAGGATGCCCATCCGAGGTCTTACACCTCCAACTCGGTGATGCCCATCGAGGACTTACACACCTAGGATGCCCATCGAGTCTTACACCTCGGATGTCCATCGGGGTCTTACGGCGGGACCTAAACTAGTTACCCCTACGATCTTCTACACTATACATTACACGCCTATGCACGGCACGGAACAAAGCGAGGATAAAATAGAACAAGGTATGGCAAGATAATTAAACCCCTTGCGTGGAACTAACGAGAATATATCGGGGACACAAGAGCAACACGATATGGAAGCAAGAGAAAACATGTAACCTACCCACTTTGGAAATTTCATACAATCACAAGACATGGCATGCGGGAAGAACAAACCTAGCATGGCACTAACATGAACAACAAGCAACATGCTAGCAAGATTTCAAACACAAGTTGTTCAATAGCTAACATACTCATAACAACAACCAAGCATACAAGGCACAATCATGATAGCATCGCGAGGTCCACACAACCACGGTAAGAAATCCTTACACGAAACGAGTAGGAATAACTTTCACAATCAAATAGTGACCCTCGAGCTTTAAAAGCGAAACCGAGCAACCAACCGAGAAGGCACGGGTCTCGGCGGCAAAGAAGCGATTTTAGCGCTTCTTTGGCCTTGTGCGCCTTGTGAGGGCAGGCGCGGCCCAGCCAGGCCCTTGTGCTTGCGGCAGCGCGGCTAGCTTGCGTGGCGAAGCAGACGCAGAGCAGCGGCGACGCGACGCATGACGCGGACGGTCTTTGGGGGCGCGAAGCGCAGTAGCGAAGCGGCGCGGCGTGCGAAGGCGGCTTTAGTGCGAGATGGCGCGCGCAGCGTCTGGGCATTTTGATCTGCGGTCGGTGGCGCGTCTGAAGCGCGCTGGTGCGGGCCCAGGTGAAATTTGTCTGATTTCCGCTGCGCTGAGACCGACAACTAAATTTTGCTGGTGCGCTTGGGTTTTGCGGTGAAAGCTGGTGCATATGGTGGCGGTGTGAGGCGAAGTCTGGTTTCTAGAGGCGGCTAGGGTTTCTTGGTGAGTCGGCTAGGAGAGAGAGAGAGAGAGAGAGAGAGAGAGAGAGAGAGAGAGATTGCAAAACAAGGGGAAAAGGGATTTTCTTGATTTTCTTTCCTTTTCCCTAATTAAATAGGTCTAAAATCCCTTCCCACACTTCCTCTTTCCAAACCCGTAGTAAAGCAAATTTATTTTAAAAATAAAACTCTCTTTTCCTCTGAACTCCCAAGACCATTTAGGGCAAGGGCTCAAAACCCAATGGAAGCACCAAAATTACAATTAATTTTGCCATTTTCTAAAACACCTCCAAACTTCCAAACAACTTGCCCAAACCTCTCGGGTCTTGCAACCAACAACCATTAAGCTTCGACAAAGGCGGGAATGGCCTGAAATCTTGAAAATCCTCAAAACCACGGCCAGGGGCAAAAGACCAAAATACCCTAAGGGTTAAAATAGCTCTAACGGCCCATCCGAACATCAGAATAATGACCCGAAATCACACGGGTAACAGAAATAGAAAAGGCCGTTACAATACTCCCTCCTTTTAAGACTTTCGTCCTCGAAAGTCCTAAGACAAAACAACTCTAGGAAAACTCCACCGATTCTTAACCAACCAAGCTCCGGTTAAGACAACACAAATCCTTCTTGAAACCAGAACCCTCTTGGTTTCCCAAAGTCTCAAGCCCAAAAGACACCGAGTGCGCCACAAACTATCTCAACCAAAAGCCCGGAACTAACAGGCTTGAAGAAATCATGCGATAGCTAGTCGGTGAGTCACACCCTCTCGACTGCACCAACTCTCAAACGGTCTCACGACTCTAGGGCTCACTTATCCTGCTAACCCAACTTTCGGGCGCCTCTCTGTGGCGCTACTCTCAACAAACTCGTGGGCGGGTCACGGGCTCTAAAACTCTACGCCACGCTCGTAACTTCTCTGAATGCTCATATTGTTATCAAACGACCTCGACCCTTCACCATCTTGACCAAACAAGCTGAACCTCCCGGGTTTGAAACAAAACAGTCTACTCTTACTTACGCAAGAGACTGCGAACCCCATCTGTTGCCTACAATCCCTAACGAAATCCAATTCGAACCACCAACTGGTGACTGATCCCTAGGCAACCTTCTCCAACTAGCATGCGTCCACATCACTAAAGCAACCATCTTACGAGAAATCGAAGCACCAAAGCCAAGGGGCACTTTTCTGGTTCACCAAACGGCTACCACCAACACACCAGCAAAAACTTCAGCTACGGCCACCTTTAGAAGACAAGGTCCAGGCACAGGCTCCACTCGGCCAAACTAACAAACTGAAGCCCCTTAACGGCCGACAACAACTTTCCAATGCAATCCGATCAGCCACTGGCCCAGGTAAACATCGCCAGATAGGGAAACAAACAACATTCCTCTCACGGGAACCTCGATCAGCTAGGAATAAAACAACACGCGGCTACTAGCAACACAAAAGCTGGAGGATAACAACTCTAAGGTTTCCAACCAATGCGACGACACCTCTATGCCAACCACGAACGCGCAACAACTAGGAGCAAAGCCTGAGAAAGGCTTGCTCTGCAGAACTCAACTCAAGCTTACAACTAGCGAAGCTCGCCTCCAAGGACATGCAACTCTCAAGTCCAACTGGCTAAGCGAATGACTTCCTCCTTTTAGCTTAGGCCTAACTCATCTTCCAACCGAAACTCCACAATCGATTGAACCACCAACTTAGAACTAGCGGTATCTATCCAAACACCGAAGGAGGTGCCAACTTTTGAAACCTTCCAAACAAGAGCAAGTCCTCGGGGCCACGCTTGCTCCAACCAAGCTAGCTCTTACAACAACATGGGAACCAACCCTTGGCCAACTACAAGCACCAACGGATAACGGTTTGAAGCCAACGGAGTACTAAAACAACACTAGCTCGTCAACCGGCTACAAGCTTTCAAAGAACTCAACCGAGGAACACTTTGCTGGGTGCAGCCGAGCTCGGTGAGGCTCTCCACAACCTAGGGTTCCTCCGATCACCCTCCGACACACCTGGTAGTCAAGCGGTCTAACAGGACAAGCGGCTACACGGCACAACTCTCTCTCGGCATCTCGACTATCTTTGGCGTGCTCCAACTCCTCGAAAGACCAAGAAGACCAGAAATACTACATAATGTGTCGACCTCCAACTCAAGCATCGACCACATCATAGCTTCTACCGAGGTGGGGATCCGGTCAACACTCTTAGCAATGACGGACAAAAACTACGCGGCTTTGCTACCACCGCCCTTGATTAGTTCCAAGCGAACTCCAACCATCGATCAACAAGAAATTCCTCTACCGGTCAAAGGCCAACTAGCATAACTTGCCTAAGCAACAACCCGCTACAAGCACGGTATCCTTCACGATCAAAATTAGGGCACTTGCCAAGAACTAAAGCCCTAACACCAAAAGGGTGAAAGCAACTGGTTTCTCAACACGAACCTTCGTTGTTCCCAAAACATACCCCAAGGAACGAGCTACACAAGAGTACAACGGCGTGCACAGGCTCAACTTGATTCCTTAAGATCCAACAAGAACTCTAACACAAGGTAACCTTTGCCTCCAAAAAGAGCCACAACTAGCAAGGGAGCAACAAGAGTTCAAACCCACTCGGGGTCAACTCACCACGAAACGCCCCATTGGCCAACTCACTCTACAAGAGAATAACCACACCAAGCTAACAACCACATAGCAATGTGTCCACCAAATGTGCTCCGCACAATCCATCAACACATGGCTCCCACACATTTGGACCAACCACGCATCATCGATGCCAACTCTACTCGTGCCAAGGAAACTCAAGGGTAGTCGAATCACCCTACCAACAAAGCGGCTCACAAGGCCACAACACAAGCGAGAACTCGAATGCGCTAGCCCTTAACAACCTACAACATGCTTTGTACCCAACTCTTGGTGACCTTGAAAGCTCTTGCTTTCCCTCGAGCGACCTCACACTTGTAGTCCTCAGGCTACCACCGAGCTAGATCTCTTATGCAACCCAAGCAGGTGCAACCTCGAGAAAAACGGGTACAAGGCTAGTGGGGATGCTATACTCCCGGCGGGCATGGAACCACACTGCACCAAAAGTGCCAAGCGGCTGAAACTAGGCCTCCTTCCAAAGCTTGGTGCCAGCAGCACTACATCCTTTACAACACAAACATACCTTTACGAGCTTTAAGCCCCTCCGGGGAGTAGGGTAGAGTCACACTCCAGGTGACAGGGCAATGGCTCTCAACACAAGAGTCTCAACACTCGAGTAGACTACTCTCGACATCACGTCTAACGGACAAGCCAAGGCCCACTCCTGCATCCCACTCGATGCTCAACGAATACTCGAGGCCAACCCTCGGGTGGCGGCACCTAGCTCCACACCGGAACATGCTATGAAGGTGCTTCTCACTAATAGCCATTTGGAAACCACGGGCCGGATTAGGTCCTGACAAGCAAACTCCACAATACCCCACGGCTACGAGGGTACTAAAAGAAGCCCGGGCTGCAAAACATTGCAGGACTTGCGGGAGGACAAGATGTCTCTACATCTTTCTCAAAAGATACTAACTTGGCGGTGGCCAATTCGCGGTGGTGGTGGAGACTCTCTTTGGTCCGCCTCTCACGGGGACTTCCACCACCACACTTCTTTGCATCAAAGCGGCACACCAGAGCGGCGCCTCGACCTCTGAACATCGAGTCATCGGTCTCTGAACACCGAGTCATCCCAACACTTGGATGATAAACTCGAACACAGTCAACCACCTTGCCGCTACCACAGCCAAGTTCTCTAAAGCATCAAGCTCCTCGGGCTTCCACTTGCCAAACTCGCGGCTCCATCAATGCTAACTAACTCATCAACATAAACCTGCTGATCAAGCCCTTCCGGAAACCTCAGGACTCACAGGAGCTACTAGGGGTGTCTCCTAAACAAACTCTGTCGTTTGGGCTATCTGTGCCGAGGACTCCTCACTCTGGCTACAAAGCTGCGCTGGTCTCCCATTCTCTAATAGCTAAAAGACACGCCATCAATTCTCTCATGGTGGAGCACACCACTGCACAAGGAGTCTCACTCTAAGGCATGCTAGCCTCTAACCTCTTCTCTTGGCAACTCAACTTGCCGGGGCCAAAGGTGGCCGTGGGGTCTAGACAACCACGGGCGTGGTCTCATCATCAACATCGCACCCAACTTCTCGGTTGGAAATACCAAACGTCCACTGCTTCTCTAAGTGCAATCAACCTACTAGCGATCCACACAAAGCATAAAAGCTAGCCCATGTTTGGGCTCTCACCGCCCAAACAAGGGTAACACATGTATACTAGATGCGATATTGTAAAATAAAACCCTTAGCTTAATGAACTCGGACAAACTGTGGCCGCGTGAGCGAGTCTTGATGATCATGGGGACAACAACCTACAAAGCGAGTTAGTCTACGAGAATCTATGACTCGAGAGCTCGATACCAACTGTAAGGACCCGACACGGAATACGGTCCTAAACCTAGGTCCTCACTCGGCATGCAAGTTAAATATTTCAACAAGCGGTTTAGTGCACATATTTAAAACTTTTTCAAAACATTTGGAAAGCAGGGGAACACTTAAAACATAACCAACAATTTTCATAAGCAAATCCAATCAAGGTAAAATAAGCTGGCGATGTTTATAAAAGAACATTCAAAGCAGTTTAAACAACTTTAACATCATTCCCCTAGGACTCATGTCCATCTACATCTTTGAATAAATAAATGCAAACAATAAGCGACAGTCTTTGGTGGCCCCCATGATCAAACGGCTCCTCAGCTAGCCATCCCGGGTGTTGTCCCAAGTTACACGGTGGAAAAACCACGAGAAATAAGGGTGAGTATAAACATACTCAATAAGAATCTAGCCGGGTACAATTGTCGATACATCAGTCATCTAGCACCCTAGTATACATGCAAATAAAACAATGACTTAGAGCAAAACGGTTGAATTAGGCTATGAGCTACTTCTAGAGCGAGCCTATTCAATGGCTTTCATCTACTTTGCCTATCCTAGGTTCTACACTTGGATGCCCTTCGGGCCTTACACAACCTAGGACTCGGTGATGCCCGGTGGGGTCTTACACACCTAGGATGCCCATCGGGTCTTACACCTCCAACTCGGTGATGCCCATCGAGGACTTACACACCTAGGATGCCCATCGGGGTCTTACACCTCCAACTCGGTGATGCCCATCGAGACTTACACACCTAGGATGCCCATCGGGTCTTACACCTCCAACTCGGTGATGCCCATCGGGGACTTACACACCTAGGATGCCCATCGAGGTCTTACACCTCCAACTCGGTGATGCCCATCCGGGACTTACACACCTAGGATGCCCATCGAGGTCTTACACCTCCAACTCGGTGATGCCCATCGGTCTTACACACCTAGGATGCCCATCGGTCTTACACCTCCAACTCGGTGATGCCCATCGGGTCTTACACACCTAGGATGCCCATCGGGTCTTACACCTCCAACTCGGTGATGCCCATCGGGACTTACACACCTAGGATGCCCATCGGGGTCTTACACCTCCAACTCGGTGATGCCCATCGGGACTTACACACCTAGGATGCCCATCGGGTCTTACACCTCCAACTCGGTGATGCCCATCGAGACTTACACACCTAGGATGCCCATCGAGTCTTACACCTCCAACTCAGTGATGCCCATCGGGGACTTACACACCTAGGATGCCCATCGGGGTCTTACACCTCCGGATGTCCATCGGGGTCTTACCCGAGCGGGACCTAAACTAGTTACCCCTACAGTCTTCTACACTATACATTACCTGCCTATGCCTGGCACGAAACTAACAGGATAAAATAGAACAAGGTATGGCAAGATAATTAAACCCCTTGCGTGGAACTAACAGAATATATCAGGGGACACAAGAGCAACACGATATGGAAGCAAGAGAAAACATGTAACCTACCCACTGGAAATTTCATACAATCACAAGACATGGCATGCGGGAAGAACAAACCTAGCATGGCACTAACATGAACAACAAGCAACATGCTAGCAAGATTTCAAACACAAGTTGTTCAATAGCTAACATACTCATAACAACAACCAAGCATACAAGGCACAATCATGATAGCATCGCAGGGTCCACACAACCACGGTAAGAAATCCTTACCTGGAAACGAGTAGGAATAACTTTCACAATCAAATAGTGACCCTCGAGCTTTAAAGCGAAACCGAGCAACCAACCGAGAAGGCACGGGGTCTCGGCAAGCAAGCGATTTTAGCGCGGCTGGCGGCGCAGCGTGCGTGCGAGCGGCCGGCTGGCCCAGCTTGCGCTTGCATGATCGCGATAGCCTTGCAGCGCGAGCGGGCGGGCGAGACGCAGACGGCAGCGCACGCGCACGCGCCGCAGACTTTGAAGTGCTGGCGCGCGCGGCGCGCGTGCGGCCGGCGGCGGCGCGCGCTGGTCGTGCGGACGTCGCGCGTCTGGCGACCGTCTGGTCGGTGGGCGCGTCTGGGCGCTTTGGTCGCCGTGCGAGCGGTAGGTTGCTGTGTGCGCCTGGCTGACGGCCATTTGCCGCACAGTGCGCGCTGGTGTCTGTTGGGTAAAATTTTACTGGTGCGCTATGGCCGAGCGGCTGAAGCGGGGTGCGGCTAGGGCGGCTAGGGTTTCTTGGTGAGTCGGCTAGAGAGAGAGAGAGAGAGAGAGAGAGAGAGAGAGATTGCAAAACAAGGGAAAAGGGATTTTCTTGATTTTCTTTCCTTTTTCCAATTAAATAGGTCTAAAATCCCTTCCCACGCCTTCCTCTTTCCAAACCCGTAGAAGCAAATTTATTTTAAAAATAAAACTCTCTTTTCCTACTGAACTCCCCAAGACCATTTAGGGCAAGGGCTCAAAACCAATGGAAGCACCAAAATTACAATTAATTTTGCCATTTTCTAAAACACCTCCAAACTTCCAAACAACTTGCCCAAACCTCTGGGTCTTGCAACCTACAACCATTAAGCTTCGACAAAGCGGGAATGGCCACGAAATCTTGAAAATCCTCAAAACCCGGCCAGGGCAAAAAGACCAAAATACCCCTAAGGGTTAAAATAGCTCTAACGGCCCATCCGAACATCCGAATAATGACCCAAAATCACACGGGTAACCGAAATAAAAAGCGGGCCGTTACAACGCTTGGCATGTCCGGCCGAGGAGTTGGGTGATCTTGTTGATGTTAAGGCCGCGTCCCGTGGTTGTTAGGCGTAGGCCAAAGTTGGCCCCTGGCGATTAAGTTGCCTAGAGGAGGGGGTAGAGGCTAGCTCGCCCTCGAGTTTGACTCCTTGAGCGAGTGTGCTCCACCATGTGAGATTTGATGGCGAGTCTTTAGCTATCGAGAGCAAAGACCCAGTATGATTTATGCGCCAGCGTGGGAGTCCGGGCATAGATAGCCCAAGCGACGAGTTTGTTTCAAACATTTTCCCCGGTAGCTCGTAGCCCCGAGGTTCCGGGAGGGCTTGAGTCGGCAGAGTTTATGCGATTGAGTTTGTTGGCGTTGATGGAGCGCCTTGATTTGGCAAGTGGATGCACAGAGAGCTTGATGTATTAGAAAGTCCTCTTGCTAGTAGTAAAGCGGTTGGCCATGTTTGAGTTTAGCATCCTTGTGTTGGGATGCCCTATTTGCTCGAGGGCCGAGGTGAGCCGTTTTTCCGTCTTTGTTGGTTCCGCGATTGGTGGTGGTAGTCCCTTGAGAGAGGTGGACTAGCGAGTCTCCACCGATCGCCCGATTGATTGGCAAGTTGCCGTGTTAGTGGCTTGAGGCGGATGTAGAGACATCTCTCGCCCCCTTGCAAGCTTCTTTGTTGTTTTGCGGCCAGCTTCTCTTTGTACCCTCGTGCTGTGGTGTAGTGTGGAGTTTGCTTGCCAGGGTTTTATCCATCTGTGGATTTCGGCGGGCTAGTAGAGTGGAACACTCTTTTATTTGGATGTTCCCGGTGTGGAACTAGTTGTTGCCACCCGAGGAGTTGGCTTTGAGCTTTTTTGAGCATCGAGTGGGATGCGGGAGTAGGCCGTGTGCAAGTCTGTTGGTCGAGATGCCGGAGATTAGGGCTGCTCGAGTGTTTGGACTCTGTCTTTGAGTGCCATTGCCCCGTCACTTGGAGAGTGACTTTCCTATTCTTAGAGGGGCATAAAGCTCGTTTGAGGCTGATTCGTGTTGTAATAGATGTAGTGCTGTTGGCACCAAGCTTTGAGAGGAGGCCTAGATTCGGGCCGATTGGCACTTTTAGTGCGGTGGTTCCATGGTCCTGCGAGTATAGCATCCCCGCTTGTCTTGTACCCTTTTCCCGAGGTTGCACTGTTTGGGTTGCTTAAGAGATCTAGCTCGGTGGTAGTCGAGGACTACAAGTTTCTGTGTTTTCGAGGGAAAGTACGAGCTGTTCGGGATCTCTGAGAGTTGGGTGTAAAGGATGCTATAGGTCATTAAGAGCTAAGCGCGTTCGAGTTCGCGCTGTGTTTGTGAGCACGTGAGCCGACTTGATGGTAGCATGATTCGGCTACCCTTTGAGTTACCCTAGTATGGTTAGTGTTGGCATCGTGGATGCGTGGGTGATCGATGTTAGAGCCATGAGTTGGATGGTGATCGAGGCCAGCGTTTAGTGAGCACATTGTTTTGAGGAATGTTAGCTTGGTGTGGTTTTGCGCTTGTAAGAGTAAGTTGGCCAATGTGGCTTTTCGTGGTGAGTTGGCCCCGAGTGGGTTTGAACTCTTGTTGCTCCCTTGTTTGTTGTGGCTCTGTTTGGAGGCAAAAGTTGCCTGTGTGAGAGCCCTTGTTGGCTTTGGATCTTAAGGGATCAAGTTGGAGCCAGTACACCCGGTGCACTTTGCGTAGCTCGTTAAAGTGGTTTATGTTTGGAAAACCACGAGAGGTTCGTGTTGAGGAGCCGGTGCTCGATCTTTGAGGTGTCAAGGCTTTAGTTCTTGGCAAGTGCCTAGCTTTGGGTGTAAGGATGCCGTGCTCGTTCTTGGCCGCTGGTTAAGCAAGTTTTGCTAGTTGGTCCTTGCCACTCGTTAGACTTCGATTGAACCCAGACAAGAGCGAGTAGTGGCAAGCGCGCGAGCTTACGATCGTTTTGGCTAAGAAAGCTGTTCGGATCCTTACCTTGGGCGAGAAGGTATGTTGAGGTTGTTGCTTTGAGTAGGAGGATGACGCCTCTGTGGCGTTTCGGTTCCCTTGGTTTCCAAGTTGGAGTTGGCGGCGTAGTTGAGATCTTTGGAGAGGGTGGTGCCCTCGTGGCCGGTTGTTTGTTAGATCGTTGTCGACCGTGTGCGTCGGAGGGTGATCGAGGATCTCTAGTTGTGGAGAGCCTCTCGAGCTCGATTAGACCCGAGCGGTGTTCCTTGGGTGAGTTGCTTGCGATTTGGCGATCTAGCAAGCTAGTGCTTGTTTGGTTTTGGAGGCTAGTTGGTGCTTGGTGTTGACCAAGATTTGGTTCTCTTGATGTTTCAAGAGCTTGCTCGGTTCGAGCCAGAGGGCGTTGCCCTGAGGATTTATTCCTAGTTTGGTTGTTTTGGGAGTTGATTCCTCCCTCAGTGGTTGAGTAAGTTCGGCTAGTTCTCGATTGGTGGTCCAATCAGTTGAGTTTCCCTTGGGTGTTGCTTCCAAGAGAGTTGGTTGATGTTGCCCTTGGGTTTGAGCAAGTCGTGGCGTGTGTGATGTTCACGCCGCTTTAGAGTTTTGCTTCTTTGGGAAATCGTTCCTCGTTGAGGAGTCGGCGTAGCTCTGAGTTGTGTAGTTGATCGAGTAGCGCGAGCTTGTTAGCCCAATGAGAGGGTCCCCGCATTGTGTTGTTAGCAAGCGAAAAGTTGTTTGTCCACAAGAAGAGCGGTGGCCACCAGTTTAAGAGTTGAGCTTTTGCTGGTAAGTTGTTGGTTCTTGGGGTTTGAAGTTTTTCCCCCTAGTTTTCCTTGGTGGTTGAGTTGCACCATGGATGCCAGCCTCGAGTATTATCTTTGGAGATAGCCTCATCAGTTCGTTTTCCTTGCAATGTTTCGAGTGTGGAGTTTCTAGTCGCAAGATGAGTTAGGCTGAGAGCTAAAAGGAGGAAGTCCCTTGAGTAGCCAAGTGGGACTTAGGTGTTGAGTGGTAGCTTGGAGGCAAGCTTTGCTCGTTATGAGCTTGAGTTGAGTTCTCTGTGAGCAAGCCCTTCTCGGCTTTGTTTCTAGTTGTTGAGCTTTGCAGATTGGCGAATAGCCGAGCCTCGATTGAGTGTGTTGGCACGCAGAGGTGCCGTGGCATTGGTTGGTTAGCCTTTGGGCTGTTTTTCCTCAAAAATTGTTGTGAGTTCTTTGGTAGCCCCGTGAGGGGTTTGGTCCTTCTTTGCCTAGATTTTCCATGAGAGGAATGTTGGGTGTTTCCTTGCATGGCAATGTTCTCTTTGGCCAGTTGCTAGTAGGTTTGCATGGAAAAGTTTGTGTTCGGCCGTTGTGAGGCTCCAGTTGTTGGCTTGGCCGAGTGGAGCTCATGCACTGGTTTTTGGCCATTTAGGGTTGGCCGTAGCTGAGATTCGGCTTGTGCTAGTGGGAAAAGTTTGCCTTTTGGATCAATCGCCGATTGGTGGTTCGATTGTTTTTCGTTAAGGCTTTAGGCAAGCCTTGTGGTTCACCGGTCTCTTGTGAAGAAAGAGTAGGCCGTTTGGTTTCTGGAACACGAGAGGTTCGATTGTTTTGCCCGACTTGGCGTTGTGTTGAGGCGATTCGTTATCGATTGTGAGCATTCAGAGAAGTTACGCCGGTGCGTGGCGTTGAGTTTTGGAGCTTGTGCCCGATCTGCGCGGTTCTTGAGAGTAACACCGTTGAGAGGTGTTCCGTGTTGGTTTAGTGGGGTTTTGGCCGAGCCCCAAGTTTGTAGGGCTTTTGAGATCCTTGAGCGGATTGGAGCGGTGGTTAGCTTTGCCTCGTCTTTGACAAAGAGTGCAAGTTTTGTGTTCCTCGTCTCTTTGTTGAGATAGTATGTAGCGGTCGAGAGCATTGTGGCTTTGAGCCTTTGAGAACCCAAGAGGGTTTGGTTATCGAGAGAAGGGCTAGTGTTGTTTTAGCCGAGAAGATCGGTTGGCTAAGAATCGATGGAGTATTCATAGAGTTTGTTTCGTTTTAGGACTTTCGAGGACGAAAGTCTTAAAAGGAGGGAGTATTGTAACGCCCGATTTTCTATTCCAGTTCTCGAGGTGCTTCCTGGTTCAGTTTCGATGGTTCGGTTGGGCCGTTAGAGCTGCTTTGACCCTTAGGGTATTTTGGTATTTTTGCTCCCTGCAGGATTTGTGGATTTTCGGGGCTTGAGGCGGCTCCTGCCTTTGTTGAGGCTTGTATGTTGGTGGTCATGAGTCCCGAGATGTTTGGGGTATTCGTTTGGGAGTTCGGTTGTGATTTGGGTTTTGGGCAAAGTGATCGTTGTTTGGGTGTTTCCTTTGGGATTCGAGCCTGTGCCCTTAGAGATGATTTGGGAGTTTGTTTTAAGTGAGAGTTATTGTTTGGAAAAGGTTGCTTCAGCAAATGGGTCTCAAGGAGGAAGCTGGAAATGGGATTTAAGGACTTTAAGACTTATTTAAATTTGGTAAGAAAATTGGTTAAGGATGGAAAGGAGGATAAAATCCCATTTTTCCTTTTTAATTCCCTTTTCCTTTTATTTTTCCCTTTTATTTTCCAAAATCCCCAAAATTCCTTTTTCTCTCCCTTTCTCTCTCCTCCACCCGAGCACCCTTTGGTCGCCCATGTCCAAATTTCTAGCCGCACCATGCCCACCCTAGTCGCACCATGTCCAGTAGAAGCCGCCCTCGCTCCAGCCGCCCGGCTCGCCCATGCCCGCCGTCTTAAAGCCACCCAGCGCCGTCGATCGCCGCCTCGCCTAGTCGCGCCGAGCCCAGGATCTCAGATCGCCGTGCCATCTCGGTGTCGCCTTAGTCGCGCCGAGCCCGATCGGCATCGCCGGCCGTCTCCGTGTCGCCCGGTCCGTGTCGAATCGCCCGAGCCACGCCGCACCGAAGTCGCTAGCCCCAGTAGGTCGTCGTGCCTTCCCGAAGCGCCGAGCCCGTCGCGTCGCCGCCTCGCGCGCGCCGCGCCGTCGCCGCCGTCCTCTCGCCAAGCCGCGCGCCGTGTGTCGTCGCCAGCCGAGCTCGAGCCGCGCGCCGTGCGCCCTTGCCTCGCCCCAGCCAAGCGCAGTGCTGCGCCCGCGCCACGCCTCGCGCCCCAGTGCCCGGCGCACTGTGCCCAGCGCCCAGCCACTGCTCTTCTGCGCCCGGCTGCTGTTGTGTCTTTGGTTGGCCCGAGCCTTGTGGCTTCTCGGATGGTATTTCCCGAGTCTTTTCTTCGTTGGGCCCCGATTTGTTGGTCTTTGTTTAGGGATTTATTTGGGTTGTTTTATGTATTTGATTTGGGTTTGCTTTATTTTATGTTTAGGTTGTTTGGGTTCGATTAGAGGCTCGAGGATTGCTTGGTTGATTTGTGATTATTTTCTCGCTTGTCCCAAGTAAGGATTTCTTCACAGTGGTTGTGTGGACCTGCGATATATCTCGATTGTGCCTTGTATGTTTGCTTGATTGTTATGAGCATGATAGTGATAGGCGACTTTGTTTGATCTCTTGCTAGCATGTTTGTTGATTTTACATGTTAGTGCCATGCTAGGTTTGTTCTTCCAAAGCATGCTTGTGATTCTGTTTAAGTTGTAGTATCATGCTAGGTAAACGTGATTGATGTCGGTCATTGCTTGCTAGCCAGAATCATTGATTTACTCGGTATTCTTAGATAGCGTAGTAGGGTTTGTCATCATCCGGAGGCCGAGCGCGGACATAACGTACTTTGTCCCCACCGGTCGGGAGTAGAGCGAAGCATAACGTACATTGCTTCCCCGTGCCCGATGTGGATGTAGCTACCACATCGGCATAAGCCTAGTTTGTAGCTTTGCTAGAGCGGAACCACGCCAACGGTGCAAGCTGCCTTGGCCGGTTCTTAGCTTCGTGTCGGTGGTACACAGCCGCACGGATGAGTGCCGAGGGCCTCGCACTCACCGTGTTCGGTGACACCGCTTCCGAGTCTTTAGGCATGCGTGCTGACCCGCGTGAGTTTGCCCTTAGGCCCCGCATTTTACGCCCGGTTGCGAGATGAGCATGCGGTGTGCGCAAGACACGTGTTAGTCGCCGGTTCGAGAGCTCCCCGCTAATGTTCGTGAGTACACCAGTTCCTTCCAGCTTTAGAGCGAGATCATGGGTACTCTCCCGATAGTCCAGTTGTTAGCGAGGGTAAGAGGCCCTTGAGGACACCCATTGGGATTGGCTTTTGAGTGATCCTATGGTCGAGGGAGAAAGACCCTCGAGGGTGTCGGCATCTTTGGGATCGGTTTTGAGTGATCAATTGGCCGAGAGAGAAAGACCCTCGGAGATGTCCCGGGATTGGTTTTGAGAACCAATCATTAGGCGGAAGTAGGAGACTTCCGATGATTCCTAAGTAAGAGACTTCCGATGTTTCCAGATCTTGTTTTATGAGCTCGTTGAGTTATGATCTGTGTTGATAGTTGCTTGCTTGCATGTTGAGGTGCTAGATGTCCGATGTATCGTATTGTACCCCTGGTTGGGATTCTTACCGAGTATGTTTATACTCACCCTTATTTATCTTTCGGTAACTTGGGACAACACCAGGAGGGCTAGCGGAGGGAGTTGATTGATCATGGGGAACCGCCGGCACTCTGTCTTTTATTATTGCATTGTTTATTCAGCATGTAGATGGACAGGAGTCCTAGTTTAAAACGTTGCTTAAATTGTATTGTACATTTTATTAAACACTGGCCAGGTTGTTTTACTTTGTTGGATTGTTTTAAATGAAAATTGTTGGTTATGCTTTAAGGGCTCCCCCTTCTCATATGTTTTGAAAGGTTTTTAAATATGAGCTCTAAACCGCCTGTTATCATATTTAACTTGCATGCTGAGTGAGAACCCAGGTTTAGGACCATGTTTTGGGTCGGGTTCTTACACAGGGGCTACGGCCGAACACGCTGAGGACGTGCCGACTGCCGGGGACGAGGCAATGCCAAGTCATCATCCCGACCGTTGGGGCATTTAACAGTCTGCCACCCTCACCCAAGATTGCAGGGCCACCGGTAGGGTTAGCTAATCCCTCACTGTCTCGACGTCCCTGCCATGGATGCAAGGTACTTTATGCATCAGGCCCGGATGATGCTATCTACCTGCAACTCTAACCTGCCTTAACAATCAGCAAACAATTCCATAAAATCCAATACGTGCTCAATAAGAATACAACGAGCCTAGCATGATACTACGAAGCAAGGAACAGATACGAGCATGCCAGAGGAAACAACCTAGCATGGATTAACATGAGAAATAACTAGGAAAATCATGCTAATCGGGAATTCAGAATAGAGTACCTAGGTACACATGTCAATAAACACAAACAAGCAATCAATCAGCAATCACATATAATATCGCAGGGTCCACACAACTCCGGTAAGAAATCCTTACCTTGGCCAGGGACGATTTGACACGAAATCCTAAGTTGCGAACGAACCCAAACTAGCTATCGAGAACCTATCAATCAAAACAAAAATCACACAATAGGCCTAAATATAATAAAATAAGTTATGCTGATACGTTATTTGGCGTTGATCGATTTGCC
The DNA here is from genome assembly GCA_036507275.1 of Sicyos edulis. Classification (NCBI taxonomy): domain Eukaryota; kingdom Viridiplantae; phylum Streptophyta; class Magnoliopsida; order Cucurbitales; family Cucurbitaceae; genus Sicyos; species Sicyos edulis. The sequence goes on from CM071847.1 coordinate 15,727,560, forward strand.
GAGTTTGGAAAGTGGAAGCCTGTAGAGCTGGATGTTTTTTAGACCTACTGCTAGCAGCGAGGTGGTTGGCTAAGATCGAGTTTATCATCCAAGTGTTGTGATGACCTGGTGTTCAGAGGCCGATGACCTGATGTTGAGAGGTCGAGGCGTGCCGCTCTGGTCTTTGTTTGATGCAAAGAGGTGTGGTGGTGGAAGTCCCCGTGAGAGGCGGACCAATAGAGTCTCCACCACCACTCCGGTCGATTGGCAAGCTGCCAAGTTAGTAGCTTTTGAGGAAGATGTAGAGACATCTTGTCCTCCCGCAAGCTGCGCATCGTTTTGCAAACCAGATTCTTTTAGTATCCTCGTAGCTAGGGGGTAGTGTGGAGTTTGCTTGTCAGGACTTAATCCGTCCGTGGTTTTCAGCTGGGTATTAGAGAGAAGCACCTTCTGTTAGCATGTTCCAAGTGTGGAGCTAGGTGCTGCCACCCGAGGGTTGGCCCGAGTATTCGTTGAGCATCGAGTGGGATGCAGGAGTGGGCCTTGGCTTGTCTGTTAGACGTGATGTCAGAGAGTAGTCTACTCGAGTGTTGAGACTCTTGTGTTGAGTGCCATTGCCCTGTAACCTGAAGTGTGACCTTCCCTACCCTCTGAGGGGCTTAAAGCCCGTAAAGGGATGTTTGTGTTGTAAAGGAAGTAGTGCCTGTTGGCACCAAGCTTTGAGAGGAGGCCTAGATTCAGGCCAGTTGGCACTTTTCATACAGGTGGTTCCATGTAACGGCCCAGTTTTCTATTCCGGTTCTCGAGGTGCTTCCGGTTCAGATTCAGTGGTTCGGTTGGGCCGTTAGAGCTGTTTTGACCCTTAGGGGTATTTTGGTCTTTTTGCACCCCGGGCAGGATTTGTGGTTTTTCAGGGCTTCGAGGCAGCTCCTGCTTTTGTTGAGGCTTGTTTGTTGTTGGCTGGGAGTCCCGAGATGTTGGGCTAGTCGTTTGGAAGTTAAGTTGTGGTTTTGGGTTTTGGCAAAGTGATGGTTGTTTGGGTGTTTCCTTTGGGATTCGTGCCCGGGCCTTTAGTGTTGCTTTGGGAGATGGATTTAAGTGAGATTTGTTTATTGGAAAAGGTTGCTTCAGTCGGGTCTCGAAGGAGGAAGCCGGGAAATGGGATTTTTGAGGTTTTATTGGATAAGGATGGATTTTTGGGATAAAATCCCTTTTTCCTTTTTTTTTCCCATTTTCCCTTTTCTTGTCCAAATTCATATTTTTTCCTTTCTTTTTCTTTTTCTTTTTCTTTTTTTTTCTTTTTCTCTTTTTCTCTTTTCTCTCTCTCTCTCCCGAGCAAATGGCCCGGCAAATGCCAACCCCATCGCCGCCACCCGAGCTCGTTGCCGCCTCGCCGTGCCGCACGGCCGGCCTTCGCAGAAGCCATCGCACGTCGCCAAATACCGATCCGCCTGCCTTCGCCCAGCCTCGTCGCTCGCTCCAGCCGAGCCTGCGCACCAGATCCGCCGTCTCCCGCCAAAGACGCTGGTCGCCGTCGCCGCACCAGATCTGCTTAAGCCGCTGCAGGTTGCCCTCGCTGAAGCCGAGCGCCGCGCCAGCGCCATCGCTGCGGTTGCCGCCGCCGCGCCAGCGCAAGATCGCCGTGTCCGCGCACCGCTGCTAGCGCCTCAGGCGCCGTCTGGCCTGCGTTCTCAGCCCACGCCTCGTCAGCGAGCCAACGCCCCACGCGCCCATTCCTCGCGCCAGCGCCCCACCGCCCTGTTCTTTGCCCGTTCGTGCAATCGGCTCGTTCGTGTGTCCGTCGCGCCTCGTGAGTTGCTCCCGAGCTGAGCCCTATTTATTTTAGTGTATTTAGGGCTATTCTATGATTATTGATGTGTTTTGCTTGGTTCGTTATAGGTAGCTCGGGTTCGATCGCAGCTTAGGTTTATTGTGTTTAAAGGTCTTCCGGCCAGGTAAGGATTTCTTACCGGAGTTGTGTGGGCCCTGCGATGTATCATGTGATGCTGATTGTATGCTTGTTTGTGTTTATTGACATGTTTGGTGATAAGTGCTCTATTCTGAATTCCCGACTGGCATGATTTCCTATGTTGTTTCTCATGTTAGTCCATGCTAGGTTGTTCCTCTCTGGCATGCTCGTATCTGTCCTTGCTTCGTAGTATCATGCTAGGTTCGTTGTATTCTTCTTGAGCACGTATTGGATTGTATTGGATTGTTTGCTGATTGTTAAGGCAGGTTAGAGTTCAGGTAGATAGCATCATCTGGGCCTGATGCATAAAGTACCTTGCATCCATAGCAGGGACGTTCGAGACAGTTCTCCATCCCTAGAACCCGTTAGGGTTTAGCTAACCCGACCGGTAGGCCCTGCAATCTTGGGTGAGGGTGGCAGTCTGTTAAATGCCCCAACGGTCGGGATGATGACTTGGCATTGCCTCGTCCTCGGCAGCGGCACGCCCCGCCGCGTGTTCGGCCGTAGCCCTTGATTGCCACCGTTAAGGTAAGGACGGCTTCCCGGTGTAAGCCTACCACGACCCGCCTTTAGCCTCAAAGTGCGGTGGTTCAGCCGACATAGTTCACGTGTCCAAGTCTCACACCCTATATGTCGGTGACACCGATCCGCAGATTTAGTTAGGCGTGGTGATCGGACATGGGCAGCTTGCCACTAGACCCGCACTTCATAGTTCTGCAGAGCACGCGGTGCATGCTTACGCTCATTACAGCACGCGACCGAGAGCTCCTCGGGATCTTGAGCTAGTGTACCTTTCGACAACAGTGACAAGCCGAGGCCGGACTTGTTTCTCGTATAGGGCGACTTGTGTATTGTGTGGATGTGGTGAATGATTTCCGGACTAAGACCCTGAGTTGGCATCCGAGGCCCAAGTGTGGGCTAAGCTATGTGCTCTATTCTGTGTTTATATTCATAGCTTGCATATCTTTCTGCTAGATGACCATGTATATCGTATTGTACCCCGGTTAGGGATTCTTACTGAGTAATTCGTTACTCACCCTTACTTATCTTTCAGGAAACCATGGCGCGAGGCAGGATGGCTGGAGGAGGAGCTGTGATCATGGAAAACCCGTTGTTCAACTCTGAGTCTTATGTTTATGCTTATGATTTAAATGTCCTCTGAATGCATGTAGTTGGGCACGGAGTCCTAGGGTGTTTTCTGAATGTATTTCTGGATTCTAGCATTGTTGTAAAGTTTGTATGTTTTAAATAAATCTCTGATCAGAGTATGTTTTGGAAATGTATTTGTCTTGGAACAGGTGCTTGGAAACAGGGATGTGTTTCAGAATTTATGTTGATTTTTAAATGGATGTTTTCATGTTTTAGTTTTTACTTAGAATCCAAACACCACCTTGCAAATTTTCTCAGAGATTTGTATGCATGCATTGAGATAATGGCCTATTTAGAACCCCATTCGGCCGGGTCGTTCTGCTTTGGTATCGTGAGCTTAGAGTCATAGATTCTCAGAGACTCGACCTTTCGTTGTAGGTCGTTTTTCCATGATCATCAAGACTCCGACAGTCCATCAGTGCGCCTAAGTTTACTATTTGTTGTTGAAAAAGGGTTAAGAATTTACAATACCCGCCATCTAGTGTATGCCTTGTGTAGTGTTGTGTAGCGGAGACGAGCGGTGTTCTCGACTCGTTGTTGGTTTGGGCTTAGTGAGCCATCATGCCAACTTTCTCGCAGCAAGCGCAGCAGCTTTTGTTTAGCAGCTTTGTTGAGGTATCCAGATAGATTCGGATGCCCCGACATCGCTCCAGAGGAGGCGAGCTTAGACTCGTTGGCCATTTGTGGCCCAATTGCTCGCTTTCCCCTAGTGAGAGGGTGGAGGTGCTTCGTGCGGATCACCGCATGTTGATCGCACCAGAGGAGCAGGGCGCTTGGCATGTCCGACCGAGGAGTTGGACCGATCGTGTTGATGTTGAGGCCGCGTCCTGTGGTTGTTAGGCCCGCATGCCGATTTGGCCCCGCAGCTGAGTTGCCTAGAGGAGGGGGTAGAGGCTAGCAAATACTCAGTGAGACTCCTTGAGAAGAGTGTGCTCCACCCATGAGAGATTTGATGGCGTGTCTTTAGCTATCGAGAGTGGAGACCCAGTGCAGCTTTGTAGCGCGTAGTGAGGAGTCCCGGCACGAGATAGCCCAAATTGTTAGAGTTTGTTTCAAATTTTTCCCCAAAGAGTTTTTGTAGCCCCTGAGGTTCCCTGGAGGGCATGATCAGCAGGTTTATTCAGATGAGTTTGTTGGCGTTGATGGAGCCGCCCAGTTTGGCAAATGGATGCCTGTAGAGCTCGATGTTTTAGTAAGTCCTACTGCTAGTAGTAAAGTAGTTGGCCAGGTTTGAGTTTAGCATCCGTGTGTGGGATGCCCTGCTGTTCAGAGGTCGAGGTGTGTCGTTCCTGTCTTTGTTTGGTTCATCAGATGGTGGTGGAAGTCCCTTGTAAGAGGTGGACTAGCAGAGTCTCCACCAGTCGCCCGATTGATTGGCATGTTGCCGTGTTAGTGGCTTGAGGCAGATGAAGGGTCATCTTTGCCACCTTGCGAGCCTGCTGTTGTTTAACAGCCCAGCTTCCTTAGATGTGGATTTGGTAGTAGTAGCACTTGAGGTGCATTGGTTGGTGTGCCACTTTGGCACTAAGTCTGGTTCAGACTTGAGTTTGGCTTGGGCATAGCAGATGATTCTATGCCGTTCGGAGTTCAGCGTACTCCTTTAGCCTTGGATCTGTTTATGGTAGTTGCACCCGTTTAGGTCGTGCCAGAGGGCTAGTTCAGTGGTAGTCGATGGACTACAAGCGAAAGGATGCTCGAGAGGAGCCGGAGCCTCTTCCCAGTATTTCTGGAGGTTGAGTAAGTCAGCAGATTGGTTGGTAAGTGTTGGTGCGCTTGAGCCTCGCGCTAGTGTTAAGGCCAAGAGTTTTATTGTGGTTGGTAGTACGGTCAACTACCTTCGAGTGCCTTTATCTGAGGAGAGTTGAGCATCGTAGATGCGAGTTTGGTCCAAAGAGAGGGACTCGAGTTCGATGCTCATGAGATGAGCCGGATGCCTATGAGGCGAGTTGGATGCCATGATTCGAGTTGGATGCTTTTGAGGCGAGATGAGCTGATGCCTTGCGAGAGGATTTGGATGCCTTATGGGTAAGCACCCTTGGTAGAGGCTTGGTATAAAGTAAGTTCGGTGTGGCACGGTTATGCTTTTGGTAGAGCAAGGTTGCCTCAGCTTTGAGCATTGTGTGGAGTTGGAACTTTTGGTGTTTCTTCGGTTGGAGTTCAATGGAAACGAACAAGAGCGATGGTAGCAAAGCCGCGAGCTTCGATCGCCTTGGCTAAGAATGTTGTTTGGATCCTTTCCTTGGGTAGAAGCCTTGTTGAGAGGCTGATGTTTGAGTAGGAGGATGACGCATTCGGTAGCGTTTCGGATCCTCTTGGTTCCCAAGGAATTGGAGTTGGCCTGCATGGTTGAGATGCTGGAGAGAGTTGTGCTGTCCTGTGCGGTTGGTCATAGCCTCGTTTGTCGACATAGTGTGTGTCGAGGGTTGCCGGAGAACCCTAGGTTGTGGAGAGCCTCTCCAGAGCTCAGTCAGGCCCAGGTAGTGAGTTTCAGTTGGCAAGCTGGAGGCGTGTAGTTTGTAGCCTCAGGTGAGTTTCTAGCAGTCTTGGTAGGCTAGCAAGCTAGTGTTTGTTTGGAGTAAAGTCCGGATTGGTTCCGATGTGGTGGCAGGTTGATGCTTGGTGTTGGCCACGGTATGGATTGGAGTTGCTAGAAATTAGTTTTGCTCGTGGGGCGAATGGTTCGTGCCCTATTGGTTGTTTTCCTATTTTCAGGATGTTGAGTTGCCCCGTTTGGCAATTGGAGGTTCAGTCTGTGGTGGACCCTTGTTGTTGCCGTGAGTTTTAGTTGTTGTTGCCCTAGTGGAGCAAGACAGTGAGCATATGTGGAGCCTCTGTCCTTCAGTTGTCTGCTTGTAAGAGCCATTTCCTTCTGAGAGTTGTCAGGTTTCTTCCGTAGCCATGAGTCGATGGTAGAGGTGCTAGCAAGAAGGAAAGTTTGTTGGCTGCTTGGAAGCAGTTGGTTGTCCAGATAGGTGGACTCTTGGATGGTGTTCTAGAGGCTGCAGTAAGTGTTGTTCTGCCTCTTGTGAGTGTTTGGCCAAGATGTGGTTCTCTTGTTGCTTCATGAGCTAGTTCGGTTCTAGCTGGAGGGCGTTGCCCTGAGGTCTTGTTCTTGTTCAGAAAGTTTTGGGAGTTGACCCCTCCCTCGGCAGTTGAGCAAGTGCTGTTAGTTCCGGATTGGTGATCCGATTGGTTGAGATTTCTGTTAGGTGTTGCTTCCAAGAGAGTTGGTTGCTGTTGCTTTGGGTTTGAGCAAGTCTGCGAGCGTGTGTGGAGTTCGCCGCCCTTCAGAGTTTGCTTGCTGGGAAAGTCATTTCCTGTTTGGCAGAAGTCAGCTTAGCTTTTGAGTTGTGTAGCTGGTTAGAGTAGCGCAGCGGTCAGCCCAGCGAGAGGGTCCCTGCTTTGTGTTGTCAGCAAGCAAAGTTGTTTGTCCCCTCAAGGGCGGTGGCCAGCCCGTAAGAGTTGAGTTGTTTCTGGAACGTTGTTGGTTCTTTGGGGATTGAAGATTTTCCTTTTTGCCCTAGTCTCTGTGGTGGTTGAGTTGCTCCATGGTTGTCCGCCTCGAGTGTTGGCTTCTGAGGTAGTCTTGCGGATTCGTGTGGCTCAGGATATGTAAGCTTTGAGATTGTCGTTTCCCGTTTTCCTTGTAAGGTTTTGGGAGTGGAGCTTCTGGTTGGAAGTTGAGTTAGGCTTAAGCTTAAAGGAGAAGTCCTTTGAGTAGCCAGTTGGATTTTAAGAGTTGAGTAGTAGCTTGGTGGCGAGCGTTGCTCGTCATAAGTTTGGGTTGAGTTCTGCAGAGCAAGCCCTTCTCGGGCTTTGTTCCTAGTTGTTGTGCGTTCGTAGTTGGCGTTAGCAGGGCCGCGTTTGAGTGAGTTGGCACAGAGGTGCCGTGGCATTGGTTGGTAAGCTGTTGAGCTATTTTCCTCAAGGTGTTGTGTCGCAGATAGCTGCGTGATGGTTTAGTCCTTGCATCCCGAGTTTTCCTTGAGAGGAATGTTGGTTGTTCCTGGCCTGGCAGTGTTCTTTTTGGCCAGTTGCTGGTAGGTTTCCTTTGGAAGTTTGCGTTCGGCCGAAGAGGAGTTCTAGTTTGTTGGTTTGGCCGAGTGGAGTCTGTGCTTGGCTCTCGTCTTTAGAGGTGGCCGTAGCTGAAGTTTCAGCTGGTGTGAGCGTTGTTAGCCGTCTGGTGTACCGGGTTGGTGCCCCTTGCCTTTGGTTCGGCGATTTCTCCTTAAGATGGTTGCTTTAGTGTTGTGGTCGTGTTTTAGTTGGAGAAGCTTGGCTTTTGGATCAGTCACCAGTTGGTGGTTCTTTTGTATCTCGTTAAGGCTGTAGGCAAGATTTGAGGTTCGCTGGTCTCTGTGAAGTAATAGTAGGCTGTTTAGATTCTGCCTACTATTACTTGCGATTTTGCCTAGAGTAGCACCGTTTGAGAGTTGGTGCGAGTGGAGGACGTGGTTTGCCGTCTATTTCCTTTGGAGTTCAGTGTATGCCCAGTCTTGGTTGAGATAGTTGTGGCAGTTTGGATGGCTTTGTGCCTTTGAGTTTTGAGAACCCAAGAGGGTTTGGTTCTCGTTGAGGGCTAGTGTTGTGTTGGCCGAGGAGTTCAGTTGGTTGGATTCAGTGGAGTTTTCCTGGAGCTGTTTCGTCTTAGGACTTTCGAGGACGAAAGTCTTAAAAGGAGGGAGTATTGTAACGGCCCAGTTTTCTATTCCGGTTCTCGAGGTGCTTCCGGTTCAGATTCAGTGGTTCGGTTGGGCCGTTAGAGCTGTTTTGACCCTTAGGGGTATTTTGGTCTTTTGCACCCCTGGCAGGATTTGTGGTTTTTCAGGGCTTCGAGGCAGCTCCTGCTTTTGTTGAGGCTTGTTTTTTGTTGGTCATGAGTCCCGAGATGTTGGGCTAGTCGTTTGGAAGTTCGGTTGTGGTTTTGGGTTTTGGCAAAGTGATGGTTGTTTGGGTGTTTCCTTTGGGATTCGAGCCCGGGCCTTTAGTGTTGCTTTGGGAGATGGATTTAAGTGAGATTTGTTTATTGGAAAAGGTTGCTTCACGGGTCTCGAAGGAGGAAGCCGAAATGGGATTTTGAGGTTTTATTGGATAAGGATGGATTTTGGGATAAAATCCCTTTTTCCTTTTTTTTTCCCATTTTCCCTTTTCTTGTCCAAATTCATATTTTTTCCTTTCTTTTTCTTTTTCTTTTTCTTTTTTTTTCTTTTTCTATTTTTCTCTTTTCTCTCTCTTTCTCGCGAGCAGCCATTGGCGGCAAATGTGTAATGCCACTTCGCCACGGCCAGCCCGAGCTCGTCGTCGCCCTCGCCGCGTCGCGCGGGTCGGCCTTCCACAAGCCATCGCCGCCGCCAGCGCCCAGATCCGCCTGCGTCACCAAATTTGCCCCGCCAGTCGCACGAGATCCGCCTGTCTCTTGCCGCCAAAGACGCTGTCGTCGCTGCCGCACTGGATCTGCCGAAACCACGCCCAGGCCGCCCTCGCTAAGCCGAGCTGCGTGCCGCGCCCTCGCCGGTTGCGCCGCTTCGCCGTGCGCGCGCTATCGCCATCAGTGTCCGCGCGCCCGCGCGCAGCGCTCCAGGCGCCCAATGCGTGCCCAGCCCTACAAGGTCAGCGCGCGCGATCGCTCCCAGCGCCACGCCCAGGCCACGAGCGCGCCCCACGCGCCATTCCTCGTGCCCAGCGCGCCCGGCCGCGCCACGTCGCCCCCGTTCGTGCAATCGGCTCGTTCGTGTCCGTCGCGCCTCGTGAGTTGCTCCCGAGCTGAGCCCTATTTAGTTTAGTGTATTTAGGGCTATTCTATGATTATTGATGTGTTTTGCTTGGTTCGTTATAGGTAGCTCGGGTTCGATCGCAGCTTAGGTTTCTTGTGTTTAGAGGTCTTCCCGCCGTAAGGATTTCTTCTGGGAGTTGTGTGGGCCTGCGATGTATCATGTGATGCTTGATTGTATGCTTGTTTGTGTTTATTGACATGTTTGGTGATAAGTTCTCTATTCTGAATTCCCGACTGGCATGATTTCCTATGTTGTTTCTCATGTTAGTCCATGCTAGGTTGTTCCTCTCTGGCCTGCTCGTATCTGTCCTTGCTTCGTAGTATCATGCTAGGTTCGTTGTATTCTTCTTGAGAACGTATTGGATTGTATTAGAATGTTTGCTTTGATTGTTAAGGCGAGTTAGAGTTCGTAGATAGCATCATCCGGCCCGATGCATAAAGTACCTTGCATCCATGGCGGGGGCGTTCGAGACGCTTCTCCGTCCCCGGACCCCGTTAGGGTTTAGCTAACCCGACCGTAGGCCCCGCAATCTTGGGTGAGGGTGGCGGTCATTAAAAGCCCCAACGGTCGGGATGATGACTTGGCATTGCCTCGTCCCGGCAATCGGCACGTCCTCGGCGTGTTCGGCCGTAGCCCTTGATTGCCACTGTTAAGGTAAGGACGGCTTCTGGTGTAAGCCTACCACGACCCGCCCTTAGCCTCGGTGCGGTTGTTCAGCCGACATAGTTCACGTGTCCGTGTCTCACACCCCTATGTCGGTGACACCGATCCGGAGATTTAGTTAGGCGTGGTGGATGGACATGGGCAGCTTGCCACTAGACCCGGCACCCCATAGTTCTGCAGAGCACGCGGTGCATGCTTACGCTCATTACAAAGACTGACCGGAGAGCTCCTCGGGATCTTGAGCTAGTGTACCTTTCGTCGACAGATGAGACAGCCGAGGCCGGACTTGTTTCTCGTATAGGGCGACTTGTGTATTGTGTGGATGTGGTGATTGATTTCCGGACTAAGACCCTGAGTTGGCATCCGAGGCCCAAGTGTGGGCTAAGCTATGTGCTCTATTATGTGTTTATATTCATAGCTTGCATATCTTTCTGCTAGATGACCATGTATATCGTATTGTACCCCGGTTGGGGATTCTTACTGAGTAATTCGTTACTCACCCTTACTTATCTTTCAGAAACCATGGCGCGAGGCGGGATGGTTTGGAGGAGGAGCCGTGATCATGGAAAACCCGTTGTTCAACTCTGAGTCTTATGTTTATGCTTATGATTTAAATGTCCTCTGAATGCATGTAGTTGGGCACGGAGCCCTAGGGTGTTTTCTGAATGTATTTCTGGATTCTAGCATTGTTGTAAAGTTTGTATGTTTTAAATAAATCTCTGATCAGAGTATGTTTTGGAAATGTATTTGTCTTGGAACAGGTGCTTGGAAACAGGGACAGGTTTAAGGAATTTATGTTGATTTTTAAATGGATGTTTTCATGTTTTAGTTTTTACTTAGAATCCAAACACCACCTTGCAAATTTTCTGTAGATTTGTATGCATGCATTGAGATAATGGCCTATTTAGAACCCCATTCGGGTCGGGTCGTTACATTCCAGCTGTAACGGCCCAGTTTTCTATTCCGGTTCTCGAGGAGCTTCCGGTTCAGATTCAGTGGTTCGGTTGGGCCGTTAGAGCTGTTTGGACCCTTAGGGGCATTTTGGTCTTTTTGCTCCCTGGGCAGGATTTGTGGTTTTTCAGGGCTTCGAGGCAGCTCCTGCTTTTGTTGAGGCTTGTTTGTTGTGGGCTGCGAGTCCTGAGATGTTTGGGCTTTTCGTTTGGGAGTTCGGTTGTGATTTGGGTTTTGGGCAAAATGATGGTTGTTTGGGTGTTTCCTTCGGGATTCGAGCCGGACCTTCAATATTGGTTTGGGAGGTTAAGTTCAATGAGTTTTGTTGTTTGGAAAGGTTGCTTCAGTCGGGTCTCGAAGGAGGAAGCTGGGAAATGAGATTTAAGGATTTTAAGGATTTTTGGAAAAATTGGAAAATGGATAAATTGGATTTATTTGGATAAGTTTGGATTTTAAATAAAAGAAAAAAAAAAGAAAAAAAGAAAAAAATCTCATTTTTCCCATTTTCCCTTTCTCTCTCTCCACGGCCCGAGCCCCCTTGGCCCTCTCCTCCTGCCCGAGCGCCCAGCTCGCCCCCTGCCGCCCAGCCAGAGCCCTGGCGCCCGAGCTCTCCCCACTCGCCGAACCCCATCCCCACTTCGCCGTGCGCGCTGAGCCCGGCCAGCGTCGCCCTAGTCCCGCGATCGCCCGGATCGCCTCGCCCCAGCCGTCGCCGAGCCACCGCTCGCCAGTCCGAAGTCACCCGGCCACTGGTCCGTGGCGCTCGTAGCTCGCCGTCCCTCTCACGATGATCGTGCTAGATCGAGTCGCCCGACCCTAGTCCGTGCGCCACTGTGCTCTCGCCGTCCCTCGCACAATGTCGTGCGGATCTGGCGCCGAGCCCGTCGCGTCGCGTCGCCTCGCGCCGCCCCCGTGCTTGTCGAGCTCGCGCGCGCGCTGCGCCGTCAGGCCGAGGCGCGCGCGCGCGCGCCTCGCCTCGTCCTACTCTCGCCAGCCTCGCGCCATGCTGCCAGCCCAGCGCGCGTGCCTGCGCCCAGGCGCGCCCAAACCTGCGCCCAGCGCCCCAGCCCAGCGCCCGGTGCTGCGCCCGGCCCGGCCTACGCCTGCCTCGCGACACCGCTTGTGTGTGTTGGTTTGGCCCGAGCCTTGTGGCTTCTCGGATGGTATTTCTCGAGTCTTTTCTTCGTTGGGCCCGAATTTATTGGGCTCTTTGGTTATGGATTTATTGGGTCATTTATGTATTTGATTTGGGTGCTTTGTTTGATGTTCAGCCGTTCGGGATCGTCTAGAGGCTCGAGGATTCGCTCGTAGATTTATTATAATTATTGTTTTCTCGCTTGTCCCATGTAAGGATTTTCTTCCGTGGTTGTGTGGACCTCGCGATATATCTCGATATGCCTTGCTTGTTTGCTTTGATTGTTATGAGCATGTTAGAGATAGAGCGATTGATTGAATTCTTGATAGCATGTTTGCCCGATTTTACATGTTAGTGCCATGCTAGGTTTGTTCTGCACAAAGATGCTTGTGATTCCCGCTTAAGTTGTAGTATCATGCTAGGTAATGGGATTTATGTCGGTCTTTGCTTGCTAGCCGTGAATCATTGATTTTTGCTCTGTACTCTTAGATAGAGTTGTAGGGTTTGTCATCATCCGTAGGCCGGCGAACATAACGTACTTTGTCCCAATGAGCTCGTGTCGGGAGTAAATTGTGCGGCGCATAACGTATCTTGCTACCCCGCCCGACCACCGGTTGTGGAGTTAGCTACCCACTTCTGGCATAGCCTAGTTTGTAGCTCGCTAGAGCGAACCCACCTTAACGGTGTAAGCTTTGCGCCTTGGCGGTTCTTAGCTTCGTGTCGGTGGATCAGCCGCACAGATGAGCGCTTGAGGGCCTCACGCCATCGTGATCGGTGACACCGCTTCCAAGTCATAGGCATGCGTGCACGGCCCGCGTAGTTTGCCCTTAGGCCCCGCATTTATGCCGGTTGCGAGAAGAGCATGCGGTGTGCGCGACACAGCGTTAGTCGCCGGTTCGAGAGCTCCCAGGCCTAATGTTCGTGAGTACACCATTCCTTCCAATTTAGAGCCGACTTGGGTACTCTCCGATAGTCCGGATGTATAGCGAGGTAAGAGGCCCTTGAGGACACCCATTGGGATTGGCTTTTGAGCTAATCAATTGGTCGAGGAGAAAGACCCTCGAGGGTGTCGGACATCTTGGGATCGGTTTTGAGTGATCAAATGGCCGAGGGAGAAAGACCCTCGAAGATGTCCCGGGATTGGTTATGAGAACCAATCATTAGGCCGGAAGTAGGAGACTTCCGATGATTCCGAAAGTAGGAGACTTCCGATGATTCCAGATCTTGTTTTATTGAGCTCGTTGAGCTATGATCCGTGTTGATGGTCGCTTGCTTGCTTGTTGAGGTGCTAGATGACGGATGTATCGTATTGTACCCCGGTTGGGGATTCTTACTGAGTATCTTTATACTCACCCTTATTTATCTTTCAGGTAACTTGGGACAACACCAGGATGGCTAGCGGAGGGAGCTGATTGATCATGGGGAGCCGCCGGTACTCTGTCTTTTATTGTTGCATTGTTTATTCAGCATGTAGATGGACAGGAGTCCTAGGGGAACATTGTTTAAAAAGTTGTTTAAATTGTATTGTATATTTTGATAAATACTGGCCAGGATGTTTTACTTTGTTGGATGGTTTAAATGAAAACTGTGGTTTATGTTTTAAGGGTTCCCCCTTCTCATATGTTTTGAATAATTTTTAAATATGAGCACTAAACCGCTTGTTATCATATTTAACTTGCATCTTGAGTGAGAACCCGGTTTAGGACCATGTTTTGGGTCGGGTTCACACCAAAGACTACGCCTTGAGTTTAGCATCCCCACTAGTCTTGTACCCATTCATGAGATTGCACCTATTTGGGCCGCATAAGAGATCTAGCTCGGTGGTAGCTGAGAGAACTACAAGTTTGAGGTCGTTCGAGGGATAAGTAGGAGCCTTTCAGATTGTCACCGAGAGTTGGGTACAAAGGATGTTGTTGGTTGTTAAGGGCTAGCGCGTCCGAGTTCTCGCTTTGTGTTGTGGGGTCAGTGAGCCGCTTGGATGGTAGTGTGATTCGACTACCCTAGAGTTACCCTAATATGAGTAGGGTTGGCATCGATTATGCGTGGTTGATCCACTGTTAGAGCCATGAGTTGGATGGTTGATCGGAGCACGTTTAGTGGACCATTGGTACGAGGTAAGTTAGCTTGGTGTGGCTATGCTCTTGTAAGAGTGAGTCGACCAATGTGGCATTCCGTGGTGAGTTGACCCCGAGTGGGTTGAACTCTTGTTGCTCCTTTGCTAGATGTGGCTCTATTGGGAGGCAAAAGTTGCCTTGTGTGAGAATACTTGTTGGTTTGGATCTTAAGGAACCAAGTTGGAGCCGTACACGCCGGTGTACTTTTGTGTAGCTTCGTTAGTGGTGTATTTTTCAAGAACCACGAGGGGTTTCGGGTTGTGAAACCAGTGCTCGATTCTGAGGAGTTAGGACTTTAGTTCTTGGCAAGTGCCCTAACTTGGGTTGAGAGGTTACCGCACGCAGTGCAGGGTTGTTGCGTGAGGCAAGTTATGCTAGTTGGCCCTTGACCAGGTAGAGGCATTTCTTGTTGATCGATGGTTGGAGTTCGGTTGGAACCGATCCAGGCGATGGAAGTAAAATCGCGGAGTTTCTGGCCGCCATGGCTAAGAGAGTTGTTCGGATCCTTACCTCGGGTAGAAGCTACGATGTGGCGATGCTTTGAGCAAGAGGAAGTTTGGGTCTTCTCGGTTGTTCCCACTCAGTGGATAGCGCACTCGCCGACGAGGCCGATCTAGGGTCGCGATCGGCCACGACCGCAGTTAGAGCTCGAGATCGTCGCGCAGGGGAGGCGAGCGAGCGGCCGCTCATTGCATCATGTGTGTAAGGCGCTTTTCGGATTGTGTGGAGCATCGCCCGTGCTTGCTACAGATGTGGCAAGGAAGAGCTTTTGGCCAGCACAGTTGAGATGATGTAGGGAGATGTGCTCGTGTAGCCAGTTGTGTAAAGACCCAACCCGAAAATGGAACTAAATCTAGGCCTTTACTCGGCATGCCGTGAAAAGCTTAAAAGGACTCGGCTAGGGCGGTTTGTAAAACTTTTCAATTATAAGAGTGGAAAACACTAAAAACAAAGTAAACATTCATTAGGCAAAACGAACCCTTCAAATTAAAGCGATGGTCGATCAAGACTTTCCTTAAAAACATAAAATAGTTCAAATCATAGTTTTCCCTACGGATCTAAGTCCAACTACATGCAAATCCAAAAAGCAGTAAAATAAGACACGCACAGAGTGTCAAGAAGATCCATGATCTCCCAGCTCTCTCCGCTAGCCACCTCGGTGCTTGTCCCAAGTTACACTGTGGAAGAAACCACGATAAGGGTGAGTATAAACATACTCGGTAAGAACCCCCGACCAGGTGCGATACGATGCAATCTATCATCTAGCAACCTAGTACACATGCCACAAATATCAACACGGATCTTAGCTCAACGAGCTCACAAGGCAAATCAGGAATCCTCGGAAGTCTCCTACTTCCGCCTAATGATTGGCTCTCAAACCAATCCGGGACATCTCCGAGGTCTTTCTCCCACGGCCAATTGATCACTCAAAACCGATCCCAAGATGTCCGACACCCTCGAGGGTCTTTCTCCTCGACCAATTGATTAACTCTAAAGTCAATCCCAATGGGTGTCCTCAAGGGCCTCTTTACCCTCGCTTATAAATCTGGACTATCGGAGAGTACCCAAGTCCGCTCTAAACGGGAAGGAACTGTGTACTCACGAACATTAGCCCGGGAGCTCTCCGAACCGGCTACTAACGCGCGCGTGTCGCGCACACCGCATGCTCTTCTGCAACCGGCGTAAATGCGGGGGCCTAAGGGCAAACTACGTGGGCAGTGCACGCATGCCTAAGACTCGGAAACGGTGTCACCGAACACGATGAGTGCGAGGCCCTCGGGACTCATCTGTGCGGCTGTACCACCGACTGGCTAAGAACCGGCCAAGGCGGGGCTTGCACCGCTGGCGTGGTTCCGCTCTAGCGTTGCTACAAACTAGGCTTATGCCGATGTGGTTGCTACATCCACATCGGCTATCGGGGGGAAGCAATGTACGTTATGCTTCGCTCTACTCCCGACCGGTGGGGACAAGGTACGTTATGTCCGCTCTCAGCCTCTAGATGATGACAAACCCTATTATACTAGCTTAGACTACCAAGTCGTGATTCCCGGCTAACATTCACAAAGACATCTCATCATACATAGCCTAGCATGATACTACGAGCTTAAATCAGGAATCTCAAGCATGCTGGAAGAACAACCCTAGCATGGCACTAACATGTACAAAAAGGCAAAACATGCTAGCAAGAATTTAATCACTAGCTATCCTATCCACTAACATGCTCATAAAGGTAAACAAGCATACAAGGCACAATTAAGAAAGCATAGCAGGTCCACACAACCACGGTAGGAAGTCCTTACACGGAAACAAGTGGAGAATAGCTATCACAACCAAAAGACCCTCGAGCTTAATACTAACTCGAGCAACCTAGGCATAAATAAAGCATCCTAAGTAAATACATACAAGCAGACTTGAAGCTTAGAAAACACAAAGGGATTGGTTCGGGAATTACCACCGAGAAGACACGGGCCTCGCGTGAGGAGGAGGGTGGCTTGGGCGCTGGCCTGGTGCAGGCTGGGCGCTTAGCGCTGGCGCGGGCGCGCGCCTTGTACGTCGGGCGGACGCGCGAGGCGCAGCGCGTGTGTGCGGCTGCAAGGCGACGCGCGCGAGCGAGCGCTCATTGGGTTGGCGCGCGCGAGGGGTCGCGCTGACCGGCGGCGAGCGCGTGCGGCGGGCGGCGCGTCTGGGCTGCGTTGCGGCCTTTGGCGACCACCCTGACGGCGTCGGGCGGCTGGCGCCCACGCGACGTCGGCGGCGATGGGTATCGCGACGGTGGGGCTTCGGTTCGCAGCGCGCACGGGCCGGGCGGGCGTAGGCCGGGCGGAGCGCAGGCCGGGCGGCGTGGTCTCAGTGCGCGCGGCCGAGCGCGCGCGCGGTCTGGCCGGGCAGGTGGTGCGATGGACCGGGTGGTGCGTCGCGGCTAGGGCCGGGTGGCTCGGGGGTGGTTCGATGGTGTGGCTAGGGCTGCTCGGCTAGGGTTTTAGGAGAGAGAGAGAGAGAGAGAGAGAGAGAGAATGCGGCTATGAGGGGAAAATTAGGGGTTTTCTTGATTTTCCTTCTTTTCCTTATTTTTAAATAGGTTAGAGACCTAAATTCCCTTCCCAAGGCTTTTCTCTTGCGGGTCCCGGCTAAAGCAACCTTCTTTTCTTTTTTTTTTCTTTTTAATTAAGACTCTTTTCTTAAAACTCCAAATTCACCATTTAGGGCAAGGTTCAAATCCCAAAAGATTCAATTAATTTTCCAATTAATTTTGTTTTTAATCGGAGGAAAACGGGGCCGTTATAATACTCCCTTTAAAAGACTTTCGTCCCCAGAAAGTCCTAAGACTGGAACAACTCCGGGTAATGAGTCCTCATCTCATCCTCTAGCTCCCACGCCTTCCTCTGCCTCGGATGCCTCCAAAGAACCTTTACTAAACTTATCTCTCGGTTGCGCAATACCTTGCTCACATAAGCCAAAATTTGCACGGGCTTCTCCTCGAAGGATAAGTCTTTACTCAACTCTAGGGGCTCATGCTCTAGCACATGCGAAGGATCTCGCCACGTACTTTCTCAACATCGAAACGTGGAACACATTATGCACCGACAAAGACGGGGTAAAGCTAACCGATAGGCCACTTTGCTCCGATCCGCTCAAGGATCTCAAAAGGCCCTACAAACTCGGGGCTCGGCTTTGCTCGCTTTCCAAACCTTAACACCCCACGCATAGGTGCTACCTTCGTGAAAAACATGTTGGCCCACCTCAAACTCCAAGTCTCTACGCCTCACATCGGCGTAACTTTTTGCCTTCTCTCTGTCTTGCCAACATGCGAGCCCTTATCTTCGCCTGCTGCGTCGTTCGTCATCTGCAGAACTCGGGTCCCAGACGCCTATCCCCAACCTCCTCCCGAACACATGGGGATCTGCGGCGCTTACCATACAACGCCTCGAATGGGGCCATTTGAATAGTCGCCGATAGCCGCTGTTGTAAGCGAACTCCATCAAGTGCAGTGCATCGGTCCCAACCGCCTAGGAAGTCCAAGACACGGGCTCTCAACATGTCTTCCAGAATCGATTCACCCTCTCGATCGACCATCGGTTTGAGGGTGGAAGGCGATGTTGAGCCGCACTCGATTCCCAAACCCTTCGGAGCGCTCTCGTGCGAGATGTGAACCGAGAATCCCGATCGATACTATCTTTGCGGGTACCCCGTGGTACCGCACAATCTGCTCAAGGAACAATCGTGCCCACTGCTCCACGGTATAACTAATCCTCCCGGAATAAAGTGTGCACTCTTGGTCACCGGTCCACTACTACCCGGATCTGCGTAAACCCTCTCGGTGTCCTCGCAACCCGCAGATAAAATCCATCGAAATCTCATCCCATTTCCACTGTGGAACACTTAATGGTCTGTAATAAACTCTGCGGGTTTTCATGCGGGGGCCTTCACTTGTTGACAAGTGAGACACCGCTAACAAATTCGCTATATCTCGCTTCATGCCCATCCACCGTAACGTCCGCTGAGATCTCGGTACATCTTGGTACCTCACGGGTGCCAAGTGAATGGGGAACTATGTGCCTCGGCGAGCAACTCTGCTTTCGAACCTCGCCATCCGGGGACACACAATCGACCGACTGTACCTCAAGCCTTCGTCCGGTGCCACAACAAAGTCAAAATCGCCATCACCCTCAACCCTCTCGAGCAATCTCCTCAACTTGGGATCACTCGGTGATCGCCGATGATCCTCTGCTAAGCGACGACGTACCGAATCGATAGGTGGGCTACCACAGCTTGGTAACCTCTCCCAACAAGATCGCAATCTGGGTTCGCTCAAACTCTTTCCGCAATTCAACTTGGGAGCTCGGCAAAGAAAGTCACCAATGCGACGTCTTCCTACTTCAGCGCATCAGCCACAACATTGGCTTTTCCGGATGATACAAAATCTCACAATCGTAGTCCTTTACTAACTCGAGCCACCTCCTCTGCCTCATGTTCAACTCCTTCGAGTGAAGAAATATTTGAGGCTCGGTGGTCCGTGAACAACCGAATCCTCTCACCATATAAGTAGTGCCTCCAAATCTTTAGAGCAAAAACAATCTGCAGACCAACTCCATATCATGAGTTGGATAGTTCTTCTCATAAGGCTTCAACTGCAGGGAAGCATAAGCTATCACCTTCCCATGCTTTGCATCAACACACACCTAAACCATACTTGGAAGCATCACTATAAACTACGAAAACCTCCTGTTCCTTCCGAATCGCCAACACAGTCTTTGTCGTCAAGCCGAGCTTAAAGCCGGGCAAAACTTTCCTCACATCTAGCATCCCAAACAAAGTCAACACCCTTCTTGGTCGACGGGTTAGGGGTGCTTGCCTTATGGAAAAGTCTTTCACGAAACGCCAGAATAACTCGCCAGACCCAAAAGTCTGCGATCTCGGCGACCGCCGTCAGTCCGCCCATGAGTTAATCGCCTCTATCTTTGCGGGGTCCACCGCTATACCATCTGCCGACACGATATGTCCAAGGAAGGCTACTCTCTCTAGCCAGAATTCACACTTAGAGAACTTTGCGAACAACTGGTTCTCACGCAATGCTGTCAAAACTTGCCTCAAATGCGAAGCATGGTCCTCCTTTGTCCTGGAATAAATCAAAATGTCGTCTATGAATATGTAAAGACCCGACCCAAAAGGGGCTCTAAATGGGCCTTTACCCCAATGCATGTATTCAAAATAAAAGACATTATGAAAAAAATACATTTCGGATCCCAAGTAAAAACAGAAACATTCCACAATCAAAACATACATTTCTAAAAGCATACTCTGATCAGAGATTTATTTAAACCATTTAAACATTCCACAAGTACAAATATGCTGGAATCCATAAAACGTAAGAAAACATCCTAGGGCTCCGTGCCCGTCTACATGCATTCAGGGGAAATAACAAAAGTCAAGAGTCATGATATAATAAAATGGTCGAGATGACAAAGCAGGATTCCATGATCACGGCTCCTCCTTGACCATCCTGTCTCCCGCTTTGGTTACCCGTGGAAAACCACGAGAATAAGGGTGAGTAACGAATTACTCAAGAAGAATCCGGCAACCGGGTACAATCGATATACATGATCATCTAGAAGAATGTATGCAAGCTATGAGTATAAACACGAATAGAGCACATAGCTTAAGTCCACACTTGGACCTCGGATGCCAACTCGTGGTCTTAGTCCGGAAATAAATCCACCACACAATACGCCCTATACGAGAAACGAGTCCCGGCCTCACTGCTCATCTCGCCGATCGTCTGAAAGGTGCACTAGCTCAAGATCCCGAGGAGCTCTCGGTCGGCGCCAGAATGAGCGTAGCGCGCCTCGCGTGCTCTACTGCAGACTATGGGGGTGCCGGGTCTAGTGGCAAGCCGCCCATGTCCAGTCACCACGCCTAACTAAATCTCTGGATCGGTGTCACCGACATAGGGTGTGAGACTGGACACGTGAACTATGTCACCTGTACCACCGCACTTTTTGAGGCTAAGGAACCGGCCGTGGTAGGCTTACACCGAAGCGGTCCTTGCCCTAACAGTGGCAATCAAGGGCTACGGCCGAACACGCCGAGGACGTGCCGATCACCGGGGGCGAGGCAATGCCAAGTCATCATCCCGACCTTTGGGGCATTTAACGATGCGCCACCCTCACCCAAGATTGCGGGGGCACCGTTAGGGTTAGCTAAACCCTAACGGGATCGAGGGACGAGTACCATCTCGTGACGTCCTCGTCGGGGATGCAAGTTACGTTATGCATCCGGCCGGATGATGCTACCTACTTGAACTCTAAGCCATAACAATAATAACAATTCATTCAATGCGATCCAATACGTGCTCAACATATACAAGGAACCTAGCATGATACTACGAAGCAAGAACAGATATCGAACATGCCGAATGGAACAACCTAGCATGGGCTAACATGAGAAACAATACAAGAGTTCATGCCATTCAGAATTGAGCAGAGCACCTAGGGCTAAACATGCTAATAATCATACACAGGCATACAAAACAACAATCACAAATATACACAGTAGGCGCACACAACTCCTGTAAGAAATCCTTACCTTGGTGGGAGGCTTCTACACACAAATCCTAAGGCTCATGGAACAATCCCGAGCTAGCGGCGGGAACCTAGCAAACCAATAATAATCGGCATCTAAAACGTCTAAACAACAATAGAAACGGCAAGCTCGGCTCGGGAACTCACGCGCACGGCGACACGAGCTTGGAGCTGGCAGCAAGCCGCACGGCAGTGGTCGGGCGCAGCCGCTACCGCACGCACGGCGGCTGGCGCTGGCCGCGCGCCGCACGGCACGCACGGATTCACGGCAGCGGACGGCAGCGCGGCGCGCGCGCTCGCGTCGGCGGGCGGCGGCTTCGGGCGAAGCCGCGGTGGTCTTTGGCGTCGCGACGAGCGACGCGACGCGGACGCTAGCTGGCGCGGGCGCTCAGCGCGTCGCGTCTCGCTCTGCTAGCGTGTCGCACGATCGGCGAAGCGATGGCGTCGCGGCGGGGCGCCACAACCAGATCTGGCGACTGGTGAGCGATGGCGGCGCGGCGGGGCTGCTCAACGGATCTGGGCGATCTGGTGCGATCGCGAGGCGATCTGGTGCGCGGGCAGGGGGCGATCTGTCTTCTTCTTTGGCGCGATCCGGCGTCGCGATCTGGCCGTACGGGCGTGCGACGATGGCTCTTGGGTGGGCTTCTCTCGGTGGGCCGCAATCAACACAAACACACACAACACACCTCTTTTCACTTGGCCAAAAGCACACCAAACGGTGAGAAGAAGAAGAGGAAGATCGATACCTACCCTAATGATGATGAACGATCCAAGGGAGCCGCAAGGATGAAGAATCGGCAAAGGCTATGGAGAGGGAGAGCTTGTGCGGCCAAGAGGAGATTTGGAGAAGAAGATGGAATAAACCTAATTTCTATTTCATTTAACCAAATGCACCAAAACTCCAAAATCCAAGGCTAACCATAAAATGATGCAGAAGAGCAACAAGAGCACCTAATGGCTCAATTGGCACACATCTCCACAAGCTTCCCAGGAGACCCGGTTCAAACCCCAGTGCAAAGACAATTCCCTTTTATTTTTACTTTTGCATCAAACCTTGCTCAAACCAAACCACAAACCCTTCCAAAAACCTACATAAATCCATCCAATAATTTTAGCAACTCGAAAAAGATATAAACGGCCTTCTGACGGCCCGACCAAAATACTAAAATACCCCTAGGGCATACCTCGAAGACCGGATGAAAACACGGGTCGTTACAATATTCCCTCCTTTTTATGACTTTCGTCCTCGAAAGTCCTTAAGACTGAAACAACACAGATAATGCATTCTCATCCGTCCTTCCCGCTCACGAGCGGCCTCCTCGAACTCGGACTCCTTCACTAAACTTTTACCAACGGATCTCACTTCTACGCAACGTCTTCGACTCAAGACCGAGAATACTCATAGGCTTCTCCTCGAAGCCCAAACCCTCAATCACCGCAAGGGCTCAAAGTCCACAATGAACAATGGGTCCTGCACATGCTGCTTTTTAACATCGATACATAAAAACACGTGCACAGTGTCAACAAACAAACTCAACCCTACAACAAATCAAGCAAACAACTTAACCTTCCAGATTCCAAAACTAAACGGCCTACTCTTACTTCACAAGAGACCAACAAACCTCAAACCTTGACTACAACCTTAACGAGATACAAACGAACCACCAATGGCGGTGATCCAAAAAGACAAACTTCTCCAACTAGAACACGACCACAACACTAAAGCAACCATTTTAAGGAGAAATCGCCAACCAAAGGCAAGGGGCACCATCCAGTACACCGGACGGCTAACAACACTCACCAAACCAAACTTCACTCGGCCACCTAAAAAAAAAAAAAAAGGGCCAAGCACGGACTCCACTCGGCCAAGCCAACAAACTAGAACTCCTCATCGGCCGAACGCAAACTTTCCAACGAACACCTACCAAAGAACCGACCAAGGAGAACATCGCCAGCAAGGGAACATCCAACCTTCCTCTCAAGGAAAACTCGGAAGCAAGGACTAAACCATCCCGCAATTATCTGCGACACAACACCTTGAGGAAAACGGCTCAACGACTTACCAACCAATGCCACGGCACCTCTGTGCCATCTCACTCAAACGCGCTCTGCTAACGCCAACCGGGAACTCACAACAACTAGGAACAAAGCCCGAGAAGGGCTTGCTCGTGAGAACTCAACCCAAACTTATAACGAGCAACGCTGCCTCCTCAAGCTACTACTCAACTCTTAAAATCCAGCGGCTACTCAAAGGACTTCCCTTTAAGCCTAAGCCTAACTCATCTTCCAACCGTAAGCTCCACTCCCAAAACCTCACAAGGAAAACGGATAACGACAACCTCAAAGCTTACGGATCCCGAGCCACACGAATCCGCAAGACTACCTCGCAAGCTATCACTCGAGGTGGCATCCAAGGAGCAACTCAACCACCACAGAGGCTAGAGGGAAAGGAAATCTTCAATCCCCAAAGAACCAACAACTTGCCGAACAACTCAACTCTTACTAGCCGGCCTCCGCCCTTGCGGGAACAAACAACTCTTGCTTGCTAACAACACAAAGCGGGGACCCTCTCATTGGGCTGACCGGCTGCGCTACTCGATCGACTACACAACTCGGGAAGCTAAGCGACTCACGCCAAACGGAAACGACTTCCCAAAAAGCAAACTCGGAAGGGCGGCGAACTCCACACACGCTCGACTTGCTCAAACCCAAGGCAACGACAACCAACTCTCTTGGAAGCAACACCCAAGAGAAAACTCAACCAATCGGACCACCAAACCGAAACAAAGCGACACTTGCTCAATCGCCGAGGAGGGGTCAACTCCCAAAACTTATCGACTAGGAACAAGACCTCGAGGCAACGCCCTTCACTAGAAACGAACTAGCTCTCGAAACAACAAACGAACCAAATCTTGGCCAAACACTCACAAGAGGCGAACAACCTTTACTGCGGCCTCTAGAACACCATCCAAGAATCCGCTTAATCGACAAACGACTACTTCCAAGCGACCAACAAACTTTTCCTTCAAGCTAGCGCTTCCACCATTAACTCCAAGACCAAGGGAGTAACGACAACTCCCCAAGGAAACGGCTCTTACAAGCGGACAACCAACGGACAGAGAACTCCACATACGCTCACCGCCTTGCTCCACGAGCAACAACATCTAATCTCACGGGGGCACAACAAGGGTCCATCTCGGTCAACCTCCAAATGCCAAACGGGGCAACTCAACATCCTGAAACAGGAAAAACAACCAACATGGCACAAACCACTCGCCCCACGAGCAAAACTAAACTCTAGCAACTCCAATCCACACCTTGGTCAACACCAAGCATCAACTTGCCACCACACCAAAACCACTCCGGACTTTACTCCAAACAAACACTAGCTTGCTAGTCTACCAAGATCTAAGCTAGCAACTCCACCGAGGCTACAAACTACACGCCTCCAGCCTAGCCAACTGAAACTCACTAGCTGGGCTCGACCGAGCTCTGAGAGGCTCTCCACAACCTAGGGTTCTTCGGCAACCCTCGACACACACACTCTGGCATACGATCTAACGGACAAATCGCTCAACAAACAACTCCAATTTCCATCCCAACCATGTTTGGCCAACTCCAACTCCTTGGGAACCTAGAGGACCCAAACGCTACTGCACGCGTCATCCTCCTACTCAAAGCATCGGCCACAACATAACTTCTACCCAAGGAAGGATCCGAACAACTCTCTTAGCCATGACGATCGTAAACCACGCGGCTTAGCTACCATCGCTCTTGTTCGGTTTTTCAACCGAACTCCAACCAACGATCAACAAGAAGATCCGCCAACCAAGCTTAGGCCCAACTTAACAAATCTAGCCTAAGCAACAACTTGATACCACGAGCACGGTATCCTTACCACCTCAACCAAAGCCTTACAACAACCACTTGGAGTCCAACTTCTCAAGGAACTGAGCACGAGATCTCCAAGGCAAACCCTACATGGATCTGAAACTCTCGCCACGGAACGAACCACACAAAACACACTTGTGTGCACAACTCCCAACCTTCCTTTAGAGATCCAAGACTAACAAGCGCTTTTCCACAAGGCAACGATAACTCCTGGAAGCGATACAAACAATCCAAGGAACACCAAAAGTTCCATCTCCACATGATACTCGAAGCTGAGGCAACCTTGCTCTACCAAAGTATAATCATGCCAAACCAAACTTACTTTGTACCAAGCCTCTACCAAGGGTGCTTACCCCTAAGGCATCCAAAACCTCTCGCAAGGCATCAGCTCATCTCGCCTCAAAAGCATCCAACTCGCCTCATAGGCATCCAACTCATCTGATAAGCATCCAACTCATGGTCCTCACCGACCAAACTCGCATCTACAATGCTCAACTCTCCTCAGATTTAGGCACTCGAAGGTAGTTGACCGCACTACCAACCACAAGGAAAATCTCTTGGCCTTAACACTAGCGCGAGACTCACGCGCACCAACATTTACCAACCGGCAACCTGCTGACTTACTCAACCTCCAGAAACACTGGGAAGAGGCTCCGGCTCCTCTCGAGCATCCTTTCGCTTGTAGTCCATCGACTACCACTGAACTAGCCCTCTGGCACGACCTAAACGGGTGCAACTGCCATAAACAGATCCAAGGCTAAAGGAGTACGCTGAACTCCGAACGGCATAGAACCATCTGCTATGCCCAAGCCAAACTCAAGCCTGAACCAGACTTAGTGCCAAAGTGGCACACCAACCAATGCACCTCAAGTGCTACTACTACCAAATCCACATCTGAGGAAGCTGGGCTGTTAAACAACAGCAGGCTCGCAAGGGGGCAAAGATGACCCTTCATCTGCCTCAAGCCACTAACACGGCAACTTGCCAAACAATCGGGCGAATGGTGGAGACTCTGCTAGTCCACCTCTCACAAGGGACTTCCACCACCATCTGATGAACCAAACAGCACAGGAACGGCACACCTCGGCCTCTGAACAGCAGGGCATCCCACACACGGATGCTAAACTCAAACCTGGCCAACTACTTTACTACTAGCAGTAGGACTTACTAAAACATCGAGCTCTACTGGCATCCATTTGCCAACTCAGGCGTCTCAATCAACGCCAACAAACTCATCCGAATAAGCTCACGATCATGCCCTCCCGGGAACCTCCGGCTACAAGAGCTCTTGGGGGAAAAATCTTTGAAACAAACTCACATATGGGCTATCTGTGCCGGGACTCCTCACTACGCGCTACAAAGCTGCGCTGGGTCTCCGCTCTCTCGATAGCTAAAGACTCGCCATCAAATCTCTCATGGTGGAGCACACTCTGCTCAAGGAGTCTCACTGAGGCGCCGCGCTAGCCTCTACCCCCTCCTCTAGGCAACTCAACCGTCGGGGCCAAATCGCATGCGGGCCTAACAACCACGGACGCGGCCTCAACATCAACACGATCGGTCCAACTCCTCGGTCGGACATGCCAAGCGCCTGCTCCTGCAGGTGCGATCAACATCTTGGCGATCTGCACGAAGCACCTCCACCCTCTCACTAGGGAAAAGCGAAGACTGGGCCACAAATGGCCAACGGAGTCTAAGCTCTACCTCCCTGCGGACGATGTCCCGGGGCATCCGAATCTATCTCGATACCTCAACAAGCCGCTAAACAAATCGCTCGCGATCAGCGAGAAAGTTGGCATGATGGCTCACTAAGCCCAAACCAACAACGAGTCGAGAACTCTGCGTCTCCGCTCCACAACACCAAACAAGGCATACACTAGATGATAGGTATTGTAAATTCTTAACCCTTTTTCTTTCTAAAACAATAAACCTAGGCGTACTGATGGTATCAGTCTTTGGTGATCATGGAAGGATGACCTACAACAAAAGGTCGAGTCTACGAGAATCTATGACTGAGCTCGATACCAATCAGAAAGACCCGACCCAAAAGGGGCTCTAAATGGGCCTTTACCCCAATGCATGTATTCAAAATAAAAGACATTATGAAAAAATACATTTCGGATCCCAAGTAAAAAGTACAAACATTCCGAATCAAAACATACATTTCTAAAAGCATACTCTGATCGTAGATTTATTTAAACCATTTAAACATTCCACAAGTACAAATATGTCGGAATCCATAAAACGTAAGAAAACATCCTAGGGCTCGTGTGCCCGTCTACATGCATTCAGGGAAATAACAAAAGTCAAGAGTCATGATATAATAAAATGGTCGAGATGATAGCGGATTCCATGATCACGGCTCCTCCTTCACCATCCTGTCTCCCGCTTGGTTACTGTGGAAAACCACGTAATAAGGGTGAGTAACGAATTACTCAAAGAAGAATCCCCAACCGGGTACAATACGATATACATGATCATCTAGAAGAATGTATGCAAGCTATGAGTATAAACACGCAGAATAGAGCACATAGCTTAAGTCCACACTTGGACCTCGGATGCCAACTCGTGGTCTTAGTCCGGAAATAAATCCACCACACAATACGCCCTATACGAGAAACGAGTCCCTACTCCACCGCCTCATCTCATCGATCACGAAAGGTGCACTAGCTCAAGATCCCGAGGAGCTCTCCGTCGTGTTGTAATGGCGTAAGCGCGCCTTTGCGTGCTCTACTGCGGACTATGGGGTGCCGGGTCTAGTGGCAAGTGCCCATGTCCGATCCACCACGCCTAACTAAATCTACGGATCGGTGTCACCGACATAGGGTGTGAGACTGACACGTGAACTATGTCGGCTGTACCACCGCACTTTGAGGCTAAGGAACCGGTCGTGGTAGGCTTACACCGAGAAGCGGTCCTTGCCCTAACAGTGGCAATCAAGGGCTACGGCCGAACACGCCGAGGACGTGCCGATGCCGGGGCGAGGCAATGCCAAGTCATCATCCCGACCTTTGGGGCATTTAACGATCGCCACCCTCACCCAAGATTGCGGGGCACACCGTTAGGGTTAGCTAAACCCTAACGGGATCGAGGACGAGTACCATCTCGTGCGTCCCTCGCGGGGATGCAAGTTACGTTATGCATCCGGCCGGATGATGCTACCTACTTGAACTCTAATCCATAACAATAATAACAATTCATTCAATGCGGTCCAATACGTGCTCAATGTGATACAAGGAACCTAGCATGATACTACGAAGCAAGAACAGATATCGAACATGCGAGAATGGAACAACCTAGCATGGGCTAACATGAGAAACAATACAAGAGTTCATGCCATCGAGAATTGAACAGAGCACCTAGGGCTAAACATGCTAATAATCATACACGGCATACAAAACAACAATCACAAATATACCGCAGGCCCACACAACTCCGGTAAGAAATCCTTACCTTGGTCGGGAGGCTTCTACACACAAATCCTAAGTCTGCGGAACAATCCCGAGCTAGCGAGCGGAACCTAGCAAACCAATAATAATCAGCATCTAAAACGTCTAAACAACAATAGAACAGACAAGCTCGGCTCGGGAACTCACGCGCACGCGCGACACGAGCTTGGAGTCGCAGCAAGCCGCACGCAGCAGGTGGGCGCGCAGCCGCGCTACCGCACGGCAGTGGTGGCGCCGCTAACGCACGCGCGACGGATTCACGGCGAGGGACGCGCGCGCGGGCGAGCGCGTCTAGGCGTGCGGGCGAGCGGCTTCGGCGGCGCGCGCGGGTCTTTGGCGTCGCGACAAGCGATCTTGACGCGGCTGGGCGCCTTGCGAGCGGCGGCTTCGGCGGCGCGCGGCGGCTGGCGTCTGGCGTCTCATCTGCTGCGCGATCCGCACGATCCGGCGGCGCGATGGCGTCTGGCGGGCTGCTTCAACGGATCTGGGCGACTCGTGAGCGATGGCGTCGCGGTAGGGGCTGCTCAACGGATCGAGGCGATCCGGTGCGACGGCGGGCGATCGGTGTCTTCTTCTTTGCGCGATCCGGCGTCGCGATCTGGCCGGTGGGACGTGCGACGATGGTCGCTGGCCGCAATCAACACAAACACACACAACACACCTCTTTTCACTTGGCCAAAAGCACACCAAACGGTGAGAAGAAGAAGAGAAAGATCGATACCTACCCTAAATGATGATGAACGATCCAAGGAGCTGCAAGTATGAAGAATCGGCAAGGGCTATGGAGAGGAGAGCTTGTGCGGCCAAGAGGAGATTTGGAGAAGAAGATGGAATAAACCTAATTTCTATTTCATTTAACCAAATGCACCAAAACTCCAAAATCCAAGGCTAACCATAAAATGATGCAGGGAAGAGCAACAAGAGCACCTAATGGCTCAATTGGCACACTTCTCCACAAGCTTCCCAGGAGACCCGAGTTCAAACCCAGTGCGAAAGACAATTCCCTTTTATTTTTACTTTTGCATCAAACCTTGCTCAAACCAAACCACAAACCCTTCCAAAACCTACATAAATCCATCCAATAATTTTAGCAACCGGAAAAAGATATAAACGGCCACGACGGCGGACTAAAATACTAAAATACCCCTAGGGCATACCGGAAGACCGGGATGAAAACACAGGTCGTTACGAATCACGATGACAAAGTTATCCAAGAATGCCTTGAACACTCTGTCCCATCATGTCCATAAACGCTGCGGGGCGTTCGTGAGTCCGAAAGACATGACCACGAACTCATAATGACCATACCTCGTCTGAACGCGGTCTTCGGATATCTCGCATCTCGAATCCTCACCGATGGTACCACGACCTCAAATCAATCTTAGAAAACACCGAGGCTCACTGAAGGTGATCAAACAGATCATCTATACGCGGCGAGGATACTTATTCTTCACCGTGACTTTATTCGATTCTCTATAGTCTATACACAAGCGCATGGATCCATCCTTCTTCTTAACAAAGCAGGGCCAGTGCTCCCCACGGGGACACACTCGGACGGATGAAACCTCGATCCAAAGATCTCTTGCAAGCGCACTTTGAGTTCTCTCAACTCACCGGCGCCATACGATCACGGGGCTTTAGAAATGGGAAGAGTCCTGGCTCCACTCAATGGTGAAGTCTAACTCGCCGGGGTAAACCCGGCAACTCTTCAGAAAGACATCTGCAAACTCTTGCACCACGGGGACCATGTCAACAGATCCAGCATTACTACTATCTCCTAACAGACTTTGCCAAGAAGCCCCAAGCTCCTCGAGCCAACAATCTATGGGCTTTATTTCGAGATCAATGGCGGGCAAGTTCCGCCTGACACCGCGAAACTTGAAGCTCGGCTTCGAGGCGGCCTAAACACCACTTCTTTCCGGCGGCGGTCTATCAATGCATGGTTCTCTCGCCAACCAATCCATGCCAAGGATCACATCGAAACCGCTCATAGACAAAGCACTATGAGGGTAGCCTCTAAAATCTCATCGATATCTCAGATCTGCCATGCTTAACTCTCTTCGCTAGCTAACATACTCACACCCGAAGGAGTGGCAACACACACTCAAACCCTAGAGGTTCGAGCTCCACACAAGCTTGTCTAACGAATGCATCGAAAACAAAGGAATGGGTCGAACCCGAATCAAACAATACAAATGCATAGTCTTTGTAAGACAAGCGCCGTACTGCAATCGCATCATCGATGCGCTCCGCCTCTGGCGCGAGTAGTGGCAAACACCCGCCCTGCCATTGGGCGGTCCTGCTTCTTGCTAAATCCCGAGTCTGCAATCGGCCAAATGCCCTCCTTGCCACATCTGTAGCAAGCACGGGCGATGCTCCACACACCATAATGTGCCTTTCCGCACTTGTTGCAATGAGTGTTGCTGCTCGCCGCCTGCCGGCGATCCTGGGCTCTACCACGAGGTCGGCGCCGATCTCGACCACTAGATCGCCTGCCGTGAGTCTGGCGACACCAGCTTGAGCGGAAACCACTAGAAGTCCTGCACTTCCTCTTCTCGCCGGAATCTGCTGGGGGCGGTTTGAATCGACCGAGCCGGCGCAATGAATCCCCTGCACTTGGCGGATACTTCGGGTTATAAATCGTGGCCAACTCTCTTTGCTCGATCATAACTCTCGGGAGCGAGTGCTCGAACATCCCGAGCAACCTCCTTCCTCACCCCACAAATGAACTTCTTAGTCTTGAGCTCCTCGGTGGCAATGAGCTCCGGTGCGAAATAGCTATACTCGAGAGAACTTCTTCTCATAGGCAAAGAATACTATCTCGATCCTTGTTTTAGATTTGAGAAGGCCTCTGCCATCTCCTGCTGAGCCTCGTCATTAACATACTTAGCTCTGAACTTCGTTCTAAAGAACTCCCGGTGTGGTGGAGAAGACCCACTGGTCTAGCTCTATCTGTGGATTCCCACCACTACTCACCGTGTCGGAGAGAGAACATGGGCCGCACATCTCGGCCTCTGTACATCTGGGCATCCCATAACTCTAAAGATGTACTCCATTCTTGCCAACCACTGATCGCCACAAGTGGGTTCTCTGAAGCATCAAATTCCCTTGGCTTCCATTTGGTGAAATCTTTCAACCACTTGCCAAACTCAGACAGCCTCCTCTGCACTATCAAGTGAGTCTGATCGTCTCGATGACCACTGCCACTCCGGTTGAGCTACCGGAGCTACCGGAACTACCGGAGCTGCTGGGGTGCTCGCTGCATGAGCTGTGGTCAATCGGGCTATCTCTGTGCCCTAGACTTCTCTCTCTGTACGCTAGGCTGCGCTCGAGTCTCGAGCTCTGCTCGGCCATTAGGCCCATCATCATGTCTCTCATAGCGAAATATCTCCTCCTCGAGCTGTACCATGAGGCATAGTAGCCTCCACCCCTTCTCTCGGGCAAGTTAGCCTCTGGTGCCACGGGCGCCTCGAGCCTTGATATACCTCAGGCTGCTGGCTCTGCGGCATCTCTATTTGCGCCTCAGACGGACTGCTCCACTGCGCGTGTAACCGGCATACTGGCGATCTACACGGAAACCACAACGGTTAGTCCACGCTCGGACTTTCTCTGCCAACAAAGATAACACATGTGTATCTTGCATATAGTATCGTAAACAAAACCCTTAGCTTATTGAACTTAGACAAACTGGCGGCCTTGGAGTCTTTGGAGATCATGGGAACACAACCTACAAACAGTTAGTCTACGAATCTATGACTCGTGCTCGATACCAACTGTAAAGACCCAACCCGAAAATGGAACTAAATCTAGGCCTTTACTCAGCATGCCAGTGAAAAGCTTAAAAGGACTCAGCTAGGGCCGGTTTGTAAAACTTTTCAATTATAAGAGTGGAAAACACTAAAAACAAAGTAAACATTCATTAGGCAAAAACGAACCCTTCAAATTAAAAACAATGGATCGATCAAGATTTCCTTAAAAACATAAAATAGTTTAAATCATAGTTTTCCCTACGGATCTAAGTCCAACTACATGCTCAAATCCAAAAATAAAGAAAATAAGACACGACAGAGTGTCAAGCAGCATCCATGATCTCCCAGCTCTCTCCGCTAGCCACCTCGGTCTTTGTCCCCAAGTTACACCGTGGAAGAAACCACGATAAGGGTGAGTATAAACATACTCGGTAAGAACCCCGACCGGGAGTGCGATGCGATGCAATCTATCATCTAGCAACCTAGTACACATGCCACAAATATCAACACGGATCTTAGCTCAACGAGCTCACAAGGCAAATCCGGAATCCTCGGAAGTCTCCTACTTCTGGCCTAATGATTGGCTCTCAAACCAATCCCGGGACATCTCCGAGGGTCTTTCTCCCACGGCCAATTGATCAGCTCAAAAACTGATCCTAAGATGTCCGACACCCTCGAGGGTCTTTCTCCCTCGACCAATTGATTAACTCTAAAGTCAATCCCAATGGGTGTCCTCAAGTGTAACGACCCAGGTTTTCATCCCGGTCTTCCAGGTATGCCCTAGGGGTATTTTAGTAATTTGGTCGGGCCGTCAGGGCCGTTTATGTGTTTTCCAGTTGCTAAAATTATTGGATGGATTTATGTAGGTTTTTGGAAGGGTTTGTGGTTTGGTTTGAGCAAGGTTTGATGCAAAAGTAAAAATAAAAGGGAATTGTGCTGCAGTTGGGGTTTGAACCCGGGTCTCCTGGGAAGCTTGTGGAGATGTGTGCCAATTGAGCCATTAGGTGCTCTTGTTGCTCTTCCTGCATCATTTTATGGTTAGCCTTGGATTTTGGAGTTTTGGTGCATTTGGTTAAATGAAATAGAAATTAGGTTTATTCCATCTTCTTCTCCAAATCTCCTCTTGGCCGCACAAGCTCTCCCTCTCCATAGCCTTTGCCGATTCTTCATCCTTGCAGCTCCCTTGGATCGTTCATCATCATTCCGGGTAGGTATCGATCTTCCTCTTCTTCTTCTCATCCGTTTGGTGTGCTTTTGGCCAAGTGAAAAGAGGTGTGTTGTGTGTGTTTGTGTTGATTGCAGCCAGCCGAGAGAAGCCCAGCCAGCAGCCATCGTCGCACGTCCAGCCCAAACCGGATCGCCGCGCCGGATCGCGCGCCCAGCAGCGGACAGATCGCCCTGCCGTCGCACGAGATCGCCCTAACGCGCGCACGGATCGCCCAGTCTGTTGAGCGCGACCCTGCCAGACGCCATCGCTCACGGTCGCCCAGATCTGTTGAAGCGACCTGCGCCGCGACGCCATCGCTCGCCCGATCGTGCGGTCGCGCGCGCGCAGAAGCGCCGCCGACGCCAGACGCGCCGCGCGCCTTCGCCCGGCTGCCGCTGCCAGCGCCGCGCGCCAGCAGCGTCGCGTCCGGCCGTTACACGCCAAAGACTCCGCCGCCTTCGCCCGAGCTGCGCGCCCGCGCCAGCCCGCTCGCTTCGCGCGCGCCAGCCTCCTGCCGTGAATCCGTGCGTCGTGTTGCCCGGTAGCGCAGCCAGCGCCAGCCACTGCCGTGCGGTAGCACGCTGCGCCCGACCACTGCGTGCCGGCTTGCAGCGACTCCAAGCTCGTGTCGCCGTGCCGCGTGAGTTCCCCGAGCTGAGCTTGCTATTCTATTGTTGTTTAGACGTTTTAGATGCTGATTATTATTTTTTTGCTAGGTTCCCGCTCGCTAGCTCGGGATTGTTCCGCAGCTTAGGATTTGTGTGTAGAAGCCTCCCGACCAAGGTAAGGATTTCTTACGGAGTTGTGTGGGCCTGCGGTATATTTGTGATTGTTGTTTTGTATGCACTGTGTATGATTATTAGCATGTTTAGCCCTAGGTGCTCTGCTACGAATTCTGATCGGCATGAACTCTTGTATTGTTTCTCATGTTAGCCCATGCTAGGTTGTTCCATTCGGCATGTTCGATATCTGTTCTTGCTTCGTAGTATCATGCTTGGTTCCTTGTATCTGTTGAGCATGTATTGGGTGCATTGAATGAATTGTTATTATTGTTATGGTTTAGAGTTCAAGTAGGTAGCATCATCCGGCCGGATGCATAACGTAACTTGCATCCCCGAAGCGGGGCGTGCGAGATGGTACTCGTCCACGATCCCGTTAGGGTTTAGCTAACCCTAACGGTGGCCTCGCAATCTTGGGTGAGGGTGGCGATCGTTAAATGCCCCAAAGGTCGGGATGATGACTTGGCATTGCCTCGTCCCGGCGATCGGCACGTCCTCGGCGTGTTCGGCCGTAGCCCTTGATTGCCACTGTTAGGCAAGGACCGCCGCTTCTGGTGTAAGCCTACCACGACCGGTTCCTTAGCCTCGGTGCGGTGGTACAGCCGCCATAGTTCACGTGTCGAGTCTCACACCCCTATGTCGGTGACACCGATCCGTCCAGATTTAGTTAGGCATGGTGGTGAACACGGGCGGCTTGCCACTAGACCCGGCACCCCGAGAGTTTGCAGTAGCATGCGGTGCGCGCTTACGCTCATTACGGCGCCGACCGGAGAGCTCCTCGGGATCTTGAGCGGTGCACCTTTCGTATCGTCGATGAGGCGGTGAGGCGGGACTTGTTCCCGTATAGCGCGTATAGTGTGTTGTGGTATTTTCCGGACTAAGACCATGAGTTGGCATCCGAGGTCCAAGTGTGGACTTAGCTATGTGCTCCGCTCTGTGTTTGTACTCATAGCTTGCATACATTCTTCTAGATGATCATGTATATCGTATTGTACCCCGGTTGGGGATTCTTCTCGGGTAATTCGTTACTCACCCTTATTCTGTGGTTTTCCACAGTAACCAAGGCGCGAGAGAGGATGGTCAAGGAGGAGCCGTGATCATGGAATCCTGCTTGTCATCTCTGACCATTTTATTATATCATGACTCTTGACTTTTGTTATTTCCCCTGAATGCATGTAGACGGGCACGGAGCCCTAGGATGTTTTCTTACGTTTTATGGATTCCAGCATATTTGTACTTGTGGAATGTTTAAATGGTTTAAATAAATCTCTGATCAGAGTATGCTTTTAGAAATGTATGTTTTGATTGTGGAATGTTTCTGTTTTTACTTGGGATCCGAAATTTATTTTTCATAATGTCTTTTATTTTGAATACATGCATTGGGGTAAAGGCCCATTTAGAGCCCCTTTTGGGTCGGGTCTTTACATTAAGGGCCTCTTTACCCTCGCTATAAATCTGGACTATCGGGAGAGTACCCGAAGTCTGGCTCTAAACGGGAAGGAACTGGTGTACTCACGAACATTAGCCCGGGAGCTCTCCAACCGGCTACTAACGCGCGTGTCGCGCACACCGCATGCTCTTCTGCAACCGGCGTAAATGCGGGGCCTAAGGGCAAACTCACGCGGGCAGTACGCATGCCTAAGACTTCGAAAGCGGTGTCACTTTGAACACGATGGTGCGAGGCCCTCGGCACTCATCTGTGCGCACTGTACCACCGACACGAAGCTAAGAACCGGCCAAGGCGAGGCTTGCACCGTTAGCGGGGTTCCGCTCTAGCGGCTACAAACTAGGCTTATGCCGATGTGGTAGCTACATCCACATCGGTATCCGGGGAAGCAATGTACGTTATGCTTC
The DNA here is from genome assembly GCA_036507275.1 of Sicyos edulis. NCBI lineage: Eukaryota > Viridiplantae > Streptophyta > Magnoliopsida > Cucurbitales > Cucurbitaceae > Sicyos > Sicyos edulis. Next base: position 15,763,299 of record CM071847.1, read on the forward strand.
GCTCTACTCCCGACCGGTGGGGACAAGGTGCGTTATGTCCGCTCTCGGCCTCTAGATGATGACAAACCCTATTATACTAGCTTAGACTACCAAGTGCGTGATTCTGGCTAACATTCACAAAGACATCTCATCATACATAGCCTAGCATGATACTACGAGCTTAAAGCGGGGAATCTCAAGCATCTTTGGAAGAACAACCCTAGCATGGCACTAACATGTACAAAAAGGCAAAACATGCTAGCAAGAATTTAATCACTAGCTATCCTATCCACTAACATGCTCATAAAGGTAAACAAGCATACAAGGCACAATTAAGAAAGCATAGCGAGGGTCCACACAACCACGGTAGGAAGTCCTTACACGGAAACAAGTGGAGAATAGCTATCACAACCAAAAAGACCCTCGAGCTTAATACGAACTCGAGCAACCTAGGCATAAATAAATTATCCTAAGTAAATACATACAGCCAGAAGAAGCTTAGAAAACACAAAGGGATTGGTTCGGGAATTACCACCGAGAAGACACGGGCCTCGGCAGCGAGCGAGGAGGGTGGCTTGGCGGCTGCTTTGGTGCGGGTGGGGTGCTAGCGTTGGGCGCGCGACACGTCGGGGGCGCGCAGGCAACGCGCGGCGTGTGTGCGCCGCAAAGGCGACGCGCGAGCGAAGCGGCGCCCAGGTTGGCGCGCGCGAGGGGTCGCGCCGAGCGGGCGGCGCAGCGTCTTGGCGCGTCTCAGGCTGCGTTGCGGCACCTTTGTGCGACCACGCAGCGGCGTCGGGCGGTCTTTGGCGGCCCACGAGCGACGTCGGCGGCGATGGGTATCGCGGCGGTGGGGCGCCACGCTCGCCGTCGCGTCACGCCGCCGGGAGAAGCGGTAGGCGGGCGGAGGCAGGCGGGCGGCGTGGTGCAGTGCGGCGCGGGTGGCCGAGCGCGGGGCGGTGGTGCGGCGGGGGTGGTGCGATGGACCAGGTGGTGCGTGCGGCTAGGGCTGGGTGGCTCGGGGGTGGTTCGATGGTGTGGCTAGGGCTGCTCGGCTAGGGTTTTAGGAGAGAGAGAGAGAGAGAGAGAGAGAGAATGCGGCTATGAGGGGAAAATTAGGGGTTTTCTTGATTTTCCTTCTTTTCCTTATTTTTAAATAGGTTAGGAGACCTAAATTCCCTTCCCAAGGCTTTTCTCTTGCGGGTCCCGGCTAAAGCAACCTTCTTTTCTTTTTTTTCTTTTTAATTAAGACTCTTTTCTTAAAACTCCAAATTCACCATTTAGGGCAAGGTTCAAATCCCAAAAGATTCAATTAATTTTCCAATTAATTTTGTTTTTAACCGGGAAGGAAAACGGGGCCGTTACAAGTTGTCAGTTAGACCGTTTGACGACAGTGTGTGTCGGAGGGCGATCGGAGGAACTCTAAGTTGTGGAGAGCCTCACCAGAGCTCAGTCAGACCCAGGCAGTGTTCCTCGGTTGCGTTGCTGGATGCTTGTTGTCGGTTAACAAGCTAGAGTTGCTCTTGGTAAACTCCACGTTGATTTTCGGTATTCTTAGCGAGGTGGTGCTTGGTGTTGACCAAGGTTTGGTTCCCATGTTGTTTCGTGAGCTAGCTCGGTTCGAGCAAGCGGGCGTTGCCCTGAGGACTTGTTCCTAGTCAGGAAGTTTTGGGAGTTGACCCCTCCTCGTGTCGAGTAGGCACTGCTAGTTCCAAGTTGGGGGTTCAAGCGATTGAGGATCCTCGGATGTTGCTTCCGAGAGAGTTGGTTGTTGTTGCCCTTGGGTTTGAGCAAGGCAGCGAGCGTGTGTGAAGTTCGCTGTCCTTCGGAAGTTCGCTTGCTAGGAAATCGTTCCTGTTGAGGAGGAGTCAGCTTAGCTCCTGAGTTGTGTAGTTGATCAGAGTAGCGCAGCGGTCAGCCCAGCGAGAGTGTCCCTGCGTTTGTTTGTTAGCAAGCGGAAAGTTGTTTGTTCCCGCAAGGGCGGAGGTCTGCCAGTTCAAGGGCTTGAGTTGTTGCTGGAAGGTTGTTGGATCTTTGGAGTTTGTAGAACCCCTTAGTTCTTTGGTAGTTGAGTTGCACCGTGGATGCCGGCCTCGAGTTTTAACTTTTGAGGTAGTCTTGCCGACTCGTGTTGTTCAGGATCCGCAAGCTTGTGGTCGTCGTTATCCTTATTCCTCGCGATGTTTCGTGGGTGGAGTTTCTCGATTGGAAGAAGAGTTAGGTCTAAGCTATAAAGAGGAAGTCCTTGGAGCAGCCAGTTGGGCTTAAGAGTTGAGTGGCAGCTTGGAGGCGAGCTTTGCTCGTTATAAGCTTGGGTTGAGTTTCTGCAGAGCAAGCCTTCTCGGGCTTTGTTCCTAGTTGATGTGCGCTCGTAGTTGGCGTTATAGCTGAGCCACAGTTGAGTGGGTTGGCACAGATATGTCGTGGCATTGGTCGGAAACCTTAGAGTTGCTATCCTCCAGCTATTGTGTTGCTAGTAGCCACGTAATGTTTTATTCCTTGCTGCTCGAGATTTCTGTAAGAGGAATGTTGTTTGTTTTTCTGTCTGGCGAGGTTCTCTTAGGCTAGTGGCTGATCGGATTGCATTGGAAAGTTCGTTGTCGGCCATTGAGGGGCTCCAGTTTGTTAGTTTGGCCGAGTGGAGCCTGTGCCTGGACCTTGTCTTCTAAAGGTGGTCGTAGCTGAAGTTTCAGCTGGTGTGATGGTGGTAGCCGTTTGGTGAACCAGAAAAGTGCCCCTTGGCTTTGGTGCTTCGATTTCTCGTAAGATGGTTGCTTAAGTGTTGTGGACGCATGCTAGTTGGAGGAGTTTGCCTTGGGATCAGTCACCAGTTGGTGGTTCGATTTGGATTTCGTTAAGGATTGTAGGCAACCATTGGGGCTCGCAGATCTCTTGCAAAGTAAGAGTAGGCCGTTTAGTTTCTTAAACCTGGGAGGTTCAGTTGTTTGGTCAGCATGGTGAAGGGTCGAGGCTGTTTGATAACAGCTATGAGCATTCAGAGAAGTTACGCCGGAGCGTGGCGTAGAGTTTTAGAGCTTGTGACCCGTCCACGAGTTTGCAGAGAGCATCGCCGTAGAGAGACGTTCCGAGTTGGGCTAGCAGGGTTAAGTGAGCCCTAAGATTTTAAGACCGTTTGAGAGCTAGTGCGAGTTTGAGGATGTGTATTACCGTTAGCACTATCACATCTATTTCTTCGAAGTTCGGTGTATGCCCAGTCTTGGTTGAGATAGTTTGTGGCAGACTGGATGGCTTGTGGCTTTGAGCCTTTGGGAACTCATGGGGGTTTGGATTTCGAAGAAGATTTAGTGTTGTCTTGACCGGGAGTTTGGTTGGTTAAGGATCAGTGAAGATTTCCTAGAGTTGTTTTCGTCTTAGGACTTTTGAGGACGAAAGTCTTAAAAGGAGGGAGTATTGTAACGGCCCAGTTTTCTATTTCGGTTTCCCAGGTGTTTTCGGGACATTATGCGGATGTTTGGATGGGCCGTTAGAGCTATTTTAACCCTTAGGGGTATTTTGGTCTTTTTGCCACCGGTCACGGTTTTGTGGATTTTCAGGATTCCAGGGTCACTCCAGCCCTTGTCGAGGCTTGATTGTTGTTGGTTGCAGGACCCAAGAAGTTCGGGCTAGTTGGTTGGAAGTTTGGAGGTGATTTGGTAATTAACAAAATTATTGTTAATTTAAGTGCTTCCATTGGGATTTGAACCCTTGCCCTTGATGGTGATTTAGGAGCTTGGTTTAAATGAGTTTTAATAAGGAGAAAATGTTGCTTCAGCCGGGACTCGAAGGAGGAAGCCCGGGGAAGAGATTTAGGTCACCAAGACCTATTTAAATTAGGAAAAGGAAAGAAAATCAAGAAAATCTCATTCCCCTTGTTTTACCTCTCTCTCTCTCTCTCTCTCTTTCTCTCTCTCTCTCTCTCTCTCTCTCTCTCTCTCTCTCTCTCTCTCTCTCTCTCTCTCTCTCTCTCTCTCTCTCTCTCTCTCCTTGCCGACCTCACCAAGAAACCCTACCGAGCCGCCTTGAGCCACCAGCCCAGCCAGCAGCCCTGCGCTGCCATCGGCCTGTCGCCCGACCATCAGCCCGGTCGCCCGGCTCTATCACCTGTCGCCCGGCCAGCGCGCCCAGACGCTGTCGCGCGCAGCGGCAGCCCGTCACCCAGACGCCAGACGCTCAGCAGCGCGTCGCACAGCCCATCGCCCAGCGCCAGCACGCCCGCGTCGGGCGTCTCCGTCTTCTTCTGCGCGCCGACCGCGCCTGCACGATCGTGTCGCCAGCGCCCGTCCGCGCGCCTGTCCCTTGCCGCGCCAGCGCCCGTGTCGCCGTGCTAGCGCCGGTCCCCTGTCGAGCCAGCAGCGCCCGCCGCGCCTAGCCAGCGCCGCCCTGCTCTGCTCGCCCGGTACACGTCCCGCTGCCCACTTGCCGCCGAGAGCCTGTTTTGCCAAAATTGTTGGGGCCGAGACCTTGTACCTTCTCGGTTGGTAATTCCTGAGCCTCCACTATTTTGGACCCTAAGTTGATTGGTTGTTGTTATTTAATTAGGATATTTTTATTAAATGCATAGGTTGCTCGGGTTCACTTAGAAGCTCGGGAGTCGCTTGGTTGGCTTATGGTAGTTATTTTCTGCTTGTTTCCAGGTAAGGATTTCTTACCGTGGTTGTGTGAACCCTGCGATGCTTTCTTAATTGTGCCTTATATGCATGTTTACTTCTATGAACATGATTAGTGGATATGTAACGACCCAGGTTTTTCTTCCCGGTCTTCCAGGTATGCCCTAGGGGTAATTTGGTAATTTGGTCGGGCCGTCAGGGTCGTTTGTGTCCTTTCCAGTTACTAAAATTATTGGATGGTTTTATGTAGGTTTTTGGAGGGGTTTGTGGTTTGGTTTGAGCAAGGTTTGATGCAAAAGTAAAAATAAAGGAATTTGTCTTTGCCAGTAGGTTTGAACCCGGGTCTCTGGGAAGCTTGTAGAGATGTGTGCCAATTGAGCCATTAGGTGCTCTTGTTACTCTTTCTGCATCACATCTTAATTAACCTTGGATTTTGGAGTTTTGGTGCATTTGGTTAAATGAAATAGAATTAGGTTATTCCATCTTCTTCTCCAAAACTCCTCTTGGCCGCACAAGCTCTCCTCTCCATTGCCTTGCCGAATTCTTCTTCCCTTGCATCTCCTTGGGTTCGATCATCATCATTCCGGTAAGTCTTCATCCTCTTCATCTCCTCATTTGGTTTTGATCTTTGGCCAGAAGGTAAGATGTAGAGTGTGTGTGTGTTTGTGTTGGTTGCGGCCCGGTAGGAGGAGCGACCATCATCGCCGACCAACCTCGCACGCCCAGATCTGTCGAACCGGCCCGGCTCGCCACGCCCGAGATCTGTCGAACCCGCCCAGCTTCGCACGCGCCGAGATCTGTCGAACCACCTTCGCCGCGCCCGAGATCCGCCTAGCGGCCTTGCCGTTCGTCCAAAGCCTGAATCGCCGCCTCCGTCGCCGCGTCGGCCCGATCGACCGCCGCCGCCCGGTCGCGCCCGGCAACAATGGCCAGATCGTCGTTCGTCCTGCCGAGCCCGCTCGCCGTGTCCGCGCCGCGCACGCCAACACCGCGCGCCTTCGCCTTGAGCGTTCGCCGCGCGCGTCGTCCTGCCGAAGCTCTCGCGTGTGTCGCATCGCCGCGCCGGCGCCAGCGCGCGCGACGAGACGCCTTCGCGCCAGCGCGCGCGCGTCCTGCCCGTCGCCGTGCCGGTAGCGGCCAGCAGCGCAGCGTCCACCTGTGCCGTGCGGTAGCGCGGCCAGTAGCAGCGTCCACTGCCGTCTTGTGCCGGTGCAGTACAAGCAAGCCAGCCCCAGCCCAGCTTGCCAGCAGCTCCAAGCTCGTGTCGTCGTGCCGCGTGAGTTCCCCGAGCCGAGCTTGCTGTTCTATTGTTGTTTAGACATTTTAGATGCTGATTATTGTTGGTTTGTTAGGTTCCCGCTCGCTAGCTCGGGATTGTTCCGCAGCTTAGGATTTGTGTGTAGAAGCCTCCGGAGACCAAGGTAAGGATTTCTTACAGGAGTTGTGTGGGCCTGCGCGGTATATTTGTGATTGTTGTTTTGTATGCCTGTGTATGATTATTAGCATGTTTAGCCTAGGTGCTCTGTGCAATTCTGATGGCATGAACTCTTGTATTGTTTCTCATGTTAGCCCATGCTAGGTTGTTCCATTCTGGCATGTTCGATATCTGTTCTTGCTTCGTAGTATCATGCTAGGTTCCTTGTATCTGTTGAGCACGTATTGGACTGCATTGAATGAATTGTTATTATTGTTATGGTTTAGAGTTCAAGTAGGTAGCATCATCCGGGCCGGATGCATAACGTAACTTGCATCCCCGACAGGGACGTACGAGATGGTACTCCGTCCCTGATCCCGTTAGGGTTTAGCTAACCCTAACGGTGGCCTCCACAATCTTGGGTGAGGTGGCGGTATTAAAAATGCCCCAACGGTCGGGATGATGACTTGGCATTGCCTCGTCCCGGCGATCGGCACGTCCTCGGCGTGTTCGGCCGTAGCCCTTGATTGCCACTGTTAGGGCAAGGACCGCTTCTGGTGTAAGCCTACCACGACCGGTTCCTTAGCCTCAAGTGCGGTGGTACAGTGACATAGTTCACGTGTCCGTGTCTCACACCCCTATGTCGGTGACACCGATCCGAGATTTAGTTAGGCATGGTGGTGAACACGGGCGGCTGCCACTAGACCCGGCACCCCCGAGTTTGCGGTAGCATGCGGTGCGCGCTTACGCTCATTACAGCGCCGATCGAGAGCTCCTCGGGATCTTGAGCGATGCACCTTTCGTATCGACGATGACAGCCGAGGCGGGACTTGTTCCCGTATAAGCGCGTTTAGTGTGTTGTGGTATTTCCGGACTAAGACCCTGAGTTGGCATCCGAGGTCCAAGTGTGGACTTAGCTATGTGCTCCGCTCTGTGTTTGTACTCATAGCTTGCATACATTCTTCTAGATGATCTTGTATATCGTATTGTACCCCGGTTGGGGATTCTTACTGGGTAATTCGTTACTCACCCTTATTCGTGGGCTTTCCACGGGTAATCAAGGCGGGAGGCAGGATGGTCAAGGAGGAGGCTGTGATCATGGAATCCTGCTTTGTCTCTCGACTATTTTATTTTATCATGACTCTTCACTTTTTGTTATTTCCCCTGAATGCATGTAGACGGGCACAGAGCCCCAGGATGTTTTCTTACGTTTTATGGATTCCAGCATATTTGTACTTTTGGATTGTTTTAATGGTTTAAATAAATCTCTGATCAGAGTATGCTTTTAGAAATGTATGTTTTGGTTGTTGAATGTTTCTGTTTTTACTTGGGATCCGAAATGTATTTTTCATAATGTCTTTTATTTTCACTACATGCATTGGGGTAAAGGCCCATTTAGAGCCCCTTTTGGGTCGGGTCTTTCTGAGGATAGGACAACTTGTGATTGCATTCTTGCTAGCATGTTTGCTGTTTGTACATGTTAGTGCCATGCTAGGATTGTTCTTCCAAAGATGCTTGAGATTCTGCTTTAAGTTCGTAGTATCATGCTAGGTTATGTGTGATTGATGTTGATATGTATGTCTAGCCGAGAATCGGTTATTTTGTACTCTTAGCTAGTATAGTAGAGTTTGTCATCATCCAGCAGGCCGAGAGCGGACATAACGTACTTTGTCCCCACCGGTCGGGAGTAGAGCGAAGCATAACGTACATTGCTTCCCCGGCACCGATGTGGATTTAGCTACCACATCGGCATAAGCCTAGTTTGTAGCCCGCTAGAGCGGAACCACGCCAAAGGTGCAAGCTCCGCCTTGGCGGTTCTTAGCTTCAGTCGGTGGTACAGTTGCCGCATGGATGAGTGCCGAGGGCCTCGCACCACCGTGTGTTCGGTGACACCGTTTCCGAGTCTTTAGGCATGCGTGCACGGCCCGCGTAGTTTGTACTTAGGCCCCATATTTACGCCGGTTGCTGGCAGAAATGCGGTGTGCGCGCACAAGCGTTAGTCGCCGGTTCGGAGAGCTCCCGGGCTAATGTTCGTGAGTACACCATTCCTTCCATTTAGAGCGGACTTGGGTACTCTCTCGATAGTCGGATTTGTTAGCGAGGGTACTTGAGGACACCCATTGGGATTGGCTTTTGAGCTGATCATATGGTCGAGGAGAAAGACCCTCGAGGGTGTCGACATCTTTGGGATCGGTTTTTGAGTGATATTTTGGCCGAGGAGAAAGACCTCTGGAGATGTCCTGAGATTGGTTATGAGAGCCAATCATTAGGCCGAAGTAGGAGACTTCCGAGGATTCCAGATCTGCCTTGTAAGCTCGTTGAGTGTGATCTGTGTTGGTTGTTTGCATGTATACTAGGGTGCGGATGATTGATGTATCGTATTGTACCCCTGTTGGGGATTCTTCTGAGTATGTTTATACTCACCCTTATTTATGTGGTTTTCCACCAGTAACTTGGGACAAAGACACAGGACGGCTAGCGGAGGGAGCGATTGATCATGAGAGCCGCCGGCACTCTGTCTTTTATTGTTTGCATAATTTGTTCAAAGATGTAGACGGACGGAGTCCTAGGGGGACGTTTTTAAATGTTGTTTAAATTGTATTGTATGATTTTATAAACACTGGCCAGGCTTGTTTTACTTTGTTGGCTTTGCTTAAATGAAGGTTGTTGTTTATGTTTTAAGTGTCCCCGCTTTTAAATGTTTTGAAAGGTTTTAAATATGAGCACTAAACCGCTTGATGAAGTATTTAACTTGCATGCTGAGTGAGAACCTAGGTTTAGGACCTTGTTTTGGGTCGGGTTCTTACAGTTGGTATCAGAGCACAGAGTCATAGATTCTGTAGACTAACCTGCTTTGTAGGTTGTTGCCCCCATGATCATCAGCACTCCGCGGCCGTCAGGTTTGTCTGAGTTCATTAAGCCAAGGGCTTTATTTTACAATACTGCATCTAGTATACACGTGTTACCCTTGTTTGGCAGTGAGAGCCCCAGCGTGGGCTAGCTTCTATGCTTTGTGTAGATCGCTAGTATGTTGATTGCACTTAGAGGAGCAGGGACGTTTGGTGTTTCCAACCGAGGAGTTGGACTGTTCATGTTGATCATGAGACCACGTCTAGGGTTGTCTAGACCCGTAGGCCACCTTTGGCCCTGGCAGATGAGTTGCCAAGAGAAGGGGGTAGAGGCTAGTCTGCCTCAGAGTGATACTCCTTGGGCGATGCAACGCACCCTCGCTTCCTATTCCGATTTTTTAGGTGCCTTCGGGTCAAGATTCGGTTGTTTGGTTGGGTTTTAGAGCCGTTTGGACCCTTGGGGGTATTTTGGTCTTTTGGCTCTCCGGGCAGGATTTGTGGTTTTCAGGGCTTCGAGGTAGCTCCTGCTTTTGTCGAGGCTTGTTTGTTGGTGGCTGCGAGTCCCGAGGTGTTTGGGCTAGTCGATTGGATGCTCGGTTGTGGTTTGGGCTTTGGCAAAGTATTGGTTGTTGGGTGTTTCCTTTGGGATTCGAGCTTGAGCCCTTAGTGTTGCTTTGGGAGTTGGATTTAAGTGAGTTTGATTTATTGGAAATGATTGCTTCGGTCTGGTCTTGAAGGAGGAAGCCGGGAAATGGGATATTTGAGGTTTTAAAAGTGGATAAGGATGGAAAAATGGAATTAAAATCCCATTTTTCCCTTTTTCCCATTTTCCCTTTTTATTTTCCCATTTTTCTTTTCTTTTTTTCCCAAAATCAATTTTCTCTCTCTCTCTCTCTCTCTCTCTCCCCGACCTAGCCCCTAGCCCAGCCCCCTTGGCTCGCCCAGCCCCAGCCCGTGCAGCCCTTAGCTCGCCCAAGCCCAGCCAGCCCGAGCCCAGCGTCGCCCAAGCCCAACCAGCCCGAGCCCAGCGTCGCCAGCCCCAGCCCGAGCGTCGCACAGTGCCCTCGCCCAGCCCGCGTGCCCTCGCCCTCGCCCAGCCCGAGCCCCTGCCTCGCACAGTGTCGCCTAGCCCGAGCGTCGCGCGCCCTCGCCCAACTCGTGTCACCCGAGCTCGCCCGCACAGTGTCGTCGCCCTGCTCTGCCCTGGTCCGTGTCGCCCAGGCCGTCGCGTGTCGTCCGCACTCGAGTCGCGCGCCCTCGCGTCGTGTCGCTCGGGCTGCGCGCGCGCCTCTCAGTCTTAGCGAGCGCGCGCGCGCCATCGCCCAGCCCGAGCTAGCGCCGCGCCAAGCGCTCTCGTGGCGCTCGCGTGCCGTCCGTCTGCGAGCCAGCGCCCCTCCGCTCGCGGCTTCGCGCTGCTCGCTGCGCCCATCAGCTGCCTAGCCCGTGCAGCCGGCCCGTCCGAGTGTCAGCCGTGCCTCGTGAGTTGCTCCCGAGCTGAGCCCTATTTATTTTAGAGTATTTAGGGCTATTTTATGATTATTGATGTGTTTGCTTGGCTCGTTATTGGTTGCTCGGGTTCGATCGCAGTTAATTTTATTGTATGTTGTTGCCTTCCGACCAGGTAAGGAGTTCTTACCGGAGTTGTGTGGGCCCTGCGATATTGTCATGATTTTGCCTTGCTTGTTTGCTGACTGTTATGAGCATGATAATAATAGAGCAGCTTTGATTGTTTTCTTGCTAGCATGTTTGCTTGATATTACATGTTAGTGCCATGCTAGGTTTGTTCTCGCACAAAGATGCTTGTGATTCCCGCTAAGCTCGTAGTATCATGCTAGGTAGTGTGATTGATGTCGGTCTTTGCTTGCTACCCAGGAATCATTGCTTTTTGCTCTGTACTCTTAGATAGAGTTGTAGGGTTTGTCATCATCCAGAGGCTAAGAGCGGACATAACGTATCTTGTCCCCTCGATCGGGAGCAAAGCGAAGCATTGCTTGAGGTTGAGAGGACATAATGTACTTTGTCCCCAAAGTGGTCGGATATTGAGCAAAGCATAACATACCTTGCTTTTTCTCCCCCTCCCGGCAGACCAATGAGACTTAGCTACCTCATTGGCGTATGCCTAGTTTGTAGCTCGCTAGAGCGGAACCACGCCAACGGTGTAAGCTGCCTTGGCGGTTCTTAGCTTCAGTGTCGGTGGACCAGCCGCATGAGATGAGCGTCGAGGGCCTCGCGCTCATCGTGATCGATGACACCGCCTCCGAGTCTTAGGCATGCGTGCACTGCCCGCGCGTAGTTTGCCCTTAGGCCCCCGCATTTATGCCGGTTGCAGAAGAGCATGAGGTGTGCGCGCACACGCGTTAGTTGCCGGTTCGGAGAGCTCCCCCGGGCTAATGTTCGTGAGTACACTATTCCTTCCAGTTTAGAGCCAGACTTCGGGTACTCTCCCGATAGTCCAGATCTATTAGCAAGGGTAAGAGGCCCTTGAGGACATCCTTGGGATCTCTTTTGAGCCGATCAATCGGGCCGAGGGAGAAAGACCCTCAGAGATGTCCCAGGATTGGTTAGGATAACCAATCATTAGGCCGGAAGTAGGAGACTTCCGATGACTCCAGATCTTTCTTTGTAAGCTCGTTGAGCTATGATCTGTGTTGGTAGCTGTTTGCTTGCATGCTTTGGTACTAGATGACTGATTATATCGTATTGTACCCCGGTTGGGGATTCTTACTGAGTAATTCGTTACTCACCCTTACTTATCTTTCAGGAAACCATGGCGCGAGGCAGGATGGCTGGAGGAGGAGCTGTGATCATGGAAAACCCGTTGTTCAACTCTGAGTCTTGTATTTATGTTTTAAATGTCCTCTGAATGCATGTAGTTGGGCACGGAGCCCTAGGTTGTTTTATGAATGTATTTCCGGATTCTAGCATTGTTGTAAATGTTGTAAAGTTGTATGTTTTTAATAAATCTCTCGTCGAGTAAGTTTTGGAAATGTATTTGTCTTGGAACAGTGTGCTTTGTAACGCCCGATTTTCTATTCCAGCCTCGAGGTGCTTCCGTTCGATTCGATGGTTCGGTTGGGCCGTTAGAGCTGCTTTTGACCCTTAGGGGTATTTTGGTCTTTTGCTCCCGGGGCGGGATTTGTGGATTTTCGTGCTTGAGGCAGCTCCCGCCTTTGTTGAGGCTTGTATGTTGGTGGTCATGCGAGTCCCGAGATGTTTGGGGTATTCGTTTGGGAGTTCGGTTGTGATTTGGGTTTTGGGCAAAGTGATCTTTGTTTGGGTGTTTCCTTTGGGATTCGAGCCTGTGCCCTTAGAGATGATTTGGGAGTTTGTTTTAAGTGAGAGTTATTGTTTGGAAAAGGTTGCTTCAGTAGGGTCTCAAGGAGGAAGCTGAAATGGGATTTAAGGACTTTAAGACTTATTTAAATTTGGTAAGAAAATTGGTTAAGGATGGAAAGGAGGATAAAATCCCATTTTTCCTTTTAATTCCCTTTTTCCTTTTATTATTCCCTTTTATTTTCCAAAATTCCATTTTCTCTCCCTTTCTCTCTCCTCCAGCCCGAGCAGCCCCTTGGTCGCACCATGTCCAGCCCTAGCCGCACCATGTCCAGCCCTAGCCGCACCATGCCCAGCCCTAGTCGCACCATGTCCAGCCGAGCCGCGCCCTCGCTCCAGGCCGCCCAGCTCGCCCATGCCCGCGCCGTGCCGAGCCACCACAGCGCCCGATCGCATCGCCCTAGCCCTAGTCGCGCCGAGCCCAGATCTGCATCGCCCAGGCCATCTCCGTGTCGCCCTAGTCGCGCCGAGCCCAGATCTGCATCGCCCAGGCCATCTCCGTGTCACCTTGGTCGCGCCGAGCCCAAATCGACATCGCCCAGGCCGTCACCGTGTCGCCCAGGTCCGTGTCGAGTCGCCCGAGCCCTGGCCGCACCGAGTCGCTCGCCCCTTTAGGTCGTCGTGCCTTCCCGAGCGCCCCCGAGCCCGTCGCGTCGCGTCGCCTTCGCCTGCGCGCGCGCCGCGGCGCCGGCCCTCTGCCAAGCCGCGCCAGGTGTGTCGTCGCCCGGCCGAGCTCGAGCCGCGCCCGCGCGCCCTGCCTCGCCCCCCAGCGCCGTGCTGCGCTCACGCGCTTCCGCCCCTGCGCCCAGCTGCCCAGGCGCTGTGCCCCAGCGCCCGGCCAGTTGCTCTTCTGCGCCCGGCCACTGCTGTTGTGTGTCTTTGGTTGGCTTGAGCCTTGTGGCTTCTCGGATGGTATTTCCCAGTCTTTTCTTCGTTGGGCCCCGATTTGTTGGTCGCTGTTTAGGGATTTATTTGGGCTGCTTTTATGTATTTGATTTTGGGTCGCTTTATTTTATGTTTAGGTTGTTTGGGTTCGATTAGAGGCTCGAGGATTGCTTGGTTGATTTGTGATTATTTTCTGCTTGTCCTGGTAAGGATTTCTTACCGTGGTTGTGTGGACCTGCGATATATCTCGATTGTGCCTTGTATGTTTGCTTTGTTATGAGCATGATAGCGATAGGCGGCTTTGTTTGATCTCTTGCTAGCATGTTTGTTGATTTTACATGTTAGTGCCATGCTAGGTTTGTTCTTCCAAAGATGCTTGTGATTCCCGTTTAAGTTGTAGTATCATGCTAGGTAAACGTGATTGATGTCGGTCATTGCTTGCTAGCCAGAATCATTGATTTACTCGGTATTCTTAGATAGCGTAGTAGGGTTTGTCATCATCCGAGGCTGAGCGGACATAACGTACTTTGTCCCCACCGGTCGGGAGTAGAGCGAAGCATAACGTACATTGCTTCCCCGGCAAGCCGATGTGGATGTAGCTACCACATCGGCATAAGCCTAGTTTGTAGCTGCTAGAGCGGAACCCCGCCAATGGTGCAAGCACCGCCTTGGCGGTTCTTAGCTTCGTCGGTGGTACAGTCGCACAGATGAGTGCCGAGGGCCTCGCACTCATCGTGTTCGGTGACACCGCTTCCGAGTCTTTAGGCATGCATGCGACCGACGCGTAGTTTACCCTTAGGCCCCGCATTTACGCCGGTTGCGGATGAGCATGCGGTGCGCGCGCACACATGCAGCGTTAGTCGCCGGTTCGAGAGCTCCCGGCTAATGTTCGTGAGTACACCGGCCTTCCAGCTTTAGAGCGGATCACGGGTACTCTCCGATAGTCCAGATTGTTAGCGAGGGTAAGAGGCCCTTGAGGACACCCATTGGGATTGGCTTTTGAGCTAATCAATTGGTCGAGGAGAAAGACCCTCGAGGGTGTCGGACATCTTGGGATCGGTTTTTGGGCGATCAATTGGCCGAGGAGAAAGACCTCGAGGATGTCCCGGATTGGTTATGAGAACCAATCATTAGGCCGGAAGTAGGAGACTTCCGATGATTCCGGAAGTAAGAGACTTCCGATGTTTCCAGATCTTGTTTTATGAGCTCGTTGAGCTATGATCTGTGTTGATAGCTGTTTGCTTGCATGTTGAGGTGCTAGATGACTGATGTATCGTATTGTACCCCGGTTGGGGATTCTTACTGAGTATGTTTATACTCACCCTTATTTATCTTTCAGGTAACTTGGGACAACACCAGGAGGGCTAGCGGAGGGAGCTGATTGATCATGGGGAACCGCCGGCACTCTGTCTTTTATTATTGCATTGTTTATTCAGCATGTAGATGGACAGGAGTCCTAGGGGAACATTGTTTAAAACGTTGCTTAAATTGTATTGTACATTTTATTAAACACTGGCCAGGTTGTTTTACTTTGTTGGATTGTTTTAAATGAAAATTGTTGGTTATGTTTTAAGGGCTCCCCCTTCTCATATGTTTTGAAAGGTTTTTAAATATGAGCTCTAAACCGCTTGTTATCATATTTAACTTGCATCCTGAGTGAGAACCCAGGTTTAGGACCATGTTTTGGGTCGGGTTCTTACATGCTTGGAAACAGGGACAGGTTTCAAGAATTTTGTATTGACTTTTTAAATGAACTCTTGCCGGTTTTTTGGTTTTTACTTAGAATCCGAAACAACCCATCTTGCAAATTTTCTGTTGATTTGTATGCATGCATTGAGGTAAGGGCCCATTTAGAGCCCCATTAGGGTCGGGTCGTTACAGGCAGAGTGTGCTCCAGCCATGAGGGAGTTGATGGCAGGTCTTTTAGCTAACAGAGAGCGGAGACCCAGGCGCAGTTTGTAGCGCGTAGTGAGGAGTCTTGGGCACAGATAGCCCAGCTGGTAGAGTTTATTTAGGAGACACCCCTTCTTGTAGCTCCAGTAGTGTAACGACCCAGGTTTTCATCCCGGTCTTCCAAGTATGCCCTAGGGGTATTTTGGTAATTTGGTCGGGCCGTCAGGGCCGTTTATGTCTTTTTCCAGTTGCTAAAATTATTGGATGGATTTATGTAGGTTTTTGGAAGGATTTGTGGTTTGGTTTGAGCAAGGTTTGGTGCAAAAGTAAAAATAAAGGAAATTGTGTCTTTGCAGTGGGGTTTGAACCTGGTCTCTGGGAAGCTTGTGGGGATGTGTACCAATTGAGCCATTAGGTGCTCTTGTTGCTCTTCCCATCATTTTATGGTTAGCCTTGCATTTTGGGAGTTTTGGAGCATTTGGTTAAATGAAATAGAAATTAGGTTTGTCTCATCTTCTTCTCCAAAGTGTGTGGCCGCCCAAGCTTTTCTCTCCATTGCCTTGCCGAGTTCTTCATCCTTGCAGCTCCCTTGGTTCAATCATCATTCCGGGTAAGTCTTCATCCTCTTCATCTTCTCGATTGGGTGTTCTTGTTGGCCAAGGTAAGGAGAAGAGCTTGTGTGTGTGTGTGTTTGTTGCAGTCGCCCAAAGATGCCCAGATCTGCCAAAGAAGCAAGCCCAGCCGCCCAGATCGCCTAGCAAAGAAGCCCAGTCGCCCAGATCGCGCGGCAGCAGTAGCACGAGCCGCCCAGACCGCCAGGCCCGTGCTGCAGCCGTCGTCGCGCGCACCAGGTGAGTAGCCCGCGCGCCCTGCGTCTCGCGCCCGCGCGCCACTCGCTGCGCGCTGCGCCGCGCCACATCGCGTCGCCTGCCTCGCGCCAGCGCGCTCGTCCCGTCCGCTTGCCGTGCGCTGCGCCCGGCCTGGCCGTCGCGCGCGCGCGCAGCCCTGCCGCCTCTTGCCGCTCGTCGGCGTCCGGTGTCGGTCCTCGCGCCATCAGCCCCTTACGCACCGTCGGCGCCAGCAGCAGCCTCCTCCGTCTTTGCTGCCGTCCGCGTGTCAGTAGAGCCGCGTGAGTTGCTCCCGAGCCGAGCCTTGTTTATTTTATTATATTTAGGCTTATGGATTATGATTATCATTGTTTTTGTTAGGTTCTCGTAGCTAGCTTCGGGTTCGATCGCGGCTTAGGTTTTGTGTGTAGTTGCCCGGCTGTAAGGATTTCTTACCGGAGTTGTGTGGACCTGCGATGTTCTATGTGATTGTTGTTTGTATGTTTGTTTGTGATTATCAACATGTATAGTTTAGGTGCTCTGTTTCAATTCCACGACTAGCATGACTTCGTATGTTTGTTCTCTCATGTTAGTCCATGCTAGGTTGTTCCGCTCGCATGCTCATATCTGTTCTTGCTTCGTAGTACCATGCTAGGTTCGTTGTATCTGTTGAGCACGTTTTTTGGATTGTATTGGATTATATGCTATTGAAATGATATGTTAGAGTGTAGGTAGGTAGCATCATCCGGCCTGATGCATAAAGTATCTTGCATCCATGGCGGGGACGTGCGAGGTAATACTCAGTCCCTGGACCCCGTGAGGGTTTAGCTAACCCGACCGTGAGGCCCGCAATCTTGGGTGAGGGTGGCGGTATTAAATGCCCCAACGGTCGGGATGATGACTTGGCATTACCTCATCCCTCGCGATCGACACGTCCTCGGCGTGTTCGACCAGAGTCCTGAATGCCACCTAATAGGGCAAGGACGGCTTCTCGTGTAAGCCTACCACGACCGATTCCTTAGCCTCAAAGCGGTGGTTCCGGTGACATAGTTCACGTGTCCAGTCTCACACCCTATGCGTCGGTGACACCGATCCGGAGATTTAGTTAGGCGTGGTGGCTGGACATGGGCGCCTTGCCACTAGACCCGGCACCCCCATAGTCTGCATAGCACGCAGTGCGCGCGCTTACGCTCATTACAACATGCACGACCGAGAGCTCCTCGTGATCTTGAGCTAGTGCACCTTTACGTATCCGTCGATGAAAGCCGAGGCCGGGGGACTCGTTTCTCGTATAGGGCGTATTGTGTGGTGGATTTATTTCCGGACTAAGACCCTGAGTTGGCATCCGAGGTCCAAGTGTGGACTTAAGCTATGTGCTCTATTCTGTGTTTATATTCATAGCTTGCATACACTCACCTAGATGACCATGTGCATCGTATTGTACCCCGGTTGGGGATTCTTACTGAGTAATTCGTTACTCACCCTTATTTTGTGGTTTTCCACAGGTAACCAAGGTGCGAGACAGGATGGCTGAAGGAGGAGCTGTGATCATGGGAACCTGCTGTCGTCTCTGATCTTTTATTTCTATGACTCTTGTCTTCTATTTTTCCCCTGAATGCATGTAGTCGGGCACGGAGCCCTAGGATGTTTTCTGAATGTTTTGTGGATTCCCGCTTCATTGAATTTTAGGATGTTTCAAATGTTTTAATAAATCTCTGATCAGAGTGTACGTTTTGGAAATGTATTTGCCCTGAAACAGGTGCTTGGAGACAGGGACAGGTTTCAGCAAACCAACTTGATTTCTGATTGAATCTCTTTTGTTTTTAATTGGGAATCCAAAACCTATCTCGCATATTGTTCTTTACTTTGAATGCATGCATTGGGGTAAAGACCTATTTTGAGCCCTTTTGGGTCGGGTCTTTACTGATTGGTATCGAGCTCGAGTCATAGATTCTGTAGACCCGACCTTTCGTTGTAGGTCGTTTTTCCATGATCATCGAGACTCACAGCATCATCAGTGCGCCTAAGTTTACTATTTATTGTTGAAAAAGGGTTAAGAATTTACAATACTTGGTCATCTAGTGTATGCCTTGTGTAGTGTTGTGGAGCGGAGACGAGCGAGTTCTCGACTCGTTGTTGGTTTGGGTTTAGAGCGCCATCATGCCAACTTCCCGCAGCAGTGTGATGTATGTTGTGGCTTGTTGAGGTATCCAGATAGATTCGAATGCCGCTGGGACGTCGTCCCCAGGGAGGCGAGCTTAGTCTCCCATTGGCCATTTGTGGCCCAATTCTTCGCTTTTCCCCTAGTGAGAGGGTGGAGGTGCTTTGTGCAGATCGCTAGTATGTTGATCGCACCTGCAGGAGCAGGACGCTTGGCATGTCCGACCGAGGAGTTGGACCGATCGTGTTGATGTTGAGGCCGCGTTCAGGGTTGTTAGGCCCGTTGGCGAGTTGGCCCCGCGCTTGAGTTGCCTAGTGGAGGGGGTAGAGGCTAGCAACGCCTCGAGTGAGACTCCTTGAGCAGAGTGTGCTCCACCATGAGAGATTTGATGGCGGTCTTTAGCTATCGAGAGCGAGACCTAGGCGCAGTTTTGTAGCGCGTGTGAGTGAGGAGCCACGGGCACGGATAGCCCAAATGTGAGAGTTTGTTTCAGCATTTTCCCCCGGTAGCTCTTGTAGCCCCGAGGTTCCCGGAGGGCATGATCAGCAGTTTATGCCGATGAGGATGCTTGTGGAGCAGTCCCCGTGTGGACTATCTGGGGTAGCTCAAGTGTTGATCTTGAGCCTTAGCGCATTGTTTGTTTGCCCGGTGAGTAGCCTGCAGAGTTGGCGACCTTCGAGGAGATTGTTGAGGCATCTTTGTGCTCCCGTAAAGTGTTGTTGTTTGCAGCCGCGATGGCGGAACCCCGTGGTTAAGGGTGCAGTGGCGATGTTCCTTCTGGATTTGATCCGTTGGTGTTTTCCTCGGATGTTTGGTAGAGTTGAGCACTCTTCCTTTGGTGAGCTCCTGGAGTGGAGCTAGCTGATGCATGTTGAGAGAGCCGACCAGAGTTTTGTTGAGCATCATGTGGAGCTGCAGGGGTAAGCTGTGAGCCTTCGGTTTGATGAGATGCCGTAGGCATGGTTTTTGAGTTGGAGCCCTTGTATGCCTAGCCAGAGTTCTTGTCACTTGAGGTTGTGACCTTGTTGGCCCCATTGGTAGTAAGATGTGGTTTTGGTAGTAGTGGCACTTGAGGTGCATTGGTTGGTGTGCCGCTTTGGCACTAAGTCTGGTTCAGGCTTGAGTTTGGCTTGGGCATAGCAGATGGTTCTATGCCGTCCGGAGTTCAGCGCACTCCTTTAGCCTTGGATCCGTTTATGGTAGTGGCACCTGTTTAGGTCTTGCCAGAGGGCTAGTTCAGTGGTAGTCGATGGACTACAAGCGAAAGGATGCTCGAGAGGAGCCGGAGCCTCTTCCCAGTGTTTCTGGAGGTTGAGTAAGTCAGCAGGTTGCCGGTTGGCAAGTGTTGGTGCGCGTGAGTTTCGCGCTAGTGTTAAGGCCAAGAGTTTGCTTGTGGTTGGTAGTACGGTCAACTGCTTTCGAGTGCCTTTATCTGAGGAGAGTTGAGCATCTTAGATGCGAGTTTGGTCCAGTAGAGGGACCATGAGTTGGATGCTTTTGAGGCGAGATGAGCTGATGCCTTGCGAGAGATTTTGGATGCCTTATGGGTAAGCACCCTTGGTAGAAGCTTGGTATAAAGTAAGTTCGGTTTGGCATGGTTATGCCTTGGTAAAGCAAGGTTGCCTCAGCTTTTAGCATCATGTGGAGTTGGAACTTTTGGTGTTCCTTCGGTTGGTGTTCAGTTGGAAACTGAACAAGTGCGGTGGTAGCAAAGCCGCGCAGTTTCGGATCGCCTTGGCTAAGAGAGTTGTTCGGATCCTTCCTTGGGTAAAAGTTATGTTGTGGCCGATGTTTGAGTAGGAGGATGACGCGTGCTCAGTAGCGTTTCGGTCCTCTGGGTTCCCAAGGAGTTGGTGTTGGCCAAAGATAGTTGTGATCTGGAAAATTGGAGTTGTTTGTTCAGCGGTTATCCATTAGATCGTTTGCTTGCAGGTGTGTGTGTATCGAGGGTTGTCGGACAACCCTAGGTTGTGGAGAGCCTCTCCAGAGCTCAGTCAGGCCCAGGTAGTGAGTTTAGTTGGCCAGCTGGAGGCGTGTGGTTCGTAGCCTCGGGCGAGTTGCTAGCAGCCTTGGTAGACTAGCAAGCTAGTGTGTTGTTGGAGTAAAGTCCGGATTGGTTCCGGTGTGGTGGCAAGTTGGTGCTTGGTGTCGACCAAGGTGTGGATTGGAGTTGCTAGAGATTAGTTTTGCTCGTAGGGCGAGTGGTTTGTGCCCTGTTGGTTGTTTTCCGTTGTTGCCCCGTGAGTTTTAGATGTTGTTGCTTTAGCAGAGAAAGGCAGTGAACGTATGTGAAGCTCTCTGTCCTTTGGTTGTCTGCTTGTAAGAGTCGTTTTCCTTCGGGGAGTTGTCAGGTTACTCCCTTGGTCTTGGAATTGATGGTAGTGGTGCTAGCAAGAGGGAAAAGTTGTTGGCTGCTTGGAAGCAGTCGTTTGTTCAGTTAAGCGGATTCTTGGATGGTGTTCTAGAGGCTGCAGTAAAGGTTGTTCTGCCTCTTGTGAGTGTTTGGCCAAGATTTGGTTCTTTTGTTGTTTCGAGAGCTAGTTCGGTTCTAGTTGGAGGGCGTTGCCCTGAGGTCTTGTTCCTTGTCAGGAAGTTTTGGGAGTTGACCCCTCCCTCGGCAGTTGAGTAAGTTCTGTTAGTTTTGGGTTGGTGATCCGATTGGTTGAGTTTTCCTTGGGTGTTGCTTCCTAGAGAGTTGGTTGCTGTTGCCTTGGGTTTGAGCAAGTCAGCGAGCGTGTGTGATGTTCGCTGCCCTTCAGAGTTTGCTTGCTGGGAAGTCGTTTCCCGTTTGGTAGGAGTCAGCTTAGCTCCTGAGTTGTGTAGTTGATCAGAGTAGCGCAGCGGTCAGCCCAGCGTGAGGGTCCCTGCTTTGTGTTGTTAGGAAGCAAAGTTGTTGTTCCCGCAAGGGCGGAGGCTAGCCAGTCAAAGTTGAGTTGTTCGGGCAAGTTGTTGGTCCTTTGGGGAGTGATGATTTCCTTTCCCTCTAGCCTCTGTGGTGGTTGAGTTGGTCCTTGGATGCCAGCCTCGAGTGATAGCTTGCGAGGTAGTCTTGCGGATTCGTGTGGCTCAGGATCCGTAAGCTTTGAGGTTGTCGTTATCCGTTTTCCTTGTGAGGTTTTGGGAGTGGAGCTTCTGGTTGGAAGATGAGTTAGGCTTAGGCTTAAAGGGGAAGTCCTTTGAGTAGCCAGTTGGATTTTAAGAGTTGAGTAGTAGCTTGGAGGCGAGCGTTGCTCGTTATAAGTTTGGGTTGAGTTCTGCTGAGCAAGCCCTTCTCGGGCTTTGTTCCTAGTTGTTGTGCGTTCGCAGTTGGCGTTAGCAGAGCCGCGTTTGAGTGAGTTGGCACAGAGGTGCCGTGGCATTGGTTGGTAAGTCGTTGAGCTGCTTTTCCTCAAGGTGTTGTGTCGCAGATAGTGCATGATGGTTTAGTCCTTGCTTCCCGAGTTTTCCTTGAGAGGAATGTTGGATGTTCCTTGCTGGCGATGTTCTCCTTGGTCGGTTCTTTGGTAGGTGTTCGTTGGAAAGTTTGCGTTCGGCCGATGAGGAGTTCTAGTTTGTTGGCTTGGCCGAGTGGAGTCTGTGCTTGGCCCTTGTTTTTTTTTTGGTGGCGTTAGCTGAAGTTTCAGCTGGTGTGAGTGTTGTTAGCCGTCTGGTGTACCAGTGATGGTGCCCTTGCCTATGGTTCGGCGATTTCTCCTTAAGATGGTTGCTTAAGTGTTGTGGTCGTGTTCTAGTTGGAGAAGTTTGTCTTTTTGGATCGATGCCATTGGTGGTTCGTTTGTATCTCGTTAAGGTCAGTAGTCAAGGTTTGAGGTTTGTTGGTCTCTTGTGAAGTAAGAGTAGGCCGTTTAGTTTTGGAATCTTGAAGGTTCGATTGTTTGGCCGCTTTGTTGTAGGGTTGAGTTTGTTTGTTGACAGCTGTGCACAGTGTTTTTATGTATCGATGTTGGGGCAGCATGTGCCGGACCCATTGCTCATTGTGGACTTTGAGCCCTTGCAGCTGATTGAGGGTTTGGGCTTCGAGGAGAAGCCTATGAGTATTCTGGTCTTGAGTCGAAGACGTTGCGTAGAAGTGAGATCCGTTGGTAAAAGTTTAGTTGAAGGAGTTTGAGTTCGGAGGAGGCCGCTCGTGAGCGGGAAGGACGGGATGAGAATGCGATATCTGTGTTGTTTCAGTCTTAAGGACTTTCGAGGACGAAAGTCATAAAAAGGAGGAATATTGTAACGACCTGTGTTTTCATCCCGGTCTTCCAAGTATGCCCTAGGGGTATTTTGGTAATTTGGTCGGGCCGTCGGGGCGTTTATATCTTTTTCCAGTTAAAAAATTATTGGATGGATTTATGTAGTTTTTGGAAGGATTTGTGGTTTGGTTTGAGCAAGGTTTGGTGCAAAAGTAAAAATAAAGGAAATTGTGCTGCAGCTGGGGTTTGAACCCGGGTCTCCTGGGAAGCTTGTGGGGATGTGTACCAATTGAGCCATTAGGTGCTCTTGTTGCTCTTCCTGCATCATTTTATGGTTAGCCTTGCATTTTGGGAGTTTTGGAGCATTTGGTTAAATGAAATAGAAATTAGGTTTGTCTCATCTTCTTCTCCAAAGTGTGTGGCCGCCCAAGCTTTTCTCTCCATTGCCTTGCCGAGTTCTTCATCCTTGCAGCTCCTTTGGTTCAATCATCATTCCGGGTAAGTCTTCATCCTCTTCATCTTCTCGATTGGGTGTTCTTGTTGGCCGACGGTAAGGAGAAGAGCTTGTGTGTGTGTGTGTTTGTTGCGGTGCCCAAAGATGCCCAGATCTGCCAAAAGCAGCAAGCCCAGCCGCCCGGATCGCTTAGCAAGCAAGCCCAGGCTGCCCAGATCGCACGCGCGGCAGCGAGCACCAGCCGCCCGCACCGCCAGCCCCCGCCGCGTTCGTCGCGCAAAAAGCCGAAGCAAAGACGCGCGCCGCGTCGCGCCGCGCGCGCCCGCTTCCTCTCGCGCTGCGCGTGCGCGATCGCGCGTCGCAGCCTAGCGCCAGCCAGCGCTTCGTCCGTCCGCTTGCCCGCGCGCGTCGCTGCCCAGCCAGCCGTCGCCTGCGCGCGCGCAAGATCCTCTGCCGCTCTTGCCGCCCGTCAGCGCCAGTGTGCGGTCCTGCGCCCATCGCCCCCTTCTGCGCCGTCGGCGCCAGCAAGAGAGCCCGCCGTCTTTGCCGCCCGTCCGCGTGTCACCGAGCCGCGTGAGTTGCTCCCGCGAGCGAGCCTTGTTTATTTTATTATATTTAGGCTTATGGATTATGATTATCATTGTTTTTGTTAGGTTCTCGGTAGCTAGCTCGGGTTCGATCGCAGCTTAGGTTTTGTGTGTGTAGTTGCCCGGCGGTAAGGATTTCTTACCGAGTTGTGTGGACCCCTGCGATGTTCTATGTGATTGTTGTTTGTATGTTTGTTTGTGATTATCAACATGTATAGTTTAGGTGCTCTGTTTCTGAATTCTGACTAGCATGACTTCGTATGTTGTTCTGTCATGTTAGTCCATGCTAGGTTGTTCCGCTCGGCATGCTCATATCTGCTTCTTGCTTCAGTAGTACCATGCTAGGTTCGTTGTATCTGTTGAGCACGTTTTGGATTGTATTGGATTATATGCTATTGAAATGATATGTTAGAGTGTAGGTAGGTAGCATCATCCGGGCTGATGCATAAAGTATCTTGCATCCATGGCGGGGGACGTGCGAGGTAATACTCCGCCCTCGGACCCCGTGAGGGTTTAGCTAACCCGACCGGTAGGCCCTGCAATCTTGGGTGAGGGTGGCGGATCGTTAAATGCCCCAACGGTCGGGATGATGACTTGGCATTGCCTCATCCTCGGCAGATCGACACGTCCTCGGCGTGTTCGACCAGTAGCCCTTGATTGCCACCTAATAGGGCAAGGACGGCTTCTCGGTGTAAGCCTACCACGACCGATTCCTTAGCCTCAAAGCGGTGGTTCAGCCGACATAGTTCACGTGTCCGTGTCTCACACCCCTATGTCGGTGACACCGATCCGTGAGATTTAGTTAGGCGTGGTGATGGACATGGGCGGCTTGCCACTGGACCCGCACCCCCATAGTCTGCGATAGCACGCAGTGCGCGCGCTTACGCTCATTACAAATGCCGACCGGAGAGCTCCTCGGGATCTTGAGCTAGTGCACCTTTCGTATCGTCGATGAGACGGTGAGGCCGGGACTCGTTTCTCGTATAGGGCGTATTGTGTGGTGGATTTATTTCCGACTAAGACCACGAGTTGGCATCCGAGGTCCAAGTGTGGACTTAAGCTATGTGCTCTATTCTCGTGTTTATATTCATAGCTTGCATACACTCACCTAGATGACCATGTGCATCGTATTGTACCCCCTGGTTGGGGATTCTTCTTGAGTAATTCGTTACTCACCCTTATTTTGTGGTTTTCCACGGGTAACCAAGGTGCGAGACAGGATGGTGAAGGAGGAGCTGTGATCATGGGAACTCACTGTCGCGTCTCGATCTTTTATTTCTATGACTCTTGTCTTCTATTTTTCCCTGAATGCATGTATTCGGCACGGAGCCCTAGGATGTTTTCTGAATGTTTTGTGGATTCCCGCTTCATTGAATTTTAGGATGTTTCAAATGTTTTAATAAATCTCTGATCAGAGTGTACGTTTTGGAAATGTATTTGCCCTGAAACAGGTGCTTGGAGACAGGGACAGGTTTCAGCAAACCAACTTGATTTCTGATTGAATCTCTTTTGTTTTTAATTGGGAATCCGAAAACCTATATGCATATTGTTCTTTACTTTGAATGCATGCATTGGGGTAAAGACCTATTTTGAGCCCTTTTTGGGTCGGGTCTTTACAAGTAGCCCCGGAGGTTCCCGGGAGGGCTCGATCAGCAGGTTATGCTGATAAGTTAGTTGGCGTTGATCGAGTCGCCGAGTTTGGCAAGTGGAAGCCTGTAGAGCTGGATGTTTTTTAGACCTACTGCTAGCAGCGAGGTGGTTGGCCAAGATCGAGTTTATCATCCAAGTGTTGTGATGACCTGGTGTTCAGAGGCCGATGACCTGATGTTCAGAGGTCGAGGCGTGCCGCTCGTGTCGCTGTTTGATGCAGCAGCGTGGTGGTGTGAAGTCCCCGTGAGAGGCGGACAGCAGAGTCTCCACCACCCACCCGGTCGATTGGCAAGGCTGCCGAGTTAGTAGCTTTTGAGGAAGATGTAGAGACATCTTGTCCTCCCGCAAGCTGCTGCATCGCTTTGCACCAGTTCTTTTAGTACCCTCGTAGCCAGGGGGTAGTGTGGAGTTTGCTTGTCAGGACTTAATCCGTCCGTGGTTTTCAACTGGCTATTAAAGAGAAGCACCTTCTATTAGCATGTTCCAGGTGTGAAGCTAGGTGTTGCCACCCGATGGTTGGCCTGAGTATTCGTTGAGCATCGAGTGGGATGCAAGAGTGGGCCTTGGCTTGTCTGTTAGACGTGATGTTAGAGAGTAGTCTACTCGAGTGTTGAGACTGTTGTGTTGAGTGCCATTTCCCTGTCACCTGGAGTGTGACCTTCCCTACCCTTAGAGCGGCTTAAAGCCCGTAAAGGGATGTTTGTGTTGTAAAGGAAGTTGTGCCTGTTGGCACCAAGCTTTGAGAGGAGGACTAGATTCGGGCCAGTTGGCACTTTTGGTGCAGATGGTTCCAGGATCCGCCCGGAGTTTAGCATCCCCACTAGTCTTGTACCCATTCCTGAGATTGCACCTATTTGGGCTGCATAAGAGATCTAGCTCGGTGGTAGCCAGAGAACTACAAGTTTGAGGTCGTTCGAGGGATAAGTAGGAGCCTTTCAGGGTCACCGAGAGTTGGGTACAAAGGATGTTGTTGGTTGTTAAGGGCTAGCGCGTCCGAGTTCTCGCGCCTGTGTTGTGGGCTTGTGAGCCAGTTGGATGGTAGTGTGATTCGACTACCCTGGAGTTACCCTAATATGAGTAGGGCTGGCATCGATGATGCGTGGTTGATCCACTGTTAGAGCCATGAGTTGGATGGTTGACCGGAGCACGTTTAGTGGACCATTGGTATGAGGTAAGTTAGCTTGGTGTGGCTATGCTCTTTTAAGAGTGAGTCGACCAATGTGGCATTCCGTGGTGAGTTGACCCCGAGTGGGTTGAACTCTTGTTGCTCCTTTGCTAGATGTGGCTCTATTGGGAGGCAAAAGTTGCCTTGTGTGAAATACTTGTTGGTTTGGATCTTAAGGAACCAAGTTGGAGCTGTACACGCCGGTGTACTTTTGTGTAGCTCGTTCCGTGGTGTATTTTTCAAGAACCACGAGGGGTTTCGGGTTGTGAAACCAGTGCTCAGTTCCGAGGAGTTAGGACTTTAGTTCTTGGCAAGTGCCCTAACTTGGGTTGATAGGTTACCGTGCCGGTAGCCTGGTTGTTGCGTAGGCAAGTTATGCTAGTTGGCCCTTGACCTAAGTAGTGGCATTTCTTGTTGATCGATGGTTGGAGTTCAGTTGGAACTGATCCAGGGCGATCGTAGCAAAATCGCGGAGTTTCTGGCCGCCATGGCTAAGAGTGTTGTTCAAATCCTTACCCTAGGTAGAAGCTACGATGTGGCTGATGCTTTGAGCAAGAGGAAGTTTAGGTCTCCCGGTGGTTCCTGCTCAGGTGGATAGCAGACTCGCCGACAGGGCCAGTCTAGGGGTCGGGATCAGCGCCGACCGCAGGTTAGAGCTCGTGATCGTCCGGCAGGCGGGCCAGAACCGCCGACTCATTGCATCAACTCGGTAAGGCACTTTTCGGATTGTGTGGAGCATCGCCCGTGCTTGCTACGAGATGTGGCAAGGAAGAGCTTTGGCCAAAGACAGATTGAGATGCCGGAGGGAGATGTGCTCGTGTAGCCGCTTGTGCATTAGACCGCTTGACGGCAAGCAGTGCCGGAGGCGTCGGAGGAACCCTAAGTTGTGGAGAGCCTCACCAGAGCTCACCAGACCAGAGCAAGGTTCCTCGGTTGAGTTGTTGGATGCTTGTTGTCGGTTAACAAGCTAGAGTTGTTCTTGGTAACCTCCACGTTGATTTTCGGAATTCTTAGCGAGGTGGTGCTTGGTGTTGACCAAGGTTTGGTTCCCATGTTATTTCGTGAGCTAGCTCGGTTCGAGCAAGTAGGCGTTGCCTTGAGGACTTGTTCCTAGTCAGGATGTTTTGGGAGTTGACCCCTCCCTCGGCAATTGAGTAGGCACTGCTAGTTCCAAGTTGGGGGTTCAAGCGATTGAGGATCCTCGGATGTTGCTTCCGAGAGAGTTGGTTGTTGTTGCCCTTGGATTTGAGCAATGCAGCGAGCGTGTGTGAAGTTCGCTGTCCTTCGGAAGTTCGCTTGCTGGGAAATCGTTCCTGTTGAGGAGGAGTCAGCTTAGCTCCTGAGTTGTGTAGTTGATCGAGTAGCGCGGCCAGTTAGCCCAAATGAGAGTGTCAATGCGCGCTTGTTTGTTAGCAAGCGGAAAGTTGTTTGTTCCCGCAAGGGCGGAGGCTGCCGCGTTCAAGGGCTTGAGTTGTTGCTGGAAGGTTGTTGGATCTTTGGAGTTTGTAGAACCCCTTAGTTCTTTGGTAGTTGAGTTGCACCGTGGATGCCGGCCTCGAGTTTTAACTTTTGAGGTAGTCTTGCCGACTCGTGTTGTTCAGGATCCGCAAGCTTGTGGTCGTCGCTATCCTTATTCCTCGCGATGTTTCGTGGGTGGAGTTTCTGGATTGGAAGAAGAGTTAGGTCTAAGCTATAAGGAGGAAGTCCTTGGAGCAGCCAGATGGGCTTAAGAGTTGAGTGGCAGCTTGGAGGCGAGCCTTGCTTGTTATAAGCTTGGGTTGAGTTTATGCAGAGCAAGCCTTCTCGGGCTTTGTTCCTAGTTGATGTGCGTTCGTAGTTGGCGTTATAGCTGAGCCACAGTTGAGTGGGTTGGCACAGAGATGCCTTGGCATTGGTTGGAAACCTTAGAGTTGTTATCCTCCAGCTACTGTGTTGCTAGTAGCCACGTAATGTTTTATTCCTTGTTGCTCGAGATTTCCGTAAGAGGAATGTTGTTTGTTTTTCTGTCTGGCAATGTTCTCTTAGGCTAGTGGCTAATCGAATTGCATTGGAAAGTTTGTTGTCGGCGTTGAGGGGCTCGAGTTTGTTAGTTTGGCCGAGTGGAGCCTGTGCCTGGACCTTGTCTTCTAAAGGTGGCCGTAGCTGAAGTTTCAGCTGGTGTGTTGGTGGTAGCCGTTTGGTGAACCAGAAAAGTGCCCCTTGGCTTTGGTGCTTCGATTTCTCGTAAGATGGTTGCTTAAGTGTTGTGGACGCATGCTAGTTGGAGGAGTTTCCCTTGGGATCAGTCACCAGTTGGTGGTTCGATTTGGATTTCGTTAAGAATTGTAGGCAACCATTGGGGCTCGCAGATCTCTTGCGAAGTAAGAGTAGGACGTTTAGTTTATGAAACCTGGGAGGTTCAGTTGTTTGGTCAGCATGGTGAAGAGTCGAGGCTGTTTGATAACAGCTATGAGCATTCAGAGAAGTTACGCCGGAGCGTGGCGTAGAGTTTTAGAGCTTGTGACCCGTCCACGAGTTTGCTGAGAGTAGCGCCGTAGAGAGGCGTTCCGAGTTGGGCTAGCAAGGTTAAGTGAGCCCTAAGATTTTAAGACCGTTTAAGAGCTAGTGCGAGTTTGAGGATGTGTATTTGTAAGAACCCGACCCAAAACATGGTCCTAAACCTGGGTTCTCACTCAGCATGCAAGTTAAATATGATAACAAGCGGTTTAGAGCTCATATTAAAAAACCTTTCAAAACATATGAGAAGGGGGAGCCCTTAAAACATAACCAACAATTTTCATTTGAAAACAATCCAACAAAGTAAAACAACCTGGCCAGTGTTTAATAAAATGTACAATACAATTTAAGCAACGTTTTAAACAATGTTCCCCTAGGACTCCTGTCCATCTACATGCTGAATAAACAATGCAATAATAAAAGACAGAGTGCCGGCGGTTCCCCATGATCAATCAGCTCCCTCCGCTAGCCCTCCTGGTGTTGTCCCAAGTTACCCGAAAGATAAATAAGGGTGAGTATAAACATACTCGGTAAGAATCCCCAACCGGGGTACAATACGATCGTCGGTCATCTAGCACCTCAACATGCAAGCAAACAAACTATCAACACGGATCATAGCTCAACGAGCTCATAAAACAAGATCTGAAACATCGGAAGTCTCTTACTTTCGGAATCATCGGAAGTCTCCTACTTCCGGCCTAATGATTGGTTCTCATAACCAATCTCGGGACATCTCCGAGGGTCTTTCTCCTCGGCCAATTGATCACCTCAAAAACCGATCCCAAGATGTCCGACACCCCGAGGGTCTTTCTCCCTCGACCAATTGATTAGCTCAAAAGCCAATCCCAATGGGTGTCCTCAAGGGCCTCCTTGCCCTCGCTAACAATCTGGACTATCGGGAGAGTACCCAAGTCGCTCTAAATCGGAAGGAACTGTGTACTCACGAACATTAGCCCTGGGAGCTCTCCGAACCGCAACTAACGCGTGTGCGCCATCAGTAACGACCAGTGTTTTCATCCCGGTCTTCGGTATGCCCTAGGGGTATTTTAGTAATTTGGTCGGGCCGTCGGGACCGTTTATATCTTTTTCGATTGCTAAAATTATTGGATGGATTTATGAAGGTTTTGAGGCTTTGTGGTTTGGTTTGAGCATGGGTAGTTGCAAAAGTAAAAATAAAGGTATTTGTGCTGCAGCTGGGGTTTGAACCCGGGTCTCCTGGGAAGCTTGTAGAGATGTGTGCCAATTGAACCATTAGGTGCTCTTGTTGCTCTTTCTGCATCACATCTTAGTTAACCTTGGATCTTTGGTGTTTGGTGCATTTGGTTAAATGAAATAGAAATTAGGTTTGTTGTGTTTTCTTCTCCAAAAGAGTTGTGGCGCCCAAGCTTTCTCCCAAGCTCTCCTTGCCGATTCTTCATCCTTGCAGCTCCCTTGGATCGTTCATCATCATTCCGGTAAGTCTTCATCCTCTTCATCTTCTCGATTGGGTGTTCTTGTTGGCCAAGGTAAGGAGAAGAGCTTGTGTGTGTGTGTGTTTGTAGCAGTGCCCAAAGATGCCCAGATCTGCCCAAGAAGAAGCCCAGCCGCCGCCCAGATCGCCAAGCAAGCCCAGATCGCCGGAGTCGCCCAGCTCCATCGCCCTGTTGTGCCATCGAGCGGCTGTCGCTCGCCAGCCGAGCGACGCTCAGAGCAGCCTGTCGCGGCCAAAGACGCTCGAGCGGCCTGCCTCGCGGCCAATGACGCTTTCGAGCAGCCTGTCGCGGCCAATGACGCCAGACAGCCCTGTCGCGGCCAGATCTCGCCAGCCAGTCGCCTGCCGAGCCCCTGCGGCGGCGAGAGAAGCGCGTCGAGGCGCTTCGTCGGCATACCCACCGCGCCCGTCGTCGCGGCGCGCCGCGCGTGTCCCGTCCGCTTCCAGCTTGTCGCGCCCGTGCGCTGCGCCGGCCGGCCGTCATAGCGCGCGTGCGCCAGCTCGCCGCCCATCTGCGCTGTCAACGCCAGCGCCCGACCCTGCCGCCCGCCGGCCCCTTACTGCGCCGTCGGCGCCCGGCCAGCCGACCCGCCGTCTTTGCTGCCCGTCCGCGTGTCGGTCGTGCCGTGTGAGTGCCCCAGCCGAGCCTCGCTTGTTTTATTATATTTTTAGGGCTATGATTGTGATTTCTATTGTGTTTGTTAGGTTCTCGTTAGCTAGCTCGGGATCGATCGCAGCGTAGGATTTTGTGTGTAGTTGCCCCGGCCAAGGTAAGGATCTCTTACCGGAGTTGTGTGGACCTGCGATGTTCTATGTGATTGTTGTTTGTATGTTTGTTTGTGATTATCAGCATGTATAGTTTAGGTGCTCAGTCTTTGAATTCCCGACTAGCATGACTTCGTATGTTGTTCTCTCATGTTAGCCCATGCTAGGTTGTTCCGTTCTAGCATGCTCATATCTCTTCTTGCTTCGTAGTACCATGCTAGGTTCGTTGTATCTGTTGAGCACGTTTTGGATTGTATTGGATTGTATGTTATTGATATGATAGGTTAAAGTGTAGGTAGGTAGCATCATCCGGGCTGATGCATAAAGTATCTTGCATCCATGGCGGGGGCGTCGAGACGATTCTCAGTCCCTCGACCCGTTAGGTTTAGCTAACCCGACCGGTAGGCCCCGCAATCTTGGGTGAGGGTGGCGATCGTTAAATGCCCCAACGGTCGGGATGATGACTTGGCATTGCCTCGTCCCGACGATCGGCACGTCCTCGGCGTGTTCGGCCGTAGCCCTTGATTGCCACTGTTAGGGCAAGGACCGCTTCTGGTGTAAGCCTACCACGACCGGTTCCTTAGCCTCAAAGTGCGGTGGTTCAGGTGACATAGTTCACGTGTCCGTCTCACACCCTATGTCGGTGACACCGATCCGGAGATTTAGTTAGGCGTGGTGGCTGGACATGGGCGACTTGCCACTAGACCCGGCACCCCCATAGTCTGCGGTAGCAGCACGCGGTGCATGCTTACGCTCATTACACAATACGGCCGGGAGAGCAACTCGGGATCTTGAGCTAGTGTACCTTTCGTGTCGGCGATGAGCAGTGAGGCCGAGACTTGGTTCTCGTATAGGGCGTATTGTGTGGTGTGGATTATTCCGACTAAGACCACGAGTTGGCATCCGAGGTCCAAGTGTGGACTTAAGCTATGTGCTCTATTATGTGTTTATGTTCATAGCTTGCATACACTCATCTAGATGACCATGTGCATCGTGTTGTACCCCGGTTGGGGATTCTTCTTGAGTAATTCGTTACTCACCCTTACTTATCTTTCGGGGTAACCATGGCGCGAGGCGGGATGGTGAAGGAGGAGCTATGATCATGGGAACGTCTTTGTCGTCTCGACTTTTTATTTCTATGACTCATGTCTTTCATTTTCCCCCGAATGCATGTAGCGCACGAGCCCTAGGATGTTTTCAATGATTTTGTGGATTCCCGCTTTATTGAATTTGAGGATGTTTCAAATGTTTTAATAAATCTCGATCGAGTGTACGTTTTGGAAATGTATTTGCCTTGAAACAGTGCTTGGAGACAGGGGCGGAGTTTCAAAGAAACTATATTGATTTACGATTGAACCTTGATTGTTTTGTTTTAATTGGGAATCAAAAAACTTATTTGCATATTATCCTTTCCTTTGAATGCATGCATTGGGGTAAAGGCCTATTTAGAGCCCCTTTTGGGTCGGGTCTTTACTGATTGGTATCGAGCTCGAGTCATAGATTACGTGAGACTCGACCTTTTTGTTGTAGGTCGTTTTTCCATGATCATCAAGCCTCACCGGTCATCAGTACGCCTAGGTTTATTGTTTTAGAAAGAAAAAGGGTTAAGAATTTACAATACACATGTCATCTTGTGTATGCCTTGTGTAGTGTTGTGGAGCGGAGACGAAGCGTGTTCTCGACTCTTTGTTGGTTTGGGCTTAGTGAGCCATCATGCCAACTTTCTCGCAATCTGGCGATTTGTTTAGCGGCTTGTTGAGGTATCCAGATAGATTCGGATGCCACAGGACATCGTTCGAGAGGAGAGCGAGCTTAGACTCCGTTGGCCATTTGTGGCCCGATTCTTTTCGCTTTTCCCTAGTGAGAGGTGGTGGTGCTTCGTGCGGTCGCCAAGATGTTGATCGCACCCGCAGGAGCAGCGGCGCGCTTGGCATGTCCGACCGAGGAGTTGGACCGATCGTGTTGATGTTGAGGCCGCGTCGGGTTGTTAGGCCCGCATGCCGTTGGCCCCTGCGATTGAGTTGCCTAGAGGAGGGGGTAGAGGCTAGCGGCGCCTCAGAGTGAGACTTCTTGAGCGAGTGTGCTCGACCATGAGAGATTTGATGGCGTGTCTTTAGCTATCGAGAGCGGAGACCCGTGCGCAGCTTTAGCGCGCGTGGTGAGGAGTCCCGGCACAGATAGCCCAAATGGCGAGTTTGTTTCAAAGCATTTTCCCCAGTAGCTCTTGTAGCCGGAGGTTCGGGAGGGCATGATCGTGAGTTTATTCGGATGAGTTTGTTGGCGTTGATGGAGACGCCCGGGTTGGCAAATGGATGCACTGTAGAGCTCGATGTTTTAGTAAGTCCTACTGCTAGTAGTAAAGTAGTTGGCGAGTTTGAGTTTAGCATCCGTGTGTGGGATGCCTGCTTGCTCGAGGCCGAGGTGTGCCGTTCTGTCTTGTTTGGTTCATCGGATGGTGGTGGAAGTCCCTTGTGAGAGGTGGACTAGCGAGTCTCCACCAATGGCCCGATTGTTTGGCAAGTTGCCGTGTTAGTGGCTTGAGGCGGATGAAGGGTCATCTTTGCCCCCTGGCGAGCTTCTTTGTTGTTTAACACCCACTTCCTCGGATGTGGATTTGGTAGTAGTAGCACTTGAGGTGCATTGGTTGGTGTGCCACTTTGGCACTAAGTCCAGTTCGAGCTTGAGTTTGGCTTGGGCATAGCGGATGGTTCTATGCCGTTCGGAGTTCAGTTCGTACTCCTTTAGCCTTGGATCTGTTTATGGCGATTGCACCCATTTAGGTCGTGTGCGGAGGCTAGTTTAGTGGTAGTCGATGGACTACAAGCGAAAGATGCTCGAGAGGAGCCGAGCCTCTTCCCAGTGTTTACGGAGGTTGAGTAAGTCTGCGGTTGCCGGTTGGTAAATATTGGTGCGCGTGAGTCTCGCGCTAGTGTTAAGGCCAAGAGATTTTCCTTGTGGTTGGTAGTGCGGTCAACTACCTTCGAGTGCCTAAATCGAGGAGAGTTGAGCATTGTAGATGCGAATTTGGTCCAGTGAGGACCATGAGTTGGATGCTTATCGGATGAAATGGATGCCTATGAGGCGAGTTGGATGCTTTTGAGGCAAGATGAGCGGATGCCTTGCGAGAGGTTTTGGATGCCTTAGGGGTAAGCACCCTTGGTAGAGGCTTGGTACAAAGTAAGTTTGGTTTGGCATGATTATGCTTTGGTAGAGCAAGGTTGCCTCGACTTGAGCATCGTGTAGAGATGGAACTTTTGGTGTTCCTTGGATTGTTTGTATCATTTGCCGGGGAGTTATCGTTGCTTTGTGGAAAAGCGCTTGTTAGTCTTGGATCTCTGAAGGAAGGTTGAGAGTTGTGCACACAAGTGTGTTCGTGTAGTTCGTTACGGTGGCGAGAGTTCCAACCCGGTGTAGGGATTGCATTGGAGAACGGTGCTCGGTTCCGGAGAGAGTTGGACTCGGTGGATGTTGTAAGGCTTTAGTTGAGGTTGTAAGGATACCGGTGCTCGTAGTTGGGTTGTTGCCTAGGCAAGTTTGTTAAGTTGAGCCTAAGCTTGGTTGGTGGAACCTCTTGTGTTCATGGGTGGTGTTCGGATGGTCTTTGAGCGAATGGTGGATGTAGTGAAGCCGCGTAGTTCCCTAACCGTAGTTGCTAAGGGTGTTGCTCGGAATCCTTACCTAGGTGGAAGCTACATTGTGGCCGATGCTTTGAGTAGGAGGATGACACGTGCAGCGTTTACGGTCTTTTTGGTTTCGAGGTTTGGAGCGGGCCGGCGTGGTTGTGATCTTTGGAAAAAGGAGTTGTTTGTTCGGTAGTTGGTTGTTAGACCGTTAGACGACAGTGTGTGTCGAGGTTGCCGAAGAACCCTAGGTTGTGGAGAGCCTCTCGAGCTCGGTCGAGGCCCAGCTAGTGAGTTTCGATTGGCTAGCCGGAGGCGTGTAGTTTGTAGCCTCGGTGGAGTTGCTAGCGATCTTGGTAGACTAGCAAGCTAGTGTTTGTTTGGAGTAAAGTCCGGAGTGGTTTCGGTGCGGTGGCAAGTTGATGCTTGGTGTTGACCAAGGTGTGGATTGGAGTCGTTAGAGTTTAGTTTTGCTCGTGGGGCGAGTGGTTTGTACCATGTTGGTTGTTTTTCCTGTTTCCGGGATGTTGAGTTGCCCCGTTTGGCATTTGGAGGTTCATCGAGATGGACCCTTGTCGCGCCGTGAGATTAGATGTTGTTGCTCGGTGGAGCAAGGCGGTGGCGTATGTGGAGTTCTCTGTCCGTTGGTTGTCCGCTTGTAAGAGCCGTTTCCTTCGGGGAGTTGTCGAGTTACTCCCTTGGTCTTGGAGTTAATGGTGGGCGCTAGCTTGAAGGAAAAGTTTGTTGGCTGCTTGGAAGTAGTCGTTTGTCCAGATTAAGCGGATTCTTGGATGGTGTTCTAGAGGCTGCGATAAAGGTTGTTCTGCCTCTTGTGAGTGTTTGGCCAAGATTTGGTTCGTTTGTTGTTTGAGAGCTAGTTCGGTTCTAGCCAAAGGCGTTGCCACGAGTCTTGTTCCTAGTCGATGTAAGTTTTGGGAGTTGACCCCTCCTCGCAGATTGAGCAAGTCTTTGTTTTTTGGGTTGGTGGTCCGATTGGTTGAGTTTTCTCTTGGGTGTTGCTTCCAAGAGAGTTGGTTCTTGTTGCCTTGGGTTTGAGCAAGTCGTGGCGTGTGTGGAGTTCGCTGCCCTTCCGGTTTGCTTGCCGGGAAGTCGTTTCCCGTTTGGCGAGAGTCGACTTAGCTCTGAGTTGTGTAGTCGATCGAGTAGCGCAGCGATCAGCCAGAGAGGGTCCACTGCTTTGTGTTGTTAGCAAGCAAGAGTTGTTTGTTCCCGCAAGAGGCGGAGGCCACCAGATAAGAGTTGAGTTGTTCTGGCTAGTTGTTGGTTCTTCGGGGATTGAAGATTTCCTCTTCCTCTAGCCTCTGTGGTGGTTGAGTTGCTCCTTGGATGCCAGCCTCGAGTGATAGCTTGCGAGGTAGTCTTGCGGATTCGTGTGGCTCAGGATCCGTAAGCTTTGAGGTTGTCGTTATCCGTTTTCCTTGTGAGGTTTTGGGAGTGGAGCTTACGGTTGGAAGATGAGTTAGGCTTAGGCTTAAAGGGGAAGTCCTTTGAGTAGCCAGTTGGATTTTAAGAGTTGAGTAGTAGCTTGGAGGCGAGCGTTGCTCGTTATAAGTTTGGGTTGAGTTCTGCTGAGCAAGCCCTTCTCGGGCTTTGTTCCTAGTTGTTGTGAGTTCCCAGTTGGCGTTAGTAGAGCCGCGTTTGAGTGAGTTGGCACGCAGGTGCCGTGGCATTGGTTGGTAAGTTTGTTGAGCTGTTTTCCTCAAGGTGTTGTGTCGTAGATAGTCTGCGTGATGGTTTAGTCCTTGCTTCCCGAGTTTTCCTTGAGAGGAATGTTGGATGTTCCTTGCTGGCGATTTTCTCCTTAAGATGGTTGCTTAAGTGTTGTGGTCGTGTTCTAGTTGGAGAAGTTTGTCTTTTTGGATCGATCGCCGATTGGTGGTTCGTTTGTATCTCGTTAAAGAAATTTGTAGTCAAGGTTTGAGGTTTGTTGGTCTTTTGTGAAGTAAGAGTAGGCCGTTTAGTTTTGGAATCTGGAAGGTTCAGTTGTTTGGCTTGATTTGTTGTAGGGTTGAGTTTGTTTGTTGACAATTTGTGCACGGTGTTTTTATGTATCGATGTTGGGGCGGCATGTGCCTGGACCCATTGTTCATTGTGGACTTTGAGCCCTTGGCAAGATTGAGGGTTTGGGCTTGAGGAGAAGCCTATGAGTATTCTGGTCTTGAGTCGAAGACGTTGCGTAGAAGTGAGATCCGTTGGTAAAAGTTTAGTGAAGGAGTGCGAGTTCGGAGGAGGCCGCTCGTGGCGGGAAGGACGGGATGAGAATGCGATATCTGTGTTGTTTCTGTCTTAAGGACTTTCGAGGACGAAAGTCATAAAAAGGAGGAATATTGTAACGACCAGTTTTCATCCCGGTCTTCCGGTATGCCCTAGGGGTATTTTAGTAATTTGGTCGGGCCGTCGGGACCGTTTATATCTTTTTCGATTGCTAAAATTATTGGATGGATTTATGAAGGTTTTTTGAGGCTTTGTGGTTTGGTTTGAGCATGGGTAGTTGCAAAAGTAAAAATAAAGGTATTTGTCTTTACTAATGGGGTTTGAACCCGGTCTCCGAAAGCTTGTAGAGATGTGTGCCAATTGAGCCATTAGGTGCTCTTGTTGCTCTTCTGCATCACATCTTAGTTAACCTTGGATCTTTGGTGTTTGGTGCATTTGGTTAAATGAAATAGAAATTAGGTTTGTTGTGTTTTCTTTTCCAAAAGAGTTGTGGCCGCCCAAGCTTTCTCCCAAGCTCTCCTTGCCGATTCTTCATCCTTGCGGCTCCTTTGGATCGTTCATCATCATTCCGGTAAGTCTTCATCCTCTTCATCTTCTCGATTGGGTGTTCTTGTTGGCGAAGGTAAGGAGAAGAGCTTGTGTGTGTGTGTGTTTGTAGCGGTGCCCGGCATGCCCGAGATCTGCCAAAGAAGAAGCCCGAGCCGCCCGGTCGCCCAAAGAAGAAGCCCAGATCGCCGGAGTCGCCCAGCTCCATCGCCCCTGCATGCCATCGAGCGGCTTTGTCGCTCAGCCAGCCGAGCGAGCGCTCAGACAGCCCTGTCGCGGCCAATGACCTTTCAGAGCAGCCCACACATCGCGGCCAATGACGCGCAGAGCAGCCCCCCGCGCGGCCAATGACGCCCGAGCGGCCCTGTCGCGGCCTTCGATCTCGCCAGCGCAGTCGCCTGCCGAGCCCTGCGGCGGCGAAATCGCGCGTCGAGACGCTCGTCGGCCAGCGCCCGTCGTCGCGGCCAGGCGCCGCGCGTGTCCGTCCGCTTCCGGCTTGTCCGCGCCCGTGCGCCAGCGCCCGGCCGGCCGTCCGTACGCGCGTCGCCGCCTCTGCGCCCATCTGCGCTGTCGGCGCCCAGCGCCCGACCTACCGCCCATCGCCCCCGCTTCCGCGCTTCGGCGCCCAGCCAGCCGAGCCGCCGTCTTTGCCGCCGCGTCCAGCGTGTCGATCGTGCCGTGTGAGTGCCGGCCCGAGCCGAGCCTTGTTTTATTATATTTTTAGGGCTATGATTGTGATTTCTATTGTGTTTGTTAGGTTCTCGTTAGCTAGCTCCGGGATCGATCGCGGCGTAGGATTTTGTGTGTAGTTGCCCCGGCCAAGGTAAGGATCTCTTCACCGGAGTTGTGTGGACCTGCGCGATGTTCTATGTGATTGTTGTTTGTATGTTTGTTTGTGATTATCAGCATGTATAGTTTAGGTGCTCAGTCTTCGAATTCTGACTAGCATGACTTCGTATGTTGTTCTCTCATGTTAGCCCATGCTAGGTTGTTCCGTTCTAGCATGCTCATATCTGTTCTTGCTTCGTAGTACCATGCTAGGTTCGTTGTATCTGTTGAGCACGTTTTGGATTGTATTGGATTGTATGTTATTGATATGATAGGTTAAAGTGTAGGTAGGTAGCATCATCCGGGCCGATGCATAAAGTATCTTGCATCCATGGCGGGGGCGTCGAGACGATTCTCGTCCACTGGACCCGTTAGGGTTTAGCTAACCCGACCGGTAGGCCACGCAATCTTGGGTGAGGGTGGCGGTCAAGTTAAATGCCCCAACGGTCGGGATGATGACTTGGCATTGCCTCGTCCCGGACGATCGGCCTCGTCCTCGGCGTGTTCGGCCGTAGCCCTTGATTGCCACTGTTAGGGCAAGGACGCTTCTGGTGTAAGCCTACCACGGCCGGTTCCTTAGCCTCAGTGCGGTGGTTCAGTGACATAGTTCACGTGTCCGTGTCTCACACCCCTATGTCGATGACACCGATCCGGAGATTTAGTTAGGCGTGGTGGTGGTGGACATGGGCAACTTGCCACTGGACCCCGCACCCCCATAGTCTGCGGTAGAGCACGCGGTGCATGCTTACGCTCATTACAACACGCCCGACCGGAGAGCTCCTCGGGATCTTGAGCTAGTGTACCTTTTCGTGATCGACGATAGACAGCCGAGGCCGAGACTTGGTTCTCGTATAGGGCGTATTGTGTGGTGTGGATTATTCCGGACTAAGACCACTGAGTTGGCATCCGAGGTCCAAGTGTGGACTTAAGCTATGTGCTCTATTATGTGTTTATGTTCATAGCTTGCATACACTCATCTAGATGACCATGTGCATCGTGTTGTACCCTGGTTGGGGATTCTTCTTGAGTAATTCGTTACTCACCCTTACTTATCTTTCGAGTAACCATGGCGCGAGCGGGATGGGTGAAGGAGGAGCTATGATCATGGGAACGTCTTTGTCGTCTCGACTTTTTATTTCTATGACTCATGTCTTTCATTTTCCCCTGAATGCATGTAGACGACACGGAGCCCTAGGATGTTTTCTCAATGATTTTGTGGATTCCCGCTTTATTGAATTTGAGGATGTTTCAAATGTTTTAATAAATCTCTGATCGAGTGTACGTTTTGGAAATGTATTTGCCTTGAAACAGTGCTTGGAGACAGGGGACGAGTTTGACAAACTATATTGATTTCTCGATTGAACCTTGATTGTTTTGTTTTAATTGGGAATCTGAAAACTTATTTGCATATTATCCTTTCCTTTGAATGCATGCATTGGGGTAAAGGCCTATTTAGAGCCCCTTTTGGGTCGGGTCTTTACAGCCACACCGCATGCTCATCTGCAACCGGCGTAAATGCGGGGGCCTAAGGGCAAACTACGCGGGTCAGGTACGCATGCCTAAAGACTCGGAAGCGGTGTCACCGAACACGATGAGTGCGAGGCCCTCGGCACTCATCTGTGCGGCTGTACCACCGACCTTAAGCTAAGAACCGCCAAGGCAGCTTGCACCGTTGGCGGTGGTTCCGCTCTCTGCAGCTACAAACTAGGCTTATGCCGATGTGGTAGCTAAATCCACATCGGCTGCCGGGGGGAAGCAATGTACGTTATGCTTCGCTCTACTCCCGACCGGTGGGGACAAAGTACGTTATGTCTGCTCTCAGCCTCTAGATGATGTCAAACCCTACTACACTATCTACGAATACAGAGTAAATCAATGATTCCTGGCTAGCAAGCAATGACCGACATCAATCACATTTACCTAGCATGATACTACAACTTAAGCAGGAATCACAAGCATGCTGGAAGAACAAACCTAGCATGGCACTAACATGTAAAATCAAGCAAACATGCTAGCAAGAGATCAAACAAAGCTGCCTATCACTATCATGCTCATAACAATCAGCAAACATACAAGGCACAATCGAGATATATCGCAGGGTCCACACAACCACGGTAAGAAATCCTTACCTGGGACAAGCAGAAAATAATCACAAATCAACCAAGCAATCCTCGAGCCTCTAATCGAACCAAACAGCCTAAACATCAAATAAAGCAGCCAAATCACATACATAAACAGCCCAAATAAATCAACAACCAGCAGCCAACAAAACAGGGCCCAACGAAGAAAAGACTCGGGAAATACCATCCGAGAAGCCACAAGGCTCGGACCAAGCCAACACATCACAAGCAGGCTGCTGGGCACTAGGCAGGGGCGCTGGGCGCAGGGCAGGCACGCTGACACAGCGCTGGGGCGCGCGACGCGCGGGCGAGTTGAGAAGAGGGCGCGACGACGCGCTACAGGGACGCGACTCGGAGCGGCTCGGCGTATGGGACGCCGCGCGGGCGCGAGGGCGCGCGACAAGGGCGCTGGGACGCGCGACGCGGCTCGGCAGGGATGGCACGCAGCGCGGACAGATCCGGGCGCGAGAGGAGAGCGACGGCGGCACGGCGGCGATGGGGCGAGATCTCGCGAGGCGAGCTCGGATCTGGGCGTCTCAGTGCGACGACGCGCGATCTCGGCTGCTGGGCGACGGACTCGGTGACGGCGCGATCTGGGCGCGCGAGGGGCTGGTTGGTGCGGCGATGCTGGGCTGCGACGACAGGCGTGCGGTCATGCTCCTCTGAGTGCGATCAACACACTGGCGATCTGCACAAGGCACCTCCACCCTCTCACTAGGGGAGAAACCAACAACCGGGCCACAAATGGCCTATGGGAGTCTAATCTCGCCTCCTCTCGAGTG
The DNA here is from genome assembly GCA_036507275.1 of Sicyos edulis. Taxonomy (NCBI): domain Eukaryota; kingdom Viridiplantae; phylum Streptophyta; class Magnoliopsida; order Cucurbitales; family Cucurbitaceae; genus Sicyos; species Sicyos edulis. The sequence goes on from CM071847.1 coordinate 15,804,141, forward strand.
CGATCGACACACCGGCGACCGTGCATAAAGCATAAATGCCGCCCACACCGGGGCTCTCACTGCTCAACAAATCGCTGCCTTATCTGCGAAGTTGGCATGATGGCTCTCTAAGCCCAAACCAACAACGAGTCGAACACGCTGTCTCCGCTCCACAACTCTACACAGCATAAAAGCTAGAAGAAAAGTATTGTAAATTCTTACCCCTTAACTTAATTGAACTCGCAGACAAACTGGCGGCCGTGGAGTCTTGATGATCATGGGAACAACAACCTACAAAGCGGGTTAGTCTCTGAGAATCTATGACTCGTGCTCGATACCAACCGTAAGAACCCGATCCAAAACATGGTCCTAAACACAGGTTCTCACTCGAAGATGCAAGTTAAATATGATAACAAGCGGTTTAGAGCTCATATAAAAAAACCTTTCAAAACATATGAGAAGGGGGAGCCCTTAAAACATAACCAACAATTTTCATTTGAAAACAATCCAACAAAGTAAAACAACTTTGGCCGGTGTTTAATAAAATGTACAATACAATTTAAGCAACGTTTTAAACAATGTTCCCTAGGACTCTGTCCATCTACATGCTTTGAATAAACAATGCAATAATAAAAAATGAGTGCCATGGTTCCCATGATCAATCGGCTCCTCCGCTAGCCCTCCCGGTGTTGTCCCAAGTTACCCGAAAGATAAATAAGGGTGAGTATAAACATACTCGATTAAGAATCTAGCAACCGGGTACAATACGATACATCGGTCATCTAGCACCTCAACATGCAAGCAAACAAACTATCAACACAGATCATAGCTCAACGAGCTCATAAAACAAGATCCGAAACATCAAGTCTCTTACTTTCGGAATCATCGGAAGTCTCCTACTTCCGCCTAATGATTGGTTCTCATAACCAATCCCGGGACATCTCCGAGGTCTTTCTCCTCGGCCAATTGATCAGCTCAAAACCGATCCCAAGATGTCCGACACCCTCGAGGGTCTTTCTCCTCGACCAATTGATTAGCTCAAAGCCAATCCCAATGGGTGTTCTCAAGGGCCTCCTTGCCCTCGCTAACAATCTGACTATCGGAGAGTACCCAAGTCCGCTCTAAATCGGAAGGAACCGTGTACTCACGAACATTAGCCGGAGGAGCTCTCCGAACCGGCGACTAACGCGTGTCTTGCGCACACCGCATGCTCATCTCGCAACCGGCGTAAATGCGGGGCCTAAGGGGCAAACTACGCGGGTCGCACGCATGCCTAAAGACTCTGAGCGGTGTCACCAACACGATGAGTGCGAGGCCCTCGGCACTCATCTGCGGCACTGTACCACCGACACGAAGCTAAGAACCGGCCAAGGCGGGCTTGCACTCGTTGGCGTGGTTCCGCTCTAGTAGGCTACAAACTAGGCTTATGCCAATGTGGTAGCTACATCCACATCGGCCGCCGGGGAAGCAATGTACGTTATGCTTCGCTCTACTCCCGACCGGTGGGGACAAAGGCGTTGGGACGCGCGACGCGCGCTTGGCGAGGATGGCACGGTGCGGACAGATCTGGGAGCGCGAGGAGAGCGACGGCGGCGACGGCGATGTGGGCGAGATCCGCGAGGCGAGCTCGGATCTGGCGTCTGGTGCGACGACGCCGCGATCTCGGCTGGGCTGGGCGACGGACTTGGCGGCAGCGCGATCCGGGCGTGGCGTCGAGGGTCGCTGGTGGTGCGGCGATCTTGAGTCGCGACGGCGTCGCGCAGATCGCGCAAGCTCGGCGGTGGCACGACGGCGTCGCGGCACGGCTCGGCGGGTGGGAAGTGCTAGCTAGGTCGGGAGAGAGAGAGAGAGAGAGAGAGAAAGAAAAACAAAAAGAAAAAGAAAAATAAAAGAAAAGGAAAATGGGTTTGGACAAAAGGGAAAAAAATAAAAGAAAAGGGAAATAAAAGGAAAAATGGGATTTTTTCCTCCTTTCCATCCTTGACCAATTTTCTTTCCAAATTTAAATAAGTCTTAAAGTCCTTAAATCCCATTTCCGCTTCCTCCTTCGAGACCAGTTGAAAGCAACCTTTTCCAATCAACAAATCTCACTTAAAATAAACTCCCAAATCATCTCTAAGGGCCCGGCTCGAATCCCAAAGGAAACACCCAAGCGAATAGCCCAAACATCTCGGGACTCATGAGTCATCAACAAACAAGCCTCAACAAAGCGGGAGCGCCTCGAAGCCACAAAATCCACAAATCCTGCCAGGAGCAAAAGACCAAAATACCCCTAAGGGTCAAAACAGCTCTAACGGCCCAACCAAACCATCGATCAACCTAAGCTCCTCGAGAACAGAGATAGAAAATCAGGCCATTCTGATATTACAGTTAGCACTATCACATCTATTTCTTGAGTTCGGTGTATGCCCAGTCTTTGTTGAGATAGTTTGTAAGGCATCGGATGGCTTGTGGCTTTGAGCCTTTAGGGAACCCAAGGGGTTTGGATTTCAAAGAAGATTTAGTGTTGTCTTGACCGGGAGTTTGGTTGGTTAAGGATCGATGGAGATTTCCTAGAGTTGTTTTTCGTCTTAGGACTTTCGAGGACGAAAGTCTTAAAAGGAGGAGTATTATAACGCCAAGTTTTCTATTTCAGCTTTCCGGTGTTTTTGGACATTATGCGGATGTTCGGATGGGCCGTTAGAGCTATTTTAACCCTTAGGGGTATTTTGGTCTTTTGCCCCTGGTCGGTTTTGTGGATTTTCGAGATTCGAGGGTCACTCCTGCCCTTGTTGAGGCTTGATTGTTGTTCGTTGCAGGACCCAAGAAGTTTGGGCTAGTTGGTTGGAAGTTTGGAGGTGATTTGGTAATTAACAAAATTATTGTTAATTTAAGTGCTTCCATTGGGATTTGAACCCTTGCCCTTGATGGTGATTTGGGAGCTTGGTTTAAATGAGTTTTAATAAGGAGAAAAGGTTGCTTCAGCCGAGACTCGAAGGAGGAAGCCCGGGGAAGAGATTTAGGTCACCAAGACCTATTTAAATTAGGAAAAGGAAAGAAAATCAAGAAAACCCCATTCCCCTTGTTTTACCTCTCTCTCTCTCTCTCTCTCTCTCTCCTTGCCAACCTGACCAAGAAACCCAACCGAGCCGCACCGAGCCGCCCGAGCCACTGGCCCAAAGACCCCACCGCCATCACCCCAATCGCCCAACCATCACCACATCGCCCACCCGAAAGCGGCCAGCAGCGCTGTGTGCGTGGCGGCCCGCCGCCAGACGCTGAAAGCAAGCAGCCGCGCCGCCAAAGACTACCACTAGCGCTTGCGTCGGGCGTCTCCGTCTGCTTCTGCGAGCCATTGCGCCCACACCCCAGCGCCGTCCGCGCCTGCACGACCTTGTCGCCAGCGTCCGTTCGCGGGCACATCCCCTACCGCCCGGCTCCGTGTGGTGGCCGTGCAGCGCGCCCTTCCCTGCAGCGGTGCCGGCGTGCCCAGCCAGCGCCCTGCTCGCTCTCCCCAACTGCACGTCCTGCCTGCCCACTTGCCGCCGAGAGCCTGTTTTGCCAAATTTGTTGGGGCCGAGACCTTGTTCCTTCTCGGTTGGTAATTCCCGAGCCTCCACTCTTTTGGACCCTAAGTTGATTGTAACGACCCAGTTTTCTATTTCGGTTTCCCAGGAGTTTTCGGGACATTATGCGGATGTTCGGATGGGCCATTAGAGCTTTTTAACCTTTAAGGGTATTTTGGTATTTTGCTCCCGGTCAGAGGTTGAGGATTTTCGGGGCTTGGGGTCATTTCGGCCTTTGTTGAGACTTGATTAATGTTGGTTGCAAGACCCAAGGAGTTTGGGTTAGTTGATTAGAAGTTCGGAGTCATTCCGGTTGATAGCAAAATTAATTGGAATTTAATTGGTCCCATTGAGATTTGAACCCTTGCCCTAATGGTGAAATTGGAGTTTTTAGAAAAAGAAGATTTAGTTAAAAAGAAAAGAATTTCTTTAGCCGGGACCCGCAAGAGAAAGCCTTGGGAAGGGATTTTAGACTCATTTAAATTAGGAAAAGGAAAAGAAAATCCTATTCCCCTTGTTTTGGAAAAATCTCTCTCTCTCTCTCTCTCTCTCTCTCTCCTTGCCGAGCCCCTCACCAAGAAACCCTAGCCGCCCTACTGCGCACTTCACTCGGCCTGCTCGGCCCGAGCGGCCAGTGCCTGACCCGCGCGCCTGCAGCGGCCAGCCCACGGCCAGGCGCGCGAGAGCAACCAGCCGCTCACACTAGCGCCCAGCGCGCGCGCAGCACCGACTACGCCGGGTCGCCCCGAGCGCGCCGCGCCCGTCCCGCACCGAGCCGCCACACACGCGCGCCGCGCCGCGCGTCTCCTGCGCGCGCGCGCGCCAAGCGCCACCTGCCACGTCCGCATCTGCGTGCCGTGCGCTTCGTCGCGTCACTTTGCCCGCGTAGCGCTGCGCCACTTCGTCGCGATCGCTTGCAGCAACCAGCGCCAGCGCCAGCGCCTGCCAGCGCGCCGTTCGCGGCCCAGCCAGCGCCAGCGCCAGCGCCCACCACACACCAAAGCGCCCAAAACGCCCTCTTCATTGCCGAGACCCGTGCCTTCTCGGTTGGTAATTCCGAACCTATCCGTTTTAGATTTTTAAGGCTCTTTGTTTGCTTGTATATTTATTTAGGATGCTTTTAAAATGCTTAGGTTGCTCGGTTTTACTTTAAAGCTCGAGGGTCATTATTTGATTGTGAAGGTTATTTACGCTCGTTTCGGTAAGGATTCCTTCACCGTGGTTGTGTGGACCTGCGATGCTTTCTTGATTGTGCCTTATATGCATGTTTACTTCTATGAACATCATTAGTGGATATGATGACTTGTGATTGCATTCTTGCTAGCATGTTTGCTGTTTGTACATGTTAGTGCCATGCTAGGATTGTTCTTCCAAAGATGCTTGAGATTCTGCTTTAAGTTTGTAGTATCATGCTAGGTTATGTATGATTGATGATGATTATGTATGTTTAGCCGAGAATCGTTTACTCTATACTCTAGCTAGTGTGTTAGAACGTCATCATCTAGAGGTGAGAGCGGACATAACGTACCTTGTCCCCACCGGTCGGGAGTAGAGCGAAGCATAACGTACATTGCTTCCCCGGCGGCCGATGTGGATTTAGCTACCACATCGGCATAAGCCTAGTTTGTAGCTGCTCTGGCGGAACCCCTCGCCAGCGGTGCAAGCTGCCTTGGCACATTCTTAGCTTCGTGTCGGTGAGTACAGTGCACAGGATGAGTCTTAGGGCCTCGCACTCGTGTTCGGTGACACCGTTTCCGAGTCTTAGGCATGCGTGCACGCCCGCGTAGTTTGTACTTAGGCCCCCCACATTTACGCCGATTCTGGCATGCATGCGTGTGCGCGCCTGCACGCGTTAGTCGCCGGTTCGGAGAGCTCCCGGGCTAATGTTCGTGAGTACACCATTCCTTCCAGTTTAGAGCGGACTTGGGTACTCTCCCGATAGTCGGTTTATTAGCGAGGTAAGAGGCCCTTGAGGACACCCATTGGGATTGGCTTTTGAGTGATCATATGGTCGAGGAGAAAGACCCTCGAGGGTGTCGGACATCTTTGGGATCGGTTTTTGAGCTGATCAATTGGCCGAGGAGAAAGACCCTCGGAGATGTCCCGGGATTGGTTATGAGAGCCAATCATTAGGCCTAAGAAGGAGACTTCCGAGGATTCCAGATTTTGCCTTGTAAGCTCGTTGAGCTATGATCCGTGTTGGTAATCGTTTGCATGTATACTAGGGTGCCGATGATTGATGTATCGTATTGTACCCCGGTTGATTCTTCTTGAGTATGTTTATACTCACCCTTATTTCTGTGGTTTTCCACGGTAACTTGGGACAAAGACCGGGACGGCTAAGCGGAGGGAGCCGATTGATCATGGGAGCCGCCAGCTCTCTGTCTTTGTTGTTTGCATATTTGTTCAACATGTAGATGGGCAGAGTCCTAGGAAACATTATTATAAGTTGTTTGAACTGCTTTTTGAATGTTTTTATATCTTGGCGAGCTTGTTTTACTTCGTTGGTTTTTCTTAAACAAAATTGTTGATTATGTTTTAAGCATTCCCCGTTCTAAATGTTTTGAAAGGTTTTAAATATGAGCACTAAACCGCTCGGTGAAATATTTAACTTGCATGCTGAGTGAGAACCTAGGTTTAGGACCGTATTTTGGGTCGGGTTCTTACAGTTGATTGGCTGTTGTTATTAATTAGGATATTTTTATTAAATGCTTAGGTTGCTCGGGTTCACTTAGAAGATTGGGAGTCGCTTGGTTGGCTTATGGTAGTTATTTTCTGCTTGTTTCCAAGTAAGAATTTCTTACCGTGGTTGTGTGGACCCTGCGATGCTTTCTTGATTGTGCCTTATATGCATGTTTACTTCTATGAACATGATTAGTGGATAGGACAGCTTGTGATTGCATTCTTGCTAGCATGTTTGCCTGTTTGTACATGTTAGTGCCACGCTAGGATTGTTCTTCCAGCATGCTTGAGATTCCTGCTTTAAGTTCGTGGTATCATGCTAGGTTATGTGTGATTGATGTTGATATGTATGTCTAGCCAGGAATCAGTTATTTTGTACTCTTAGCTAGTATAGTAGAGTTTGTCATCATCCAGAGGCTGAGAGCGGACATAACGTACTTTAGCCCCACCGGTCGGGAGTAGAGCGAAGCATAACGTACATTGCTTCCCCCCGGCATCCGATGTGGATTTAGCTACCACATCGGCATAAGCCTAGTTTGTAGCCTGCTAGAGCAGAACCCTGCCAAAGGTGCAAGCCTGCCTTGGCCGGTTCTTAGCTTTAGGTCGGTGGTACAGGCTGCACAGATGAGTGCCAAGGGCCTCGCACTACTGTGTTCAGTGACACCGTTTCCGAGTCTTTAGGCATGCGTACCTGGCCCGCGTAGTTTGTACTTAGGCCCCACATTTACGCCCGGTTGCGGCGAAGATGCGGTGTGCACGCACAAGCGTTAGTCGCCGGTTCGAGAGCTCCCCCGGGCTAATGTTCGTGAGTACACCAGTTCCTTCCAATTTAGAGCCAGACTTCGGGTACTCTCCCGATAGTCCACATTTGTTAGCGAGGGTACTTGAGGACACCCATTGGGATTGGCTTTTGAGCTGATCATATTGTCGAGGGAGAAAGACCCTCGAGGGTGTCGGACATCTTTGGGATCGGTTTTTGAGTGATCAATTGGCCGAGGAGAAAGACCCTCGGAGATGTCCCGGATTGGTTATGAGAGCCAATCATTAGGCCTAGGAGTAGGAGACTTCCGAGGATTCCAGATTCTCGCTTGTAAGCTCGTTGAGCTATGATCCGTGTTGGTAATTGTTTGCATGTATACTAGGGTGCGGATGATTGATGTATCGTATTGTACCCTGTTGGGGATTCTTCTTGAGTATGTTTATACTCACCCTTATTTTGTGGTTTTCCACGGGTAACTTGGGACAACACCGACGGCTAGCGGAGGAGGTCGATTGATCATGAGAGCCGCCGGCACTCTGTCTTTTATTGTTTCCATAATTTGTTCAGCATGTAGACGGACAAGAGTCCTAGGGGGACGTTTTTAAATGTTGTTTAAATTGTATTGTATGATTTTATAAACACTGGCCAGGCTTGTTTTACTTTGTTGGCTTTGCTTAAATGAAGGTTGTTGTTTATGTTTTAAGTGTCCTCGCTTTTAAATGTTTTGAAAGGTTTTAAATATGAGCACTAAACCGCTTGATGAAGTATTTAACTTGCATGCTGAGTGAGAAAATAGGTTTAGGACCGTGTTTTGGGTCGGGTTCTTACAATTATTTCGGACTAAGACCCTGAGTTGGCATCCGAGGTCCATGTATGGACTTAAGCTATGTGCTCTATTCTGTGTTTATATTCATAGCTTGCATACATTCATCTAGATGACCATGTATATCGTATTGTACCCCGGTTGGGGATTTTTACTGAGTAATTCGTTACTCACCCTTATTTCGTGGTTTTCCACAGGTAACCAAGGTGCGAGACAGGATGGCTGAAGGAGGAGCTGTGATCATGGGGACCTGCTGTCATCTCTGACCTTTTTATATTATGACTCTTATCTTTTTATTTCCCCTGAATGCATGTAGTCGGGCACGGAGCCCTAGGATGTTTTCTCAATGTTTTTGTGGATTCCAGCATTGTTGTACGTTAGAAGGTTTTGAATGATTTTAATAAATCTCTGATAAGAGTAAACTTTTGGAAATATATTTGTCTTGAAACAGGTGCTTGGAGACAGGGACATGTTTCAGTAAACTGTTTTGATTTCTGATTGAATGCTGAATGTTTTAATTTTTTTACTTGGAATCCGTAATCATATTTGTATATTGTCTTTACTTTGAATGCATGCATTGGGGTAAAGGCCAATTTAGAGCCCCTTTTGGGTCGGGGTGCTGCCTTAGCGGAAAAATCTTTCACGAAACGCCGGCAATAACCTGCTAGTCCCAGAAATCTGCGAATCTTGGCGACCGTCGTCGGTCTTGCCCACGAACTAACTGCCTCTATCTTTGCGGGGTCCACCGCTATACCATCTTTCGACACGATATGTCCAAGGAAGGCTACTTTCTCTAGCCAGAAGTCACACTTAGAAAACTTTGCGAACAACTGATTTTCTCGCAATGCTGCCAAAACTTGCCTCAAATGTGAAGCATGGTCCTCCTTTGTCTTGGAATAAATCAAAATGTCGTCTATGAACACGATGACAAAGTTATCCAGAAATGCCTTGAACACTCTGTCCATCATGTCCATAAACGCTGCAGGGGCGTTCGTTAGTCCAAAAGAGATGACTACGAACTCATAATGACCATACCTCGATCTAAACGCGGTCTTAGGGATATCCGCATCCCGAATCCTCAGTTGATGGTACCCTGACCTCAAATCATTCTTAGAAAACACTGAGGCTCCTGAAGTCGATCGATGATCATCAATACGCGGCAGGTGTAATAGCCCAGTTTCCTATTCCAGTTTTCGAGGTGCCTTCGGGTCAAGATTCGGTTGTTTGGTTGGGTCGTTAGAGCCGTTTTGACCCTTGGGGTATTTTGGTCTTTTGGCTCCCCGGGCAGGATTTGTGGTTTTTAGGACTTCGAGTCCCGAGGTGTTTGGGCTAGTCGGTTGGATACTCGGTTGTGGTTTGGGCTTTGGCAAAGTGATGGATGGTTGTGTGCTTCCTTTGGGATTCGAGCCCGGGCCCTTATTGTTGGTTTGGGAGTTGGATTTAAGTGAGTTTTATTTATTGGAAAAGATTGCTTCGATCGGGTCTCGAAGGAGGAAGCCGGGAAATGGGATTTTAAGGTTTTAAAAGTGGATAAGGATGGAAAATTGGATAAAATCCCATTTATTTCCTTTTATTCCCATTTTTCTTTTATTTTCCCATTTTATTTTCTAAATCCCCATTTTCTCTCTTTTTCTCTCTCTCTCTGTCTCTCCGAGCCCTCACCCTAGCCCGAGCAGTGCCCATACTAGCCCCAGACCCGACCCACCAGCGCCCTCGCCTGCCAGTCGTGCTGGGCCCCCAAGCCCCAGCCCGAGCCTCGCCCAGCTCATGTCCGTCCGTGCTCGAGTCGCCCTGCACTGTGCCGTGTCGCGCGCCCTCGCCCTGGTCCGTGTCTCCCTCGCCCGCCAGTCGCGCCCGCCAGCTCGAGCCGCCCTCCCACCGCCGCCACAGTTGTCGCTCGTCTCGTCCGCGCCCGTGTCGCCCAGTGCCGAGCCGTCGCATCGTGTCGCTCGCGCCGCCGACGCCGTCCCTCAGGGCTGAAAGCGCGCGCGCGCCACCAACCGAACCGCGCGCCGCCCACACCCGCGAGCCCATTCGCGCGCAGCCCATCGCCGAGTTAGCCCCGTGCGGCAGCGCCACCCAGCCCTTTGGTCGCCTAGCCCATGCAAAATGGCTCGCCAGCGTGTCAGCCGCGCCTCGTGAGTTGCTCCCGAGGTGTGCCCTATTTATTTTATTGTATTTAGGCCTATTTTATGATTATTGATGTGTTTGTTTGGCTCGCTATAGGTTGCTCGGGTTCGATCGCAGTTAGGTTTGTTGTGTGTTGTTGCCTTCCGACCAGGTAAGGATTTCTTACCGGAGTTGTGTGGGCCCTGCTATATTTTTCATGATATGCCTTGCTTGTTTGTTGACTGTTATGAGCATGTTAGAGATAGAGCTGTTTGATTGAATTCTTGCTAGCATGTTTGCCTGATTTTACATGTTAGTGCCATGCTAGGTTTGTTCTGCCATCATGCTTATGATTCCTGCTTAAGCTCGTAGTATCATGCTAGGTAATGTGTTTGATGTTGGTCATTGTTTGCTAGCTAGGAATCATTGCTTTTTGCTCTGTACTCTTAGATAGAGTTGTAGGGTTTGTCATCATCCAGAGGCTGAGCGGACAGAACGTACTTTGTCCCCACTGATCGGGAGTAAAGTGGGCGCAGCATAACGTATCTTGCTTCCCCCCCGGTCGCCAAGGTGGATTTAGCTCAGGTCGGGAGTAAAGTGTGCGAAGCATAACGTATCTTGCTTCCCCCCCCCCCCCCCCCGACCCGCCGGTTGTGGAGTTAGCTACCCACTTCGGCATAAGCCTAGTTTGTAGCTCGCTAGAGCGGAACCTTGCCATCGGTGTAAGCTCCTGGCGGTTCTTAGCTTCGGCCGGTGGATCATCTTTGCATGCATGAGCGCCGAGGGCCTCGCGCTCTCGTGATCGGTGACACCGCTTCCGAGTCATAGGCATGCGTGCACGGCCTCGCGTAGTTTGCCCTTAGGCCCCGCATTTACGTCGGTTGCGGCGCAGATGCGGTGTGCGCGCACACGCCAGCGTAGTTGCCTGTTCGGAGAGCTCCCTCGGGCTAATGTCGTGAGTACACCATTCCTTCCGTTAGAGCGACTTCGGTACTCTCTCCGTAAGTCCAGATTAGTGCAAGGGCAAGGAGGCCCTTGAGGACATTCTAGGGATCGGTGTATTCCCCGAGTGACGAGATACCTCGGTGATGTCCGGATTGGTCATTGTATCCAATCCCTAGGTCGGAAGAAAGAGACTTAGATGACTCGGATCTTTCTTTGTAAGCTCGTTGAGCTATGATCCATGTTGGTAGTCTGCTTGCTTGCATGTTTTGGTACTAGATGACTGATTATATCGTATTGTACCGGTTGGGATTCTCTTCTTGAGTAATTTGTTACTCACACTTATTTTTGTGGTTTTCAACAGGTAGCCATGGTGCGAGACAGGATGGCTGGAGGATGAGTTGTGATCATGGAAAACCCGTTGTTCAACTCTGAGTTTTATGTTTATGATTTAAATGTTCTCTGAATGCATGTAGTTGGGCACGGAGCCCTAGGGTGTTTTCTGAATGTATTTCCGGATTCTAGCATTGTTGTAAAGTTTGTATGTTTTAAATAAATCTCTGATCAGAGTACGTTTTGTAAATGTATTTGTCTTGGAACAGGTGCTTGGAAACAGGGACAGGTTCCAGGAATTGATGTTGATTTTTAAATGGATGTTTTATGTTTTAGTTTTTTACTTAGAATCCGAACACCATCTTGCAAATTTTCTGTAGATTTGAATGCATGCATTGAGGTAACGACCTATTTTAGAACACTTTCGGGTCTGGTCATTACAGCAGGGGATACTTATTCTTCACCGTGACCTTATTCAGCTCTCTGTAGTCTATACATAAACGCATGGATCCATCCTTCTTTTTAACAAACAGGACAGGTGCTCCTCACGGGGACATACTCGATCGAATGAAACCTTGATCCAGCATCTCCTGCAACTGCACTTTGAGTTCTTTCAATTCAGCTGGCGCCATACGATATGGGGCTTTAGAAATGGGAAGAGTCTCTGGCTCCAGCTCTATTGTGAAGTCTAACTCCCTCTTCAGGGGTAAACCTGGTAATTCCTCAGGGAAAACATCAGCAAACTCTTGCACCACAGGGACCATTTCAACAGACAACGCGGTACTACTATCTCCTGACAGCTTTGCCAAGTAGCCCCAAGCTCCTCGAGCTAACAATCTACTGGGCTTTCACTGCTGAGATAAATGGCTGGTAAACTCCGCCCTGAACACCGCGATACTTGAAGCTCGGCTTCTGAGGCGGCCTAAATACAACTTCTTTCTGGCGGCAGTCTATCAAAGCATGGTTCTCCGCCAACCAATCCATACCAAGGATCTGTTGGTGGTTTCCCAGTTGTTTTTGTAGAGTTGAGCACTCTTCTTATGGTGAGCCCCTAGAGTAGGGCTAGCTGCTGCATGTTGAGAGAGCCGGCCAGAGTTTTGATTGAGCATCATGTGGAGATGCAAGAGTAGGCCGTGAGGCTTCAGTTAGATAAGATGCCAAAGGAAGGGTTGTTTGAGTTTATGAGCCCTTGTATGCCTAGCCAGAGTTTTTGTCACTTGAGGTTGTGACCTTGTTGGCCCCATTTGTAGTAAGATGTGGATTTGGTAGCAGTGGCACTTGAGGTGCATTGGTTGGTGTGCTGCTTTGGCACTAAGTCTGGTTCAGGCCTGAGTTTGGCATGGGTATAGCAGATGGTTCTATGACCCTTCCGGAGTTCAGCACACTCCTTTAGCCTTTGGATCCGTTTATGGCAGTTGCACCTATTTAGGTCGTGCAAGAGGGCTAGTTCAGTGGTAGTCGAAGGACTACAAGCGAAAGGATGTTTGAGAGGAGCTGGAGCCTCTTCTCAGTGTTACTGGGGGTTGAGTAAGTCAGCAGGTTGACGGTTGGTAAGTGTTAGTGCGCGTGAGTCTCACGCTAGTCTTATGGCCAAGAGATCTTTGTGGTTAGTAGTGCGGTCAACTACATTCGAGTGCCTAAATCTGAGGAGAGTTGTGCATTGTAGATGCGAGATTGGTCCAGCAGAGGGACCATGAGTTGGATGCTTATGAGAGGAGTTGGATGCCTATGAGATGAGTGGGATGCTTATGAGATGAGTTGGATGCTTGTGAGATGAGTGGGATGCATATGAGATGAGTTGAATGCTTGTGAGATGAGTTGGATGCCGATGAGATGAGTTGGATGTCTTATCTGTAAAGCACACTTGGTAGAGACATTGGTATGAGGTAAGTTCGGTTTGGCATTGTTATGCTTTGGTAGAGCAAGGTTGCCACAGCTTTGAGTATCGTGTGGAGATGGAACTTTTGTTGTTCTTTTGGTTGATTGCATCCCTGCCGGAAGTTAGTTGTTGCCTTTTGGAAAAGCACCTGTTAGTCTTGGATCTCTGAAAGAAGGTTGAGAGTTGTGCACACATGTGTGTTTTGTGTAGTTCGTTCTGGTGGCGAGAGTTTCGCAACCATGTAGGGTTTGCATTGGAGAACTGGTGCTCAGTTCTTGGAAAAGTTGGACTCCAGGTGGATGTTGTAAGGCCTTAGTTGAGGTTGTAAGGATACCATGCTCGTGGTCGGGTTTTTGCTTAGGCAAGTTTTGTTAGGTTGGACCTAAGCTTGGTTGGTGGAACCTCTTGTGGTTCATGGTTGGAGTTCATATGGTACTGAACGAATGGTGGTTGTAGCGAAGCCACGTAGTTCCTGACCGTAGTTGCTAAGAGTTTTGCTCGAAATCCTTACCCTGGGTGGAAGCTACGGTGTGGCTGATGCTTTGAGTAGGAGGATGACACATTCTGAAGCATTTCTGGTATTTTTGGTTTCGAGGTTCGGAGCAGGCCAGCATGGTTGTGATGTTGGAAAAAGGAGTTGTTTGTTCCGGCAGTTGGCTGTTAGACCGTTTGACGACAGTGTGTGTTTGAGGGTTGCCGAAGAAACCCTATTTGTGGAGAGCCTCACCAGAGCTCAGTCAGACCCAGGTAGTGAGTTCAGTTGGCAAGCCGAAGTCGTGTAGGTTGTAGACCTCGGGTGAGTTGCTGGCAGATTTGGTAGGCTAGCAAGCTAGAGTTTGTTTGGAGTAGAGTCTGGATTGGTTCCGGTGTGGTGGCAAGTTGGTGCTTGGTGTTGACCAAGGTGTGGTTTTGAGTTGCTAGAAGTTAGTTTTGCTAGTAGGGCGCGTGGTTCTTGCCCTGTCAGATGTTTTCACTTTCTGGAGTTTCAGGAGTTGCCCTTGGGCGTTTGGAGGTGAGTTTTGGCTAGTGTATAAGTGGAGGTTCAGTCTGTGGTGGAACCCCCCTGTTGTTGCCCTGTGAGATTTAGATGTTGTTGCTTTAGCGGAGCAAGACAACGAGCATGTGTGGAGCACTCTGTCCTTCGGTTGTCCGCTTGTAAGAACCGTTTCCTCTTAGGAGTTGTCAGGTTACTCCCTTGGTCTTGGAGTTGTTGGTAGTGGTGCTAGCAAGAGGGAAAATTTTGTTGGCTTCTTGGAAGCAGTTGTTTGTCCAGTTAAGCGGACTCTTGAGTGGTGTTCTGGAAGTTGCAGTAAGGGTTGTTCTGCCTCTTGTGAGTGTTGGGCCTAGTCAGCTAAGGTGTTTTGTGTGTTTGGCCTGGGAGCTGTTGCACCATTGTAGTTGAGAAACCCATTTGTATCAGTTGTGGGATGAGGTTGCACCATTGTGGCTGGATTAGGGTTTTGACCTATTGAAGGATCCTTGCTGGTTAGTGTAGCTTGTGCTCTGCCAGCCATTGTTGGTATTCTTGTTCTTGGTTGTTGGTGTTAACCGGGTAGTGGCGTCCCGTTTGTGAAGTTTCGGTGGGAAGGTGCAATAAGCCTAAGCTAGAGGGTTAAGCCTGTATGTGTTATCGTTTGGACTTGTGAGATATGTTTCATATTTGAGGCAAGCTTCGTTCTGTTGCTTGCATGGATGTAAGTTTGGTGGAGGGAGCCCTCTAGGGCCCTGTTGATAGCAGGTTGACTTTTCAGTCATTGATCTAGGTCGAGCTAGAGTTGAGTAGACCGGCGTAGTTATACAGTGTGCGGATGGTTAGGCTACCGAGTTTGTAGCACTCAAGTTGTTGGTTTGTAGCCGGCTTTTGGTTGAGGTGGTTTTGTGAGTTCGGATTTCTGGCGGGTTAGTTTCAGTAGCTAGAGCTCGCACCTCGCCTAGGTGGAGAAGTCATTACTGTGGAGTAGTGGCATGACAGTTTCAGGCTAGAGTTGTTGGCACGAGGGTGTAGCAATAAAGGTTATTCTAGGCAGTGCGATGAAGAACCTTGGTTCTGGAGAGCGTTGTTAAGTGGCTTATGAGCCGAGTGTAGTCCATGTAGTGTTTCACCCTCTGACCGATGGTCTTTTGGGAGGAGTGAGCCAGATCCTTTAGAACTTGTTGCGAGTTGGTGTTTCCGTGGTTAGGCAGCAGAAGACCAGTGTTGGTTTTATGAGTTTTCTTTGGGTAGCAATTCCCAGCTGTTAGTTCTTATGGTTCCGTTGAGGCGTTGTATAATAAATGTTGCAGGTTTCTAGTGCTGTGAGAAAGGTTGGTGGCCGTCATTTTTTGGGTCCTGAGTAGCTGCAGCTGGCGCCAAAGAAGCAAAGGCGTAAGATTAGAGCTCGTTTGTGTCACTGCGAGAGCAGTAGAGAGGTACGCCGATGTACGGCGTCGAGTTTTAGAGTTTGAGGTTGGACAATGAGTGTTTTTAAGGTTGCACCGATGTGAGGTGTGTTGAGGTTTGGTAAGCGAGGGAAGTGGAGTCCCCGTTTTGTTGGACCATTTAAGATTCTCGAGAGGATTGGCAGAGTTGCATATCGGTTAGTTCTTTCTCGTCATTGTGAGCTGTCAGTGTTTTCATGTATCGATGTTGAGGCAGTATGTGCCGGACCCATCGCTCATTGTGGGCTTAAGCCTTTGCAGCTGAATGAGGATTTGTGTAAGGACCCGACCTGAAATACGGTCCTAAACCTAGGTCCTCACTCAGCATGCAAGTTAAATATTTCAACAAGCGGTTTAGTGCTCATATTTAAAACTTTTTCAAAACATTTGGAAACGGGGAACACTTAAAACATAACCAACAATTTTCATAAAACAAATCCAATAAGGTAAAATAAGCCTGGCCAGTATTTATAAAAGAACATTCAAAACAGTTTAAACAACTTTAACATCATTCCCCTAGGACTCCTGTCCATCTACGTGTTGAATAAATGAATGCAAACAATAAACGACAGAGTGCCGGCAGCCCCGGTGATCAAACAGCTCCCTCCGCTTGCCATCCTGGTGCTGTTCCAAGTTACCTGGTGGAAAAACCACAGAAATAAGGGTGAGTATAAACATACTCAGTAAGAATTCCCAACCGGGGTACAATACGATACATCAGTCATTAGCACCCTAGTATACATGCGAACAAAAATGAGCTCAGAAACCTCAGGTTGGCTCAGACTAACTGCAGAACTAGAAATTGCCTATTCAAGGCTTACATCTACAGCCTATCCTAGGTTCTACACCTGGATGCCCTTCGGGGTCTTACACAACCTACGACTCAGTGATGCCCATCGGGGACTTACACACCTAGGATGCCCATCAGGGTCTTACACCTCCAACTCAGTGATGCCCATCGGGGACTTACACACCTAGGATGCCCATCGGGGTCTTACACCTCCAACTCAGTGATGCCTATCGGGGACTGTAACGGCCCAGTTTTCTATTTTGGTTTCCCAGGTGTTTCCGGTTCATTATTCGGATGTTCGGATGGGCCGTTAGAGCTATTTGAACCCTTAGGGGTATTTTGGTCTTTTGCTCCCCGGAGCCGGGTATTTGGATTTTCAAGACTTCGGGGTTCTTCCTGCCTTCGTCGAGGCTTGATTGTTGTTGGTTGCAAGACCCAAGGAGTTTGGGCTAGTTGTTTAGAAGTTTGGGAGCATTTTAGATAATGGCTAAAATTATTTATTATTTAAGTGTTTCCTTTGTGTTTGAACCCTTGCCCTGGATGGTGAAGTGGAAACTTGGATTAAATGGGTTTTTATTTAGGAGGAAAGTCGTTTCAGCCGGGTCTCGAAGGAGGAAGCCTTGGGAAGGGATTTTAGGCCTATTTAAAATAAGAAAATCCCATTCCCCTTGTTTTTGCAACTCTCTCTCTCTCTCTCTCTCTCTCCAAACCCTAGCCGCACCAAGCCTTGGAACCAAGCCAAGGAGCCCAGCCTAGCCACCACACCCCGTGTCGCTCGGGCCCCTCGCATCGCCCACCCACTCGCCCAGTGCCCACCGCCACAGACCGCCCGCACTAAGTCGCTCGATCTGCATCGCCCACCGCCGCGCCGCCTCGCTTCGCCTGACGCCGCTCACGCCGCCTAGCCCTGCTGCTGCTGCCGTGCAAGCGCGTTTCCCAGCCAGACGCTGCGTCGCGCTACGCCTCTGACCCCGAGACGCGTCATCTCCGTGCTCCCGCTCCAGCGCCTCTGCTCGCCTTGGCGTGCGCTGAGCGCAGCGCCAGCGTCAGCCCAGCCTCCTCTGCACCGCAGCCAAAGAGCGCCCATCCTCGCCCACGGCCGCGAGACCCGTGACATCGCCTTTGGTATTCCCGAGTCTTTTCTCTTTTGGACCCTAAGCTGGTGGTTGCTGTTTATTTAATTAGGATGTTTTATTAAATGCTTAGGTTGTTCGGGTTCGCTTGGGAGCTCGAGAGTTGCTTTTTGACTCGTGATAGCTATTTTTCCACTTGTTTCCAGGTAAGGATTCTTACCCGGGGTTGTGTGGACCCTGCGAATACTTTGATAGCATGTTGATTACTGTGACTGTATGAGATTCTAGTGGATAGGATTCATGCTTGCTTCGATCCCGTATTCGTGTGATGTTTGCGTTCCGTTAGTTCCATGCTAAGGTTCTCCTATCCTGACTTATCCATGTTTTATGTGTTTCTCAATTAATTCCATGCTAGGTCCTTCCAACCCGGCATAACCATGTTTTCGGTTGTATGCTGTTAGATCCATGTTAAGGTTAAACAGGTGTTATATAGTGCAAAAGATGTTAGGGGTAACTAGTTTAGGTCCCGGAGGTGTAAGACCCCGATGGGCATCCTGGGTGTATAAGACCCCGATGGGCATCACTGAGTTGGAGGTGTAAGACCCCGATGGGCATCCTAGGTGTATAAGACCCCGATGGGCATCACTGAGTTGGAGGAGTAAGACCCCGATGGGCATCTTAGGTGTATAATACCCAGATGGGCATCACTGAGTTGGAGGTGTAAGACCCCGATGGGCATCCTAGGTGTATAAGACCCCGATGGGCATCCTAGGTGTATAAGACCCCGATGGGCATCACTGAGTTGGAGGTGTAAGACCCCGATGGGCATCTTAGGTGTATAAGACCCCGATGGGCATCACTGAGTTGGAGGTGTAAGACCCCGATGGGCATCCTAGGTGTATAAGACCCCGATGGGCATCACTGAGTTGGAGATGTAAGACCCCGATGGGCATCCTAGGTGTATAAGACCTCGATGGTCATCACTGAGTTGGAGGTGTAAGACCCCGATGGGCATCCTAGGTGTGTAAGTCCCCGATGGGCAAAGACCGAGTCCTAGGTTGTGTAAGGCCCGAAGGGCATCCAGTGTAGAACCTAGGGTAGTTTATAGTCGTAAGCCTTCGAATAGGCAAGCTCCGGGAGGGGCGTATGGTCTAACCCAACTGTTTGCTCCAAATCATTGTATGGTTGCATGTCCGTGTGCTAAATGAGATGTTTTCGTATTGTACCCCGGTTGGGGATTCTTACTGAGTAACTCGTTGCTCACCCTTATTTTCTTTGGTTTTCCACCGTAACTTGGGACAAAGGTCGATGGCTAGGAGGAGGTCTTTGGATGATCATGGATAGTCGACTCGAGTTGCACGCTTCTTTATTGTGTTTATGATTTAGCATATAGTGGGACTTGAGTCCCTAGGAAAGCACTCAAAAACTATTTTATGTTCTCGAACCGTTTCCTTTGTTTGCTTAAGAAAGTACTGATCAGTCACTTATTCGTTGATTTTTATTTTAATGGATTTATGGTTTGTTTTAAATGTGTTGATTGAAAAGATTTAAATTTGGTACTCCGAAAGATGTTTTTTTTTCCTTCATTCTTAATCATGCATGCTAAGTAAGGATCTAGGTTAGAGGCCGAATCTTGGGTCGGGTCCTTACAGTTGGTATCAGAGCTCAGAGTTATAGGTTCTGTAGACTGACCTGCAGTTGTAGGTTGTTTTCCATGATCATCAGCGCTCCGACAGCCATCAGGTATGTCCGTAATCTTAAGGTTAAGGGTTAAGAATTACAATACTGCATCTAGTATACATGTGTTACCCTTGTTGGGCAGTGAGAGCCCCAGCGTGGGCTAGTTTTTATGCTTTGTGTAGACCGCCAGTTGTTGATTACACATTGAGGAGTAGGGACGTTTGGTATGTCCAACCGAGGAGTTGGACTGATCGTGTTGTTGTTGAGACCACGTCCAGGGTTGTCTAGACCCGTAGGCCGCTTTGGCCCCGCGGCGATTGAGCACCAAGAGGACGGGGTAGAGGCTAGTCTACCTCAGAGCGAGACTCCTTGAGCAAAGTGTGCTCCCGCCATGAGAGAGTTGATGGCAGGTCTTTTAGCTATCAGAGGGCGGAGACCCAAGCGCAGATTGTAGCGCGTAGTGAGGAGTCCTGGGTGCAGATAGCCCAGGCTTGGATGAGTTTATTTAGGAGACACCCCTAGTAGCTCCAAAGAGCCTGTGAGGTTTCCTAAGGGCTTGATCAGCAGGTTTATGCTCATGAGTTAGTTGGCATTATTCGAGCCGCCGAGTTTAGCAAGCAGAAGCGAGGTGGTTGGCCAGGATGGAGTTTATCATCCGAGTGTTGGGATGACTTGATGTTCAAGGCCAAGGCGTGCCATTCTGGTGCTGTTGATACAGCAGTTTGGTGGTGGAAGTCCCTTGAGAGAGGTGGACTAGCAGAGTCTCCACCAGTCGCCCGGTCGATTGGCAAGTTGCCGTGTTAGTAGCTTTTGAGAAGGATGTAGAGACATCTTGTCCCCTTGCAAGCCTGCTGTCGTTTTGCAGCAAGTTCTTTTAGTACCCTCGTATCCAGGGTGTAGTGTGGAGCACTCTGTTGTTAGCATGTTCCAACTATGGAACTAGTTGTTGCCACCCGAGGGTTGGCCTGAGTATTTGTTGAGCATCGAGTGGGATGCAGGAGTGGGCCGTGGCTTGTCTGTTAGACGAGATGCCAAAGAGTAGGCTACTCTTGTGTTGAGTGCCATTGCCCTGCCACCTGGAGTGTGACCTTTCCTACCCTCAGAGGGGCCTAAAGCCCGTAAAGGGATGTTTGTGTTGTAAAGGATGCTGTTGGTTGTTAAGGGCTAGCGCGTCCGAGTTCTCGCGCCTGTGTTGTGGGATTGTGACACAGTTGGATGGTCGTGTGATTCGACTACCCTGAAGTTACCCTAATATGAGTAGAGTTGGCATCGATGATGTAACAGCCCAGTTTCCTATTCCAGTTTTCGAGGTGCCTTCGGGTCAAGATTCGGTTGTTTGGTTGGGTTTTAGAGCCGTTTGGACCCTTGGGGGTATTTTGGTCTTTTGGCTCTCCGGGCAGGATTTGTGGTTTTCAAGGCTTCGAGGTAGCTCCTGCCTTCGTCGAGGCTTGTTTGTTGGTGGCTGCGAGTCCCGAGGTGTTTGGGCTAGTCGGTTGGATGCTCGGTTGTGGTTTGGGCTTTGGCAAAGTGATGGTTGGTTGTGTGCTTCTTTTGGGATTTGAGCCCGAGCCCTTAGTGTTGCTTTGGGAGTTGGATTTAAGTGAGTTTTATTTATTGGAAAAGATTTCTTCGGTCGGGTCTCGGAGGAGGAAGCCGGGAAATGGGATTTTGAGGTTTTAAAGTGGATAAGGATGGAAAAATGAGATAAAAATCCCATTTTTCCCTTTTTCCCATTTACCCTTTTTAATTCCCATTTCTTTTATTTTTTTTCCCAAAATCAATTCTCTCTCTCTCTCTCTCTCTCTCTCTCTCCCCGACCTAGCCCCCTAGCCCAGCCTGTAAGGACCCGACCCAAAAGAAGCGGTCTCTAACCTAGATCCTTACTTAGCATGCATGCCTAGGAATGTAAAACGTCATTCAGAGTTTGAAATTTAAATCCTTGAAGTAAGTACATTGAAAACAAGTAAAATATAATTCCATTTAAAATAAACAGGTAGATGACTGATCAGTACTTTCTTAAAAACAAATCAAGGGAAACGGTATGAGAAACACAAAATAGGTTTTTGAGTACTTTTCCTAGGGACTCAAGTCCCACTACATGCTAAATCATAAGAAAACAATAAAAGAACATGCATCCCAGAGTCAGCTATCCATGATCATCCAGCAGCCTCCTCCTAGCCATCCTGCCGATGTCCCAAGTTACCTGGTGGAAAACCACAGAAAATAAGGGTGAGCAACGAGTTACTCAGTAAGAATCCCCAACCGGGGTACAATACGAAAACGTATCATTTAGCACACGGACATGCAACCATGCAAAGACTCAGAGCAAACAGATGGGTTAACAGAACGTCACTCTTGGGTTTGCCTATTCGAGGCTTACCCAACCTAGAACTCAGTGTTGTCCTTCGGGGACTTATACACCTAGGATGCCCTTCGGGGTCTTACACCTCCAACTCAGTGATGCCCATCGGGGACTTATACACCTAGGATGCCCATCGGGGTCTTACACCTCCAACTCAGTGATGCCCATCGGGGACTTATACACCTAGGATGCCCATCGGGTCTTACACCTCCAACTCGTTGATGCCCATCGGGGACTTATACACCTAGGATGCCCATCGGGTCTTACACCTCCAACTCGGTGATGCCCATCGGGACTTATACACCTAGGATGCCCATCGGGTCTTACACCTCCAACTCGGTGATGCCCATCGGGGACTTATACACCTAGGATGCCCATCGGGTCTTACACCTCCAACTCGGTGATGCCCATCGGGACTTATACACCTAGGATGCCCATCGGGTCTTACACCTCCAACTCGGTGATGCCCATCGGGACTTATACACCTAGGATGCCCATCGGGTCTTACACCTCCAACTCGGTGATGCCCATCGGGACTTATACACCTAGGATGCCCATCGGGTCTTACACCTCCAACTCAAAGGATGCCCATCGGGGACTTATACACCTAGGATGCCCATCGGGTCTTACACCTCCAACTCAAAGATGCCCATCGGGGACTTATACACCTAGGATGCCCATCGGGGTCTTACACTCTCAACTCAAAGGATGCCCATCGGGGACTTATACACCTAGGATGCCCATCGGGTCTTACACCTCCAACTCGGTGATGCCCATCGGGGACTTATACACCTAGGATGCCCATCGGGTCTTACACCTCCAACTCGGTGATGCCCATCGGGGACTTATACACCTAGGATGCCCATCGGGGTCTTACACCTCCAACTCAGTGATGCCCATCGGGGACTTATACACCTAGGATGCCCATCAGGGTCTTACACTGTAACGACCCAGGTTTTTCTTCCCGGTCTTCCAGGTATGCCCTAGGGGTAATTTGGTAATTTGGTCGGGCCGTCATGGTCGCTTGTGTCTTTTCCACTACTAAAATTATTGGATGGTTTTGTAGGTTTTGGAGGGGTTTGTGGTTTGGTTTGAGCAAGGTTGGTTGCAAAAGTAAAAATAAAGTAATTTGTCTTCGCACTGGGTTTGAACCTGGTCTCTGGGAAGCTTGTAGAGAGGTGTGCCAAATGAGCCATTAGGTGCTCTTGTTACTCTTTCTCGCATCACATCTTAGTTAACCTTGGATTTTTGGAGTTTTGGTGCATTTGGTTAAATGAAATAGAAATAGGTTATTTCATCTCCTTCTCAAAACATCTCTTGGCCGCCCAAGCTCTCCATCTCCATAGCCTTGCCGAGTTCTTCATCCTTGCATCTCCTTGGGTTCGATCATCATCATTCCGGGTAAGTCTTCGCTTTCTTCATCTTCTCATTTGGGTGTTTGTTGGCCGAATGTAAGAAAAAGGGGTTGTGTGTGTGTGTGTGTGTGCACGGCACCGAGAGGAGCAGCCATCATCCTCACTTCTCACCAGACGCTTCAGATCGGTCGAGCCAGCCGCCGCACGCCCAGATCGGTCGAGCCGACCGCCAGACGCCCGCACTGCTCCGCAGCAGCCTCGCCCGTCGCCCAGCCAGAGATCGCCCGATCGCCGCGACGCCAGAGGTCTCGCCAGCGCCAAGACGCCCACCCGATCGCTCGCACACCCTCGCCGTGTCCGCTTGCCGAAGCCGCTCGCCGCCGCGCGCCGCTCGAGCGCTCGCCAGCGCGCCTTCGCCCGCCAGCCGCGCGCCAAGCGCCGCACAGACGCCCGACGCTAGCGCCAGCGCGCCGTCAGAGCGCTGCGCGCCCGCAAGCGCGTGTCCACGCTGTCGTGCGGTAGCGCGGCAACAGCCACGTGTCCGTCCCTGCGGTGCACAATAAGCAACCCAGCGTGTCCCTGCTGCGTGCAACACACAGCAATGGCCCCAACCTTGCCGAGCCAACTTGCCGCCAGCCCAAGCTCGTGGTCGTCGCGCCGTGAGTTCCCGAGCCGAGCTTGTCGCTCTATTGTTGTTTAGATATTTTAGATAATCGATTATTGTTGGTTTGCTAGGTTCCCGCCGCTAGCTCGGGATTGTTCCAGCCTTAGGATTTGTGTGTAAAAGTCTTCCGACCAAGGTAAGGATTTCTTACCGGGTTGTGTGGACTCGCGTATATTTGTGATTGTTGTTTTGTATGCCCGGTATGATTACTAGCATGTTTATCTCTAGGTGCTCTGCTTCAATTCCCGATCGCATGATCTCTTGTATTGTTTCTCATGTTAGCCCATGCTAGGTTGTTCTATTCTAGCATGTTCGATATCTGCTCTTGCTTCGTAGTATCATGCTAGGTTCTTTGTATCCGATGAGCACGTATTGGACCGCATTGATTGAATCGTTATTATTGTTAAGGTTTAGAATTGAGGTAGATAGAATCATCCGGGCCCGATGCATAAAGTATCTTGCATCTATGGCAAGGACGTTCGAGACGAGCCTCGTCCTTGACCCCGTGAGGGATTAGCTATCCCAACCGGTAGGCCCTGCAATCTTGGGTGAGGGTGGCGATCGTTAAATGCCCCAACGGCCGGGATGATGACTTGGCATTGCCTCGCCCCCGGCAATCGACACGCCCTCGCCGTGTTTCGCCGTAGCCCTTGATTGCCACTGTTAGGGCAAGGACCGCTTCTCGGTGTAAGCCTACCACGACCGGTTCCTTAGCCTCAAAGTGGTGGTACAGCCGACATAGTTCACGCGTCCGTGTCTCACACCCTATGTCGCGACACCGATCCGTAGATTTAGTTAGGCATGGTGATCGAACTCAGGCAGCTTGCCACTAGACCCGCACTTCGAGTTTGCGGTGAGCATGCGTGCGCGCTTACGCTCATTACAGCCGACGATCGAGAGCTCCTCGGGATCTTGAGCCAAAGCACCTTTCGTGACGATGCGAGACAGCCGAGGCCGGACTTGTTCCCGTGATAGTGCGCTTAGTGTGTTGTGGTATTTTCCGGACTAAGACCCCGAGATGGCATCCGAGGTCCAAGTGTGGACTTAGCTATGTGCTCCGCCTCGTGTTTGTTCTCATAGCTTGCATACATTCTTCTAGATGATCATGTATATCGTATTGTACCCTGGTTGGGGATTCTTACTGGGTAATTCGTTACTCACCCTTATTCTCGTGGTTTTCCACTGTAATCAAGGCGGGAGACAGATGGTCAAGGAGGAGCTATGATCATGGAACTCTCTTGTCATCTCTCGATTGTTTTATTTTAATTATCATGACTCTTCACTTTTATTATTTCCCCGAATGCATGTAGACGGGCACAGAGCCCCGTGATGTTTTCTTACGCTTTATGGATTCCAAAGATATTGGTACTTGTGGATTGTTTTAATGGTTTAAATAAATCTCTCGATCAGAGTGCTTTTTAGAAATGTATGTTTTGGTTGTTGAATGTTTCTGCTTTTACTTGGAATCAAAATGTATTTTTTTATAATGTCTTTTATTTTCACTACATGCATTGGGGTAAAGGCCCATTTAGAGCCCCTTTTTGGCCTGGTCTTACAGCTTGGTATCAGAGCTCAGAGTCATAGATTCTCGTGAGACCGACCTTTTGTTGTAGGTCGCTTTCCATGATCATCAAGACTCGGATACCATCAATGTACGCCTAGATTTATTGTTTTAGAAAGGAAAAGGGTTAAGAATTTACAATACCTATCATCTAGTGTATGCCTTGTTTGGTGTTGTGGAATGGTGACAGTGTGTTTTGATTCGTTGTTGGTTTGGATGTAGATCGCCAAAGATGCTACCACCCGCATCGAGAGGAGGTTCGAGAGCGTGTCGAGGTATCGTGATCGGATCTCGACATCGCAGGGACATCGCCCCAAGCCGACATCGATGGCATTCCACCAAAGCGCCTCCCTCCCGTTACGCCAGAGCGGGCGTTGAGGCGATCGAGCGCCGTGAGATCGCTCCCCGGAGCAGAGTTTGCCGAGTCTATGAGGGCTTTTATGGTCAGCATGTTGAGTGACCAGAGGCGCAGAGACCTGTGCCTTGTTGGCGCCAAGCAATGAAGAGTCCTCGAGCCCAGATCGAGCAAATGACTCGATTGGTTCAAGAGCTCAAGAGCACCTCCACTCCACAGAGCAAGTAGCC
Organism: Sicyos edulis; assembly: GCA_036507275.1. NCBI lineage: Eukaryota > Viridiplantae > Streptophyta > Magnoliopsida > Cucurbitales > Cucurbitaceae > Sicyos > Sicyos edulis. The sequence goes on from CM071847.1 coordinate 15,829,681, forward strand.
CCAGAGGCGTATATGGCGAGAGGGTGCCGAGGAATTGGGTAGGTGGTCAAGGATTTTGTGAAGTGGAAGCTCGAGAAGTTTGATGCCACCGGTGATGCGTTAGCGGCAGCCAGTGGATCGCCCATTTGGAGTACACCTTCCCGATCATGGTGTGCCCCGATATTCAGAGGCCGAGATGTGCGGCTCATGTGCTAGGAGGCACAAATGAGATGGTGGTGGGAGTCCACCTTGAGCGAGAGACCACCTGGGTCTCCACCCGCTACTTGGGAGTTCTTCAAGGCCGAGTTCAAGGTAAAGTTCATCAGTGATGAGGCTCAGGAGAAGATGGTGGAGCTCTTCCAACTCAAGCGTGGTTCTCATTCCATTGAGGAATATGAGCGCAAGTTCTCGTAGTATGGATATTTTGCTCCTCGCCTGATTGCCACCCCGAGTCAAGATTCGGAAGTTCATATCCGGATTGAGGCAGGTGTTTCCCAGATGTCGTGGCTCAGTGCCCCGAGACACTTATGCTAGGGTCGTCTCAGGGCTTAGCCACGATCTATAATGGGAAGTATCCCGCCGAGCGGGTTGTTGCCGCCTCGTTCAGCCATTCCGTCCCAAAGCACTGTGGGGCGTAAGAGGAAGTTTGACTTTCGGGAGAGGCGCCGCCGCAAAGGGCGCGCTTGCAAACAGATCGCAGAGAGCCAAACCGCTTTCCACTCGACAAGCAGGAGGACCTGTGCGCTTCCCGCTTGTGCTACTTGTGGGAAAGTCCACGCCGAGCTTGTCACCGACTCTAGATTGTGCTACCGCTGTGGTAGAGAGGGGCACATGGCCCGCTTTTTGTGATCACCCAGCTTATGGCAAACAAACAAGCCAAAGAAGCAGGTCGAGTGTTTGCTACGAACCGTCAGAGGCCGAGCGCGCATTTGATGCCGCTGTGGCGGTACGCTTCTTGTTTTAGATCATCGCGCATTTGTCTTGTTTGATTCTCGTTCTACGATTCATTTGTATCTGTGTTGTTTGCCGAGCATGCTAAGTTAAGACTAGAACCTCTAGGTTTTGAGTTATTCTGCTGCAACTCCTTCGGAGTTAGTATGTTGGCTAGAGATAAGATTAAGGATGGCCGGATCGAGATATCCGAGAGTTGCTAGTAGCCACACTCATAGTTCTCGCCTATGAGTGGTTTTGATGTGATTCTTGGTATGGAGTGGTTAGTCGCTAACCACGCGCTGATTGACCGCCACCGAAAAGAAGTAGTGTTCAGCCGCCAGTCGGCCAAATTTTAAGTTTCGTGGAGTCCAGGTGGTGGAGTTTGCCCGCCGATGGTGTCACCGTGAAAGCTCGCTGCTTGCTAGCTCATGGAGCTTGGGGCTATTTAGCCAAGTTGTTCAGGAAGAGCGCCCCTCGCTTGCTGGCCGATCAAAGCCGGCAGTGCAAGAGTTCGCGGATGTGTTTCTGAGGAGTTACGGGTTGCCCCAAAGAGAGAGGTTTGACTTCATTATTGAGCTCGAGCCGTGGACCCTCCCTATCTCGAAGGCTCCGTGACGCATGGCGCCAGCGAGTTAAAGGAACCAAGATTCAGCTTGCAGGAGATGTTAGACCGAGGGTTCATCCGCCCAAGTGTGTCCCCGTGGGGAGCACCGGGCTGCTTGTGAAAAAGAAGGATGGTTCTATGCGCTTATGTATTGATTACCGCGAGCTTAATAAGGTGACAAAGAAGAATAAGTATCCGCTGCCTCCAGATCGATGATTTGTTCGATCACTTCGTGGAGCTTCGTGTTCTCCAAGATAGATCCGAGATCCGGTTACCATCGGGCCATGGATCGTGATGCCGACATTCCTAAGACAAATTTTCAGTCCGTCCAGATATGGTCACTATGAGTTTGTGGTTATGTCGCTTGATTGACCAATGCCCCACCAAGCTCATGGACATGATGGATAGGGTGTTCAAATCATTTTTGGACAGCTTCACATCGTGTTCATTGACGATATTCTCGATTTATTCGAGGTCTAAAGAAGACCATGCAGAGCATTTGAGACGAGTATTGGCGGCTTTGAGGAAAACCAAACTTTATGCGAAGTTTTCCAAATGTGATTTCTGGTTGGAGCAGTGGCCTTCCTAGGCCACGTGGTTTCGAGAGATGGTATAGCCGTGGACCCCGCGAAGATTGAGGCCGTGAGTTCATGGGCCAAGCCGACTTTCACTGCCGAGATTCGCAGCTTTTCTCGGTTTGGCGGTGTTACTACCGCTTCGGTTCGTCAAGGACTTTTCTCGCTTTAGCCTCGCCTCACACTCGTCCCGACGAGGAAGGGTGTCGAGTTTGTTTGGGACAAGCAGTGTGATGAGAGCTTTGCCGTGCTCAAGCGTAGTTTGACTTCAAGACTGACTGTTGGCAAATCCCGAGGGGACAGTGGTTTCGTGGTCTACAAAGCGATGCTTCCAAGTTTGGATTAGGTTGTGTGTTGATGCAAAGACGGAAGGTCATTGCCTATGCTTCCCGCCACCGGCCGTATGAGCGTAACTACCCGACTCATGATATGGAGTTGGCAAAAGTGGGTGTTTGCACCAAGATTTGGAGGCATTACCCGTATGGTGAGCGGATTCGATGTTTACCGATCACCGAGCCTCAAGTATCTGCTTACTCGTAAGGAGTTGAATATGAGGCGAGGAGATGGTTAGAGTTGGTAAAGGATTATGATCATGCGAGATTTTGTACCATCCGGTAAAGCCAATGTAGTGGCCGATGCTTTGAGCGAAAAGACGCCGCACTCGCGGCGTTGTTGAGTTCCCACCCAGGGCTTGCGCAGAGAGAGTTCGAGCGGGCCGAGGTTGCAGTGTTGTTGGGAGAGGTTACCGCTGTGGTAGCTCACTTGGACTGCTCACCGGCCGATTCGGCAATGGATTATAGACACCCAGCTTGGGTGACCCCGCACTTAAGAGATTGGTTGACAGAGTCGCTGCGACGGTGACTTTGACTTTGTATATTCACCAGATAAAGGGTTGACTTATAGAGGCCGGTTGTGTGTTCCGGACATTGCAGTTCTGCAGCCGAGTTGCTCTCTGAGGCCCACTGTTCTCCTTTTGCTTGGCACCCCTGGGTACCAAGATGTATCGTGACCTTAAGCGCACTTTCCGTGGATGGGGATGAAGAGAGATGTGGCAGAGTTTGTCACCCTGTGTCTCACTTGTCGCCAAGTGAAGGCACCCAGCAGAGGCCAAGCAGGTTTGTTGCAAATGCATCGAGTGTACTCCAAAGGAAATGGGAAGAGATTTCTATGGACTTTATATCCGGTTTGCCAAGGACTCGAGGAAGTTCTCTCAGATTTGGGTGATAGTCGACTGCTTGATTCAAGAGCGCACACTTCATTCCCGGTAGAGACACTTATACCGTGGAACAAAGGGCGCACTGCTTTTGGAGCAGATCATCCGTTATCATGGTGTGCCGGAGAGGATTGTGTCGATCGTGACTCGCGGTTCACTTCTCGCTTCGAGAGCGCCTGTATGGGTTTGGGCACAGAGTGCGCCAAAGATGCTTTTCACCCTCGACGGATGGTCGATCGAGAGAGTGAATCGATTCTCGAGGATATGTTGAGGGCTTGTGTGTTGGATTTCCCAGCGCTTGGGACCAAGATCTCAGATTTGATGGAGTTTGCCTACAACAACAGCTTACGAATCGACGATCTCGTATGGCTCCATTCGAGGCATTGTATGGTAAGCGTTATCGGTCCCCGTGTTTCGGGAAGAGGTTGGTGATAGACAGTGTTTTGTCCCGACCATCGCAGCTTGACCAATGGTGCAAAGCAGAAGATTAGAGCTCGTATGTTGACAAATCAGCAGCAGCAGAGTAGAGAGTTACGCCGATGTTCAAGCCGAGATTTGGAGTTTGAGGTTGGTCACGCATGTGTTCCTTAAGGTTGCTCTGATGCGAGGTGTTTTGAGGTTTGCAAGCGTGGGAAGTTGAGTCCCCGCTTTATTGGTCCATTTGAGATCCTAGAGAGGATTGGCAGAGTTGCTTACCTGCTAGGCCCTACCTCCGTCACTATCGCAGCGCAGCATAGTGTTTTCCATGTATCGATGTTGAGGCAAGATGTGCCGGACCGCCGCACATTGTGGACTTTGAGCCTTTGCAAATGAATGAGGATTTGAACTTCGAGGAGAAGCCGTGAGGATCCTTGCCTTTGAGACCAAGACGCGTGTGAATCGCGAGATTCGCTTTGGTAAAGGTTCAGCGGAAGAATCGGGTTCGAGAGGAAGCCACTTGGGAGCGGGAAGACGAGATGAGGTTGCATTACCCTCGAGCTGAAGCTTTTTTTTAAGGACTTTCGAGGACGAAAAGTCATAAAAGGAGGGAATATTGTAACGACCTGTGTTTTTCTTCCCCCGGTCTTCCGGTATGCCCTAGGGGTAATTTGGTAATTTGGTCGGGCCGTCATGGTCGTTTGTGTCTTTTTCCACTACTAAAATTATTGGATGGTTTTTGTAGGTTTTTGGAGGGGTTTGTGGTTTGGTTTGAGCAAGGTTGGTTGCAAAAGTAAAAATAAAGTAATTTGTCTTTGCAGTAGGGGTTTGAACTCCTGTCTCTGGGAAGCTTGTAGAGAGGTGTGCCAAATGAGCCATTAGGTGCTCTTGTTACTCTTTCTCGCATCACATCTTAGTTAACCTTGGATTTTTGGAGTTTTGGTGCATTTGGTTAAATGAAATAGAAATAGGTTATTTCATCTCCTTCTCCAAAACATCTCTTGGCCGCCTAAGCTCTCCATCTCCATAGCCTTGCCGAGTTCTTCATCCTTGCATCTCCTTGGGTTCGATCATCATCATTCCGGTAAGTCTTCGCCTTCTTCATCTTCTCATTTGGGTGTTTGTTGGCCAATGTAAGAAAAAGGGGTTGTGTGTGTGTGTGTGTGTTGTGCAACACCGAGAGGAGCAAATCATCCTCACCTCACCTCACTGCGCCCGGTCGGTCGAGCCACCTACCAGACGCCCCAGATCGGTCGAGCCACCCTGCCGACGCCCGGCACTGCTCCGCAGCCAGCCTCGCTGCTCGCCCAAGAAGAGATCGCCGATCGCTTTCGCCAGACGCCAGAGGTCCTCGCCACGCCAAGCGTCCAGCCGATCGCTCGCACACCCTCGCCGTGTCCGCTTGCCGAAGCTGCTCGCCCGCGCCGCCGCTCGAGCGTTCGCCAGCGCCTTCGCCCGAGACGCCAGCCGCCAAGGCGCCTTCGCCCGAGACGCTACGCCGCGCGCGCCTCCGTCGAGCCTCGCCAGCAGCGCGTGTCCCCTGCTGCCGTGCCAGTAGCACGCAGCGGCGCGTGTCCGTCCGTGCCCGGTAGCGCAACCAGCGGCGTGTGTCCTGCGTGCGGTAGGCGCGACCAGCGCCCACCTTTGCCGAGCGGCTTGCCCAGCGACTTCAAGCTCGTGTCGTCGCGCCGCGTGAGTTCCCTTGCAGCCGAGCTTGCTGTTCTATTGTTGTTTAGATATTTTAGATACTCGATTATTGTTGGTTTGCTAGGTTCCCGCCGCTAGCTCGGGATTGTTCCGCATGACTTAGGATTTGTGTGTAAAAGTCTTCCACCAAGGTAAGGATTTCTTCAGGGTTTGTGTGGACCACTGCGGTATATTTGTGATTGTTGTTTTGTATGCACGGGTATGATTACTAGCATGTTTATCTCTAGGTGCTCTGCTCAATTCTGGATGGCATGATCTCTTGTATTGTTTCTCATGTTAGCCCATGCTAGGTTGTTCTATTCTAGCATGTTCGATATCCGTTCTTGCTTCAGTAGTATCATGCTAGGTTCTTTGTATCCGATGAGCACGTATTGGACTGCATTGATTGAATCGTTATTATTGTTAAGGTTTAGAATTGAGGTAGATAGAATCATCCGGCCCGATGCATAAAGTATCTTGCATCTATGGCAAGGACGTTCGAGACAGTTCTCCGCCCTTGGACCCCGTGAGGGATTAGCTATCCCAACCTGTAGGCCCCGCAATCTTGGGTGAGGGTGGCGGTCGTTAAATGCCCCAACGGTCGGGATGATGACTTGGCATTGCCTCGTCCCGGCGATCGACACGTCCTCGGCGTGTTCGGCCAGAGCCCTTGATTGCCACTGTTAGGGCAAGGACCGCTTCTGGTGTAAGCCTACCACGACCGGTTCCTTAGCCTCGGTGCGGTGGTACAGCCGACATAGTTCACGTGTCCGTGTCTCACACCCTATGTCGGTGACACCGATCCGAGATTTAGTTAGGCATGGTGGTCGAACTCGGGCGGCTTGCCACTAGACCCGCACCCCCGAGTTTGCGGTAGCATGCGGTGCGCGCTTACGCTCATTACGGCGCCGATCGGAGAGCTCCTCGGGATCTTGAGCGGTGCACCTTTCGTATCGGACGGCGATGAGCGCGGTGGCCGGGACTTGTTCCCGTATAGTGCGTTTAGTGTGTTGTGGTATTTTCCTGACTAAGACCGAGATGGCATCCGAGGTCCAAGTGTGGACTTAGCTATGTGCTCCGCTCTGTGTTTGTTCTCATAGCTTGCATACATTCTTCTAGATGATCATGTATATCGTGTTGTACCCGGTTGGGGATTCTTACTGGGTAATTCGTTACTCACCCTTATTCTGTGGTTTTCCACGGTAATCAAGGCGGGAGACAGGATGGTGAAGGAGGAGCTATGATCATGGAACCTCTTTGTCATCTCGATTGTTTTATTTTAATTATCATGACTCTTCACTTTTTATTATTTCCCGAATGCATGTAGACGGGCACAGAGCCCCGTGATGTTTTCTTACGTTTTATGGATTCCAAAGATATTGGTACTTGTGGATTGTTTTAATGGTTTAAATAAATCTCTCGATCAGTGTGCTTTTAGAAATGTATGTTTTGGTTGTTGAATGTTTCTGCTTTTACTTGGAATCCGAAATGTATTTTTTTATAATGTCTTTTATTTTCACTACATGCATTGGGGTAAAGGCCCATTTAGAGCCCCTTTTGGGTCGGGTCTTTACGATTGGTATCGAGCTTCGAGTCATAGATTACGTGATTTTTGTTGTAGGTCGTTTTCCATGATCACCTCGGCACTCAAGCCAGTCATCAGTGCCTAGATTTATTGTTTTAGAAAGGAAAAGGGTTAAGAATTTTACAATACCTATCATCTAGTGTATGCCTTGTTTGGTGTTGTGGAATGGTGTGAGTGAGTTTTGATTCGTTGTTGGTTTGGATGTAGATCGCGCGACATGCGATCCGTCTGGGAGAGGAGGTTCGAGGCGGTCGAGTATCGGGATCGGATCGAGCATCTTTGCGGGGACATCGTCCCAAGTGACAACGATGGCATTCCACCGCGGCTCCTCTGTTACGCCTAGGCGGCGTTGAAGCGGCGGAAGGCCGTGAGGCGCTCTGGAGGCGAGTTTCTTTGGTCTCATGAGGGCTTTTATGGTCGGCATGTTGAGTGACCAGAGGCGAGAAGACCAGGAGCCTTGTTAGCGGCCAGGCGAAGAATCCGAGCGAGATCGGCGGTGACTCGATTGGTTCAGCGATGAGCTTCGATAGCACCTCGGCTCCACGAGGAGCAAGTAGCCCAGAGCGGATATGGCGGGGTGCCGGGAATTGGGTAGGTGGGTTTTTTGTGAAGTGGAAGCTGAGAAGTTTGATGCCACCGGTGATGCGTTAGCGGCGGCCAGTGGATCGCCCATTTGGAGTACACCTTCACGATCATGGTGTGCCCCGATATTCGAGAGCCGAGATGTGCGGCTCATGTGCTAGGAGGCACAATGAGATGGTGGTGGGAGTCCACCTTGAGCGAGAGACCAGTTGGTCTCCACACTACTTAGGAGTTCTTCAAGGAGTGAGTTCAAGGTAAAGTTCATCGGTGATGAGGCTCGGGAGAAGATGGTGGAGCTCTTCCCGAACTGACGAGGTACGATTCCATTGAGAATATGGCGCAAGTTCTCGAGTATGGATATTTTGCTCCTCGATTGATTGCCACCCGGGTGAAGATTCGGAAGTTCATATCTGGATTGAGGCGAGGTGTTTCCCGAGGATGTCGAGGCTCGGGCCCACGACACTTATGCTAGAAATTCGATTAGCCACGATCTATAATGGGAAGTATCTGCTGGCGGGTTGTTGCCGCTCTGATGGCGTCTGTCCCAGCGGTATGGCGAGCGAGAAGAGATTTGACTTTTAGGCGGCGGCGCGCCATAAAGGCGATTCGAAGCGAGATCGTGACTCGAGTCCGTTTCCAGCCCGGCAGCGAGGAGGACCCGAGCGATTTCCGCTTGTGCTACTTGTGGGAAAGTCCACGCCGAGCTTATCGGCTGGACCTGGGTGTACTACCGTTGTGGTAGAGAGGGCACATGGCCCGTTTTGTGATCGGCCCGATTATGGCGGCTCGGCCAGTGGCCAGCGAGGTCAGTGTTTGCTCACGAACCGTCGGGAGGCGAGAGCGTCACGGATGCATTTGTGGCGAGTGCGCTTCTTGTTTTAGATCAACTGCGCATTTGTCTTGTTTGATTACGGTTCTACGCATTCATTTGTATCTGTGTTGTTTCTTTGAGCATGCTAAGTTAAGACTAGAACCTCTAGGTTTTGAGTTATCTGTTGCAACTCCTTCGGAGTTAGTATGTTAGCTAGAGATAAGATTAAGGATGGCGGATCGAGATATCAGGAGAGTTGCTAGTAGCCACACTCATAGTTACGCCTATGAGTGGTTTTGATGTGATTCTTGGTATGGAGTGGTTAGGCTGCTAACCACGCGTTGATTGAGCGCCACCGGAAAGAAGTAGTGTTCGGCCGCCCGAGTCGTCCACTTTAAGTTTCGTGGAGTCGGGTGGGTTGCCGCCCGATGGTGTCGGTATGGCTCGTCGTTTGCTAGCTCATGGAGCTTGGGGCTATTTAGCCAAGTTATGCAGGAAGAGCGCCTCTCATGTCATCGATCAGTGCGATGTCGTGCAAGGAGTTCGCGGATGTGTTTCTGAGGAGTTCTGGGGGGTTGCCCCAAAGAGAGAGTTGACTTCATTATTGAGCTCGAGCCGAGGACCCTCCCTATCTCGAAGGCTCAGTATCGCATGGCGCCAGTGATTAAAGGCGAAGATTCGATTGCGGGAGATGTTAGGCCGAGGGTTCATCCGTCCAAGTGTCCCCGTGGGGAGCACGATTCTTTGTGAAAAGAAGGATGGTTCTATGCGCTTATGTATTGATTCTGCGAGCTTAATAAGGTGTGATGAAGAATAAGTATCCGTTGCCCGTATCGATGATTTGTTCGATCGGCTTGGGGGAGCTTACGTGTTCTCCAAGATAGATCGAGATCAGGTTACCATCGATTGCGGATCGGGGATGCCGACATTCCTAAGGCGACTTTCGAGTCGGATATGGTCACTATGAGTTTGTGGTTATGTCGTTTGGATTGACCAATGCCCGTAGCGTTCATGGACATGATGGATAGGGTGTTCAAATCATTTTTGGGCGGCTTTCATCGTGTTCATTGGCGATATTCTGATTTATTCGAGTCTAAAGAAGACCATGCGAGCATTTGAGGCGAGTATTGGCGGCTTTGAGGAAAACCGACTTTATGCGAAGTTTTCAAATGTGATTCTGGTTGGAGCGGTGGCCTTCCCTAGGCCACGTGGTTTCGAGAGATGGTATAGCCGTGGACCCGCGAAGATGGTAGTGAGTTCATGGGCCAAGCCGACTTCGATTCTGCGAGATTCGCGACTTTACGGTTTGGCGAGTTACTCTCCGTCGGTTCGTCAAGAGACTTTTACTGCTTTAGCCTCGCCCCTCACTCGTCGGCGAGGAAGGTGTCGAGTTTGTTTGGGGCAGCCGGGTGTGATGAGAGCTTTGCGAGCTCTCAAGCGTGGTTTGACTTGGCACGATGTTGGCGATCCCGGAGGGGACAGTGGTTTTAAGTGGTCTCTGATGATGCTTCCAAGTTTGGATTAGGTTGTGTGTTGATGCGGCCACGGGAAGGTCATTGCCTATGCTTCCGTCATTGGCCGTATGAGCGAGAACTACCCGACTCATGATATGGAGTTAGCGGCCAGTGGTGTTTGCACTTTGAAGATTTGGAGGCATTACACAGTATGGTGGCGGATTGGATGTTTACCGATCACGAGCCTCAAGTATCTGTTTACTCGAGAGGAGTTGAATATGAGGCGAGAGAGATGGTTAGAGTTGGTAAGGATTATGATTTGCGAGATTTTGTACCATCAGGGTAAAGCCAATGTAGTGGCGATGCTTTGAAGCGAAAAAAGCCCGTCGCACTCTGCGGCGTTGTTGAGTTCCAGCCAGTTTGCGAGAGAGTTCGAGCGGGCGAGGGTTGCGATGTTGTTGGGAGAGGTTACCGCGGAGGTAGCTCGATTGGCTGTATTGTGCCGTCGATTCGGCGGATTATAGACGACCAGTTAGGTGACCCGCGCTTAAGAGATTGGTTGTGAGTCGATCTTGTGGTGACTTTGACTTTGTATATTCACGAGACGATGGGTTGACTTATAGAGGCGGTTGTGTGTTCCGGACATTGCGAGTTTGCGAGCGAGTTGCTCTCGGAGGCCTTTGTTCCCCTTTTGCTTGGCACCAGGGGTACCAAGATGTCGAGACCTTAAGCGAGACTTTACGGTGGATGGGGATGAAGAGAGATGTGGCGAGTTTGTCACCGGTGTCTCACTTGTCGACAAGTGAAGGCACCAGATGAGGCAACAGCCGGTTTTGTTCTGCGTACAGCGAGTGTACCCGGTGGAAATGGGAAGAGATTTCTATGGACTTTATATCCGGTTTGCCAAGGACTCAGGAAGTTCTCTCAGTTTGGGTGATAGTCGACCGTTTGACCAAGAGCGCACACTTCATTCCGGTAGAACACTTATACCGAGTGGAGCGATGGCGCGGTATTTTGGAGCGGCGATCATCAGTTATCATGGTGTGCCGGTGAGGATTGTGTCGGTCGTGACTCGCGGTTCACTTCGTTTACGGGCGCTCCGGAAGGGTTTGGAAACCGCAGTCTGCGATTTAAACCTGACTTTTCACCCTCGGAGCGGATGGTCGGTGAGAGAGTGAATCGATTCTCGAGGATATGTTGAGGGCTTGTGTGTTGGATTTCCCGAGCGATTGGGACGATGTCTGTACTTGATGGAGTTTGCCTACAACAACGATTACGATCGGCGATTGAGATGGCTCCATTCGAGGCATTGTATGGTAGCGTTATCGGTCCCACAATGTTGCAGGAAGAGGTTGGTGATAGAAGCGAGTTTTGGGTCCCGAATTCTGCGGTTGACCAATGGTGCGATCACGAAGATTAGAGCTCGTATGTTGTGGCTCGGAGGCGAGCGAGAAAGATTCTGGCGATGTTAGCGTCGAGATTTGGAGTTTGAGGTTGGTCGGCATGTGTTCCTTAAGGTTGCTCCGATCGCGAGGTGTTTTGAGGTTTGGTAAGCGTGGGAAGTTGAGTCCCGTTTTATTGGTCCATTTGAGATCCTAGAGAGGATTGGCGAGTTGCTTCAGGTTAGCCCTACCTCCGTCACTATCGGCGATGCATAGTGTTTTCCATGTATCGATGTTGAGCGGTATGTGCGGACCCGTCGCACATTGTGGACTTTGAGCCTTTGCGGTGAATGAGGATTTGAACTTGAGGAGAAGCGGTGAGGATCCTTGCCTTTGAGACCAAGGCGTTGCGTGTCGCGAGATTCGTTTAGTAAAGGTTCGATGGAAGAATCGGGGTTACGAGGAAGCCACTTGGGAGCGGGAAGGCGAGATGAGGTTGCATTACCACTGAGTGTTTACATCTTAAGGACTTTCGAGGGCGAAAGTCATAAAAAGGAGGAATATTGTAACGACCAGGTTTTCTTCCCGGTCTTCGGTATGCCCTAGGGGTAATTTGGTAATTTGGTCGGGCCGTCATGGTCGTTTGTGTCTTTTCGGCTACTAAAATTATTGGATGGTTTTTGTAGGTTTTGGAGGGTTTGTGGTTTGGTTTGAGCAAGGTTGGTTGCAAAAGTAAAAATAAAGTAATTTGTCTTTGCTTGTAGGGTTTGAACTCGGGTCTCTGGGAAGCTTGTAGAGAGGTGTGCCAAATGAGCCATTAGGTGCTCTTGTTACTCTTTCTGCATCACATCTTAGTTAACCTTGGATTTTTGGAGTTTTGGTGCATTTGGTTAAATGAAATAGAAATAGGTTATTTCATCTCCTTCTCCAAAACATCTCTTGGCCTTAAGCTCTCCATCTCCATAGCCTTGCTTAGGTTCTTCATCCTTGCATCTCCTTGGGTTCGATCATCATCATTCCGGGTAAGTCTTCGTCTTCTTCATCTTCTCATTTGGGTGTTTGTTGGCGAATGTAAGAAAAAGGGGTTGTGTGTGTGTGTGTGTTGTGCGGCCAGGTAGGAGGAGCGACCATCATCCTCGGCCCGGCTCGCCACGCCCCGGATCGGTCGAGCCAGCCATGTCGCGCGCCCGGTCGGTCGAGCGACCTGCCTGCCTGCCGGACACTGTTCGCGGCGGCCTCGCGTTCGCCCGAAGCGAATCGCCCGTCGCTCGCCGCGCGCGAGAGTCCTCGCCAGCGCCCGGCGCGTCCAGCCGTCGCTTTCGCACACCCTCGCCGTGTCCGCTTGCCGCCGCTGCTCGCCGCGCGCGCCGCTCGCTCGAGCGTTCGCCCGCGCGCCTTCGCCCGAGCGCCCGCGCCGCGCGCGCCGCCCGACGCCGCGGCGCCGCGCGCGCCGTCGAGCGCTTCGCCGCGCGCGTCCGTCCTGCGCTGCCGTGCGGTAGCGCGCCGGCGCGTGTCCGTCCGTGCCCGGTAGCGCAACCGGTAGCGTGTCCTGCCGTGCCCAGGTAGCGCGCCAGCGCCAACCTTGCCGAGCGGCTTGCGGCGACCCCAAGCTCGTGTCGTCGCGCGCGTGAGTTCCCCAGAGCCGAGCTTGCTTTGTTCTATTGTTGTTTAGATATTTTAGATCACGATTATTGTTGGTTTGCTAGGTTCCCGGCTCGCTAGCTCGGGATTGTTCATGACTTAGGATTTGTGTGTAAAGTCTTCCGACCAAGGTAAGGATTTCTTACCGGGGTTGTGTGGACCTGCGGTATATTTGTGATTGTTGTTTTGTATGCACAGGTATGATTACTAGCATGTTTATCTCTAGGTGCTCTGTTGCAATTCTGTTGGCATGATCTCTTGTATTGTTTCTCATGTTAGCCCATGCTAGGTTGTTCTATTCTAGCATGTTCGATATCTGTTCTTGCTTCGTAGTATCATGCTAGGTTCTTTGTATCGATGAGCACGTGTTGGGTGCATTGATTGAATCGTTATTATTGTTAAGGTTTAGAATTGAGGTAGATAGAATCATCAGGACCCGATGCATAAAGTATCTTGCATCTATGGCAAGGGCGTTCGAGCAGATTCTCGTCCTTGGACCCGTGAGTGATTAGCTATCCCAGCCGGTAGGCCACGCAATCTTGGGTGAGGGTGGCGGTGTTAAATGCCCCAGCGGTCGGGATGATGACTTGGCATTGCCTGCGTCCGGCGATCGACACGTCCTCGGCGTGTTCGGCCGTAGCCCTTGATTGCCACTGTTAGGGCAAGGACCGCTTCACGGTGTAAGCCTACCACGGCCGGTTCCTTAGCCTCGGAGTGCGGTGAGTGCGGTGACATAGTTCACGTGTCCGAGTCTCACACCCTATGTCGGTGACACCGATCCGGAGATTTAGTTAGGCATGGTGGCCCGAACACAGGCGGCTTGCCACTAGACCGGCACCCCGAGTTTGCGGTAGCATGCGGTGCGCGCTTCACGCTCATTCTGGCGCCGGCGGAGAGCTCCTCGGGATCTTGAGCGATGCACCTTTCGTATCGGCGATGAAGCAGTGGCCGGGACTTGTTCCGTATAGTGCGTTTAGTGTGTTGTGGTATTTTCGGGACTAAGACCACGAGATGGCATCCGAGGTCCAAGTGTGGACTTAGCTATGTGCTCCGCTCTGTGTTTGTTCTCATAGCTTGCATACATTCTTCTAGATGATCATGTATATCGTATTGTACCCGGTTGGGGATTCTTCTTTGGTAATTCGTTACTCACCCTTATTCGTGGTTTTCCACGGTAATCAAGCGGGAGGCAGGATGGTGAAGGAGGAGCTATGATCATGGAACTCTTTGTCATCTCACGATTGTTTTATTTTAATTATCATGACTCTTCACTTTTTATTATTTCCACTGAATGCATGTAGGCGGGCACAGAGCCCGGGATGTTTTCTTACGTTTTATGGATTCCGGCATATTGGTACTTGTGGATTGTTTTAATGGTTTAAATAAATCTCTGATCAGTGTGCTTTTAGAAATGTATGTTTTGGTTGTTGAATGTTTACATTTTTACTTGGAATCCAAATGTATTTTTTTATAATGTCTTTTATTTTCACTACATGCATTGGGGTAAAGGCCCATTTAGAGCCCCTTTTGGGTCGGGTCTTTACATACACCTCCAACTCAGTGATGCCCATCGGGGACTTATACACCTAGGATGCCCATCGAGTCTTACACCTCCAACTCGGTGATGCCCATCGAGACTTATACACCTAGGATGCCCATCGGGTCTTACACCTCGGATGTCCATCCGGGGCCTTCCCAGGCGGGACGCGCTAGCTACCTCTACAATCTCTTACACTATACATCATCCGCCAATTCCTAGCATGGCACTAACGGGATAACAAGGTCACGGTTATGCGAGACAATTTAACTCCTAGCATGATAACCTAACGAGGATATATCGGAATCTCAAGCACAGAATCACCGGAACAAGAAAGAGCAAGCAACCTATCCACTAGAAATTCCATACAAACACAACACATGGCATGCTATCAAAGTATTCGCGGGGTCCACACAACCCCGGTGAGAAATCCTTACACAGAGTGAATAGAACCAACGATCAACGGATGACTCTCGAGCTTCTAAGCGTGCGGAGACAACCTAGGCAAGTAATAAAATATCCTAATTAATAAACGGCATCTAAAATCGGGAAGTCCATAGGGTGGAGGCTCGGGAATTTACCAGCCGAGAAGGCACACGTCTCGGCGAGCAAGCGGCAGGGCCAGTATTGGCGTGGCGCGGCGGCGCCGGCTGCCGGCGCGCTGGCGCGATGGCAGGCAAGCACGGCCCCAGGCGGCCTTTATCAAAAGCGTCTGGATGGCGGCAGCGTCAGGCGACACTGCGGCGTAGGCGGCGCGCTGAACGAGCGACTGGCTGGGGCGGCGCCCGGCGAGGCGAGCGACCGACGATCTGGCGCGGCCGGAGCGAGAACAATCTGCGGGTGGTGCTGTATTTGGGCGCCGCGGTTTGCTGACGACGTATTTGGCGCCGCGCAGTGCGGCGGCAAGCGTGGCCCCTGGGCGCCGCTGGCTTGGCGGCAAGCGCGGCTGGCTGCTTTCAGCCTTGATGCAGGCCGGCGATGGCTCGGTCGCGGTCACGGCGATGTGGCGGCGTCGCGGCGGTGTGCGGTGGGTGGCGTGCGGCAGGCCAGTGGCTTGATGGCGGCGGCGAGCGAGTGCGGCGTGGGTGTTGGGCGAGAGGGTTAGGGTTTTGCGAGAGAGAGTGTTTTTCCTTTTTTTTTTTTCTTTTTCTTCTTCCTCAAATTAAATAAGCTTGGAAATCTAAAATTCCCTTCCCAAGGCTTTCCTCCTTCAAACCCAAGTTGGCGCATTTATTTTCCTTAATTAATTCCAAACTCCCATCTCTCTTTGAGGCCGAGGGTTCGAGTCCTCCAAAATCATCTTTTAATCCTTATTTTAATTTAACTAAAATCCGGGCACATTTACAATACTCCCTCCTTAGAAGACTTCCGTCCCGGAAGTCATTTGCATCCTAAAACAACTCAGGTAACATCTCCTCATCTCCTTCCAACTCCCGGTAGCTTCCTCAACTCCTTGATTCCGCCACTGCACTTTCACTAGGTCAATTGCCCGGTTCCTCAAAATCTTTTTCTCAAATGCTAAGATCTTTATGGGTTTTTCCTCAAAGCTCAGGTCATGGTTTAGCTGCAAAGGCTCGAAATCTATGACATGCGAAGGGTCTGCCACATACTGGCGGAGCATCGAAACATGGAACACACCATGCACTGCGGCCAAAGGTTTGGCGGCAATGCTAACCGATAAGCTACGGCCCCGATCCTCTCGAGGATCTCGAATGGTCCGACAAACACACGGGGCTCGGCTTCCCCTTCCTACCAAACCTCAGAACTCCGCGCATCGGAGCCACCTTAAGGAACACGTGCTGGCCAATCTCAAACTCCAACCCTCTACGTCTGACATCGGCGTAGCTCTTCTGCCTGCTCTGTGCAGTCAACATTCGAGCTCTGATCTTCTGGACAGCCTCATTGGTCAACTGGAGCAACTCTGGACCCAATACTGCACTTTGTCTCAACCTCTTCCCATAATCTTGGGGATCTGCGGCGCTTACCATACAATGCTTCAAGCGGTGCCATCCGAATGGTTGGTGAAAACTATTGTTGTAGGCGAACTCCATCAAATACAAATCTTGGTCCCAAGCGCGGAAATCCAACACACGGCTCGCAACATATCCTCTAAGATCGATTTACCCGCTCGGTCGGCCATCGATGCAATGGGTGGAAGGTCATGTCTTTGTGCAGCCGCACTCTGTGCCTGACACTACTGAAGGGCCTTCCAAAACAAGTGATGTAAACCGGGAATCCCGGTCGGAGATAATTTTAAGCGGCACTCCGTGATACCTCACTATCTGCTCAAGAGCAGTGTGCCTTTGCTCTACGGTGTAGTTTATCCTGCCGGAATGAAGTGGGCACACTTAGTCAACCTATCAACGACCACCCAAATGCATGCATATCCTCTAGGGGTTACGGGCAATCACGAAATAAAATCCATGGTAATTTCCTCCCACTTCCTTTGTGGCACCAGAAGCGATCGCGGCAACCTGCTTTGGTTTTTACGCCTAGGCGCCTTCACTTGGCCGACAAGTGAGACAGAAGACCGACAAAGCTGGGCAATCTCCTCTTCATTCCCATCCACCAAAAAGTGCGCTTAAGATCTTGGTACATCTTGTTACCCCACAGGTGCCATGCAAAAGGCGAGGTGTGAGCCTCGGTCAACGATTCGAACGAATACCGGCATCGGCTGGGACACATAGCCGACCCTTATATCTCAAGCCACCATCTGCAAATATCTCAAAATCAAAGTCACCATCGGCTGGACCCTCTCATACAACTTTTTCAACTTAGGATCATTCAATTGGCCGTCAATAATCCTTTGCCTTACAGAAGGGCTGGATGGTCAATGAGCTACCCCGGCGTAACATCCCCTAACAACACTGCTATTTCTGCTCTCTCGAGGTCTTTCCTTATGATACTCTTGGGATTTGCCAACGTCGCTAGATGCGAGGTCTTCCTACTTAGTGCATCTGCCACAACATTTGCCTTCCCAGGGTGATACAATATCTCACGATCGTAATCCTTCACGAGCTCCAACCACCTCCTCTGCCTCATGTTCGGGTCCTTCGGTGAAGAAATACTTGAGGCTTTGGTGATCAGAGAAAATCGAATCTTTTCCCCATACAAGTAGTGCCTCCAAATCTTAAGTGCAAAGACGATCATTGCCAACTCCATATCATGAGTCGGGTAATTCGCTCGTGCGGTTTCAAGCGCACAGAAGCGTATGCTATCACCTTACCGTGTTGCATCAAAACGCAACCCAAACCAAACTTGCTTTGGCATCACGTACACCACGAAACCCCGATTCCCTCCGGAATCGCCAACACGGCGCGGACGTCAAAGCGCTCTTTAGCTTAGCAAAACTCTCATCGCACTTCCTATCCCAAACGAAATCAACACCCTTCCTCGTCAATCGAGTAAGCGGGCGGCTATAGCGGAAAATTTTTGAACGGCGTCGGTAATATCGGGCCAAACCCGAGCTACGAATCTCCGACCACGATCGTCGGTCAGCCCACGAACTAACGGCCTCTACCTTGAAGGGTCCACACCACTCCCTCCTTAGACACAACGTGTCCCGGAAAAACTACCTCCTCGAGCCAAAGTCACACTTTGAGAACTTCGCATGGAGCTTGTTCTCGCGCAAGGCTGCCAAAATCTGTCTTAGGTGCGAGGCATGGTCCTCCTTAGACTTGGAGTACACAAGAATGTCGTCTATGAACACGATGACAAAGCGGTCCAAGAACGCCTTGAACACTCTGTCCATCATGTCCATGAATGCACGGTGGGCGTTAAATCGATCCGAAAGACATGACTACGAACTCATAATGCCCATACCTCGACACGAGCATTGTTTTGGGAATATCTCGCATCCCGAATCCTCAAGCGGTGGTGGTAGCCCGACCTCAAGTCAATCTTGAAAACACACAAGCTCCTGGAGTGGTCAAACAGTCATCGATACGAGGCGTGGGTACTTGTTCTTAATGGTTACCTTGTTCGATTCCACGTAATCGATGCATAGACGCATCGATCCATCCTTTTTCTTAACAAACAAAGACGGGTGCTCCCCACGAGGACACACTTGGCCGAATAAATCCTCTGTCCGGCAACTCCTGCAATTGTTCTTTTAACTCTTTCCGATTCTGCTGCCAGGCGCCATACGATAAGGAGCTTTCGAGATAGGCGAGTCCCGGCTCAAGCTCTATGGAGAAGTCCACCTCCCTCTTGGCGCGAGCGGGCAACTCTTCGGGAAAAACATCTGCAAACTCTTGCACTATGGGCACTGCTCGGCAGATTATCTGGTCACGGTTCTCGCCCGGTCAACTTAGCTAAGAAACCCCAAGCTCCTCGAGCTAACAAGCGGTGAGCTTTAATCTGCCGAAATCACCGGCGGACACACCCCACTCTGGGTGCCCCGAAATTTAAAGCTAGGCCTACACGGCGGCACGAACACCACCTCCTTACAACGACGAGTCAATCATAGCGTGGTTATCGGCTAACCAATCCATGCCGAGGATCACATCAAAACCGCTCATAGCTAACACTATGAGGGTAACTGCAGAGTGCAGTCGGACACACATGTCCGACCATCCCTTACTATACAGCTGCTTGACATACTAGTTCCCGAGGGAGTAGCGACGGATAACTCAAAACCTAGAGGCTCTAAATTCATGCAAGCACGCTCAAAGCAAAAGCAATGAGAAACAAAAGAATGGGTGGAACCCGAATCAAACAACACAAAGGCGAGGTGATCAAGAACTAGGAGCGTGCACCTTGCTTGTGGGTCCGCTCTCTCGACCTCTGGCGAGTCGTAACATATACTCTTCCTCTATCTTTGAAATTGGTTGTTGCCACCACTTGCCCTTACAGTTTGCAATGTCGGGCACGATGTCCCTCCTTACCACGATTATAGCAAGCTCTAGGGTTACCACCACAAGGCCCCAATCTTTGTTTACCACGGGGTCTACAATACGGTGGCGGCCTCCCTACGCCTACTGTTGGCGAGGTGATCGCGATTCTGATCCGGTCTTGGTCTCTGCCATGATAAGTACTCGGGCGGCCTGACCGCCTCCATGTGCATTACCACTGCGTCAAACTTACGCTTGACCCGAGTACACTGGGGCCTTACGCACTACGCATACTAACAACTTTGCTCTGGAGGATACTTCCCATCATAAATAGTTGCCAAGCAGACTTTGCCTTGGCAAAAGTCTGCGGGGCTGTGCCTAACATCTGAGACACTCCACGCCTCGGACCGCAATAAACTTCCCGATCTTGACTCGGGAGTAGCAATCAATGCGGTCACGAAGTACCCATACTCAAAAACTTCCTCTCATACACCTCGATTGGATCAGACCCCTGCTTAAGGTTCGAGAATAGTTCAATCATCTTTTCTTGGGCTTCTTCACTGATAAATTTTGCCTTGAACTCAACCTTGAAGAATTCCCGGTGGCGGGGGAGACCAGGCCTCTCACTCAAGGTGGAATCCCACCACCACTTAGTTGTTTCCAGCTAACGCATGAGTTGCACATCGAGCTCATTGCACCTCGGAGACAAGCCATTACCATAAAAGTATACTCTAGCTCGGCAATCCACACGGCCGCCACGGTGGTTCTCGAGGGCACTAAACTTCTCCGGCTTCCATTTGACGAAATCTTTTAGCCACTTGCCCAAATCCTCGGCACCTTCCGCCACAACGGCCTCGTTCACATTTGGCTCCTGCTTTGGTGGCGATGCTTGGTGGCACGGCGGTCCTCTCTTTGAACTAACTCGGTCAGTGCTCTATCTGAATCAGAGACTCCTCCCTGCAATGCAGCCTAGCAGAGCTGCGTCTCGACCCTCTCTGCTCGGCCCTGCAGTGGGGACAACAACCCAACCATAAGAGCCCTCATGGACTCCACAAAAGCAACTCCGGTGCGGCCTCCCGAGGCCGAGTTGCCTCCACGCCCTCACCGGGCAACACACGTGCAGAAGGGCACTGTGGGGCGGCCTAACATCGGCATCGGCTTGGGACGACGTCCCTCCCGTGTCGGAATCAATACGTATGCCTGGTGAGTCGGCCTCGAGCCTCCACGCCCTCTACGAGTGGTCGCATAACGACAATCTACACTCAACGAACAATGAGTCGAACTGCTTTCCTGCTCCTCAACAACAAGTCATATACATGCAAGGTGCAAATGGTATTGTAATTCTTAACCCTTAACCTTAAACTTTCGGACATACACGATGGTGGCGGGCGCGCTGATGATCATGGAAAACAACCTACAAGCTGCGAGTCGATCTACGAACCTATAACTCTGGGCTCATACCAAGCTGTGAGGACCCGACCCAAAAGAAGCGGTCTCTAACCTAGATCCTTACTTAGCATGCATGCCTAGGAATGTAAAACGTCATTCGAGTTTGAAATTTAAATCCTTGAAGTAAGTACATTGAAAACAAGTAAAATATAATTCCATTTAAAATAAAATAAGTAGATGGTGATCAAGACTTTCTTAAAAAAAATCAAGGGAAACGGTATGAGAAACACAAAATAGGTTTTGAGTACTTTTCCTAGGGACTCAAGTCCCACTACATGCTAAATCATAAGAAAACAATAAAAGAACATGCATCCCAGTCGACTATCCATGATCATCCAGACCTTCTCCTAGCCATCCTGCCGATGTCCCAAGTTACCTGGTGGAAAACCACAGAAAAATAAGGGTGAGTAACGAGTTACTCAGTAAGAATCCCCAACCGGGGTACAATACGAAAACATATCATTTAGCACACGGACATGCAACCATGCAAAGACTCGGAGCAAGCAGATGGGTTAACAGAGCGTCACTCTTGGGTTTGCCTATTCGAGGCTTACCCAACCTAGAACTCAGTGTTGTCCTTGGGGACTTATACACCTAGGATGCCCTTGGGGTCTTACACCTCCAACTCGGTGATGCCCAACGGGACTTATACACCTAGGATGCCCATCGGGTCTTACACCTCCAACTCGGTGATGCCCATCGGGACTTATACACCTAGGATGCCCATCGGGTCTTACACCTCCAACTCGGTGATGCCCATCGGGGACTTATACACCTAGGATGCCCATCCGGGTCTTACACCTCCAACTCGGTGATGCCCATCGAGGACTTATACACCTAGGATGCCCATCGAGTCTTACACCTCCAACTCGGTGATGCCCATCGGGAGACTTATACACCTAGGATGCCCATCGAGTCTTACACCTCCAACTCGGTGATGCCCATCGGGGACTTATACACCTAGGATGCCCATCCGGGTCTTACACCTCCAACTCGGTGATGCCCATCGAGACTTATACACCTAGGATGCCCATCGGGTCTTACACCTCCAACTCGGTGATGCCCATCGGGACTTATACACCTAGGATGCCCATCGGGTCTTACACCTCCAACTCGGTGATGCCCATCGGGGACTTATACACCTAGGATGCCCATCGAGTCTTACACCTCGGATGTCCATCGGGGCCTTCCCCGGCGGGGCGCGCTAGCTACCTCTACAATCTCTTACACTATACATCATCCGCCAATTCCTAGCATGGCACTAACGGGATAACAAGGTCACGGTTATGCACGAGACAATTTAACTCCTAGCATGATAACCTAACAAGGATATATCGGGAATCTCAAGCCCAGAATCACCGGAACAAGAAAGAGCAAGCAACCTATCCACTAGAAATTCCATACAAACACAACACATGGCATGCTATCAAAGTATTCGCAGGTCCACACAACCCCTGGTAAGAAATCCTTACCTGGAAGTGAATAGAACCAACGATCAACGGATGACTCTCGAGCTTCTAAGCGTACCCGACAACCTAGGCAAGTAATAAAATATCCTAATTAATAAACAGCATCTAAAATCAGGAAGTCCATAGGGTGGAGGCTCGGGAATTTACCAACCGAGAAGGCACACGTCTCGGCGACAGCGGCAAGGGCGAGCGCCGCTTGCAGCGGCGGCGAGGCGGCCGCTGGCGCCTTGCGGCGCGCAGCAGTGCAAGCCGACACAACGGGCGGGCCTGCCGCTAAGGCGTCTGGATGGCGCGCAGCGTCGCGCGCAGGCGACTTGGCGGCGTAGGCTGGCGCGCGAACAGCGACACTGGCCCAGGGCCAGCCTTGAGGCGCGCGGCGGCGGCGATCGACGCAGCTGGGCGCTGGTGTCGTCGTCGTTGGGCGCGGCGAAGCGATCTGCGGGTGGTGCGCTGGGCGCCGCAGTCTTCTGCGACGGCGTGGCGCTGGGCGCCACGGCGCGGCGGCAGCGGCCCCGCTGCGCGCCGGTGGCAGCGGCGGCGGCGCAGCCCTGGGGCGCACGGCGGCGGCGGCAGCGCGGGCGCGGGGCGCGGTGCGGCGGCAAGCGGGCGGGTGGCTGCTCGGCAGCGATGCAGGGCGCGATGGCTCGGTGCGATGCGGCGATGGCAGCGAGCGTGCGGTGGTGTGGTGGTGGTTGGCGGCTTGCGGCTTGGCGCGCGCGGCGGCGCGAGGCGTGCGGCGTGGGTGTTGGGCGAGAGGTTAGGGTTTGCGAGAGAGAGTGTTTTTCCTTTTTTTTTTTTTTTTTTTCTTTCTTCCTCAAATTAAATAAGCTTGGAAATCTAAAATTCCCTTCCCAAGGCTTTCCTCCTTCAAACCCAAGTTGGCGCATTTATTTTCCTTAATTAATTCCAAACTCCCATCTCTTTTTGAGGCCGAGGGTTGAGTCCTCCAAAATCATCTTTTAATCCTTATTTTAATTTAACTAAAATCCGGTCTGTTACCACGCCCTTGGCTCAGCGCAGCTCAACGGCGGCGGCCCGGCCGTGCGCCTGTCGCCCTCGCCGCCCCTCGCGCCTTGGTCGCCCGGTATCGCGCGCCTACCTCGCCTGCGATGTCGCCCAGCCCGAGCGTCGCGCGCCCTCGCCCAGCTCGTGTCGCCCGATCTCGCCCGCACAGTGCCGTCGCCCTGCTCTGCCCTGGTCCGTGTCGCCCAGCTCGAGTCGCGCGTCCCAGCGCCAGATCGCACGTCCCTACGCCCGTGTCGCGCGCCCTGGCCCTGTAGCTTGCCGAGCCGCGCCGCCCGCCCTGTGTCGCTCGCTTGCCGTCCGCGCGCAGCTCGCGCCCAGCCAGCGCCCCAACGCCTAGCCCTGCGCCCCAGAGCGCCTGTCTGCGCCCATCAGCTGCCTAGCCCGTGCAGCCGGCTCGTTCGCGTGTCAGCCACGCCTCGTGAGTTGCTCCCGAGCCGAGCCCTATTTATTTTATTGTATTTAGGGCTATTTTATGATTATTGATGTGTTTGTTTGGCTCGATATAGGTTGCTCGGGTTCGATCGCAGTTATTTTTATTGTGTGTTGTTGCCTTCCGACCAGGTAAGGATTTCTTACCGGAGTTGTGTAGGCCCTGCGATATTGTCATGATTTTGCCTTGCTTGTTTGCTGACTGTTATGAGCATGATAATAATAGAGCAGCTTTGATTGATTTCTGCTAGCATGTTTGCTTGATATTACATGTTAGTGCCATGCTAGGTTTGTTCTGCCGGCATGCTTATGATTCCTGCTTAAGCTCGTAGTATCATGCTAGGTAGTGTGATTGATGTCGGTCTTTGCTTGCTAGCCAGGAATCATTGCTTTTTGCTCTGTACTCTTAGATAGAGTTGTAGGGTTTGTCATCATCTAGAGGCTGAGAGCGGACATAACGTATCTTGTCCCCACCGGTCGGGAGTAAAGCGAAGCATTGCTTCAGGGGTTGAGAGCGGACATAATGTACTTTGTCCCCAGTGGTCGGATATTGAGCAAAGCATAACATACCTTGCTTTTTCTCCCCCTCCAGCAGCCAGGTGAGACTTAGCTACCTCATTGGCGTATGCCTAGTTTGTAGCTGCTAGAGCGGAACCACGCCAACGGTGTAAGCTGCCTTGGCGGTTCTTAGCTTCAGTCGGTGGACGGTGCCGCATGATGGCGCGCCGAGGGCCTCGCTCTCGTGATCGGTGACACCGCTTCTGAGTCTTAGGCATGCGTACCTGGCCAGCGTAGTTTGCCCTTAGGCCCCCGCATTTATGCCGGTTGCAGAAGAGCATGCGATGTGCGCGCACACGCGTTAGTTTTCGGTTCGGAGAGCTCTTCCGGGCTAATGTTTGTGAGTACACCATTCTTTCCCTTAGAGCCTGACTTTGGGTACTCTCCCGTAAGTCCAGATTAGTGCAAAGGGCAAGGAGGCCCTTGAGGACATTCTTGGGAATCAGTGTTTTCCCCCCGAGTGAAAGATAACTCGGTGATGTCCAGGATTGGTCAGGATAACCAATCCCTAGTCTGGAAGTAGGAGACTTCCGATGACTCTAGATCTTTCTTTGTAAGCTCATTGAGCTATAATCTGTGTTAGTGGCTGTTTGCTTGCATGCTTTGGTACTAGATGACTGATTATATCGTATTGTACCCCGGTTGGGGATTCTTACTGAGTAATTCGTTACTCACCCTTACTTATCTTTCAGGAAACCATGGCGCGAGGCAGGATGGCTGGAGGAGGAGCTGTGATCATGGAAAACCCGTTGTTCAACTCTGAGTCTTGTATTTATGTTTTAAATGTCCTCTGAATGCATGTAGTTGGGCACGGAGCCCTAGGTTGTTTTATGAATGTATTTCCGGATTCTAGCATTGTTGTAAATGTTGTAAAGTTGTATGTTTTAATAAATCTCTGATCGTCAGTATGTTTTGGAAATGTATTTGTCTTGGAGCAGTGCTTTGAAACAGGGACGAGTTTCAAGAATTTTGTATTGACTTTTAAATGAACTCTTGCTTAGTTTTTGTTTTTACTTAGAATCAAAACAATCCTATTGCAAATTCTAGTGTTGATTTGTATGCATGCATTAAGGTAAGGGCCCATTTAGAGCCCCATTCGGGTCGGGTCTCTACAAGTTGGTATCAGAGCTCAGAGTCATAGATTCTGTAGACTGACCTTTTGTAGTAGGTCATTTTTCCATGATCATCAGCACTCAGAAGCGATCATCAGTGCGCCTAAGTTTACTGTTTTAAAGAAATGGGTAAGATTTACAATACTTTTCATCTAGCTTTTATGCCTTGTGTAGAGTTGTGGAGCGGAGACGAGCAGGTTCTGACTCATTGTTGGTTTGGGCTTAGTGAGCCATCATGCCAACTTTCATGATCTTGGCAGTTTGTTTAGCGACTTGTTGAGGTATCCAAATCGATTCGGATGCCCCCGGACATTTTTCCGAGAGGGAGGCGGAGCTTAGACTCCGTTGGCCATTTGTGGCCCGATTCTTTGCTTTTCCCTAGTGAGAGGGTGGAGGTGCTTCGTGCGGTCGCGCGGTATGTTGATCGCACCCGAGGAGCAGGGCGCTTGGCATGTCCGAGCGAGGAGTTGGGTGATCGTGTTGATGTTGAGGCCGCGTCCGGGGTTGTTAGGCCCGTTGGCGAGTTGGCCCCGGCGGTTGAGTTGCCTAGTGGAGGGGGTAGAGGCTAGCGGCGCCTCAGTGAGACTCCTTGAGCGAGTGTGCTCCACCATGAGAGATTGGATGGCGGTCTTTAGCTATCGAGCGCGAAGACCCAGTGCGCGAGCTTGTAGCGCGCGTAGTGAGGAGTCTCGAGCACAGATAGCCCAAATGAGCAGAGTTTGTTTTAGCATTTTTCCCCGGTAGCTCTTGTAGCCGGAGGTTCCCTTGGAGGGCATGATCAGCAGTTTTATTCGGATGAGTTTGTTGGCGTTGATGGAGCCGCCCGATTTGGCAAATGGATGCCCAGAGAGCTCGATGTTTTAGTAAGTCCTGCCGCTAGTAGTAAAGTAGTTGGCCAGGTTTGAGTTTAGCAT
Organism: Sicyos edulis; assembly: GCA_036507275.1. Lineage (NCBI taxonomy): Eukaryota > Viridiplantae > Streptophyta > Magnoliopsida > Cucurbitales > Cucurbitaceae > Sicyos > Sicyos edulis. The sequence goes on from CM071847.1 coordinate 15,855,869, forward strand.
CCGTGTGTGGGATGCCTGCTGCTCGAGGCCGAGGTGTGCCGTTCCTGTGCTGTTTGGTTCATCAGATCGTGGTGGAAGTCCCTTGTGAGAGGTGGACTAGCAGAGTCTCCACCAGTCGCCCGATTGATTGGCAAGTTGTCGTGTTAGTGGCTTGAGGAAGATGTAGGGACATCTTTGCCCCCTTGCGAGCCTGCTGTTGTTTAACAGCCCAGCTTCCTCAGATGTGGATTTGGTAGTAGTAGCACTTGAGGTGCATTGGTTGGTGTGCCGCTTTGGCACTAAGTCTGGTTCAGGCTTGAGTTTGGCTTGGGCATAGCAGATGGTTCTATGCCATTCGGAGTTCTGCGCACTCGTTTAGCCTTGGATCCGTTTATTGCAGTTGCACCTGTTTAGGTCGTGCCAGAGGGCTAGTTCAGTGGTAGTCGATGGACTACAAGCGAAAGGATGCTCGAGAGGAGCCGGAGCCTCTTCCCAGTGTTTCTGGAGGTTGAGTAAGTCAGCAGATTGGTTGGTAAGTGTTGGTGCGCTTGAGTCTCGCGCTAGTGTTAAGGACAAGAGATTTCTTGTGGATGGTAGTGCGGTCAACTACCTTCGAGGGCCTTATCTGAGGAGAGTTGAGCATCGTAGATGCGAGTTCGGTCCAGCAGAGGGACCCTGAGTTGGATGCCTTTGAGGCGAGATGAGTTGATGCCTTGCGAGAGGATTTGGATGCCTTATGGGTAAGCACCCTTGGTAAAGGCTTGGTATAAAGTAAGTTCAGTTTGGCATGGTTATGCTTTTGTAAAGCAAGGTTGCCTCAGCTTTGAGCATCGTGTGGAGTTGGAACTTTTGGTGTTCCTTCGGTTGGAGTTCAATTGGAAACTGAACAAGAGCGGTGGTAGCAAAGCCGCGCAGTTTCTGATCGCCTTGGATAAGAAAGTTGTTTGGATCCTTTCCTTGGGTAGAAGCCCTGTTGAGGCTGATGTTTGAGTAGGAGGATGACGCATTCGGTAGCATTTTCGGGTCCTCTTGGTTTTCAAGGAGTTGGAGTTGGCCAGCATGGTTGAGATGCTGGAGTGAGTTGTGCCTGTTCAGGCAGTTGGCTGTTAGCTCGTTTGTCGGCCGTATGTGTCGGAGGGTGATCGGAGGATCCCTAGGTTGTGGAGAGTCTCTCCAGAGCTCAGTCAGGCCCAGGTAGTGAGTTTCAGTGGGCAAGCTTGAGGCATGTAGTTTGTAGCCTCGGTTGAGTTGCTAGCAGTCTTGGTACACTAGCAAGCCAATGTTTGTTTGGAGTAGAGTCCGGATTGGTTCCGATGTGGTGGCTAGTTGATGCTTGGTGTCGACCAAGGTGTGGTTTGGAGCTGCTAGAGATTAGCTTTGCTCGTGGGACGAATGTCGAGTTGGTTGTTTTCCTGTTTCCAGGATGTCGAGTTGCCCCGTTTGGCATTTGGAGGTTCAGTCTGAGGTGGACCCCTGTGGTTGCCCCGTGAGATGTAGATGTTGTTGCTCTAGTGGAGCAAGGCGGTGGCGTATGTGGAGCTCTCTCGTCCTTTGGTTGTCTGCTTGTAAGAGCCGTTTCCTTGAGGATTTGTCGGAGTTACTCCTTTGGTCTTGGAATTGATGGTAGTGGTGCTAGCAAGAGGGAAAAATTTGTTGGCTACTTGGAAGTAGACGTTTGTTCAGTTAAGCGGATTCTTGGATGGTGTTCTAGAGGCTGCAGTTGTAAAGACCCGACCCAAAAAGGGCTCAAAATAGGTCTTTACCCCAATGCATGCATTCAAAGTAAAGAACAATATGCAGATAGGTTTTGATTCCCAATTAAAAACAAAAGAGATTCAATCGAGAAATCAAGATGGTTTCTTTGAAACTTTGTCCCTGTCTCCAAGCACTGTTTGAGGGCAAATACATTTCCAAAACGTACACTCTGATCGAGATTTATTAAAACATTTGAAACATCCTAAAATTCAATAAAGCGGGAATCCACAAAACATTCGAAAAACATCCTAGGGCTCTCGTGTGCCGACTACATGCATTCGGGGAAAAATAGAAGACAAGAGTCATAGAAATAAAAGATCGAGACGCAGCAGAGTTCCCATGATCACAGCTCCTCCTTGACCATCTGTCTCGCACCTTGGTTACTTGTGGAAAACCACAAAATAAGGGTGAGTAACGAATTACTCGAGAAGAATCCCCAACCGGGTTTGTCACGATGCACATGGTCATCTAGGTGAGTGTATGCAAGCTATGAATATAAACACGCATATAGAGCACATAGCTTAAGTCCACACTTGGACCTCGGATGCCAACTCGGGTCTTAGTCCGTAAATAAATCCACCACACAATACGCCCTATACGAGAAACGAGTCCCGCCTCGGCTGTCTCACGTCGATCGAAAGGTGCACTAGCTCAAGATCCCGAGGAGCTCTCCGGTGGCGCCAATGAGCGTAAGAGCGCATCGCGTGCTCTTGCGGACTATGGGGGTGCCGGGTCTAGTGGCAAGTCGCCCATGTCCGATCCACCACGCCTAACTAAATCTCTGGATCGGTGTCACCGATATAGGGGTGTGAGACTGGACACGTGAACTATGTCGGCTGAACCACCGCGGTGAGGCTAAGGAATCGGTCGTGGTAGGCTTACACCGTGAAGCCGTCCTTGCCCTATCGGTGGCAATCAAGGGCTACGGCCGAACACGAGGACGTGTCGATCGCGGGGATGAGGCAATGCCAAGTCATCATCCCGACCGTTGGGGCATTTAACGATCTGCCACCCTCACCCAAGATTGCGGGGCCTACCGGTCGGGTTAGCTAAACCCTCACGGGGTCGGGGGACGGAGTATTACCTCGTGCGTCCACGCCATGGATGCAAGATACTTTATGCATCGGGCCGGATGATGCTACCTACCTACACTCTAACATATCATTTCAATAGCATATAATCCAATACAATCCAAAACGTGCTCAACGGATACACAACGAACCTAGCATGGTACTACGAAGCAAGAAGAGATATGAGCATGCGAACGGAACAACCTAGCATGGACTAACATGAGAGAACAACATACGAGGTCATGCTAGTCGAGAATTCGAACAGAGCACCTAAACTATACATGCTGATAATCACAAACAAACATACAAACAACAATCACATAGAACATCGCAGGTCCACACAACTCGGTAAGAAATCCTTACAGCCGGGCAACTACACACAAAACCTAAGCTGCGATCGAACTGAGCTAGCTACCGAGAACCTAACAAAAACAATGATAATCATAATCCATAAGCCTAAATATAATAAAATAAACAAGGCTCGGCTCAAGGAGCCACTCACGCGCCTCGGCGACACGCGGACGGGCAGTACCACGCGAAGGCTGCTTCTTTGGCGCCGACGGGCGCCGAAGGGGCTGATGGGCGCGAGGACCACACCGGGCGCAGACGGCGGCGCGAGGCGGGAGGGCTGCGCGCAGCGCGGACGGCCGGGCCGGCGCAGCGCGCGGCGCGCGCGAGCAAGCGGACGGACGCGCGCAATGGCGCGCAAAGCGGCGGCAGCGATGCGCGCGCACGCGCGCAGCGCGAGAGAGCGGCGCGCGCGCGCGCGAGCGGCGCGCGGCTGGCTGCACCGGTGAGCGCGCGACGGCTGCGACGGCTGGCGGTCCGCAGGCGGCTCGTGCTCTGCTGGCTTCTGCGCGATCTGGGCAGCTGGGCTTGCTTGCTAGGCGATCCGGGCGGCTTTGGGCTTCTTCTGGCCGGCGAATCTGGGCATGCTGGGCAGCCTGCAACAAACACACACACACACAAGCTCTTCTCCTTACCTTCGGCCAACAAGAACACCCAATCGAGAAGATGAAGAGGATGAAGACTTACCCGGAATGATGATTGAACCAAGGGAGCTGCAAGGATGAAGAACTCGGTAAGGCAATGGAGAGAAAAGCTCGGGCGGCCACACACTTTGGAGAAGAAGATGAGACAAACCTAATTTCTATTTCATTTAACCAAATGCTCCAAAACTCCCAAAATGCAAGGCTAACCATAAAATGATGCAGGAAGAGCAACAAGAGCACCTAATGGCTCAATTGGTACACATCCCCACAAGCTTCCCAGGAGACCCGGGTTCAAACCCCGGCTGCAGCACAATTTCCTTTATTTTTACTTTTGCACCAAACCTTGCTCAAACCAAACCACAAATCCTTCCAAAAACCTACATAAATCCATCCAATAATTTTAGCAACTGGAAAAAGACATAAACGGCCCAGACGGCCCGACCAAATTACTAAAATACCCCTAGGGCATACCTGGAAGACCGGGATGAAAACCTGGGTCGTTACAGCAGTAAATGTTGTTCTGCCTCTTGTGAGTGTTTGGCCAAGATTTGGTTCTCTTGTTGTTTCGAGAGCTAGTTCGGTTCTAGCTGGAGGGCGTTGCCCTGAGGTCTTTTTCCTAGTCAGGAAGTTTTGGGAGTTGACCCCTCCCTCGGCAGTTGAGTAAGTTTTGTTGGTTCCAGATTAGTGATCCGATTGGTTGAGTTTTCCCTTGGGTGTTGCTTCCAAGAGAGTTGGTTGCTGTTGCCTTGGGTTTGAGCTAGTCAGTGAGCTTGTGTGAAGTTCGCTGCCCTTCAGAGTTTTCTTGCTGGGAAAGTTGTTTCCCGTTTGGCAGGAGTCAGATTAGCTCCTGAGTTGTGTAGTTGGTCAGAGTAGCGCAGCGGTCAGCCCAGCGAGAGGGTCCATGCTTTGTGTTGTTAGCAAGCAAGAGTTGTTTGTCCTCGCAAGGGCGGTGGCCAGCCAGTAAGAGTTGTTTCTTGCAAGTTGTCGGTTTTTTTTTTGGGGATCGAAGATTTCCCTTCCCCCTAGTCTCTGAGTTTGGTTTGAGTTCTGCTGAGCAAGCCCTTCTCGGGCTTTGCTCCTTGTTGTTGTGCGCTCGCAGTTGGAGTAGCAGAGCCGTTTGAGTGAGTTGGCACAGAGGTGCCATGGCTTTGGTTGGTAAAGTCGTTGAGCTGTTTTCCTCAAGGTGTTGTGCCGCATAGAGCTGCGTGATGGTTTAGTCCTTGCAGCCGGAGTTTTCCTTGAGAGGAATTTTTGTGGTTTCCTTGCCTGGCAGTGTTTTCTTTGGCCAGTTGCTAGTAGATTTGCATGGAAAAGTTTGCTTTCGGCCGTTTGGTTTCTGGAACCTGGAAGGTTCAGTTGTTTGGCCAGTTTGTGTAGGGTTGAGGCTGTTTGTTAACAGCTGTGAGCTCCTAGAGGAGTTTTGCCAGAGCGTGGTGTAAAGTTTCAGAGCTTTTGGCGACCCTCGAGTTTCTTTGAGAGTAGCACCGTTTTAGAGTTGGTGCGAGTTGAGGACGTGGTTTGCCGTCTATTCCCTTTGAGTTCAGTGTATGCCCAGTTTGGATGGCATTGTGACCTTGAGTTTTTGAGAACCCAAGAGAGTTTTGGTTCTCGAAGAGGGTTAGTGTTGTTGGCCGAGAAGTTCAGTTGGCGGATCAAAGGAGTTTTCTGGAGTCTGTTTCGTCTTAGGACTTTCGAGGACGAAAGTCTTATAAGAGGAGAATCTTAATGTTCCCGCTTTCCTATTCCAGCTTTCGAGGTGCCTTCGGGTCAAGATTCGGTTGTTTGGTTGGGTTTTAGAGCCGTTTGGACCCTTGGGAGTATTTTGGTCTTTTGGCTCTCCGGGCAGGATTTGTGGTTTTCAGGGCTTCGAGGTATCTCCTGCCTTTGTCGAGGCTTGTTTGTTGGTGGCTGCGAGTTCCGAGGTGTTTGGGCTAGTCGGTTGGATGCTCGGTTGTGGTTTGGGCTTTGGCAAAGTGATGGTTGGTTGTGTGCTTCTTTTGGGATTCGAGCCCGAGCCCTTAGTGTTGCTTTGGGAGTTGGATTTAAGTGAGTTTTATTTATTGGAAAAGATTTCTTCCGTCGGGTCTCGGAGGAGGAAGCCGGGAAATGGGATTTTGAGGTTTTAAAGTGGATAAGGTTGGAAAAATGAAATAAAAATCCCATTTTTCCCTTTTTCCCATTTTCCCTTTTTATTTCCCATTTCTTTTATTTTTTTTCCCAAAATCAATTCTCTCTCTCTCTCTCTCTCTCTCTCTCTCTCCCCGACCTAGCCCCCTAGCCCAGCCCCTTGGCTCGCCCAGCTCTAGCCCGAGCAGCCCAGCCTCGTGCGCCGTCGCCCTCGCCCATCCCTCGCCCCAGCTCGCCCAGGTCGCCCAGCGCCCGCGCGCCCCTGCCTCGCCCACCCCGAGCCCCTGCTTCGCACAGTGTCGCCCGGCCCGAGCGTCGCGCACCCTCGCCCAGCTCGTGTCGCCCAAGCTCTCCCGCACAGTGCCGTCGCCCTGCTCTGCCCTAGTCCGTGTCGCCCAGGCCGTCGCGTCGCCCAGCTCGTGTCGCGCGCCCTCGCCCTGTAGCTTGCCGAGCCGCGGCGCGCGCCCGCGCGCCTTGTATCGCTCGCGTGCCGTCCGCGTGCAGCTCGCGCCCAGCCAGAGCCCCAGCGCGCCTGTCTGTGCCCATCAGCTGCCTAACCCGTGTAGACGGCTCGTTCGCGTGTCAGCCGCTCCTCGTGAGTTGCTCCCGAGCCGAGCCCTATTTATTTTATTGTATTTAGGGCTATTTTATGATTATTGATGTGTTTGTTTGGCTCGATATAGGTTGCTGGGTTCGATCGCAGTTATTTTTATTGTGTGTTGTTGCCTTCCGACCAGGTAAGGATTTCTTACCGGAGTTGTGTGGGCCTTGCGATATTGTCATGATTTTGCCTTGCTTGTTTGCTGACTGTTATGAGCATGATAATAATAGAGCAGCTTTGATTGATTTATGCTAGCATGTTTGCTTGATATTACATGTTAGTGCCATGCTAGGTTTATTCTGCCGGCATGCTTATGATTCCTGCTTAAGCTCGTAGTATCATGCTAGGTAGTGTGATTGATGTTGGTCTTTGCTTGCTAGCCAGGAATCATTGCTTTTTGCTCTGTACTCTTAGATAAAGTTGTAGGGTTTGTCATCATCCAGAGGCTGAGAGCGGACATAACGTATCTTGTCCCCACCGGTCGGGAGCAAAGCGAAGCATTGCTTCAGGGGTTGAGAGCGGACATAACGTACTTTGTCCCCAGTGGTCGGATATTGAGCAAAGCATAACATACCTTGCTTTTTCTCCCCCTCCCGGCGCCCAATGAGACTTAGCTACCTCATTGGCGTATGCCTAGTTTGTAGCATGCTAGAGCGGAACCACCGCCAGCGGTGTAAGCTTTGCCTTGGCCGGTTCTTAGCTTCGTGTCGGTGGACCAGTTTGCATGAGATGAGCGCCGAGGGCCTCGCGCTCGTGATCGGTGACCACGCCTTCCGAGTCTTAGGCATGCGTGCACGGCCCGCGTAGTTGCCCTTAGGCCCCCATTTACGCCGGTTGCGAGAAGAGCATGCGGTGTGCGCGCGCACGCCAGCGTTAGTTGACGGTTCGGAGAGCTCCCGGGCTAATGTTCGTGAGTACACCATTCTTTCCGTTAGAGCCTGACTTCGGGTACTCTCCCGTAAGTCCAGATTAGTGCAAAGGCAAGGAGGCCCTTTAGGACATTCTTGGGAATCAGTGTTTTCCCACCGAGTGAAAGATAACTCGGTGATGTCCAGGATTGGTCAGGATAACCAATCCCTAGTCCAGAAGTAGGAGACTTCCGATGACTCCAGATCTTTCTTTGTAAGCTTGTTGAGCTATAATCTGTGTTGGTGGCTGTTTGCTTGCATGCTTTGGTACTAGATGACTGATTATATCGTATTGTACCCCGGTTGGGGATTCTTACTGAGTAATTCGTTACTCACCCTTACTTATCTTTCAGGAAACCATGGCGCGAGGCGGGATGATGGTCGGAGGAGGAGCTGTGATCATGGAAAACCCGTTGTTCAACTCTGAGTCTTGTATTTATGTTTTAAATGTCCTCTGAATGCATGTAGTTGGGAACGGAGCCCTAGGTTGTTTTATGAATGTATTTCTGGATTCTAGCATTGTTGTAAATGTTGTAAAGTTGTATGTTTTTAATAAATTTCTGATCAGAGTAAGTTTTGGAAATGTATTTGTCTTGGAACAGGTGCTTGGAAATAGGGACAGGTTTCTAGAATTTTGTATTGACTTTTTAAATGAACTCTTGCCGGTTTTTGGTTTTTACTTATAATCCGAAACAACCCTATTGCAAATTCTAGTGTTGATTTGTATGCATGTATTGAGGTAAGGGCCCATTTAGAGCCCCATTCGGGTTGGGTATCTACAGATGATGCGTGGTTGATCCAGTGTTAGAGCCATGAGTTGGATGGTTGATCGGGGCACGTTTAGTGGACCATTGGTATGAGGAAGGTTAGCTTGGTGTGGCTATGCTCTTGTTGAGTGAGTTGACAAATGTGTCGTTTCGTGGTGAGTTGACCACGAGAGGGTTTGAACTCTTGTTGCTCCCTTGCTAGTTGTGGCCCTGTTTGGAGGCAAAAGTTGCCTTGTGTGAGAGTTCTTGTTGAATCTCAAAGAATCCAGTTGGAGCTGTACACATCGGTGTACTTTTGCATAGCTCATTCCATGCGAAAGGATTCGGGTTGTGAAACCAGTGCTCAGTTATGAGGAGTTAGGGCTTTAGTTCTTGGCAAGTGCCCTAACTTTGGTTGAGAGGTTACCGTGCCGGTAGCTGGGTTGTTGCGTAGGCAACTTATGCTAGTTGGCCCTTGCCTTGGGTAGAAGCTACGATGTGGCTGATGCTTTGAGCAAGAGGAAGTTTGGGTCTTCCGGTGGTTCCCGCTCAGGTGGATAGCAGACTCGCCGACAGGGCCAGTCTAGGGGTCGGGATCAGCGGCGACCGCAGGTTAGAGCTTAGGATCGTCAGCAGGGCGGGGCTAGGCAGTCGGCTCATTGCATCAAGTGTGGTAAGGCGTTTTTCGGATTGTGTTGAGCTTCGCCCTTGCTTGCTATAGATGTGGCAAGGAAGAGCTTTTGGCCAACACAGTTGAGATGCTGGAGGGAGATGTGCTCGTGTAGCCAGATGTCTGTTAGTCCGTTGACGACAATATGTGTGTCGGAGGGTGATCGGAGGAACCCTAGTTTGTGGAGAGCTTCACTAGAGCTAAGTCAGACCAGGTAGTGTTCCACGGATTGAGTTGCTGGATGCTTGTTGTTGGTTGACAAGCTAGAGTTTTTCTTAGTAACCTCCTCGTTGGTTTTCAGAATTCTTAGCAAGGTGGTGCTTGGTGTTGACCAAGGTTTGGTTCCCGTGTTGTTTCGTGAGCTAGCCCGATTCGAGCTAGCGGGCGTTGCCCTGAGGACTTGTTCTTAGTCAGGAGGTTACGGGAGTTGACCCCTACCCCGGTGGTTGAGTAAGTACTGTTAGTTTTGGCTAGGTGGTCCAATCAGTTGTGCACTCCCTCTGGTGTTGCTTCCGAGAGCGTTGGTTGTTGGTGCCTTTGAGTTTGAGCAAGACAGCGAGCTTGTGTGTAGTTCGCTATCCATCTGAAGTTCGTTGCTAAGGAATCATCCCCGTTTATCAGGAGTCGGCGTAGCTCTGAGTTGTGAAGTTGAGCAGAGTGGCGCAATCGGCCTAGCCAGGGGAAACCCTGTGTAGTGTTATTAGCAAGCGGCAAGTTGTTCGACCTCGTGAGGTCGGTGGATAGCCAGGCTAAGTGGTTAAGTTGTTGCTGATTATTTGATGGATCTTTGGGGGTTTGAAGAACCCCTAGTTTCTGTGATCATTGAGTTGCACCGTGGATGCCAGTTTCGAGTATTAACTTTAGGGGTAGTCTTGCTTGATTGGGTTGCTCATGATCCGCAAGCTTTGTGGTTGTCGTTATCGTTATTCCTCGGGATGTTTCGAGTGTGGAGTTTCTGGTTGGAAGAAGAGTTAGGTCTAACCTAAAGGAGGAAGTCCTTGAGTAGCCAAGTGGGCTTAAGAGTTGAGTGGCAGCTTGGAGGCGAGCCTTGCTCGTTATAAGCTTGGGTTGAGTTTCTGCAGAGCAAGCCCTTATTGGGCTTTGTTCCTAGTTGTTGTGCGTTCGCAGTCGGCCTTATAGCTGAGCCACAGTCGAGTGGGTTGGCACCGAGGTACCCTGGCATTGGTTGGGAAAACCTTTGAGTTGTTATCCTCGAGGTGTTGAGTTGCTAGTAGCCGCGCGATGTTTTATTCCTTGCCGCTCGAGATTCCTGAGAGAGGTATGTTGTTTGTTTTCCTGTCTGGCGATATTCTCTTAGGCCAGTGGCTGATCAGACTGCATTGGGAAGTTGTTGTCGGCCGATGAGGGGCTCCAGTTTATTAGTTTGGCTGAGTGGAGCCTGTTTCTAGACCTTGTCGTTCAGGGGTGGCCGTAGCTGAAGATTCAGCTAGTGTGAGTGGCGTTAGCCGTTTGGTGAACCAGGAAAGTGCCCCTTGGCTTTGGTGTTTCGATTTCTCTTAAGATGGTTGCTTAAGTGTCGTGGACGCGTGTTAGTTGGAGAAGTTTGCCTTTAAGATCAGTCACCAGATTGGTGGTTTGATTTGGATTTCGTTAAGGATTGTAGGCAAACAATGCGGTTCGCTGGTCTCTTGTGAAGTAAGAGTAGGCCGTTTAGTTTCTGAAACCTCGGAGGTTCAGTTGTTGGTCAGCATGGTGAAGGGTCGAGGCTGTTTGATAACAGCGGTGAGCATTCAAAGAAGTTACGCCGGTGCATGGCGTAGAGTTTTAGAGCTTGTGACCCGTCCACGAGGTTGCTGAGAGTAGCGTCGTAGAAAGGCATTCCGAGTTGGGTTAGCAGGGTTAAGTGAGCCCTAAGATTTCTAGACCGTTTGAGAGCTAGTGCAAGTTTGAGGATGTGGATTACCGTTTAGCACTATTGCATCTATTTCTTCAGAGTTCAGTGTATGCCCAGTCTTGGTTGAGATAGTTTGTGGCAGACTGGATGGCTAGTGGCTTTGAGCCTTTGGGAACCCAAGGGGGGGAGGTTTGGTTTTCGAAGAAGGTTTAGTGTTGTCTTAACTGGGAGTTTGGTTGGTTAAGGAACAATGGAGATTACCTAAAGTTGTTTTCGTCTTAGGACTTTCGAGGACTAAAGTCTTAAAGGAGGGAGTATTGTAACGGCCCAGTTTTCTATTTCGGTTTCCCAGGTGTTTCCGGTTCATTATTCGGATGTTCGGATGGGCCGTTAGAGCTATTTGAACCCTTAGGGGTATTTTGGTCTTTTGCTCCCTGGAGCCGGGTATTTGGATTTTCAGGACTTCGGGGTTCTTCCTGCCTTCGTCGAGGCTTGATTGTTGTTGGTTGCAAGACCCAAGGAGTTTGGGCTAGTTGTTTAGAAGTTTGGGAGCATTTTAGATAATGGCAAAAATTATTTATTATTTAAGTGTTTCCTTTGTGTTTGAACCCTTGCCCTGGATGGTGAAGTGGAAACTTGGATTAAATGAGTTTTTATTTAGGAGGAAAGTCGTTTCAGCCGGGTCTCGAAGGAGGAAGCCTTGGGAAGGGATTTTAGGCCTATTTAAAATAAGAAAATCCCATTCCCCTTGTTTTTGCAACTCATTCCCCTTGTTTTTGCAACTCTCTCTCTCTCTCTCTCTCTCTCCAAACCCTAGCCGCACCAAGCCTTGGAACCAAGCCAAGGAGCCCAGCCGAGCCACCACACCCTAGGTCGCTCAGTACCTGCATCGCCCAGCCACGCCGCCCAGGCTGCCCAGCCGCGCTGCACCGCCCGCACCAAGTCGCTCACCCCAACACTGCACCGCACGCACCAAATCGCTCAGTCTCTACATCGCCCGCCCCGCGACGCCACCGCTTCGCCCGACGCTGGCATGCTGCCGCCGCCTAGCCTCGCTGCCGCGCCGAAAGCGTCGTTCCGCAAAGATAGACGCGTCGCGCGCTGCCCCACAGCCCAGACGCGTCATCCCCGTGCGCCCGCTCCAGCGCCTCTGCTCGCCTTGGCGTGCGCCGAGCCAGCGCCCAGCGCCCCTGCTGCACCAGCAGTGCCCATCCTGCCCCCTGGCTGCCGAGACCCCGTGACTTCGCCGTTGGTATTCTAGAGTCTTTTCGCTTTTGGACCCTAAGCTGCTGGTTGCTGTTTATTTAATTAGGATGTTTTATTAAATGCTTAGGTTGTTCGGGTTCGCTTGGGAGCTCGTGAGTTGCTTCTTGACTCGTGATAGCTATTTTTCCACTTGTTTCCAGGTAAGGATTCTTACCCGGGGTTGTGTGGACCCTGCGAATACTTTGATAGCATGTTGATTACTGTGACTGTATGAGTTTCTAGTAGATAGGATTCATGCTTGCTTCGATCCCGTATTCGTGTGATGTTTGCGTTCCGTTAGTTCCATGCTAAGGTTCTCCTATCCTGACTTATCCATGTTTTATGTGTTTCTCAATTAATTCCATGCTAGGTCCTTCCAACCCGGCATAACCATGTTTTCGGTTGTATGCTGTTAGATCCATGTGTAAGGTTGGACAGGTGTTATATAGTGCAAAAGATGTTAGGGGTAACTAGTTTAGGTCCCGGAGGTGTAAGACCCCGATGGGCATCCTAGGTGTATAAGACCCCGATGGGCATCACTGAGTTGGAGGTGTAAGACCCCGATGGGCATCCTAGGTGTATAAGACCCCGATGGGCATCACTGAGTTGGAGGAGTAAGACCCCGATGGGCATCCTAGTTGTATAATACCCCGATGGGCATCACTGAGTTGGAGGTGTAAGTCCCCGATGGGCATCCTAGGTGTATAAGACCCCGATGGGCATCACTGAGTTGGAGGTGTAAGACCCCGATGGGCATCACTGAGTTGGAGGTGTAAGACCCCGATGGGCATCCTAGGTGTATAAGACCCCGATGGGCATCACTGAGTTGGAGGTGTAAGACCCCGATGGGCATCCTAGGTGTATAAGACCCCGATGGTCATCACTGAGTTGGAGGTGTAAGACCCCGATGGGCATCCTAGGTGTGTAACTCCCCGATGGGCAGCACTGAGTCCTAGGTTGTGTAAGGCCCGAAGGGCATCCAGGTGTAGAATCTAGGGTAGTTTATAGCTGTAAGCCTTCGAATAGGCAAGCTCCAGGAGGGGCGTATGGTCTAACCCAACTGTTTGCTCCAAATCATTGTATGGTTGCATGTCCGTGTGCTAAATGAGATGTTTTCGTATTGTACCCCGGTTGGGGATTCTTACTGAGTCACTCGTTGCTCACCCTTATTTTCTGTGGTTTTCCACCAGGTAACTTGGGACAGACGCTGGATGGCTACGAGGAGGCTGCTGGATGATCATGGATAGCTGACTCTGAGTTGCACGTTCTTTTATTGTGTTTATGATTTAGCATGTAGTGGGACTTGAGTCCCTAGGAAAGCACTCAAAAACTATTTTATGTTCTCGAACCGTTTCCTTTGTTTGCTTAAGAAAGTACTGATCAGTCACTTATTCGTTGATTTTTATTTTAATGGATTTATGGTTTGTTTTAAATGTGTTGATTGAAAAGATTTAAATTTGGTACTCCGAAAGATGTTTTTTTTTCCTTCATTCTTAATCATGCATGCTAAGTAAGGATCTAGGTTAGAGGCCGAATCTTGGGTCGGGTCCTTACAGGGACTTACACACCTAGGATGACAATGATGGTCTTACACCTCCAACTCAGTGATGCCCATCGGGGACTTACACACCTAGGATGCCGATCGGGGTCTTTCACCTCCAACTCAGTGATGCCCATCAGAGACTTACACACCTAGGATGCCCATCGGGGTCTTACACCTCCAACTTAGTGATGCCCATTGGGGACTTACACACCTAGGATGCCCATCGGGGTCTTACACCTCCGACTCAGTGATGCCTATAGGGGACTTACACACCTAGGATGCCCATCGGGGTCTTACACCTCCAACTTAGTGATGCCCATCGGGGACTTACACACCTAGGATGCCCATCGGGGTCTTACACCTCCAACTCACATACGGATGTCCATCGGGGTCTTACCCGAGCGGGACCTAAACTAGTTACCCCTACCATCTTCTACACTATACAACACCTGTCTATCCCTAGCATGGAACTAATCAGGAGAAAAAAGGATTAGGTTATGCCAAGATAAGGATACCCCTAGCATGTACCTAATAGAATATAACAGGGATACAAGAACAACACGAACTGGAAGCAAGAGAAAACATGTAACCTAACCACTGGAAATTTCATACAATCACAAGACATGGCATGCTGGAAGAACAAACCTAGCATGGCACTAACATGAACAACAAGCAACAAGCTAGCAAGATTTCAAACACAAGTTGTTCAATAGCTAACATACTCATAACAGCAACCAAGCATACAAGGCACAATCATGACAGCATCGCAGGGTCTACACAACCACGGTAAGAAATCCTTACCTGGAAACAAGCAGAACTAACTACCTCAACCAACAAGCAACCCTCGAGCTTCTAAACAAACCCGAGCAATCTAAGCAAACAATAAAAATCATCCTAATTAAGCAACCAACAACTAACATCTTAAGGTCCAAAAGAGTGGAGGCTCGGGAATTACCAACCGAGAAGGTACTAGGTCTCGGTCCCATCTATCTCGGCAAAACAGGCTCTCGGCGGCAAGTGGGCAGGCAGGACGTGGGCTGGCGCTGGCACGGACGGCGCTGGATTGCGGGCGCGCTGGCTCGCAGATGCAGACGGAGACGCCCGACGCGGGCGCGCTGGCGCTGGGCGACGGGCTGTGCAACGCGCCGGTGCGGCACGGCGACACAGACTGGGCACGCGGGAGCGGCACGGCGACACGGACTGGGCGCGACACGAGCAGGCTGGCGGGGCGTCTGGGCGCGATGCAGGGGCTGTGCTGGGGCGTCTGGGCTGCTCGGCTGGCTGTGCTGGAGCGTCTGGGCTGCTCGGCCGGCTGTGCGACGGGCAGGGCTGCTGCTGCTGGTGCTGGTGGCTCGGTGCGGCTCGGTGTGGCTCGGTGCGTCTCGGTTGGGTTTCTTGGTGAGGTCGGCAAGGAGAGAGAGAGAGAGAGTGAGAGAGAGAGAGAGAGAGAGGGAGAAGGGGAAAGAATAAGGGTTTTTCTCTTTTCTTTTCCTTTTTCCTAAATTAAATAGGCTTTGGGTGGTCCAAAATCCCTTCCCAAGGCTTTCCTCCTTCGAGTCCTAGCTGACGCATTCTTTTCCATTTAATAAAACCCATTTAAATCAAGCCTCCTAATCACCGTTAGGTCAAGGGTTCAATTCCCAAAGGAAGCACTCTAATTAACAATAATTTTGCTAATTACCAAAACACCTCCAAACTTCCAAACAACTAGCCCGAACTTCTTGGGTTCTGCAACCAACAACAATCAAGCCTCGACAAAGGCAGGAGTGACCTTGGAGTCCTCAAAATCCACAAAACCCTGACCGGGGGCAAAAAGACCAAAATGCCCCTAAGGGTTAAAATAGCACTAACGACCCATCCGAACATCCGAATAATGAACCGGAAACACCTGGGAAACCGAAATAGAAAACTGGGCCGTTACAATACTCCCTCCTTTCAAGACTTTCGTCCTCGAAAGTCCTAAGACGAAAACAACTCTAGGAAAACTCCATTGATCCTTAACCAACCAAACTCCTTGTCAAGCCAACACTAGTCTTTCTTCGAAATCCCAACCCTCTTGGGTTTCCAAAGGCTCAAGCCATAAAGACATCGAGTCTGCCACCGAATATCTCAACCAAAACTGAACATACACTGAGCTTGGAAGAAAAAGATGCAATAGTGCTAGTCGGTAAGCCACATCCTCAAACTCGCACCAACTCTCAAACGGTCTCACAACCCTAGGGCTCACTTATCCTAGCTGACCCAACTCAGAATGCCTCTCCACGACGCTACTCTCAACAAACTTGTGGACGGGTCACAGGCTCTAAAACTCTACGCCACGCACCGGCGTAACTCCTCTTAATATTCACAGCTGTTAACGAACAATCTCAACCCTACACCATGTTGGCCAACCAACTGAACCTCTCAGGTTCCAGAAACCAGTCAACCTACTCTTACTTCACAAGAGACCAACGAACTCCAATGGTTGCCTATAAGCCTTAACAAAATCCAATCGAACCACCACTTGGCGGCCGATCCCAAAGGCAAGCTTGTCCAACTAGAACGCGTCCACAACACTTAAGCAACCATCTTGAAGAGCACCGACGCACTCAAGCCAGGGGCACATACCTGGCAGACGGCTAACGCCACTCACACTAGCTGAAACTTCAGCTAGGGGCACCCCTGAACGACAAGGTCCAGGAACAGGCTCCACTTAGCCAAACTAATAAACTGGAGCCCCTCATCGGCCGACAACAACTTTCCAATTGAATCCGATCAGTTGCTGGCCAAAGAGAATATCGCTAGACAAAAAAACAAACAACATACCTCTCTCAGAAATCTCGAGCAGCAAGGAATAAAACAACACGCGGCTACTTGCAACACAACACCTCGAGGATAACAACTCAAAGGTTTTACAAACCATTGCCACGGCACCTCTGTGCCAACCCACTCAACTATGGCTCAGCTATAACGCCAACTGCGAACGCACACCAACTAGGAATAGAGCCCGAGAAGGGCTTGCTCTGCAGAAACTCAACCCAAGTCTTACAACGAGCGAAGGTCGCCTCCAAGCTGCCACTCAACCCTTAAGTACATCTGGTTGCTCTAAGGACTTCCTTCTTATAGCTTAGACCTAACTCTTCTTCCAATCCAGAAACTCCACCCATGAAACATCGCGAGGAATAAGGATAGCGACGACCACAAGCTTGCGGATCATGAACAACTCGAGTCAGCAAGACTACCTCAAAAGTTAAAACTCGAGGCCAGCATCCACGGTGCAACTCAACCACCAAGGAACTAGGGGTTCTACAAACTCCAAAGATCCAACAACTTTCCAGCAACAACTCAAGCCCTTGAACTGGCTGGCCTCCGCCCTCGCGGGGACAAACAACTTTCCGCTTCCTAACAAACCAACGCAGGGACACTCTCGCTGGGCTGACCGCTACGCCACTCTAATCAACTACACAACTCGAAGCTAAAGTCGACTCCTCCTCTGAGGAACGATTTCCCGGCCAGCGGACTTTGAAGGACAAATGAACTTCACACACGCTACTGTCCCCGCTCATCGAAGGCAACAACAACCAATTCCCTCGAAAGCAACAATCGAGGGATTCCACAATCGCTTGAACCACCAAATTAGAACTAGCAGTACTTACTCAACCGCCGAGGGAGGGGTCAACTCCCAAAACTTCCTGGTTAGGAACAAGTCCTCAGGGAAACGCCAGCTTGCTCGAACCAAGCTAGCTCTAGAAACAACATGGGAACCAAACCTTGGTCAACGCCAAGCACCACCTTGCTAAGAATTCTGAAAACCAACGCAGAGTCTACTAAGAACATCTCTAGCTTGCCAACCGACTACAAGCATCCAGCAACTCAACCGAGGAACACTGCCTGGGTCTGACTGAGCTCTGGTTCCTCAATACGAACCTTTCGTGGTTCCCAAAACATACACCACGGAACGAGCAACACAAAAGTACACCGACATGTACAACTCCAACTTGATTCCTTAAGATCCAAACCAACAAGTACTCTCACACAAGGCAACTTTTGCCTCCCAATAGAGCCACAAACTGCTGCATCAAACAGCACCAGAACAGCAAGCCTTGTCCTCTGAACCTCAGGTCATCCCCACACTCGGATGACAAACTCAATCCCGGCCAACCACCTAGCTTCTGCTTGCCAAACTCGGCGGCTCCATCACGCCAACAAACTCATCAGCATAAACCTGCTAATCATGCCCTCCTGGGAACTTCCGGGGCTACTAGAGCTACTGGGGGTGTCTCCTAAATAAACTCTGTCAGCTGGGCTATTTGTGCCCAAGACTCCTCACTACGCGCTACAAACTGCGCTTGGGTCTCCGCTCTCTGATAGCTAAAAGACCTGCCATCAATTCTCTCATGGCTAGAGCACACTCTACTCAAGGAGTCTCACTCTGAGGCATGCTAGCATCTACCCTCTTCTCTTGGCAACTCAACTGCCAGGGCCAAATGTGGCCTACGGGTCTAGACAACCCTGGACGTGGTCTCATCATCGACATGCGCAATCCAACTCGTTGGCTAGAAATACCCAACGTCCCTGCTCCTCTATGTGTAATCAGCATAAGCGATCTACACTAAACACAAAGCTAGTCCACACTGGGACTCTCACTACCCAACAAGGGTAACACATGTATACTAGGTGCAGTATTGTAAAATAAAACCCTTAGCTTAATGAACTCAGACAAACCTGACGGCCGCGAAGTGCTGATGATCATGGGGACAACAACCTACAAAGCAGGTTAGTCTACAGAATCTATGACTCTGTGCTCTGATACCAACTGTAAGGACCAGACCTGAAATACGGTCCTAAACCTAGGTCCTCACTCAGCATGCAAGTTAAATATTTCAACAAGCGGTTTAGTGCTCATATTTAAAACTTTTTAAAACATTAGGGAAACGGGGAACACTGTAAGAACCCGACCCAAAATGCGATCCTAAACCTAGGTTCTCACTCAGCATGCAAGTTAAATACTTCATCAAGCGATTTAGTGCTTCATATTTAAAACCTTTCAAAACATTTAAAAGCGGGGACACTTAAAACATAAACAACAACCTTCATTTAAGGAAACCAACAAAGTAAAACAAGCCTGGCCAGTGTTTATGAAATCATACAATACAATTTAAACAATTGTTAAAAACATCCCCCTAGGACTCCTGTCCGTCTACATGCTGAACAAATTATGCAACCAATAAAAGACAGAGTGCAGGCGGCTCCCATGATCAATCAGCTCCCTCCGCTAGCCGTCCCGGTGTTGTCCCAAGTTACCTGGTGGAAAACCACAGAAATAAGGGTGAGTATAAACATACTCAGTAAGAATCCCCAACCGGGGTACAATACGATACATCAATCATCTGGCACCCTAGTATACATGCAAACAGTTACCAACACAGATCATAGCTCAACGAGCTTACAAGGTAGAATCTGGAATCCTCAGAAGTCTCATACTTCCGACCTAATGATTGGCTCTCATAACCAATCCCGGGACATCTCCGAGGGTCTTTCTCCCTCGGCCAATTGATCAGCTCAAAAACCGATCCCAAAGATGTCCGACACCCTCGAGGGTCTTTCTCCCTCGACCATATGATCAGCTCAAAAGCCAATCCCAATGGGTGTCCTCAAGGGCCTCTTACCCTCGCTAACAAATGACTATCGGGAGAGTACCCAAGTCCGGCTCTAAATCGAAAGAACGGGTGTACTCACGAACATTAGCCCGGGAGCTCTCCGAACGGGCGACTAACGCTTGTCTTGCGCACACACCGCATCTTTGCAACCGGCGTAAATGTGGGGCCTAAGTACAAACTACGCGGGCCGAGTGCGCATGCCTAAAGACTCGGAAACGGTGTCACCGAACACGATGGTCGCGAGGCCCTCGGCACTCATCTATGCGCACTGTACCACCGACACGAAGCTAAGAACCGGCAAGGCGGGCTTCCACCGTTGGCAGGGTTCCGCTCTAGCAGGTTACAAACTAGGCTTATGCCGAAGTGGTAGATAAATCCACATCGGCTGCCGGGGGGAAGCAATGTATGTTATGCTTCGCTCTACACCCGACCGGTGGGGACAAAGTACGTTATGTCCGCTCTCAGCCTCTGGATGATGACAAACCCTACTATACTAGCTAGGAGTACAAAATAACTGATTCCTGGCTAAACATACATATCAACATCAATCACACATAACCTAGCATGATACTATGAACTTAAAGCGGAAATCTCAAGCATCTTTGGAAGAACAATCCTAGCATGGCACTAACATGTACAAACAGGCAAACATGCTAGCAAGAATGCAATCACAAGCTGTCCTATCCACTAATCATGTTCATACAAGTAAACATGCATATAAGACACAATCAAGAAAGCATCGCAGGGTCCACACAACCACGGTAAGAAATCCTTACCTGGAAACAAGCAGAAAATAACTACCATAAGCCAACCAAGCGACTCCCGAGCTTCTAAGTGTACCCGAGCAACCTAAGCATTTAATAAAAATATCTTAATTAAATAACAACAACCAATCAACTTAGGGTCCAAAAGAGTGGAGGCTCGGGAATTACCAACCGAGAAGGTACAAGGTCTCGGCCACAACAATTTTGGCAAAACAGGCTCTCGGAAGTGGGCGAGTGGGCAGCGGGCGTACCGGGCGCAGCGTGATCAGGCGCTGGCTGCACGCTTGGCACGGCGACACGGCGCTGGGCGCGGCGAGGAGACAGAGAGCGCGGATGATGGCGCTGCAACAACACTCGTCTGTAGCGACGGACGGCGCGGCGCGGCGCGTGGGCGCGCCTCATGAGCGCGACGAGACGCCGACGCGCGCGCTGCTCTGGGCGACGAAGCTGTCTGCGACGCGCTGCTTTGAGCGCCAGCGCGTCGGCGACGGCTCTGCCGGCCGCGACAGCGTCTGGCTGCTTTGGCGGCGAGCGGCTGTGATGGTGGGCGACCAATGATGGTCAAGCGGCGAGTGATGGTCGAGGCGCTGCTTCTGGGAGCTGGTGGCTCGGGGCGGCTCGGTGCGGCTCGGTTGGGTTTCTTGGTGAGGTCGGCAAGGGGAGAGAGAGAGAAAGAGAGAGAGAGAGAGAGAGAGGTAAAACAAGGGGAATGAGATTTTCTTGATTTTCTTTCCTTTTCCTAATTTAAATAGGTCTTGGTGACCTAAATCTCTTCCCCGGGCTTCCTCCTTCGAGTCCCTGCTAAAGCAACCTTTTCTCCTTATTAAAACTCATTTAAACCAAGCTCCCAAATCACCATCAAGGGCAAAGGTTCAAATCCCAATGGAAGCACTTAAATTAACAATAATTTTGTTAATTACCAAATCACCTCCAAACTTCCAACCAACTAGCCCGAAGTTCTTGGGTCCTGCAACCAACAACAATCAAGCCTCGACAAGAGGCAGGAGTGACCACGGAATCACGAAAATCCACAAAACCACGACCGGGGCAAAAGACCAAAATACCCCTAAGGGTTAAAATAGCTCTAACGGCCCATCCGAACATCCGCATAATGTCCTGAAAACACCTGGGAAACTGAAATAGAAAACTGGGCCGTTACAATACTCCCTCCTTTTAAGACTTTCGTCCTCCAAAGTCCTAAAATGAAGACAACTCTAGGAAATCTCCACTGGTCCTTAACCAACCAAACTCCCGGTCAAGACAACACTAAATCTTCTTCGAAATCCAAACCCCCTTGGGTTCCCAAAGGCTCAAAGCCACAAGCCATCCATGCCGCCAACAACAAGACTGGGCATACACCGAACTCCGAAGAAATAGATGTGATAGTGCTAACGGTAATACACATCCTCAAACTCGCACTAGCTCTCAAACGGTCTTAAAATCTTAGGGCTCACTTAACCCTGCTAGCCCAACTCGGAACGCCTCTCTACGGCGCTACTCTCCGCAAACTTGTGGACGGGTCACAAGCTCTAAAACTCTACGCCACCCTCCACAGAACTTCTCTGAATGCTCATAGCATTATCAAACACCTCGACCCTTCACCATGCTGACCAAACAACCCAACCTCCTGTGTTTGAAACTAAACGGCCTACTCTTACTTTGCAAGAGATCTACGAGCCCCAGTGGTTGCCTACAATCCTTAACGAAATCCAAATCGAACCACCAACTGGTGACTGATCGCAAGGCAAACTCCTCCAACTAGCATGCGTCCACAACACTTAAGCAACCATCTTACGAGAAATCGAAGCACCAAAGCCAAGGGGCACTTTTCTGGTTAACCAAATGGCTACCACCAACACACCAGCTGAAACTTCAGCTACGACCACCTTTAGAAGACAAGGTCCAGGCACAGGCTCCACTCGGCCAAACTAATAAACTAGAGCCCCTCAACGGCCGACAACAAACTTTCCAATGCAATCCGATCAGCCACTAGCCTAAGAGAACATCGCCAGATAGAAAAACAAACAACATTCCTCTTACGGAAATCTCTAGCAGCAAGGAATAAAACATTACGTGGCTACTAGCAACACAATAGCTGGAGGATAACAACTCTAAGGTTTCCAACCAATGCCACGGCATCTCTGTGCCAACCCACTCAGTTGTGGCTCAGCTATAACGCCAACTGCGAACGCACATCAACTAGGAACAAAGCCCGAGAAGGCTTGCTCTGCAGAAACTCAACCCAAACTTATAACGAGCAAGGCTCGCCTCCAAGCTGCCACTCAACTCTTAAGCCCATCTGGCTGCTCCAAGGACTTCCTCCTTATAGCTTAGACCTAACTCTTCTTCCAATCCAGAAACTCCACCCACGAAACATTGCGAGGAATAAGGATAGCGACGACCACAAGCTTGCGGATCCTGAACAACACGAGAACGACAAGACTACCTCAAAAGTTAAAACTCGAGGCGGGCATCCACGGTGCAACTCAACTACCCAAGAACTAAGGGGTTCTACAAACTCCAAAGATCCAACAACTTTCCAGCAACAACTCAAGCCCTTGAACTGGAAGGCCTCCGCCCTTGCGGGAACAAACAACTTTCCGCTTGCTAACAAACAAACGCAGGGATACTCTCGCTGGGCTGACTGCTGCGCTACTCTGATCAACTACACAACTCAGGAGCTAAGCTGACTCCTCCTCAACAGGAACGATTTCCCAGAAAGCAAACTTCCGAAGGACAGCGAACTTCACACACGCTCGCTGCCTTGCTCAAACCCAAGGGCAACAACAACCAACTCTCTCGGAAGCAACATCCGAGGATCCTCAATCGCTTTAACCCCCAACTTGGAACTAGCAGTGCCTACCCAATTGCCGAGGGAGGGGTCAACTCCCAAAACTTCCTGACTAGGAACAAGTCCTCAGGGAAACGCCAGCTTGCTCGAACCAAGCTAGCTCTAGATACAACAGGGGAACCAAACCTTGGTCAACACCAAGCACCACCTTGCTAAGAATTCCGAAAACCAACGTGGAGGTTACTAAGAACTACTCTAGCTTGTTAACCGACAACAAGCATCCAACAACTCAACCGAGGAACACTGCCTGGGTCTGACTGAGCTCTGGTGAGGCTCTCCACAACTTAGGGTTCCTCCGATCGCCCTCCGACACACACTGTCGTCAAACGGTCTAACTGTAACGGCCCAGGTTTTCATCCCGGTCTTCAAGGTATGCCCTGGGGGTATTTTGGTAATTTGGTTGGGCCGTCAGAGCCGTTTATGTCTTTTTCCAGTTGCTAAAATTATTGGATGGATTTATGTAAGTTTTTTAGGCTTTGTGGATGGGTTTGAGCATGGATAGATGCAAAAGTAAAAATAAAGGAAATTATGTTGCAGTGGGATTCGAACCTGTGTCTCCTGGAAAGCTTTGTGAGGATGCGTGCAGTTGAGCTATGGAGAGCTCTTGTTGCTCTTTTCTGCGTCATATTATGGTTATCCTTGGACCTTGGAGTTTGGTGCATTTGGTTAAATGAAAAGAAATTAGGTTTTCTTATGTCTTCTTCTGCAAATGCTCCATGGCCGCCCAACCCTTCCTCTCCCAAGCCCCAAGCCGATTTTCATTCCCTTTGCAGCCCCGTGGTTCGATCGTCTTTCTGGGTAAGTTTTTTCGTCTCTTCGTCTTCTCCGATTTGAGTTCTTGCTTTGCCGAATGTAAATAGAAGAGTGTGGGTGTGTGTGTGTGTTTGTTTGCGGCTGCCGAGAGGAGCCCCACCAAAAGAAATTTCCACCGCACAGCCTCCCACCGGCCGGATCGCACCAAAGAAGAAGCCCGAATCGCCGAGTCGCCCGGCTCCATCGCCCTGCGGTGCCATCGAGCGGCCTGTCGCTCGCCAGCCGAGCCAGACGCCTGCAGCCCCTGTCGCGGCCAAAAGAATGCCCAGAGCAGCCCACTGCGCAGCGAGATCTCGCCAGCCAGATGAGCCCGGTCGAGCCCTCGCAGCAGCAGACCGCGACGCCCAACGCTGCGTCGGCCAGCGCGCCGTCGTCGTCCCAAAGACGCCCGCAGGTGTCCGTCGCGTCGGCTTTGTCGCGCCCGTGCGCGCAAGCGCCCGGCCGGCCGTCCGCCTGGCGCGTGCTCCTCAGCTCTACCGCCCATCTACGCTGCTCGGCGCCCGGCGCCCGACCCTGCCGCCCATCGGCGCCCAGCCCGACCTCGCCATGCTTTGTCTGCCCGTCCGCGTGTCGGCCAGCGCCACAGAGTTGCTCCTTGAGCCAAGCACATGTAGGACCCGACCCAAAAGAAGCGGTCTCTAACCTAGATCCTTACTTAGCATGCATGCCTAGGAATGTAAAACGTCATTCAGAGTTTGAAATTTAAATCTTTGAAATAAGTACATTAAAAACAAGTAAAATATAATTCCATTTAAAATAAACAGTAGATGACTGATCAAGACTTTCTTAAAAACAAATCAAGGGAAACGATGAGAGAAACACAAAATAGGTTTTGAGTACTTTTCCTAGGGACTCAAGTCCCACTACATGCTAAATCATAAGAAAACAATAAAAGAACACGCATCCCAGAGCCACTATCCATGATCATCCAAAGAGCCTCCTCCTAGCCATCCCGTCGATGTCCCAAGTTACACGGTGGAAAACCACAGAAAATAAGGGTGAGCAACGAGTTACTCAAGAAGAATCCCCAACCGGGGTACAATACGAAAACATATCATTTAGCACACGGACATGCAACCATGCAAAGACTCGAGCAAAACAGATGGGTTATGAGCGTCACTCTTGGGGCTTGCCTATTCGAGGCTTACACTACCACCTACCCTAGGTTCCACACACAGGTGTCCTTCGAGCCTTTCACAACCTAGGACTCGGTGTTGCCCATCGGGGACTTATACACCTAGGATGCCCATCGGTCTTACACCTCCAACTCGGTGATGCCCATCGGGGACTTATACACCTAGGATGCCCATCGGGTCTTACTCCTCCAACTCGGTGATGCCCATCTGGGGACTTATACACCTAGGATGCCCATCGAGTCTTACTCCTCCAACTCGGTGATGCCCATCGGTCTTATACACCTAGGATGCCCATCGGGGTCTTACACCTCCGGATCGGTGATGCCCATCGGGTCTTATACACCTAGGATGCCCATCGAGTCTTACACCTCCGGATCGGTGATGCCCATCGGGGTCTTATACACCTAGGATGCCCATCGGGGTCTTACACCTCCAACTCAGTGATGCCCATCGGGGTCTTATACACCTAGGATGCCCATCGGGGTCTTACACCTCCAGATGTCCATCGGGGTCTTACCCGAGCGGGACGCACCAGTTACCCCTACAATCTCTTACACTATACCAATTCCTAGCATGGCACTAACAGGATAACGTGGTCACGGTTATGCCGAGACAATTTAACCCCTAGCATGAAACTAACAGGATATCAGGAATCACAAGCGCAAAACCATCTGAAAACAAGAAAGAACAAGCAACCTATCCACTAGCAGTTTCATACATACACAACACATAGCATGCTATCAAAGTATTCGCAGGGTCCACACAACCCCGGTAAGAAGTCCTTACCTGGAAGTGAATAGAATCAACGATCAACGGATGACTCTCGAGCTTCTAAGCGTACCCGACAACCTAGGCAAGTAATAAAATATCCTAATTAATAAACAGCATCTAAAATCAGGAAGTCCATAGGGTGGAGGCTCGGGAATTTACCAACCGAGAAGGCACACGCCTCGGCACGACAGCGCCAGGACGCATTGGCGGGCGCGCGCAGGCGCTGGCGCGCGCGCGCGCGCGCGGCAGGCGGTGACCGACACGGGCGGCGCGCGCTATCAAGCGCGCTCGGATGGCGGCGGCGTCGCGAAGCGACTGGGCGGCGAGGGCCTGGCGCGCGAACGAAGCGACACTGGCGCCAGGGCGGCGGCGGGCGAAGCGGGCGACGCGACTGGGCGCTGGGTGCCGCGTCTTTATCGTCGCGGCGTGAGCGACGCAGCGATCTGGCGCTGGGTGCTGTCGTCTGCGGGCGCGCGGACACGAGCGTCGGGTGGTCGGTGGTGCGCGCCGACGGTCTTTGCGGCGGCGCTGCGCTGGCGCCGCGTCGCGGCGACGGCGACGGCCCAGCGCGCCTGATCTTGGCGACGGGCGGCTGCTGGCTGCTCGACGCGATGCAAGGCTGGCGATGGCTCGGTGTGGTGCGGCGATGCGGCGGCGGCGTCTGGCGGTGTGGGGTGGCTGGGTGGCCGCGCTTGGTCTGCGCGTTGCGTATGGCGTCGGCGTGGGTGTTGGGCGAGAGGGTTAGGGTTTTTGCGAGAGAGAGAGTGTTTTTCCTTTTCTTTTTTTTTTTCTTCCTTAAATTAAATAAGCTTGGAAATCTAAAATTCCCTTCCCAAGGCTTTCCTCCTTCAAACCCAAGTTGACGCATTTATTTTCCTTAATTAATTCCAAACTCCCATCTCTCTTTGAGGCCGAGGGTTCGAGTCCTCCAAAATCATCCTTTAATCCTTATTTTAATTTAACTAAAATCCGGCCACACAATACTCCCTCCTTGGAGGACTTCCGTCCTCGGAAGTTGCTGCACTAAAACAACCCCGGGTAGTTACTCCTCATCTCCCCTTCCAACTCCCAAGTAGCTTCCTCGACTCTCTGATTCCGCCACTGCACTTTCACTAAATCAATAGCTCGGTTCCTCAAGACTTTCTTCTCAAATGCTAAGATCTTTATGGGCTTTTCCTCAAAGCTCAGGTCATGGTTTAGCTGCAAAGGCTCGAAATCTATGACATGCGAAGGGTCTGCCACATACTGGCGGAGCATCGAAACATGGAACACACCATGCACTGCAGCCAAGGCTGGCGGCAATGCTAACCGATAAGCTACGGCCCCGATCCTCTCGAGGATCTCGAATGGTCCGACAAACCTGGGGCTCAGTTTCCCCTTCCTACCAAACCTCAGAACTCCACGCATCGGAGCCACCTTAAGGAACACGTGCTGGCCAATCTCAAACTCCAACCTCTACGCCCGACATCGGCGTAGCTCTTCCGCTGCTCTCGCGCGCAATGGAGTCAACATTCGAGCTCTGATCTTCTGGACAGCCTCATTGGTCAACTGGAGCAACTCTGGACCCAATATCTGCCTGTCTCCAACCTCTTCCCAGAATACTGGGGATCTGCAGCGCTTACCATACAATGCTTCAAACGGTGCCATCTGAATGGTTGACTGAAAACTATTGTTGTAGGCGAACTCCATCAAATACAAGTACTGGTCCCAACTGCCAGGGAAATCCAACACGCAAGCTCGCAACATATCCTCTAAGATCTCGATTTACCCGCTCGGTCGCCCATCGATCTGTGGGTGGAAGGTCATCTTTGTAGCCGCACTCTGTGCTGACACACTGCAGGCCTTCCAAAACCGTGATGTAAACCGGGAATCCCGGTCGGAGATAATTTTAACTGGCACTCCGTGGTACCGCACTATCTGCTCAAGGAACAGCTGTGCCCACTGCTCCACGGTGTGTAGTTTATCCTCCGCCTAATGAAGTGGGCACACTTAGTCAACCTATCAACGACCACCCAAATCTGCGCATATCCTCTAGGGGTCTGGGCAATCCCGAAATAAAATCCATGGTAATTTCCTCCCACTTCCACTTTGGCACCCCCGAGCGATCAGAGCAACCTGCTGGTTTTCGCCTTAGGCGCCTTCACTTGCCGACAAGTGAGACACCGACCGACAAAGCCGGGCAATCTCTCTCTTCATCCCCATCCACCAAAAAGTCTCGCTTAAGATCTTGGTACATCTTGTTACCCCACAGGTGCCATGCAAAAGGCGAGGTGTGAGCCTCGATCCAACAATTCCGAACGAATACCGGCATCGGTTTGGGACACATAGCCGACCCTTATATCTCAAGCCACCATCCGCAAATATCTCAAAATCAAAGTCACCATCAGCTGGACCCTCTCGTACAACTTTTTCAACCTAGGATCATTCAATTGGCCGTCAATAATCCTTTGCCTTACCGAAGGCTGGATGGTCAATCGAGCTACTACAGCGGTAACATCCCCTAACAACACCGCTATTTCCGCTCTCTCAAGGTCTTTCCTTATGATACTTTTGGGATTTGCCAACGTTGCTAGATGCGAGGTCTTCCTACTTAGTGCATCTGCCACAACATTTGCTTTTCGGGGTGATACAATATCTCACGATCGTAATCCTTTACCGGCTCAACCACCTCCTCTCGCCTCATGTTCGGGTCCTTCTCGAGTGAAGAAATACTTGAGGCTTTGGTGATCCGAGAAAATCTGAATCTTTTCCCCATACAAGTAGTGCCTCCAAATCTTAAGTGCAAAGGCGATCACGCCAACTCCATATCATGAGTCGGGTAATTCTGCTCGTGCGGTTTCAATCGCTCAGGCGTATGCTATCACCTTACCGTGTTGCATCAAAACGCAACCCAAACCAAACTTGCCGCATCATCTGTACACCACGAAACCCCGGTTCCCTCCGAATCGCCAACACCGAGCGGACGTCAAAGCGCTCTTTAGCTTAGCAAAACTCTCATCGCACTTCCTATCCCAAACGAAATCAACACCTTTCCTCGTCAATCGAGTAAGCGGGCGGCTATAGCGGAAAAATTTTGAACGGCGTCGGTAATATCCAAACGGACCCGCAAAGCTACGAATCTCCGACCGATCGTCGGTGCGGCCGCCCACTAACTAACGGCCTCTACCTTCGAGGGTCCACGACCACTCCTCCTTAGACACAACGTGTCCCGAGAAAAACTACCTCCTCGAGCCAAAAGTCACACTTTGAGAACTTCGCATAGAGCTTGTTCTCGCGCAAGGTTGCCAAAATCTGTCTTAGGTGCGAGGCATGATCCTCCTTAGACTTGGAGTACACAAGAATGTCGTCTATGAACACGATGACAAAGCGGTCCAAGAACGCCTTGAACACTCTGTCCATCATGTCCATGAATGCAGCTGGGGCGTTCGTCAGTCCGAAAGACATGACTACGAACTCATAATGCCCATACCTCGACCTGAACGCTGTCTTGGGAATATCTGCATCCCGAATTCTCAACTGGTGGTAGCCCGACCTCAAGTCAATCTTCGAAAACACACAAGCTCCCTGGAGCTGGTCAAACAGGTCATCGATACGAGGCAGCGGATACTTGTTCTTAATGGTTACCTTGTTCGGTTCCACAATCGATGCATAGACGCATCGAGCCATCCTTTTTCTTAACAAACAGCACGGGTGCTCCCCACGAGGACACACTTGGCCGAATAAATCCTCTGTCCAGCAACTCCTGCAGCTGTTCTTTTAACTCTTTCAGTTCTGCCGGCGCCATACGATAAGGAGCTTTCGAGATAGGGCGAGTCCCCGGCTCAAGCTCTATTGAGAAATCCACCTCTCTCTTCGGCGGCAGGCCAGGCAACTCTTCAGGAAAAACATCTGCAAACTCTTGCACTATGGGCACCTGCTCGACAGATAGCTGGTCACGGTTCTCGCCGGTCAACTTAGCTAAGAAACCCCAAGCTCCTCGAGCTAACAAACGGTGAGCTTTAACTGCCGAAATCACCGGCGGACACACCCCACTCTGGGTGCCCCGAAATTTAAAGCTAGGCCTACCGGCGGCTGAACACCACCTCCTTACAACGACGATCAATCATAGCGTGGTTATCGGCTAACCAATCCATGCCGAGGATCACATCAAAACCGCTCATAGCTAACACTATGAGGGTAACTCAGCAGAGTCCAGGTGGGACACCTGTATCCGACCATCCCTTACCTTCTGGCTAGCCAGCATACTAGTTCCCGAGGGAGTAGCGACAGATAACTCAAAACCTAGAGGCTCTAAATTCATGTAAGCACGCTCAGCAAAAACAGCAGAAACAAAAGAATGGGTGGAACCCGAATCAAACAACACAAAGGCGAGGTGATCAAGAACTAGGAGTGTACACCCATGCTGCGTCGTCCGGCTCTCTCGACCTCTGGCGAGTCGTAGCATATACTCTTCCTCCTATCACTGAGCCGGCCGTGCCACCACCGCCTTCAGGTTGCAATGTCGGGCCTGATGTGTCCCTCCTTACCACGATTATAGCAAGCTCTAGGGTTACCACCACAAGGCCCCAATCTTTGTTTACCACGGGGGTCTACAATACGGTGGCGGCCTCCCTACGCTCGTTGGCGAGGCTGATCGCGATTCTGATCCGGTCTTTGGTCTCTGCCATGATAAGTATTCGACGGCGGCGCGACCGCCTCCATGTCCAACACCACCGCGTCAAACTTACGCTTCGACCCGAGTACTACACCGGGCCTTACGCACTACGCGATCGACAACCCGCTCGGAGGATACTTCCCATCATAAATAGTTGCCAACTGCACTGCCTTGGCAAAAGTCTCTAGGGCTGTGCCCTAACATCCTGAGACACTCCCCGCCTCAGACCCGCAATAAACTTCCCGATCTTCACTCAGGGGTAGCAATCAAACTGCGGTTGCGAAGTACCCATACTCCGAAAACTTCCTCTCATACACCTCGATTGGGTCGACCCACAGCTAAGGTTCGAAAATAGCTCAATCATCTTTTCTTGGGCTTCTTCATCGATAAATTTTGCCTTGAACTCACCTTGAAGAATTCCCAGGTGGCAGGGGGAGACCCAGCCGGTCTCACTCAAGGTGGAATCCCACCACCACTTACCTGTTCCAGCTAACGCATGAGCTGCACATCGAGCTCGCTGCACCTCAGGACAAGCCATTACCATAAAAGTATACTCTAGCTCGGCAATCCACACAGCCGCACCGGTGGTTCTCCGGGGCACTAAACTTCTCCTGCTTCCATTTGACGAAATCTTTTAGCCACTTGGCCAAATCCTCGGCACCTTCCGCCACAACGGCCTCGTTCACAATTGGCTCCTCGCTGAGGGGCGATCGTGGCACGGCGGTCCTCTGCTTGAACTAACTCGGTCACCGCTCTATCTGAATCCGAGACTCCTCCTCTGCGGCAGCCTAACGAGCTGCGTCTCGACCCTCTGCTCGACCCTGCAGTCGATGCAAAGAACCCAACCATAAGAGCCCTCATGGACTCCACAAAAGCAACTCCGCAGCTTGGCCTCCGAGGCCGAAGTTGCCTCCACGCCCTCACCGGGCAACACAGCGAGAAGGGCTGTGAGGCGGCCTAACATCGGCATCAGCTGGGGACGACGTCCC
The DNA here is from genome assembly GCA_036507275.1 of Sicyos edulis. NCBI lineage: Eukaryota > Viridiplantae > Streptophyta > Magnoliopsida > Cucurbitales > Cucurbitaceae > Sicyos > Sicyos edulis. The sequence goes on from CM071847.1 coordinate 15,886,977, forward strand.
TCCCGTGTCGGAATCGATACGAATGCCCTGCCGGTCGGCCTCGAGCCTCCCGCGCCTCTGAGTGATCGCATAACGACAATCTACACTCAAACGAACAATGAGTCGAGAATCGGTTTTCCTGCTCCTCAACAACAAGTCATATACATGCAAGGTGCAAATGGTATTGTAATTCTTAACCCTTAACCTTAAACTTTCGGACATACACGATGGTCATGCGAGCGCTGATGATCATGGAAAACAACCTACAATCTGCAGTCGATCTACAGAACCTATAACTCTGGGCTCTGATACCAACTGTAAGGACCCGACCCAAAAGAAGCGGTCTCTAACCTAGATCCTTACTTAGCATGCATGCCTAGGAATGTAAAACGTCATTCAGAGTTTGAAATTTAAATCTTTGAAATAAGTACATTAAAAACAAGTAAAATATAATTCCATTTAAAATAAAAGTAGATGACTGATCAAGACTTTCTTAAAAACAAATCAAGGGAAACGATGCGAGAAACACAAAATAGGTTTTTGAGTACTTTTCCTAGGGACTCAAGTCCCACTACATGCTAAATCATAAGAAAACAATAAAAGAACACGCATCCCGTGAGCCACTATCCATGATCATCCAAAGAGCCTCCTCCTAGCCATCCTGTCGATGTCCCAAGTTACCCGTGGAAAACCACAGAAAATAAGGGTGAGCAACGAGTTACTCAAGAAGAATCCCCAACCGGGTACAATACGAAAACATATCATTTAGCACACGGACATGCAACCATGCAAAGACTCGGAGCAAACGGATGGGTTAATGAGAACGCCACTCTTGGGGCTTGCCTATTCGAGGCTTACACAGCTACCGGCTACCCTAGGTTCCACACCGGGTGTCCTTCGAGCCTTTCACAACCTAGGACTCGGTGTTGCCCATCGGGGACTTATACACCTAGGATGCCCATCGTGTCTTACACCTCCAACTCGGTGATGCCCATCGGGACTTATACACCTAGGATGCCCATCGAGGGTCTTACTCCTCCAACTCGGTGATGCCCATCGGGGACTTATACACCTAGGATGCCCATCGGTCTTACTCCTCCAACTCGGTGATGCCCATCGGGTCTTATACACCTAGGATGCCCATCGGGTCTTACACCTCGGATCGGTGATGCCCATCGGTCTTATACACCTAGGATGCCCATCGGGTCTTACACCTCCGGTCGGTGATGCCCATCGGGTCTTATACACCTAGGATGCCCATCGGGTCTTACACCTCCAACTCGGTGATGCCCATCGGGGTCTTATACACCTAGGATGCCCATCGGGTCTTACACCTCGGATGTCCATCGGGGTCTTACCCGAGCGGGGCGCACCAGATTACCCCTACAATCTCTTACACTATACCAATTCCTAGCATGGCACTAACAGGATAACGTGGTCACGGTTATGCCGAGACAATTTAACCCCTAGCATGAAACTAACGAGGATATCGGGAATCACAAGCGCAAAACCATCTCGAAAACAAGAAAGAACAAGCAACCTATCCACTAGCGATTTCATACATACACAACACATAGCATGCTATCAAAGTATTCGCAGGGTCCACACAACCCGGTAAGAAGTCCTTACACGGAGTGAATAGAATCAACGATCAACGGATGACTCTCGAGCTTCTAAGCGTGCCCGACAACCTAGGCAAGTAATAAAATATCCTAATTAATAAAACGGCATCTAAAATCGAAGTCCATAGGGTGGAGGCTCGGGAATTTACCAACCGAGAAGGCACACGTCTCGGCGCAGCGGCAGCAGAAGGACGGCGCGCTGGGCGCGCGCGCGCTGGCGCGGCGCGCGCCGCGCGAGGCGGTGACACGGCACGGCGCGCGCGCTATCAAAAAGCGTCTGGATGGCGCGTAGCGGCGGCGACTGGCGCGGCGCGCGCGCCGGGCGCGACGAACGAGCGACACGCTGGCGACGCGCGCGGCGAGCATGATCTGACGCAGCCCGGGCGCTGGTGTCGTGGCGGCGCGCGGGCGGAGCGATCGCAGCTGGGCGCTGGGTGCTGCTGCAGGGCGCGGCGACGAGGCGATGCGGGTGGTGCGCTGGGCGCGGCAGTCTTCTGTTGGGCGCGCGCGGTCTTTGCGACGGGCGGCGCTGGGCGCCGCGGTGCGGCGACGGTGACGCTGGGCGCATAGCGCCTGCTGCGGCGACGGGCGGGCTGGCTGCTCGACGCGATGCAGGCCGGCGATGGCTTTCGGTCGCGGTCGCGGCGATGTGGCGAAAGCGTCTGCGGCGGTGGTGTTGGGTGGCCGCTTAGCGGCTTGGTTGGCGGCGCATGCAGCGTCTGCGGCGTGGGTGTTGGGCGAGAGGGTTAGGGTTTTGCGAGAGAGAGAGTGTTTTTCCTTTTCTTTTTTTTTTTCTTTCTTCCTTAAATTAAATAAGCTTGGAAATCTAAAATTCCCTTCCCAAGGCTTTCCTCCTTCAAACCCAAGTTGACGCATTTATTTTCCTTAATTAATTCCAAACTCCCATCTCTCTTTGAGGCCGAGGGTTCGAGTCCTCCAAAATCATCCTTTAATCCTTATTTTAATTTAACTAAAATCCGGGCTGTTACAAAGCCTTGTTTATTTTATTATGTTTAGGCCTATGGATTGTGATTATTATTGTGTTTGTTAGGTTCTCGTTAGCTAGCTCGGGATCGATCGCAGCTTAGGATTTTTGTGTGTAGTTGCCTCCGGCTGTAAGGATCTCTTACCGGAGTTGTGTGGACCTGCGATGTTCTATGTGATTGATGTTGTATGTTTGTTTGTGACTATCAAGCATGTATAGTTTAGGTGCTCTGTTACGATTTCTGACCGCATGACTTCGTATGTTGTTCTTTCATGTTAGTCCATGCTAGGTTGTTCCGCTTACGGCATGTTCATATTCATTCTTGTTCCGTAGTACCATGCTAGGTCTGCTGTATTCTTTTGAGCACGTATTGGATTGTTGCTGATTGTTAAGGCAGGTTAGAATTCAGGTAGGTAGCATCATCCGGGCCTGATGCATAAAGTATCTTGCATCCATGGCAGGGACGTCGAGACAGTTCTCCGTCCCTGGACCCCGTTAGGGTTTAGCTAACCCGACCGGTAGGCCCTGCAATCTTGGGTGAGGGTGGCGATCGTTAAATGCCCCAACACGGGATGATGACTTGGCATTGCCTCGTCCCCGCGATCGGCACGTCCTCAGCGTGTTCGGCCGTAGCCCTTGATTGCCACCTGATAGGGCAAGGACGGCTTCCTGGTGTAAGCCTACCACGACCGATTCCTTAGCCTCAGGTGCGGTGGTTCAGGCTGACATAGTTCACGTGTCCAGGTCTCACACCCCTATGTCAGTGACACCGATCCAGAGATTTAGTTAGGCGTGGTGACTGGACATGGGCAGCTTGCCACTAGACCCGGCACCCCCATAGTGCTGCGATAGCACGCGCGGTGCGCTTACGCTCATTACAAAGCGCCGATCGGAGAGCTCCTCGGGATCTTGAGCTAGTGCACCTTTCGTATCGACGATGAGGCGTGCCGAGGCCGGGACTCGTTTCTCGTATAGGGCATATTGTGTGGTGATTTATCTCCGGACTAAGACCCTGAGTTGGCATCCGAGGTCCAAGTGTGGACTTAAGCTATGTGCTCTATTCTGTGTTTATATTCATAGCTTGCATACACTCATCTAGATGACCATGTGCATCGTATTGTACCCCGGTTGGGGATTCTTACTGAGTAATTCGTTACTCACCCTTATTTTGTGGTTTTCCACAGGTAACCAAGGTGCGAGACAGGATGGCTGAAAGAGGAGCTGTGATCATGGGAACCTGCTGTCGTCTCTAACTTTTTATTTCTATGACTCTTGTCTTTTATTTTCCCCTGAATGCATGTAGTCGGGCACAGAGCCCTAGGATGTTTTCTGAATGTTTTCGTGGATTCCTGCTTTATTGAATTTGAGGATGTTTCAAATGTTTTAAGAAATCTCTGATCAGAGTGTACGTTTTGGAAATGTATTTGCCTTGAAACAGGTGCTTGGAGACAGGGACAGGTTTCAGCAAACTATCTTTATTTCTGATTGAACCTTGATTGTTTTGTTTTAATTGGGAATCCAAAAATTATTTGCATATTGTCCTTTACTTTGAATGCATGCATTGGGGTAAAGGCCTATTTAGAGCCCTTTTTGGGTCGGGTCTTTACACTAACTGACAACTGGCTACACGAGCACATCTCCCTACAGCATCTCAACTGTGCTGGCCAAAAGCTCTTCCTTGCCACATCTGTAGCAAGCACGGGTGATGCTCCACACAATCCGAAAAGTGCCTTACCACACATGATGCAATGAGCCGGCTGCCTGGCCCCGCCCTACTGACGATCTCGAGCTCTAACTCATGGGTCGGCGCTGATCGCGACCCTAGATCGCCCTGTCGGCGATGTCTGCTATCCACTGAGCGGAACAACCGTAAGACCCAAACTTCCTCTTGCTCAAAGCATCGCCCACATCGTAGCTTCTACCTGGGGTAAGGATCCGAACAACTCTCTTAGCCATGGCGCGAAACTCAGCGATTTTACTACCATCGCCTCGATCGGTTCCAAGCGAACTCCAACCATCGATCAACAAGAAATGCCTCTACCTGTGTCAAGGGCCAACTAGCATAACTTGCCTACGCAACAACCAGGGCTTGAGGCACGGTAACCTCTCAACCCAAGTTAGGGCACTTGCCAAGAACTAAAGTTCTAACTCCTCGTAATCGAGCACCGTTAACGGCCCGCTTTTCTATCCGGTTTTCGAGAGATTCCGTTCGATTCAGATGGTTCGGTTGGGCCGTTAGAGCTGCTTTGGACCCTTAGGGGCATTTTGGTCTTTTTGCTCCTAGGCGGGATTTGTGGATTTTCGGGGCTTCGAGGTAGCTCCCCGCCTTTGTTGAGGTTTGTTTGTTGTGGGTGCATGAGTCCCGAGATGTTTGGGCTTTTCGTTTGGGAGTTCGGTTGTCATTTGGGTTTTGGGCAAAATGATGGTTGTTTGGGTGTTTCCTTGAGTTCGAGCCCGGCCTTGATGTTGGTTTGGGAGGTTGATTTGATGAGTTTTGTTGTTTGGAAAGGTTGCTTGATCGGGTCTCGAAGGAGGAAGCCGGAAATGAGATTTAAGGATTTTAAGGATTTTTGGAAAAATTGGAAAATGGATAAATTGGATTTATTTGGATAAGTTTGGATTTTAAATAAAGAGAAAAGAAAAGAAAAAAGGAAAAAAATCTCATTTTTCCCATTTTTCCCTTTCTCTCTCCTCGGCCAGAGCCCCCCTGGGCCCTCTCTCCTGCCCGCCCTTGCTCGCCCCCCTGGCCGCCCAGCTCGAGCCCCTGGCCGCCCAAGCTCGCCCCCATCTAGCCAGCCCCAACCCCCAGCTCGCCCGTGCGCGTCGAGCCTAGCCCTGCTCGCCCAAGCCCGCGTCGCCAGGCCCCTACGTCGCTCAGATCTGCCTCGCCCAGGCCCTCCCCGAGCCAGCTCGCCCAGTCCGAAGTCGCCCGGCCACGTCCGTGCGCGCCAGTAGCTCGCTCGCCGTCCCTCACAGCGATCTGCCGTGCGGATCGAGCGCCAGAGCCCGTCGCGTCGCGTCGCCTCGCGCCGTCTCCTGTGCTTGCCGAGCTCGCGCCCGCGCGTCGTCCACTGTGCCGAGCCGCGCCGCGCGCCGCGTGCCCTCGCCTCGTCCCAGCTCGCCCGCGCGCAGCTCTGCGCCCCAGCCTGCGCCCAGCCTGCCCTGTTGTGTGCTGGTTGGCCCGAGCCTTGTGGCTTCTCGGATGGTATTTCCCGAGTCTTTTCTTCGTTGGGCCCGAATTTATTGGCTGTTGGTTATGGATTTATTGGGCTGTTTATGTATTTGATTTGGGTGCTTTGTTTGATGTTCAGGCTGTTCGGGATCGTCTAGAGGCTCGGGGATTCGCTCGTAGATTTATTATAATTATTGTTTTCTGCTTGTCCCTTGTAAGGATTTCTTACCGTGGTTGTGTGGACCCTGCGATATATCTGGATATGCCTTGCTTGTTTGCTGATTGTTATAAGCATGTTAGAGATAGAGCAGTTGATTGAATTCTTGCTAGCATGTTTGCCTGATTTTACATGTTAGTGCCATGCTAGGTTTGTTCTCCAATGCTTATGATTCTGCTAAGTTGTAGTATCATGCTAGGTAATGTGATTTATGTCAGTCATTGCTTGCTAGCCAAGAATCATTGATTTTTGCTCTGTACTCTTAGATAGAGTTGTAGGGTTTGTCATCATCCAGAGGCTGAGCGGACAAAACGTACTTTGTCCCTAGTAGCTCAGGTCGGGAGTAAAGTGTGCGTAACATAACGTATCTTGCTACCCCCCGACCACGCGGTTGTGGACTTAGCTACCCACTCGGCCAAAGCCTAGTTTGTAGCTCTGCTAGAGCGGAACCACCTTAGCGGTGTAAGCCTACCTTGGCCGGTTCTTAGCTTCGTGTCGGTGGATCAGTGCCGCACAGATGAGCGCCGAGGGCCTCGCGCTACTGTGATCAGTGACATCGCTTCCAAGTCATAGGCATGCGTACCCTGCCCGCGTAGTTTGCCCTTAGGCCCCCGCATTTACGCCGGTTTCAGAGAGCATGCGGTGTGCGCACACACGCGTTAGTTGCCGGTTCGGAGAGCTCCCCTGGGCTAATGTTCGTGAGTACACCATTCCTTCCAATTTAGAGCCAGACTTCGGGTACTCTCCCGATAGTCCAGATGTATAGCGAGGGTAAGAGGCCCTTGAGGACACCCATTGGGATTGGCTTTTGAGCTAATCAATTGGTCGAGGGAGAAAGACCCTCGAGGGTGTCGGACATCTTGGGATCGGTTTTTGAGTTGATCAAATGGCCGAGGGAGAAAGACCCTCAGAGATGTCCCGGGATTGGTTATGAGAACCAATCATTAGGCCGAAGTAGGAGACTTCCGATGATTCCGGAAGTAGGAGACTTCCGATGATTCCGCAGATCTTTCCTTATGAGCTCGTTGAGCTATAATGCATGTTGATGGTCGCTTGCTTGCTTGTTGAGGTGCTAGATGACAGATGTATCGTATTGTACCCCGGTTGGGGATTCTTACTGAGTATCTTTATACTCACCCTTATTTATCTTTCAGGTAGCTTGGAACAACACCAGGAGGGCTAGCGGAGGGAGCTGATTGATCATGGGAGCCGCCGGCACTCTGTCTTTTATTGTTGCATTGTTTATTCAAAGATGTAGATGGACAGAGTCCTAGGGAACATTGTTTAAAAAGTTGTTTAAATTGTATTGTATATTTTGATAAATCACTGGCCGTGATGTTTTACTTTGTTGGATGGTTTAAATGAAAACTGTGGTTTATGTTTTAAGGGTTCCCCCTTCTCATATGTTTTGAATGGTTTTTAAATATGAGCACTAAACCGCTTGTTATCATATTTAACTTGCATGCTGAGTGAGAACCCCGGTTTAGGACCATGTTTTGGGTCGGGTTCGTCACAACTGGTTTCACAACCTGAAACCCCTCGTGGTTCTTGAAAAATACACCACGGAACGAGCTACACAAAAGTACACCGGCGTGTACAGCTCCAACTTGGTTCCTTAAGATTCAAACCAACAAGTATTCTCACACAAGGAAACTTTTGCCTCCCAATAGAGCCACATCTAGCAAAGGAGCAACAAGAGTTCAACCCACTCAGGGTCAACTCACCACGGAATGCCACATTGGTCGACTCACTCATACAAGAGCATAGCCACACCAAGCTAACTTACCTCATACCGATGGTCAACTAAACGTGCTCCGATCAACCATCCAACTCATGGCTCTAACAGTGGATCAACCACGCATCATCGATGCCAACCCTACTCATATTAGGGTAATTCGAGGGTAGTCGAATCACACTACCATCCAACTGGCTCACAAGCCCACAACACAGGCGCGAGAACTCGGACGCGCTAGCCCTCACCAACCTACAACATCCTTTGCACCCATCTCTCGGTGACCCTGAAAAGCTCCTACTTTTCCCTCGAACGACCTCACACTTGTAGTTCTCTGACTACCACCGAGCTAGATCTCTTAAGCAATCCAACAGATGCAACATCAGAAAAACGGGTACAAGGCTGGTGGGGGTGCTATACTCCGGGCGGGCATGGAACCATCTGCACCAAAAGTGCCAACAGGCTCGAATCTAGGCCTCCTCTCAAAGCTTGGTGCCAACAGGCACTACATCCTTTACAACACAAATCAGCCCAAAACAAGCTTTATGCCCCTCTGAGGGTAGGGAAGGTCACACTCAAAGTGACGGGCAAAGGCACTCAACACAAGAGTCCAAACACTCGAGCAGCCTAAACTCTGGCATCTCGCCTAACAGACATGCCACGGCCTACTCCTGCATCCCACTCGATGCTCAACGAATACTTAGGCCAACCCTCGGGTGGCAGCACCTAGCTCCACACCTGGAACATGCTAACAGAAGGTGCTTCTCTCTACTAGCCAGCTGAAAACCACGGACGGATTAAGTCCTGACAAGCAAACTCCACACTACCCCCTGGCTACGAGGGTACTAAAAGAACTGGCTGCAAAACGACTACAGGCTTGCAGGAGGACAAGATGTCTCTACATCTTCCTCAAAAGCTACTAACTTGGAAGCTTGCCAATCGACCGGGTGGTCAGGAGACTCTGTTTGGTCCGCCTCTCACAGGGGACTACCACCACAACACCTTTGCATCAAACAACACCAGAATGGCGCGCCTCGCCTCTAAACATCTGGTCATCGGCCTCTGAACACCAGGTCATCCCAGCACTTGGATGATAAACTCGATCCTGGCCAACCACCTTGTTGCTAGCAGTAGGTCTAAAAAAAAACATCCAGCTATACAGGCTTCCACTTACCAAACTCGGCGACTCGATCAACGCCAACTAACTTATCAGCATAACCTGCTGATCGAGCCCTCTCGGGAACCTCCGGGGCTACTGGATCTACAAGGAGGGGTGTCTCCTAAATAAACTCTACCAGCTGGGCTATCTGTGCCCAAGACTCCTCACTAAGCGCTACAAACTGCGCCTGGGTCTCCGCTCTATGTTAGCTAAAAGACCTGCCATCAACTCACTCATGGCTGGAGCACACTCTGCTCAAGGAGTCTCACTCTGAGGCGTGCTAGCCTCAACCCCCCTACTCTTGGCAACTCATCTGCCGGGCTAAAGGTGGCCTACGGGTCTAGACAACCCTAGACGTGGTCTCATGATCAACATGAACAGTCCAACTCCTCGGTTGGAAATACCAAACGTCCCTGCTCCTCTAAGTGCAATCAACATACTAGCGATCTACACAAAGCATAAAAGCTAGCCCACGCTGGGCTCTCACTGCTAAACAAGGGTAACACATGTATACTAGATGCAGTATTGTAAAATAAAACCCTTAGCCTAATGAACTCAGACAAACCTGACGGCCGCGGAGTGCTGATGATCATGGGGGCAACAACCTGCAAAGCAGGTTAGTCTACAGAATCTATGACTCTGTGCTCTGATACCAACTGTAAGAACCCGACCCAAAATGCGATCCTAAACCTAGGTTCTCACTCAGCATGCAAGTTAAATACTTCATCAAGCGGTTTAGTGCTTCATATTTAAAACCTTTCAAAACATTTAAAAGCGGGGACACTTAAAACATAAACAACAACCTTCATTTAAGCAAACCAACAAAGTAAAACAAGCCTGGCCAGTGTTTATGAAATCATACAATACAATTTAAACAATTGTTAAAAACATCCCCCTAGGAATCCTGTCCGTCTACATGCTGAACAAATTATGCAACCAATAAAAGACAGAGTGCTGGCGGCTCCCATGATCAATCGGCTCCTCCGCTAGCCGTCCCAAGTCTTTGTCCCAAGTTACAGTGGAAAACCACGAGAAATAAGGGTGAGTATAAACATACTCAGTAAGAATCCCCAACCGGGGTACAATACGATACATCAATCATCTGGCACCCTAGTATACATGCAAACAGTTAAAAACACAAATCATAGCTCAACGAGCTTACAAGCCAGAATCTGGAATCCTCAGAAGTCTCCTACTTCCGCCTAATGATTTGTTCTCATAACCAATCCGGGACATCTCCGAGGTCTTTCTCCTCGGCCAATTGATCGGCTAAAAACCGATCCCAAAGATGTCCGACACCCTCGAGGTCTTTCTCCCTCGACCATATGATCACTCAAAAGCCAATCCCAATGGGTGTCCTCAAGGGCCTCTTACCCTCGCTATCAAATCCGGACTATCGGGAGAGTACCAAGTCCGCTCTAAATCGGAAAGAACGGGTGTACTCACGAACATTAGGCCCGGGAGCTCTCGAACCGGCGAATAACGCGTGTCTTGCGCACACCGCATGCTTCTTTGCAACCGCGTAAATGTGGGTGCCTAAGTACAAACTACGCGGGCGGTGCGCATGCCTAAAGACTCGGAAACGGTGTCATCGAACACGATGGTCACGAGGCCCTCGGCACTCATCTATGCAGCCTGTACCACCGACCTGAAGCTAAGAACCGGCCAAGGCAAGCTTCCACTGTTGGCAGGGTTCCGCTCTAGCAGGTTACAAACTAGGCTTATGCCGAAGTGGTAGCTAAATCCACATCGGCTGCCGGGGGGAAGCAATGTACGTTATGCTTCGCTCTACACCCGATCGGTGGGGACAAAGTACGTTATGTCCGCTCTCAGCCTCTGGATGATGACAAACCCTAGTATACTAGCTAGGAGTACAAAATAACTGATTCCTGGCTAAACATACATATCAACATCAATCACACATAACCTAGCATGATACTATGAACTTAAAGCAGGAATCTCAAGCATGCTGGAAGAACAATCCTAGCATGGCACTAACATGTACAAACAGGCAAACATGCTAGCAAGAATGCAATCACAAGCTTTCCTATCCACTAATCATGTTCATACAAGTAAACATGCATATAAGGCACAATCAAGAAAGCATCGCAGGGTCCACACAACCACGGTAAGAAATCCTTACCTGGAAACAAGCAGAAAATAACTACCATAAGCCAACCAAGCGACTCCCGAGCTTCTAAGTGTACCCAAGCAACCTAAGCATTTAATAAAAATATCCTAATTAAATAACAACAGCCAATCAACTTAGGGTCCAAAAGAGTGGAGGCTTGGGAATTACCAACCGAGAAGGTACAAGGTCTCGGCCACAACAATTTTGGCAAAACAGGTTCTCGGCGGCAAGTGGGCAGGCAGGACGTCCAGCTGGGGCGAGCAGACTGGGCGCTGCTGGGCGTTATTGGGCGAGCAGACTTGAGTTATTTCTGCTCGTTTCCAGGTAAGGATTCCTTACCGTGGTTGTGTGGACCCTGCGATGCTTTCTTGAATGTGCCTTATATGCATGTTTACTTTTATGGACATGATTAGTGGATAGAACGACTTTGTGATTGCACTCTGCTAGCATGTTTGCTTGATTGTACATGTTAGTGCCATGCTAGGATTGTTCTTCCAAAGATGCCCGAGATTCCCGCTTTAAGTTCGTAGTATCATGCTAGGTTATGTATGATTGATGATGATTATGTATGTTTAGCCAGAATCGCTACTCTATACTCTAGCTAGTGTGTTAGGGGTCGTCATCATCTAGAGGCCGAGAGCGACATAACGCACCTTGTCCCCACCGGTCGAGAGTAGAGCGAAGCATAACGCACATTGCTTCCCGGCGGCGATGTGGATTTAGCTACCACATCGGCATAAGCCTAGTTTGTAGCTCTGCTAGAGCGAACCCCGCTAACGGTGCAAGCCCGCCTTGGCCGGTTCTTAGCTTCGTGTCGCAGGTACAGCCGCATGCATGAGTGCCGAGGGCCTCGCACTCACCGTGTTCGGTGACACCGCTTCCGAAGTCTTAGGCATGCGTGCACCGCGTAGTTTGCCCTTAGGCCCCGCATTTACGCCGGTTACAGAAGAGCATGCGGTGTGCGCACTGCACGCTTTAGTCGCCGGTTGAGAGCTCCCGGCCAATGTTCGTGAGTACACCGATTCCTTCGATTTAGAGCGAACTTCGGTACTCCCGATAGTCCAGATTTATAGCGCGGGTAAGAGGCCCTTGAGGACACCCATTGGGATTGGCTTTGAGCCGATCATATGGTCGAGGGAGAAAGACCTCGAGGGTGTCACCATCTTTGGGATCGGTTTTGAGCCGATCAATTGGCCGAGGGAGAAAGACCCGCGAGATGTCCCGGATTGGTTATGAGAGCCAATCATTAGGCCTAAGTAGGAGACTTCCGAGGATTCCAGATTCTCGCCTTGTAAGCTCGTTGAGCTATGATCTGTGTTGGTAAATCGCTTGCATGTATACTAGGTGCTAGATGATTGATGTATCGTATTGTACCCCGCTGGGGATTCTTACCGAGTATGTTTATACTCACCCTTATTTCTGTGGTTTTCCACCGTAACTTGGGACGATCTGGGCGGCTAGCGAGAGAGCTGATTGATCATGGGAGCCGCACTCTGTCTTTATTGTTTGCATATTTGTTCAAGATGTAGATGGACAGAGTCTCTAGGGGAAAACATTATAAAAAGTTGTTTGAACTGCTTTTGAATGTTTTTATATATACTTGGCGTGCTTGTTTTACTTCGTTGGTTTTCTTAAACAAAGTTGTTGATTATGTTTTAAGCATTCCCCGTTCTAAATGTTTTGAAAGGTTTTAAATATGAGCACTAAACCGCTCGGTGAAATATTTAACTTGCATGCTGAGTGAGAACCTAGGTTTAGGACCGTATTTTGGGTCGGGTTCTTACAGGTCGGCAAGGGGAGACAGAGAGAAAGAGAGAGAGAGAGAGAGAGAGAGAGAGAGAGAGAGAGAGAGAGAGAGAGAGAGAGAGAGAGAGAGAGAGAGAGGTAAAACAAGGGGAATGAGATTTTCTTGATTTTGTTTCCTTTTCCTAATTTAAATAGGTCTTGGTGACCTAAATCTCTTCCCCGGGCTTCATCCTTCGAGTCCCGGCTGAAGCAACATTTTCTCCTTATTAAAACTCATTTAAACCAAGCTCCCAAATCACCATCAAGGGCAAGGGTTCAAATCCCAATGGAAGCACTTAAATTAACAATAATTTTGTTAATTACCAAATCACCTCCAAACTTCCAACCAACTAGCCCAAACTTCTTGGGTCATGCAACCAACAACAATCAAGCCTCGACTAGGGCAGGAGTGACCCTGGAATCATGAAAATCCACAAAACCCTGACCGGGGGCAAAAAGACCAAAATACCTCTAAGGGTTAAAATAGCTCTAACGGCCCATCTGAACATCCGCATAATGTCCCGAAAACACCTGGGAAACCGAAATAGAAAACTGGGCCGTTACAAACACTTAAAACATACCCAACAATTTTGATTAAAGCAAATCCAACAAGGTAAAACAAGCCTGGCCAGTATTTTTAAAAGAACATTCAAAACAGTTTAAACAACTTTAACATCATTCCCCTAGGACTCCTGTGCATCTACATACTGAATAAATAAATGCAACCAATAAACGACAGAGTGCCGGCAGTTCCCATGTTCAATCAGCTCCCTCCGCTAGCCATCCTGGTGTTGTCCAAAGTTACCTGGTGGAAAAACCACAGAAATAAGGGTGAGTATAAACATACTCAGTAAGAATACCCAACCGGGGTACAATACGATACATCAGTCATCTAGAACCCTAGTATACATGCAAACAAATACGAGCTCGAAAACCTCAAAGTTGGCTCGGACTAACTGCCGAACTAGAAATTGCCTATTCAAGGCTTACATCTACAGCCTATCCTAGGTTCTACACCTGGATGCCCTTCGGGGTCTTACACAACCTAGGACTCAGTGATGCCCATCGGAAACTTACACAGCAAGGATGCCCATCAGGGTCTTACACCTCCAGACTCAGTGATGCCCATCGGGGACTTACACAACTAGGATGCCCATCAGGGTCTTACACCTCTAAATTCGTGATGCCCATCGGGGACTTACACACCTGGGATGCCCATCGGGGTCTTACACGTCCAACTCAGTGATGCCCATCGATGACTTACACACCTAGGATGCCCATTGGGGTCTTACACCTCCAAACTCAGTGATGCCCATCGGGAACTTACACACCTAGGATGCCCATCGGGGTCTTACACCTCCAAACTCAGTGATGCCCATCGGGGACTTACACACCTAGGATACCCATCGAGGTCTTACACCTCCAACTCAGTGATGCCCATCGGTGACTTACACACCTAGGATGCCCATCGGGGTCTTACACCTCCAACTCAGTGATGCCCATCGAGGACTTACACACCTAGGATTCCCATCAGGTTCTTACACCTCCAACTCAGTGATTCCCATCGGGGACTTACACACCTAGGATGCCCATCGGGGTCTTAGACCTCCATCTCAGTGATGCCCATCGGGGACTTACACACCTAGGATGCCCATCATGGTCTTACACCTCCAACTCAGTGATGCCCATCGGGGACTTACGCACCTAGGATGCCCATCGGGGTCTTACACCTCCAACTCAGTGATGCCCATCGGGGACTTACACACCTAGGATGCCCATCGCGGTCTTACATCTCCAAAGTCAGTGACGCCCGTTGGGGACTTACACACCTAGACTAGAAACTCCTACAGTCTTCTGCCCTATACATCACCTGCCTAATCCTAGCATGGAACTAACAGTATATAACAGGAACAAGGATATGCCAGGATAAGAGGAGTCCCTAGCATGATACTACGCTCTCAAGCAGGAATCAAAAGCATGCTGGAAGAACAAACCTACCATGGCACTAACATGAACAACAAGAAAACATGATAGCAAGATTTCAAACACAAGCTGTCCTAGAGCTAACATGCTCATAACAGTAACCAAGCATACAAAGCACAATCCTGAAAGCATCGTAGGGTCCACACCACCACGGTAAGAAATCCTTACCTGGAAACAAGTAGAACTAACTATCTCAACCAACAAGTAACCCTCGAGCTTCTAAATGAACCCGAGCAACCTAAGCAAACAATAAAAATTATCCTAATTAAGCAACCAACAACTAACATCTTAAGGTCCAAAAGAGTGAAGGCTCGGGAATTACCAACCGAGAAGGCACTAGGTCTCGGTCCCATCTATCTCGGCAAAATAGGCTCTCGGGGCAAGTGGACAGGCATGACGTGCAGCTGGGGCAAGCAGACTAAGCGCTTTTGGGCGCGCTGGCGCGGCAGGGGACCGGCGCTGGCACGGCGACACGGGCGCACAGACGCAGACGGCGCTGGGGCGCGGGCGCGCTGGCTTGCATATGCAGACGCAGACGGCGCTGGGGTGCGGGCGCGGCACTACGACACAGACTGGGCGCGCGGGCACGGCACGGCGACACGAGCAGGCTGGCGGGGCGTCTAGGCGCGATGCAGGGGCTGTGCTTGGGCGTCTGGGCTGCTCGGTGGTGTCGCGGCGACAGTGTCTTTGGGCGTCTGCTCGAGCTGCTGGCCGGCTCGCGAGCCAGCGAGACAGTGCAGTACTTTGCTTTGCTGGTGGCTCGGTGCGGCTCGGTGTGGCTCGGTTGGGTTTCTTGGTGAGGTCGGTAAGGAGAGAGAGAGAGAGAGAGAAAATGGGAAAGAATAAGGGTTTTTCTCTTTTCTTTTCCTTTTTCCTAAATTAAATAGGCTTTGGGTGGTCCAAAATCCCTTCCCAAGGCTTTCCTCCTTCGAGTCCTAGCTGACGCATTCTTTTCTATTTAATAAAACCCATTTAAATCAAGCCTCCTAATCACCGTTAGGTCAATGGTTCAATTCCCAAAGGAAGCACTCTAATTAACAATAATTTTGCTAATTACCAAAACACCTCCAAACTTCCAAACAACTAGCTCGAACTTCTTGGGTCCTGCAACCAACAACAATCAAGCCTGGACAAAGGCAGGAGTGACCTTGGAGTCCTCAAAATCCACAAAACCCTAATCGGGGCAAATATACCAAAATGCCCCTAAGGGTTAAAATAGCACTAACGACCCATCCGAACATCCGAATAATGAACCGGAAACACCTGGGAAACCAAAATAGAAAACTGGGCCGTTACAGATCCGTTTGGTAAAAGTTTAGTTGGGGAGTCAGAGTTCTGAGGAAGCCGCTCGTGAGCTTGGAGGACGAGATGAGATTGCAGTATCCTTAGCTGTTTCAGTCTTAAGGACTTTCGAGGACGAAAGTCATAAAAAGGAGGGAATATTGTAACGGCCCAGGTTTTCATCCCAGTCTTCCAGGTATGCCCTAGGGGTATTTTGGTAATTTGGTCGAGCCGTCATGGCCGTTTTTGTCTTTTTCAGTTGTTAAAATTATTGGATGGACTTAAGTAGGATTTTGATGCTTTGTGGATGTGTTTCGGCATGGAGAGATGCAAAAGTAAATTAGGGATTTAATGTTGCAGCAGCCAGGGTTCAAGCCAGGGTGGCCTTGTGTGCTACAGCAGGGCCTTGCCAGTTAAGCCACCAAGTGATCTTGTTGCTCTTTCCGCGGCATATCTTAGTTAGCCTTGAGTTCTTGGGGTTTTGGGGCTTAGATTAAAAGAAAAGGAACAGACGCCCAGACGCCCAGACGCCCAACAGCCGCATCACGTAACAGTCCAGCCGTGTCGCGCGCGCCAGACGCCATCGCCCAGCCGACCTCGCGCCTACACGCCAGCGTTTGTCCATCCGACCGCGCCCGCGCGAACGCTTCTCATCTGCACGCCGCTCACGCGCGCCCTTGTCTCGCCTGCAGCTCTTTCGCGCGCAGCTCTGCGGCCCGCTCGTGCCGCGCCGGAAACGCCCAGGTAGCGCCCCTGCGCCGCATCGCCCGTCGCTCAAAGCAGAGCGCCACGGCCGTGCAAAATTATCCGTCAACGCGTCAGCCGTGCCGTGTTCTCATTAGCTAACTCGAGATCGATCGCAACTTAGGATTCGTGTGCAGTTGCCTTCCGACCAGGTAAGGGTTTCTTACCGGGGTTGTGTGGACCCTGCGAATAATTGATAGCATGCCATATCTTGTGATTGTATGAAATTTCTAGTGGATAGGTTACATGTTTTCTCTTGCTACCAGGTTTGTGTTGTACTTGTGTTTCTGTTATATTAGTTCCATGCTAGGGTCTTTTTATCTTGGCATATTCTTGTTCCTGTTATATTCTGATAGTCCCATGCTAGGGCTAGGCAGGTGATCTATAGTGTAGGTAAGTCCCCGTTGGGCACTGCGCTGTTCCCGTATGTGTAAGACCCTGATGGGCATCATGAGATTGCTAGAGAGTGTAAGACCCTGATGGGCATCTCTACGATCCTAGCTGGAGTAAGACCCCGATGGGCATCCTAAATGTGGAAGACCCCGTTGGGCAGTATTGATAGCTAGAGGTGTAAGACCCCGATGGGCATCCGTATGTGTAAGACCCCGATGGGCATCATTGATTGAGGTGTAAGACCCCGATGGGCATCCGTATGTGTAAGACCCCGATGGGCATCATTGATTAAGGTGTAAGACCCCAATGGGCATCCGTATGTGTAAGACCCCGATGGGCATCACTGAGTTAGCGGGTGTAAGACCCCGATGGGCATCCTTATGTGTAAGTCCCCGATGGGCATCATTGTGTCATTGTATCCTAGGTTGTGTAAGACCCCGATTGGCATCCAGGTGTAGAACCTAGGATAGGCTGTAGTTGTAAGCCCTTGATAGGCTAGCTCTAGTGTTAGCACATAGTCTAAACCAACCGTTTTACTCTAAGTCATTGTATGGTTGCATGTCGATGTGCTAAATGAGATGTTTTCGTATTGTACCCGGGTTGGGGATTCTTACTGAGTAACTCGTTGCTCACCCTTATTTTGTGGTTTTCCACAGGTAACCATGGTGCGAGAAAGGATGGCTGGAGGAGGAGCTGTGATAATGGAAACCCGTTGTTCGAACTCTGAGTTTATGTCTATGATTCTTTGTGTTTTATTTTCCTCTGAATGCATGTAGTTGGGCACGGAGCCCTAGGTTGTTTTCATCGATCGCTTTTCCGATTCTAGCAATTGTTATAATCATGGAAAGTTTTGAATGTTTTAAATAAATCTCTGATCAGAGTGAGTTTTGGAAATGTATTTGTCTTGGAACAGGTGCTTGAAAACAGGGGCAGGTTTCAGGAATTTTGTATGACTTTTTAAATGGATGTTGTATGTTTTAGTTTTCACTTAGAATCCGAAAACCATTCTTGCATATTGTCTTTAACTTTTGAACGCATGCATTGAGGTAAAGGCCCATTTTAGGACCCCATTCGGGTCAGGTCTTTACAGACCATTTTTCGGGTCGGGTCCTTACAACCTACCACCTGGGATTTCTTTAAGACAGAGTTCAAGGCCAAGTATATCAGTGATGAGGCCCAGGAAAAGATGGTAGAGCTGTTCCAGAACTTGAAGCAGGGATCTGATTCGATTGAGGAGTATGAGAGAAAATTCTCGGAGTATGGATATTTTGCTCCGCAGTTGATAGCTACCCTTGAGTTGAAGATAAGAAAATTTATTTCAGGTCTGAGGCTGTAACGGCCAAGGTTTTCATCCAGGTCTTCTAGGTATGCCCTAGGGGTATTTTGGTAATTTGGTCGGGCCGTCAGGGCCGTTTCTGTCTTTTTTAGCTGCTAAAATTATGGGATGGTCTTTTGTAGTGGTTTGTTGCCTTGTTGATGTGTTTGGGCATGGACCGATGTAAAAATAAATTAGGGAGCTAAAAGTGAGGTTGTTGGGTTTCGAACCCAGGTTGCGAGGAAGTCAGATGAGTGGTGTTGCCGGTTGCACCACGAGATGTTATTGATGCTCATTCCACGTTATGTCTTGGTTAGCTATGGGTCTTTGGGATTTTGTTGTGTTTGATTAAATGAAGAGGAAAATAGGTTTTATTCTCTTTTGGTTCTCCAAGCCTCCTAGCCGCCCAACCCTTTCCCTCTAGCTCCTTGCCATGCATCCCCTTGCCAAGCTCCATCGTTCGTCGTCCCGGGTAAGTGCCTCTATCTCTTGCTTCCTCGTTTTGGGTGTTGTTCTTGCTCGCTATAAAGGCCTGACCCGAATGGGGTCTTAAAATAGGTCTTTACCTCAATGCATGCATTCAAAACTACAGTCAATCTGCAAAATGGTGTTTCAGATTCTAAGTAAAAACTAAAACATGCAAACAACCATTTTAAAAGTCAACATAAAATTCCTGAAACCTGTCCCTGTTTCCAAGCACCTGTTCAAAGACAAATACATTTCCAAAAACTCACTCTGATAAGAGATTTATTTCAAACATTCAAAACTTTTCAATAGTTACAACAGTAATAGAATCCGGAAGTACAGTAAAAAAACAACCTAGGGCTCCGTGCCCAACTACATGCATTCAAAAGACATTTAAAAACATAAATACATAAATATAAGACTCAGAGTTCAAAACAACGGGTTTCCATGATCACAGCTCCTCCTCCAGCCATCCTGTCTCGCACCATGGTTACCTGTGGAAAACCACAAAATAAGGGTGAGTAACGAATTACTCAGTAAGAATCCGTTCTCATAACCAATCCCGGGACATCTCTGAGGGTCTTTCTCCCTCGGCCAATTGATCAGCTCAAAAACCGATCCCAAAAGATGTCCGACACCCTCAAGGGTCTCTCACCCTCGACCATATGATTAGGTCAAAAACCAATCACAATGGGTGTCCTCAAGGGCCTCTTACCCTCGCTAATAAATCTGGACTATCGGGAGAGTACCCGAAGTCTGGCTCTAAACTGGAAGGAACTGGTGTACTCACGAACATTAGCCCGGGGGTGCTCTCCGAACCGGCGCCTAACGCGTGTGCGCGCACACCGCATGCTGCTGCAATCGGCGTAAATATGGGGCCTAGTTACAAACTACACGGGCCAGGTACGCATGCCTAAAGAATCGGAAGTGGTGTCACTGAACACAGTAGTGCGAGGCCCTCGGCACTCATCTGTGCAGCTTGTACCACCGACCAGAAGCTAAGAACCGGCCAAGGCAGGCTTGCACCGTTGGCAGGGGTTTCGCTCTAGCATGCTACAAACTAGGCTTATGCCGATGTGGTAGCTACATCCGATCGGGGAAGCAATGTACATTATGCTTCGCTCTAACACCCGACCTGTGGGGACAAAGTACTTTATGTCCGCTCTCAGCCTCTGGATGATGACAAACCCTACTACTCTAGCTAAGAGTATGAAATAACTGATTCCTGGCTATACATACATATCAACATCAATCACACTTAACCTAGCATGATACTACGAACTTAAAGCAAGAATCTCAAGCATGCTGGAAGAACAAACCTAGCATGACACTAACATGTACAAACAGGCAAACATGCTAGCAAGAATTCAAACACAAGCTGTCCTATCCACTAACATGCTCATAAACGCAAACATACATACAAGGAACATCATGATAATATCGCAGGGTCCACACAACCACGGTAAGAAATCCTTACCTGGAAACAAGCAGAAAATTACTATCTCAAATCAACCAAGCGACTCTAGAGCTTCTAAGTGAACCCGAGCAACCTAAGCATTTAATAAAACATCATAATTAAATAGACAGCAACCAACAGCTTAGGGCCTAAAAGGGGAAAGACTCGGAAATACCAACCGAGAAGACATGCGGTCTCGCCAGCCGGGGGCAGGATGGGCGCTGCTGGTGCAGCAGGGGCGGTGGGCGCTGGCGAGGAAGGGCGACGCGTGCGGACGCGCTGGAGCGGGCGAGCGGGGACGACGCGTCTGGGCTGCAGGGCAGCGCGCGGGCGACGAGTTTGGGCTGCAGAACGGCACGCGGCGCGAGCGACGGGGGCTGGGCGGTAGCGAGCGGCGTCAGGCGATGCAGGGCGTGGCGTCTGGTCTGCTGGGGGTGTCGCGCTGCAAGCGACGGCCCTGCTGTGGGCGTGCGACGGCTGGGCGTATGGGCTGGGTGGTGCGGTGCGGCTGGGCGGCCTGGGTGGTCTGTGCGGATCGGATGGGCAGCCTGGGCGGTCTGGTGCGGCTCGAGTGTAGTGGCTCGGCTGGGCTCCTTGGCTCGGTTCCAAGGCTTGGTGCGGCTAGAGTTTGGAGAGAGAGAAAGAGAGAGAGAGAGAGAGAGAGGGAGAGACTTGCAAAAACAAGGGGAATGGGATTTTCTTGATTTTCTTTCCTTTTCTTATTCTAAATAGGCCTAAAATCCCTTCCCAAAGCTTCCTCCTTCGAGACCCGGCTGAAACAGCTTTCCTCCTAAATAAAACTCATTTAATCCAAGCTTCCACTTCACAATCCAGGGCAAGGGTTCAAAACCCAATGGAAACACTTAAACTTAACAATAACTTTGCCATTATCCAAAATGCTTCCAAACTTCTAAACAACTAGCCCAAACTCCTTGGGTCTTGCAACCAACAACAATCAAGCCTCGACAAAGGCAGGAAGGACCCCGAAGTCCTGAAAATCCACAAACCCGGCCCCGGGGAGCAAAAGACCAAAATACCCCTAAGGGTTAAAATAGCTCTAACGGCCCATCCGAACATCCGAATAATGAAGCGGAAACACCTGGGAAACCAAAATAGAAAACTAGGCCGTTACAATACTCCCTCTTTTTAAGACTTTCGTCCTCGAAAGTCCTAAGACGAAAACGACTCTAAGAAATCTCCACTGATCCTTAACCAACCAAACTCCCGGTCAAGACAACACTAAACCTTCTTCGAAATCCAAACCCTCTTGGGTTCCCAAAGGCTCAAAGCCACAAAGCCATCTAGTCTGCCACAACTATCTCAACCAAGACTGGGCATACACTGAACTCCGAAGAAATAGATGCGATAAAGCTAGACGGCAAACCACATCCTCAACTCGCTCCAACTCTGAAACGGTCTTAAAAAAACATAAGGCTCACTTAACCCTGCTAACCCAACTCGGAACGCCTCTCTACGACGCTACTCTCAGCAACTCGCGGACTGGTCACAAGCTCCAAGACTCTACGCCACGCACTGGCATAACTCCTCTGAATGCTCTCAGCTGTTAACAAACAGCCTCAACCCTACACCATGCTGTCCAAACAACTAAACCCTCCAGGTTTCATAAACTAAACGGCCTACTCTTACTTCACAAGAGACCAGCGAACCTCAAAGCTTGCCTACAAGCCTTAACAAAATCAAATCGAACCATCAGCCGTCGACTGAATCTAAAGGCAAACTTCTCCAACTAGAACGTGACCACAACACTAAAGCAACCATCTTAAAGAGAAATCGTCGAACCAAGGACAAGGGGCACAATCCTGGTTCACCAGACGGCTAATACCACTCACACCAGCTGAAACTTCAGCTACGACCACCTCTACACAACAAGGTCCAAGCACAGGCTCCACTCGGCCAAACCAACTAATTGGGGCCCCTCAACGGCCGACCACAAGCTTTTCAAAGCAAATCTACCAGCAACTGGCCTAAGAGAACATTGCCAGACAAGGAATGTAAAGACCCGACCCGAATGGGGTTCTAAAATAGGCCTTTACCTCAATGCATGCAATCAAAACTACAGTCAAAATGCAAAATGGTGTTTCGGATTCTAAGTAAAAACTAAAACATAAAAACATCCATTTAAAAGTCAACATAATTTCCTGAAACCTGTCCCTGTTTCCAAGCACCTGTTCCAAGACAAATACATTTCCAAAACTTACTTTGATCAGAGATTTATTTAAAACATTCAAACTTTCCAATAGTTACAACAGTGCTAGAATCCAGAAATACATTCAGAAAACAACCTAGGGCTCCGTGCCCAACTACATGCATTCAGAGGACATTTAAAACATCAAAACATAAATACAAGACTCAGAGTTTGAACAACGGGTTTCCATGATCACAGCTCCTCCAGACATCCTGTCTCGCACCATGGTTACCTGTGGAAAACCACAAAATAAGGGTGAGTAACGAATTACTCAGTAAGAATCCCCAACCGGGGTACAATACGATATACATGGTCATCTAGCAGAAAGATATGCAAGCTATGAATATAAACACAGAATAGAGCACATAGCTTAAGTCCACACATGGACCTCGGATGCCAACTCAGGGTCTTAGTCCGGAATAAACCACCACACAATACGCCCTATACGAGAAACAAGTCCCGGCCTCAGCTGTCTACTGTCGAATGAAAGGTGCACTAGCTCAAGATCCCGAGGAGCTCTCCGGTCGGCGCTGTAATGAGCGTAAGCGAGCACCGCGTGCTACTACAGACCATGGGGGGTGCCGGGTCTAGTGGAAAGCTGCCCATGTCCAGTCACCACGCCTAACTAAATCTCTGGATCGGTGTCACTGACATAGGGGTGTGAGACCTGGACATGTGAACTATGTCAGCCTGAACCACCGCACCTGAGGCTAAGGAACCAGTCGTTGTAGGCTTACACCAGGAAGCCGTCCTTGCCCTATCAGGTGGCAATCAAGGGCTACGGCCGAACACGCTGAGGACGTGCCGACTGCTGGGGACGAGGCAATGCCAAGTCATCATCCCGACCGTTGGGGCATTTAACAGTCTGCCACCCTCACCCAAGATTGGACGGCCAGCCGTTAGGGTTAGCTAGACCCTAACGGGATCAGGGACAGAGCATCGTCTCGTACGTCCCTGTCGTGGATGCAAGTTTCGTTATGCATCTTGCCCGGTTGATGCTACCTACCTGCACTCTAAACCTATAATATTAACAGTAAACAATCCAATACGTGCTCAAAAGATACAACGAACCTAGCATGATACTACGAAACAATAACATATAACGAGCATGCCAGAACAGAACAACCTAGCATGGACTAACATGAGAAACAACATAGAAAATCATGCCCTTAATCATGCCAGGACGCACGCAGGCGACGATTCAGGCGGCAGCGAAGCGAGCGCGGGCAGTCACTGGGCCAAGCTGGTGTAGAGCGGTCTGCGGCCTGCGGTCAAGGCGGCCTGGTGCAGAGCGGTTGGGCGGCTAGGGTTTGGGTTCGGGGCTAGGGAAGGAGAGAGAGAGAGAGAGAGAGAGAGACTTGCAAAACAAGGGGGAATGGGATTTCCTTGATTTTCTTTCCTTTTCCTAACTTAAATGGGTCTAAAATCCCTTCCCAAAGCTTCCTCTTTCGAGACCCGGCAGGAACAACTTTTCTCCTAAATAAAACTCACTTAATTCAAACTCCCAAATTAACATTAAGGGGAAGGGCTCAAATCCCAAAGGAAGCACTAAACTTAACAATAACTTTGCCAAAACCCAAACCACCTCCAAACTTCCAACCGACTAGCCCAAACATCTTGGGTCTTGCAACCAACAACAATCAAGCCTCAACAAAGGCAGGGGTGACCCTGGAATCCTGATCACCCACAAATCCTGCCTGGGGAGCAAAAGACCAAAATACCCCTTAAGGTTTAAAATAGCTCTAACGGCCAAACCGAACAACCGAAACTTGAACCGAAAGCACCTGGAAAACCGGAATAGAAAACTGGGCCGTTACAATACTCCCTCCTTTTAAGACTTTCGCCCCCGAAAGTCCTAAGACGAAACAGCTCTAAGAAATCTCCACTGAATCCTATCCAACTGAACTTCTCGGCTAAGACAACACTAGCCCTTCGTCGAAAACTAAACCCTCTTGGGTTCCCAAAGGCTCAAAGCCACAATGCCATCCAATCTGCCACAAACTATCTCAACCAAGACTGGGCATACACTGAACTCCTAAGAAATAGATGTGATAGAGCTAAACCAAAAACCCCATCCTCAACTCGCACCAACTCACAAACGGTCTTAAAAATCTTAGGGCTCACTCAACCCTGCTAACTCAACTCGGAATGCCTCTCTTTGGCGCTACTCTCAGCAAACTCGTGGACTGGTTACAAGCTCCAAAAATCTACGCCACGCACTGGCATAACTTCTCTGAAGGCTCACAGCTGTTAACAAACAGCGTCAACCCTACACCATACTGACCAAACAACTGAACCTTCTAGGTTTCAGAAACTAAACGACCTACTCTTACTTCACAAGAGACCAGCGAACCTCAATGCTTGCCTACAAGCCTTAACGAAATCAAATCGAACCATCAGCTGTCGACTGATCCTAAAATGTGTCCACAACACTTAAGCAACCATCTTAAAGAGAAATCGCCGTACCAAAGACGAGGGGCACAATCTTGGTACACCAGACGGCTAACATCACTCACACCAGATGAAACCTCAGCTACGACAACCTCTAAAAGACAATGTCCAGGCACAGGCTTCACTCGGCCAAACCAACAAACTGGAGCCCCTCAACGGCCGAACGCAAACTTTTCAATGCAAACCTACCAGCAACTGGCCTAAGAGAACATTGCCAGACAAGGAAACAACCACATTCCTCTCAAGGAAATCTCGGGTAGCAAGGACTAAACCATCACGCAGCTACTAGCAACACAACACCTTGAGGATAACAACTCAAAAGTTTTACCAACCAATGCCACGGTACCTATGTGCCAACTCACTCAACTGTGGCTCAGCTATAAGGCCAACTGCGAACGCACAACAACTAGGAACAAAGCCCGAGAAGGGCTTGCTCTGTAGAAACTCAATCTAAGCTTATAACGAGCAAAGCTCGCCTCCAAGCTACCACTCAACTCTTAAGTCCAACTGGCTACTCAAAGGACTTTCTCTATTTAGCTTAGACCTAACTCATCTTCCAACCAGAAACTCCACACCTGGAACTTCGCAAGGAATACAAATAACGACAACCATGATGCTGGCGAATCGCAAGAAACATGAGCTGACAAGGCTACTTCAAAAGTTAGAACTCGAAGCTGGCATCCACAGTGCAACTCAACCACCATAGAGACTAGGGGGGGGGGGGACAAACAACTTTTCGCTTGCTAACACACAATGCAGGGACCCTCTCGCTGGGCTGACCGCTGCGCTACTCTGATCAACTACACAACTCAGGAGCTAATCTGACTTCTTCTAAACGGGAACGATTCCCTAGCAAGCGAACTTCCGCAGGACAGCGAACTTCACACACGCTCGCTGACTAGCTCAAACCCAAGGGCAACAACAACCAACTCTTTCGGAAGCAACACCGAAGGGATTTCTCAACCGATTGGGCCACCAATCCAGAACTAACAGTACTTACTCAACCGCCGAGGGACGGGTCAACTCCCAAAACAACCTGACTAGGAACAAGTCCTCAGGGCAACGCCAGCTTGCTCGAGCCGAGCTAACTCTCGAACAACATGGGAACCACACTTGGTCAATGCCAACTTGATAACGGCTTCGAAACCAACTCGGAGGCACTTAAAACAACGCTAGCTTGTCAACCGACAAGTAACGAACCACTCGCCCCACGAGCAAAACTAACTGCTAGCAACTCAAAACCACACCTTGGTCAACACCAAGCACCAACTTTCCACCACACCGGAACCAATCCGGACTATACTCCAAACAAACACTAGCTTGCTAGTCTACCAAATCTGCCAGCAACTCACCCGAAGTCTACAACCTAGGGTACCTCCGATCACCCTCCGACACACACGGTCGTCAAACGGTCTAACAGACAACTGGCTACACGGGCACAACTCTCTCCAGCATCTCTACTATGCTGGCCAACACCAACTCCTTGGAAACCAAGAGGACCAGAAACGCTACAGAATGCGTCATCCTCCTACTCAAGCATCAACCACAACATAGCTTCCACCCAAGGTAAGGATCCGAACAACTCTCTTAGCCATAAAGATCAGAAACTGCGCGGCTTTGCTACCACTGCTCTTGTTCAGTTCCAACTGAACTCTAACCATCGATCAACAAGAAGTTCCTCTAACCAGGTCAAGGTTCAACTAGCGAAACTAGCTTAACAACAAATCGGCTACGAGCACGGTATCTTTACAACCAAAGCCAGGGCACTTGCCATGAACTAAAGCCTTGACACCTCAAGGACTGAGCACTGGTTGCTCAACATAAACCTCTCGTGGTTCTCAAAACATACACCACGGAATGAGCTTCACCAAAAGTACACCGGCGTGTACAACTCCAACTTGATTCCTTAAGATCCAATGCCAACAAGAACTCTCACACAAGGCAGCTTTTGCCTCCCAATAGAGCCACAACTAGCAAGGGAGCAACAAGAGTTCAAACCCACTCGGGGTCAACTCACCACGGAAAGCCACATTGGTCAACTCACTCTTGCAAGAGCATATCCACACCAAGCTGACATACCTCAAACCAATGTGCCCACTAAATGAGCTCCGCTCAACCATCCAACTTATGGCTCTAACACTGGATCAACCACGCATCCTTGATGCCAACACTACCCATACTAGGGTAACTCAATGGGTAGTCGAATCATGCTACCATAAAACTGGCTCACAAGCTCACAACACAGGCGCGAGAACTCGAACGCGCTAGCTCTTAACAACCTACAACATCCTTTGCACCCAACCCTCGGTGACCCTGAAATGCTCCTACATTCCCTCGAATGACCTCATACTTGTAGTTCTCTGACTATCACCGAGCTAGATCTCTTATGCAACCCAAACAGGTGCAACATCAGGAAACGGGTACAAGAAAAATGGGGATGCTATACTCGGGGTGGGTCATGGAACCACCTGCACAAAAGTGCCAACTGGCCTGAATCTAGGCCTCCTCTCAAAGCTTGGTGCCAACAGGCACTACATCCTTTACAACACAGATCAGCCCTAAACGAGCTTCATGCCCCTCTGATGGTAGGGGAGGTCACACTCCAAGTGACGGGGCAATGGCACTCAAAACAAGAAGCCCAACACTCGAGCAGCCTAATCTCTAGCATCTCGTCTAACAGACATTCCACGGCCTTCTCCTGCATCCCGCTCGATGCTCAACAAAACTCAGGCCAACCCTCGTGTGGCAACAACTAGCTCCACATTTGGATCATGCTAACAAAAGAGTGCTCCACCCTACTAGCCTGCTGAAATCCACGGACGGATTAAGCCCTGACAAGAAAACTCCACACTACACCCTGGCTACGAGGGTACTAAAAGAACTGGCTGTAAAACGACAGTAGGCTCGCAAGGGGGCTCAAAGATGTCTCTACATCTTCCTCAAGCCACTAACACGACAACTTGCCAATGGATCGGGCAAATGGTGGAGACTCTACTGGTCCACCTCTCACAAGGGACTTCCACCACCAAACTGTTGTATCAAACAGCACAAGAACAGCACATCTCGGCCTCTGAACATCTGGACATCCGAACACACGGATGATAAACTCAATCCTGGGCAACCACTTTGCTGCTAGCAGTAGGTCTTTCTAAAACATCAAGCTCTACAGGCTTCCACTTGCCAAACTCGACGGCTCCATCAACACCAACAATCTCATCGGCATAAACTTACTGATCCTGCCCTTCCGGGAACCTCTGGGCTACAAGAGCTACTGGGGGGTGCCTTCTAAATAGACTCCATCGGCTGGGCAATCTGTTCCCTGGACTCCTCACTACGCGCTTGTAACGACCCGACCCGAAAGGGGTTCTAAAATAGGTCGTTACCTCAATGCATGCATTCAAATCTACAGAAAATTTGCAATATGGTGTTCGGATTCTAAGTAAAAACTAAAACATAAAACATCCATTTAAAAAGTCAACATAAAATTCCTGAAACCTGTCCCTGTTTCCAAGCACCTGTTCCAAGACAAATACATTTACAAAACTTTCTCTGATCAGAGATTTATTTAAAACATACAAGCTTTGCAATAGTTACAACTATGCTATAATCCGGAAATACAGTCAGCAAACACCCTAGGGATCCGTGCCCAACTACATGCATTCAGAGGACATTTAAAACATAAACATAAACAAGACTCAGAGTTGAACAACGGGTTCCCATGATCACAGCTCCTCCTCCAACCATCCTGTCTCGCATCAGGGTTACCCGTGGAAAAACCACGAGAAATAAGGGTGAGTAACGAATTACTCAAGAAGAATCCCCAACCGGGGTACAATACGAAAACATCTCATTTAGCACACCGACATGCAACCAAACAATGACTTAGAGCAAAACGGTAGGTTTAGGCTATGTGCTAACACTAGAACTAGCCTATCAAGGGCTTTCAACTACAGCCTATCCTAGGTTCTTGTAACGGCCCAGTTTTCTATTTCGGTTACCCAGGTGATTTCGGGTCATTATTCGGATGTTCGGATGGGCCGTTAGAGCTATTTTAACCCTTAGGGGTATTTTGGTCTTTTGCCCCTAGTCGGGTTTTGAGGATTTTCAAGATTTCGTGGCCATTCCCGCCTTTGTCGAAGCTTAATGGTTGTTGGTTGCAAGACCCGAGAGGTTTGGGCAAGTTGTTTGGAAGTTTGGAGGTGTTTTAGAAAATGGCAAAATTAATTGTAATTTTGGTGCTTCCATTGGGTTTTGAGCCCTTGCCTAAATGGTCTTGGGGAGTTCAGAGGAAAAGAGAGTTTTATTTTTAAAATAAGTTCGCCAGTAGGGTTTGGAAAGAGGAAGCTTTGGGAAGGGATTTTAGACCTATTTAATTAGGGAAAAGGAAAGAAAATCAAGAAAATCCCTTTTCCCCTTGTTTTGCAATCTCTCTCTCTCTCTCTCTCTCTCTCTCTCGACCTCACCAAGAAACCCTAGCCGCCCTAGCCGCACCCCGCTCACCCTGCTCACCCGCGCACCAGCGACCAGTGCCACAGCCTGTGCACACCAAGCGCACCTCACCGTCCGCCCACCAGGCACGCACAGACAACCAGCCGCTCCGCACGAGCTGCCCAGACGCGCCGCAGCAACGACCAGATCGGGTCGCCCAGACGCGCGCCGCGACCGACCAGCATCGGGTCGCCCAGACGCGCCGCCGCCGTCCCGCACTCAAAGCCGCCAGCCGCGCCGCTGCGCGCCGCCGCCGCCACGCCGCTTCCCAAAGACTGCGTCATACTGCGTGCGCCGTGCTCGCTCGTCGCGCTCGCCCGCCGCGCTGCGCCTATCGTCGTAGTCCGCGCGAAGCCAGCGCCAGCGCCGTCCTCCCCGCCTCGCGCCAGTAAGCCCAGCTGAGCGCCAAAATCGCTTCTTGCCGCTGACCCCGTGCCTTCTCGGTTGGTAATTCCCGAACCTATCCCTTTTAGATTTTTAAGTCATTGGTCACTGATATTTATTTAGGATGCTTTTAAAATGCTTAGGTTGCTCGGTTTCGCTTTAAAGCTCGAGGGTCACTATTTGATTGTGAAAGTTATTCCTACTCGTTTCCAGGTAAGGATTTCTTACCGTGGTTGTGTGGACCCTGCGATGCTATCATGATTGTGCCTTGTATGCTTGGATGTTGTTATGAGTATGTTAGCTATTGAACAGCTTGTGTTTGAAATCTTGCTAGCATGTTGCTTGTTGTTCATGTTAGTGCCATGCTAGGTTTGTTCTTCCATGCCATGTCTTGTGATTGTATGAAATTTCCAAAGTGGGTAGGTTACATGTTTTCTCTTGCTTCCATATCGTGTTGCTCTTGTGTCCCCGATATATTCTCATTAGTTCCATGCAAGGGGTTTAATTATCTTGGCATACCTTGTTCTATTTTATCCTGTTAGTTCAGTGCCGGGCATAGGCGGTGATGTATAGTGTAGAAGACCGTAGGGGTAACTAGTTTAGGTCCCGCTGGTAAGACCCCGATGGACATCCAGAGGTGTAAGACCGATGGGCATCCTAGGTGCGTAAGTCCCGATGGGCATCACCGAGTTGGAGGTGTAAGACCGATGGGCATCCTAGGTGTGTAAGTCCTGATGGGCATCACCGAGTTGGAGGTGTAAGACCCGATGGGCATCCTAGGTGTGTAAGTCCCGATGGGCATCACCGAGTTGGAGGTGTAAGACCGGATGGGCATCCTAGGTGTGTAAGTCCCGATGGGCATCACCGAGTTGGAGGTGTAAGACCCCGATGGGCATCCTAGGTGTGTAAGTCCCGATGGGCATCACCGAGTTGGAGGTGTAAGATCCCGATGGGCATCCTAGGTGTGTAAGTCCCCGATGGGCATCACTGAGTTGGAGGTGTAAGACCCCGATGGGCATCCTAGGTGTGTAAGTCCCCGATGGGCATCACCGAGTTGGAGGTGTAAGACCACGATGGGCATCCTAGGTGTGTAAGTCTCGATGGGCATCACCGAGTTGGAGGTGTAAGACCCGATGGGCATCCTAGGTGTGTAAGACCCCACCGGGCATCACCGAGTCCTAGGTTGTGTAAGGCCCGAAGGGCATCCAAGTGTAGATCCTAGGATAGGCAGTAGATGAAAGCCATTGAATAGGCTCGCTCCAGAAGTAGCTCATAGCCTAATTCAACCGTTTTGCTCTAAGTCATTGTTTTATTTGCATGTATACTAGGGTGCTAGATGACTGATGTATCGTATTGTACCCGGTTGGGGATTCTTACTGAGTATGTTTATACTCACCCTTATTTCTGTGGTTTTTCCACCGTAACTTGGGGACAACACCGGGATGGCTAGCGGAGGAGCCTGTTTGATCATGGGGGCCACCAAAGACTGGTCGTTTATTGTTTGCATTTATTTATTCAAAGATGTAGATGGACATGAGTCCTAGGGGAATGATGTTAAAGTTGTTTAAACTGTTTTGAATGTTCTTTTATAAATACTGGCCAGACTTATTTTACCTTGATTGGATTTGCTTATGAAAATTGTTGGTTATGTTTTAAGTGTTCCCCGTTTCCAAATGTTTTGAAAAAGTTTTAAATATGAACACTAAACCGCTTGTTGAAATATTTAACTTGCATGCTGAGTGAGGACCTAGGTTTAGGACCGTATTCCAGGTCGGGTCCTTACAGTTCTACACCTAGATGCCCATCGGGGTCTTACACAACCTAGGAGACAATGACACCATGATGCCCATCGGGGACTTACACACAAGGATGCCCATCGGGGTCTTACACCTCTAAACAATGATGCCCATCGGGGTCTTACACATACGGATGCCCATCGGGGTCTTACACCTTAAACAATGATGCCCATCGGGGTCTTACACATACGGATGCCCATCGGGGTCTTACACCTCTAGCTATCAATGCTGCCCAACGGGGTCTTACACCAGCTAAACAATGATGCCCATCGGGGTTTTACACATACGGATGCCCATCGGGGTCTTACAACTCTAAACAATGATGCCAATCGGGGTCTTACACATACGGATGCCCATCGGGGTCTTACACCTCTAGATATCAATGCTGCCCAACGGGGTCTTACACACCTAGGAGTTCAGTGTATGTTCAGTTTTGGTTGAGATAGTTTGTGGCAGACTCGATGCCTTTTTGGCTTGAGCCTTTGGAAACCTAAGAGGGTCGGGATTTCGAAGAAGGACTAGTCTTTGGACTTTCGAGGACGAAAGTCTTAAAAGGAGGGAGTATTGTAATGGCCCAGTTTTCTATTTCGGTTTCCCAGGTGTTTTCGGTTCATTATTCGGATGTTCGGATGGGCCGTTAGAGCTATTTTAACCCTTAGGGGTATTTTGGTCTTTTTGCCCCCGGTAAGGGTTTTGTGGATTTTCAAGACTTCGGGGTCACTCTTGCCCTTGTTGAGGCTTTATTGTTGTTGGTTGCAGGACCCAAGAAGTTCGGGCTAGTTGGTTGGGAGTTTGGAGGTGATTTGGTAATTAACAAAATTATTGTTAATTTAAGTGCTTCCATTGGGATTTGAACCCTTGCCCTTGATGGTGATTTGGAAGCTTGGTTTAAATGAGTTTTAATAAGGAGAAAAGGTTGCTTCAGCCGGGAATCGAAGGAGGAAGCCCGGGGAAGAGATTTAGGTCACCAAGACCTATTTAAATTAGGAAAAGGAAAGAAAATCAAGAAAATCCCATTCCCCTTGTTTTACCTCTCTCTCTTTCTCTTTCTCTCTCTCTCTTTCTCTCTCTCTCTCCTTGTCGACCTCACCAAGAAACCCAACCGAGTCGCACCGAGCCGCCTCGAGCCACCAGCCCCAGCAGAAGACCCCGCCACCATCGACCACTGTCGCCCACCCATCGCCCGATCGCCCGACCATCAGCCACACATCGCCCAGCCGAGCAGCCCAGACGCTGTCGTCCGCGAGGCACGTCGCCGCAGACGCCCAGACGCCAGACGCCCAAAGCCGCGTCGCACAAAATTTCGTCGCCTAGCGCCAGAGCGCCCGCGTCGGGCGTCTCCGTCTCATACACGCAATGCTCTCCGCTACTGTAAGAACCCGACCCAAAACATGGTCCTAAACCTGGGTTCTCACTCAGCATGCAAGTTAAATATGATAACAAGCGGTTTAGAGCTCATATTTAAAAACCTTTCAAAACATATGAGAAGGGGGAGCCCTTAAAACATAACCAACAATTTTCATTTAAAACAATCCAACAAAGTAAAACAACTCGCGATGTTTAATAAAATGTACAATACAATTTAAGCAACGTTTTAAACAATATTCCCTAGGACTCTGTCCCATCTACATGCTGAATAAACAATGCAATAATAAAAGACAGAGTGCCGGCGGTTCCCCATGATCAATCAACTCCCTCCGCTAGCCCTCCTGGTGTTGTCCCAAGTTACCTGAAAGATAAATAAGGGTGAGTATAAACATACTCAGTAAGAATCCCCAACCGGGGTACAATACGATACATCAGTCATCTAGCACCTCAACATGCAAGCAAACAGCTATCAACACATATCATAACTCAACGAGCTCATAAAACAAGATCTGGAAACATCGGAAGTCTCTTACTTCCGGAATCATCGGAAGTCTCCTACTTCCGGCCTAATGATTGGTTCTCATAACCAATCCCGGGACATCTCCGAGGGTCTTTCTCCCTCGGCCAATTGATCAGCTCAAAAACCGATCCCAAGATGTCCGACACCCTCGAGGGTCTTTCTCCCTCGACCAATTGATTAGCTCAAAAGCCAATCCCAATGGGTGTCCTTAAGGGCCTCCTTGCCCTCGCTAACAATCTGGACTATCGGGAGAGTACCCGAAGTCTGGCTCTAAACGGGAAGGAACTGGTGTACTCACGAACATTAGCCCGGGGGAGCTCCTCGAACCGGCGACTAACGCGTGTGCGCGCACACCGCATGCTCATCTGCAACCGGCGTAAATGCGGGGGCCTAAGGGCAAACTACGCGGGTCAGGTACGCATGCCTAAAGACTCGGAAGCGGTGTCACCGAACACAGTAGTGCGAGGCCCTCGGCACTCATCCATGCGGCTGTACCACCGACCTGAAGCTAAGAACCGGCCAAGGCAGGCTTGCACCGTTGGCAGGGTTCCGCTCTAGCAGGCTACAAACTAGGCTTATGCCGATGTGGTAGCTAAATCCACATCGGCTGCCGGGGGGAAGCAATGTACGTTATGCTTCGCTCTACTCCCGACCGGTGGGGACAAAGTACGTTATGTCCACTCTCCTCTGCGGATGATGACAAACCCTACTACGCTATCTAAGAATACCGAGTAAATCAATGATTCTGGCTAGCAAGCAATGACCGACATCAATCACGTTTACCTAGCATGATACTACAACTTAAACAGAATCACAAGCATGCCGGAAGAACAAACCTAGCATGGCACTAACATGTGAAATCAACAAACATGCTAGCAAGAGATCAAACAAAGCGCCTATCACTATCATGCTCATAACAATCAAAGAAACATACAAGGCACAATCGAGATATATCGCAGGTCCACACAACAACCACGTAAGAAATCCTTACAGGACAAGCGAAAAATAATCACAAATCAACCAAGCAATCCTCGAGCCTCTAATCGAACCCAAACAACCTAAACATAAAATAAAGCAAATTTCAAATCAAATACATAAAACAGCCCAAATAAATCCCTAAGCAGACCCAACAAATCAAGGCCCAACGAAGAAAAGACTCGGAAATACCATCCGAGAAGCCACAAGGCTCGGGCCAACCAAAGACACAACAGTGTGGCCGGGCGCAGAAGAGCAGTGGTGGGCGCTGGGCACAAAGCGCTGGGCACCGGGCGCAGGCGTGGCGCTTGGCGGCGCAGCACGGCGCGCGCGCGAGGCGAGGCAGGGCGCACGGGCGCGGCTCGAGCTCGGCTCGGGGCGACGGCACACGGCGCGCTGCTTGCGGGAGGGCGGCGCGCGGGCGCGCGCGAGCGCGGCGACGCGACGGGCTCGGGGCGCGCTCGGGAAGGCACGACGACCTGCGGGGCGAGCGACTTCGGTGCGGCGGGGCTCGGGCGACTTCGACACGGACTGGCGACACGGAGACGGCTCGGGCGATGCCGATCTGGGCTCGCGCGACCTAGGCGACACGGAGAGCGGCACAGGCGTCAGATCTGGCGCTGGGTGGTTGGCTCGACACGGCGCGGGCATGGGCGACTGGGCGGCTGGGCGTGCGGCGCGCGCTCGGGGACATGGTGCGACTAGGGTCAGGGCAGGTGCGGCTAGGGGCTTGCTCGGGCCGAGGAGAGAAAAGGGAGAGAAAAAGGAATTTTGGGGATTTTGGAAAATAAAAGGGAAAAATAAAAGGAAAAAGGGAATTAAAAGGAAAAATGGGATTTTATCCTCCTTTCCATCCTTAACCAATTTAAATAAGCCTTAAAGTCCTTAAATCCCACTTCCCGGCTTCCTCCTCGAGACCCGGCTGAAGCAACCTTTTCCGATCAACAAATCTCACTTAAAAATAAACTCCCAAATCATCTCTAAGGGCCTGGGCTCGAATCCCAAAGGAAACACCCAAACAACGATCACTTTGCCCAAAACCCAAATCACAACCGAACTCCCAAACGAATAGCCCAAACATCTCGGGACTCGCAGCCACCAACATACAAGCCTCAACAAAGGCAGGAGCTGCCTCGAAACCCTAAAAATCCACAAATCCTGCCCGGGGAGCAAAAAGACCAAAATACCCCTAAGGGTCAAAACAGCTCTAACGGCCCAACCGAACCACTGAATCTGAACCGGAAGCACCTCGAGAACTGGAATAGAAAACTGGGTCGTTACAGCGCCCCAGCACCTTCTGCGCCTGCATGACCGTGTCGCCAGCGTCCGTGCGCCTGTCCCCTACCTCGCTAGCGCCCGCCAGCGCCCAGCAGCGCCCAGTCTGCTCGTCCCAGCTGCACGTCCTGCCTGTCCACTTGCCGCCGAGAGCCTGTTTTGCCAAAATTGTTGGGGCCGAGACCTAGTGCCTTCTCAGTTGGTAATTCTCGAGCCTCCACTCTTTTGGACCCTAAGTTGATTGGCTGTTGTTATTTAATTAGGATATTTTTATTAAATGCTTAGGTTGCTCTGGTTCACTTAGAAGCTCGGGAGTCGCTTGGTTGGCTTATGGTAGTTATTTTACGCTTGTTTCCGTGTAAGGATTTCTTACCGTGGTTGTGTGGACCCTGCGATGCTATCATGATTGTGCCTTGTATGCTTGGTTGTTGTTATGAGTATGTTAGCTATTGAACAGCTTGTGTTTGAAATCTTGCTAGCATGCTGCTTGTTGTTCATGTTAGTGCCATGCTAGATTTGTTCTTCCAGCATGCCATGTCTTGTGATTGTATGAAATTTCCAGTGGGTATGTAAGAACCCGACCCAAAATACGGTCCTAAACCTAGGTTCTCACTCAGCATGCAAGTTAAATATTTCACCGAGCGGTTTAGTGCTCATATTTAAAACCTTTCAAAACATTTAGAACGGGAATGCTTAAAACATAATCAACAATTTTGTTTAAGAAAAACCAACGGCAAGTAAAACAAGCTCGCCAGATATAAAAACATTCAAAAGCAGTTCAAACAACTTATAATAATGTTTCCCCTAGGACTCTGTCCATCTACATGCTTTGAACAAATATGCAAACAATAAAGACAGTGCCGCAGCTCCCATGATCATTCAGCTCCTCCGCTAGCCGTCCCGGTCTTTGTCCCAAGTTACAGTGGAAAACCACGAGAAATAAGGGTGAGTATAAACATACTCAAGAAGAATCCCCAACCGGGGTACAATACGATACTTCAATCATCTAGCACCCTAGTATACATGCAAAACAATTACCAACACGGATCATAGCTCAACGAGCTTACAAGGCAGAATCTGGAATCCTCGGAAGTCTCCTTCTTCCGACCTAATGATTGGCTCTCATAACCAATCCCGGGACATCTCCGAGGGTCTTTCTCCCTCGGCCAATTGATCAGCTCAAAAACCGATCCCAAAGATGTCCGACACCCTCGAGGGTCTTTCTCCCTCGACCATATGATCAGCTCAAAAGCCAATCCCAATGGGTGTCCTCAAGGGCCTCTTACCCTCGCTAATAAATCTGGACTATCGGAGTACCCAAGTCCGGCTCTAAAGCGGAAGGAATCGTGTACTCACGAACATTAGCCCGGGAGCTCTCCGAACCAGCGACTAACGTGTGCAGCGCGCACACCGCATGCTTTGCTGCAACCGCGTAAATGTGGGGGCCTAAGTACAAACTACGTGGGCCAGTGCACGCATGCCTAAGACTCGAAAACAGTGTCACTGAACACAGTGGTGCGAGGCCCTCGGCACTCATCTGTGCAGCCTGTACCACCGACCTGAAGCTAAGAACCGGCCAAGGTAGGCTTGCACCGTTGGCAGGGTTCCGCTCTAGCAGGCTACAAACTAGGCTTATGCCAATGAGGTAGCTAATCCTCATTGGCTGCCGGGGGGAAGCAATGTACGTTATGCTTCGCTCTTCTCCCGACCGGTGGGGACAAGGTACGTTATGTCCGCTCTCAGCCTCTAGATGATGACAAATTTCTAACACACTAGCTAGAGTATAGAGTAAACGATTCCTGGCTAAACATACATAATCATCATCAATCATACATAACCTAGCATGATACTACGAACTTAAAGCAGGAATCTCAAGCATGCTGGAAGAACAATCCTAGCATGGCACTAACATGTACAAACAGGCAAACATGCTAGCAAGAATGCAATCACAAGCTGTCGTATCCACTAATCATGTTCATAGAAGTAAACATGCATATAAGGCACAATCAAGAAAGCATCGCAGGGTCCACACAACCACGGTAAGGAATCCTTACCTGGAAACGAGCAGAAATAACCTTCACAATCAAATAATGACCCTCGAGCTTTAAAGCAAAACCGAGCAACCGAGAAGGCACGGGGTCTCGGCAGCAAGAGGCGCTTTTGGCGCCTTTGGTGCGGCTGGGTGCTAACGGGCGCGGCTCACAGCGGCGCTGGGCGCGGCAGGGGACGGGCGCTGGCGCTGGGCTGCGCGCGGATCGCGCGATAGTGGCGCGCAGCGCAGCGGCAGCGGACGCGGACGAAGCGGCACGGGCACGCAGACGCGAGACGGTCTTGGAAGCGCGCGCGCGGCAGGGGACGCGTCTGCGGCGCGTGCAGGGCGGCTCGGTCGCGGGACGCCAGCGCGGCAGCCTCGGGCGACCCGATGCAGGTCGGTCGGCGGCGCTGGGCGCGCTGGTGCGGAGCGGCTGGCTGTCTCGTGCGCTGGCTGAGGCTGGCCCGTCAGGTGGGCCTGGCTGGGCAACAATTTTGTGCGTGCGCCTGGGCTGAGCAGTGCGCTGAGCAGCGTGGACGGCGGTGCGGGTAGGGCGGCTAGGGTTTCTTGGTGAGGGGCTCTGCAAGAGAGAGAGAGAGAGAGAGAGAGAGAGAGAGAGAGAGAGAGAGAGAGAGAGAGAGAGAGAGAGAGAGAGAGATTTTTCCAAAACAAGGGGAATAGGATTTTCTTTTCCTTTTCCTAATTTAAATGAGTCTAAAATCCTTCCCAAGGCTTTCTCTTGCGGGTCCCGGCTAAAGAAATTCTTTTCTTTTTAACTAAATCTTCTTTTCTAAAAACTCCAATTTCACCATTAGGGCAAGGGTTCAAATCTCAATGGGACCAATTAAATTCCAATTAATTTTGCTATCAACCGAATGTCTCCGAACTTCTAATCAACTAACCCAAACTCCTTGGGTCTTGCAACCAACATTAATCAAGTCTCAACAAAGGCCGAAATGACCTCAAGCCCCGAAAATCCTCAACCTCGACCGGGAGCAAAATACCAAAATACCCTTAAAGGTTAAAAAGCTCTAACGGCCCATCCGAACATCCGCATAATGTCCCGAAACTCTGAGGAAACCGGAAATAGAAACCCGGGCCGTTCACAGGTTACATGTTTTCTCTTGCTTCCCGATCGTGTTGCTCTTGTGTCCCCTGATATATTCTGTTAGTTCCATGCAAGGGGTTTAATTATCTTGGCATACCTTGTTCTATTTTATCCTGTTAGTTCCGTGCCAGGCATAAGCGGGTGATGTATAGTGTAGAAGACTGTAGGGGTAACTAGTTTAGGTCCCGCTCGGGTAAGACCCCGATGGACATCTGGAGGTGTAAGACCCTGATGGGCATCCTAGGTGTGTAAGTCCCTGATGGGCATCACTGAGTTGGAGGTGTAAGACCCTGATGAGCATCTTGGGTGTGTAAGTCCCTGATGGGCATCACTGAGTTGGAGGTGTAAGACCCTGATGGGCATCCTAGGTGTGTAAGTCCCTGATGGGCATCACTGAGTTGGAGGTGTAAGACCCCGATGGGCATCCTAGGTGTGTAAGTCCCCGATTGGCATCACTGAGTTGGAGGTGTGAGACCCTGATGGGCATCCTAGGTGTGTAAGTCCCCGATCGGCATCACTGAGTTGGAGGTGTGAGACCCTGATGGGCATCCTAGGTGTGTAAGTCCCCGATGGGCATCACTGAGTTGGAGGTGTAAGACCCCGATGGGCATCCTAGGTGTGTAAGTCCCCGATGGGCATCACTGAGTTGGAGGTGTAAGACCCCGATGGGCATCCTAGGTGTGTAAGTCCCCGATGGGCATCACTGAGTTGGAGGTGTAAGAACCCGATGGGCATCCTAGGTGTGTAAGGCCCCACTGGGCATCACTGATTCTGGAGGTGTAAGGCCCCGATAGGCATCCTAGGTGTGTAAGGCCCCACTGGGCATCACTGAGTCCTAGGTTGTGTAAGGCCCGAAGGGCATCCAAGTGTAGAACCTAGGATAGGTCAGAGATGAAAGCCCTTGAATAGGCTCGCTCTAGAAGTAGCTCATAGCCTAATTCAACCGTTTTGCTCTAAGTCATTGTTTTATTTGCATGTATACTAGGGTGCTAGATGACTGATGTATCGTCTTTTACCCCGGTTGGGGATTCTTACTGAGTATGTTTATACTCACCCTTATTTTTGTGGTTTTTCCACCAGGTAACTTGGGACACCACCAGGATGGCTAGCGGAGGGAGCTGTTTGATCATGGGGGGCTGCCGGCACTCTGTCGTTTCTTGTTTGCATTTATTTATTCAGCATGTAGGTGGACAGGAGTCCTAGGGGAATGATGTTAAAGTTGTTTAAACTGTTTTGAATGTTCTTTTATAAATACTGGCCAGGCTTATTTTACCTTGATTGGATTTGCTTTATGAAAATTGTTGGTTATGTTTTAAGTGTTCCCCGTTTCCAAATATTTTGAAAACGTTTTAAATATGAGCACTAAACCGCTTGTTGAAATATTTAAACCGCTTGTTGAAATATTTAACTTGCATGCTGAGTGAGGACCTAGGTTTAGGACCGTATTCAAGGTCGGGTCCTTACAGGTTCTTCGGCAACCCTCGACACACACTGTCGACCAACGAGCTAACAACCAACTGCCTGAACAAACAACTCCATTTTACAGCATCACAACCATGCTGCCCAACTCCAACTCCTTGTGAACCAAAAGGACCCGAAACGCTACCGAATGCGTCATCCTCCTGCTCAAACATCAACCACAACAAAGCTTCTACCCAAGGAAAGGATCCGAACAACTCTCTTAGCCAAGGCGATCAGAAACTGCGCGGCTTTGCTACGACCGCTCTTGTTCAGTTTCCAACTGAACTCCAACCAAAGGAACGCCAAAAGTTCCATCTCCACACGATACTCGAAGTTGTGGCAACCATGCTCTACTAAAGCATAACCATGCCAAACCGAACTTACTTTATACCAAGCCTCTACCAAGGGTGCTTATCCATAAGGAGTCCAAATCCTCTCACAAGGCATCAACTCATCTCGCCTCATAGGCATCCAGCTCATCTCATGAGCATCCAACTCAGGGTCCCTCTGCTGGACCAAACTCGCATCTACGATGCTCAACTCTCCTCAGATTTAGGCACTCGAAGGTAGTTGACCGCACTACCCACCACAATGATCTCTTGGCCTTAACACTAGCGCGAGACTCACGCGCACTAACATTTACCAACCGACAACCTGCTGACTTACTCAACCCCCAGTAACACTGGGAAGAGGCTCCGGCTCCTCTCGAGCATCCTTTCGCTTGTAGTTCATCGACTACCACTGAACTAGCCCTCTTGCACGACCAAAACAGGTGCAACTGCCATAAACGGATCCAAAGGCTAAAGGAGTGCGCTGAACTCCGGACGGCATAGAACCATCTGCTATACCCATGCCAAACTCAGGCCAAACCAGACTTAGTGCCAAAGTGGCACACCAACCAAAGCACCTCAAGTGCTACTACTACCAAATCCACATTTTACTACCAATGGGGCCAGCAAGGTCACAACCTCAAGTGACAAGAACTCTGGCTAGGCATACAAGGGCCCAACTCAAACAACCATGCCTATGGCATCTCATCAAACCGAAGGCTCACGACCTACACTAGCATCTCCTCATGATGCTCAACAATGCTCTAGCTGGCTCTCCCAACATTCAGCAGCTAGCCCTACTCTAGGGGCTTACTAAAAGGAGAGTGCTCAACTCTACCAAACAACTAAGGAAACCACCAACGGATCCAGTCCGAAGGGAACACTGCTCGCTGCACCCTTAACCACAGGGTTCCGGCTTACTGGCTGCAAACAACAACACTTTACAGGAGCATAAAGATGCCTCATCAATCTCCTCGAAGGCTACCAACTCTGCAGCCACTCACTGGGCAATCAACAATCTGCTAAGGCTCAAGATCAACACTTGAGCTACCCAGGCTAGTTCACATTGGAACTTGCTCCACAAGCATCAACATAAGCAAGCCATAGCTAACTCCTCTCTTGGAGTGGTACTCCAAGGCAAATCACCTCCACCCTCTCACCAGGGGAAAACCAACAACTGGGCCACACGTGGCCTCACGAGATCTAATCTCTACCTCCCTGCGGACGATGTCCCAGCCGTGCATCCGAATCTATCTGGATACCTCAACAAGCCACAACATACTGCTCACACTGCGGGAAGTTGGCATGATGGCGCTCTAAACCCAAACCAACAACGAGTCAGAACCTGCTCGTCCCCGCTCCACAACACTACACAAGGCATACACAAGATGAAAAGTATTGTAAATTCTTAACCCTTTTCTTAAAACAGTAAACTTAGGCGCACTGATGACCGCCGTCAGAGTCTTGATGATCATGGAAAAACGACCTACAACAAAAGGTCAGTCTACAGAATCTATGACTCTGAGCTCTGATACCAACTGTAACGACCCGACCCAAAAGGGGTTCTAAAATAGGCCGTTACCTCAATGCATGCATTCAAATCTACATAAAATTAGCAATATGGTGTTCGGATTCTAAGTAAAAACTAAAACATAAAACATCCATTTAAAATGTCAACATAAAATTCCTGAAACCTGTCCATGTTTCCAAGCACCTGTTCCAAGACAAATACATTTACAAAACTTGCTCTGATCAGAGATTTATTTAAAACATACAAGCTTTGCAATAGTTACAACAATGCTAGAATCCAGAAATACAGTCAGCAAACACCCTAGGGCTACGTGCCCAACTACATGCATTCAGAGGACATTTAAAACATAAACATAAACAAGACTCGTGAGTTGAACAACGGGTTCCCATGATCACGCCTCCTCCTCCACCATCCTGTCTCGCATCAGGTTACCCGTGGAAAAACCACGAGAAATAAGCGTGAGTAACGAATTACTCAAGAAGAATCCCCAACCGGGTACAATACGAAAACATCTCATTTAGCACACCGACATGCAACCAAACAATGACTTAGAGCAAAACGGTAGGTTTAGGCTATGTGCTAACACTAGAGCTAGCCTATCAAGGGCTTTCAACTACACTGACCTATCCTAGGTTCTACACCGGATGCCCATCGGGTCTTACACAACCTAGGAGACATTGACACCATGATGCCCATCGAGACTTACACACAAGGATGCCCATCGGGTCTTACACCTCTAAACAATGATGCCGATCGTGGTCTTACACATACGGATGCCCATCGGGTCTTACACCTCTAAACAATGATGCCCATCGAGGTCTTACACATAAGGATGCCCATCGGGTCTTACACCTCTAGCTATCAATGCTTTGCCCAACGGGTCTTACACATCTAGGATGCCCATCGGTCTTACACCAGCTAAACAATGATGCCCATCGGGGTCTTACACATACGGATGCCCATCGAGTCTTACAACTCTAAACAATGATGCCCATCGGGTCTTACACATACGGATGCCCATCGGGTCTTACACCTCTAGCTATCAATGCTTTGCCCAACGGGTCTTACACACCTAGGATGCCCATCGGGTCTTACTCCACTAGGATCACCGAGATGCCCATCGGGTCTTACACTCTTAAGCGACCTCATGATGCCCATCGAGACTTACCTACATTATGGATCACCCGCCTAGCACTAACATGGAACCGCTGAATATGACAGAAGCGAGAATATGCCAAGATAAAAGACCCTAGCCCGAAAATAATATAACGAAACACCAAGACAACACAAACTCGAAGCAAGAGAAAACATGTAACCTATCCACTAGAATTTCATACAATCACAAGATATGGCATACTATCAATTATTCGCAGGGTCCACACAACCTCGGTGAAACCCTTACCGCCTAAGGCAACAACACACAAGAAACCTAAGCTGCGATCGAACCCGAGCAACCTAAAGCGAACCTAACAAACACATCAAAAATCACAATCCATAGGCCTAAATATAATAAAATAACAGGGCACAGCTCGGGAGCAACTCACGAGGTGCGGCTGACACGCGAACGAGCTGGCTGCACGGGCGAGGCATTCTTTGGCAATCGAGGCGCGCAGATGGGCGCAGGGTGCAAACGGGCGCGCCGACACGGCATTTGGCGCTGAAGCTGCGCACGGCTGGGCACGGCTTGGCGAGCAGGCGCTCGCGCAGACGCAAATAAGCGCGCGAGCTGCGAGGAGGCGAGGCGCGCGCGCGCGAGCTTCGCTATCGCGGGGCGTCTGGCGCGGCTTCGGTCTGAGGGAGCGCCGCACGGGCGCGACGGCTACAAGACGCTCGATCTGGCACGACGAGCTACAGGAGAAGCTCAATCTGGCACGAGGCGGCTCGGATCTGGGCGGCGGCGCGCGACGGACGACGGGCGATCATGCGGCCGAGCCGGGCAACGCGACCT
This sequence comes from Sicyos edulis, assembly GCA_036507275.1. Taxonomy (NCBI): domain Eukaryota; kingdom Viridiplantae; phylum Streptophyta; class Magnoliopsida; order Cucurbitales; family Cucurbitaceae; genus Sicyos; species Sicyos edulis. Next base: position 15,931,268 of record CM071847.1, read on the forward strand.
GGTTTAGGGCGGGCTCGGTGACGACAGACACTGGTCAAGGAAATGCGCGAGTGCTCGGCCGGGGAGAGAGAGAGAGAGAGAGAGAGAGAGAGAGAGAGAGAGAGAGAGAGAGAGAGAGAGAGAGAGAGAGAGAGAAAGGGGAGTTTTTGAAAAAAAAGAAAAGGGAAAATTGGGATTTAATCTCTTTTTCCATCCTTATCCAAATTAAAACCTTAAAATCCCATTTCCCGGCTTCCTCCTTCGATACCAGATCAAGCAACCTCTTCCAAAAATAAAACTCACTTAAATTCAACTCCCAAATCAACACCAAGGGCCCGGCTCGAATCCCAAAGGAAGCACACAACCAACCATCACTTTGCCAAAAACTCAAACCACAACCGAACTTCCAAACGATCGCCCAAACATCTCGGGACTCGCAACCAACAACAATCAAGCCTTGACAAAGGCAGGAGCGACCTCGAAGCCCTAAAAATCCAAAAAATCTGCCTGGGAGCCAAAAGACCAAAATACCCCCAAGGGTCAAAAGCGCTCTAACGACCCAACCAAACAACCGAAACTTGACCCGAACGCACCTCGGCCGAGAGAAAAGCGGGTCACATTCTGGCGCTTCTAATCTGGGCCTGGTCTCCGCTCTCTAATAGCCGAAAGACTCGCCATCAATTCTCATGTAACGACCAGTGTTTTTTCATCCCGTCTTCCGGTATGCCCTAGGGTAATTTGGTAATTTGGTCGGGCCGTCGAGTGGCTGTTCGTGTCTTTTCGATTACTAAAATTATTGGATGGATTTATGTAGGTTTTGGAAGGATTTGTGGTGTGGTTTGAGCAAGGTTTGATGCAAAAGTAAAAATAAAGGAAATTGTCTTTGCAAATTGAGGTTTGAACCCGGTCTCTGGGAAGCTTGTGGGGATGTGTGCCAATTGAGCCATTAGGTGCTCTTGTTGCTCTTCCCGCATCATCTTATGGTTAGCCTTGGATTTTGGAGTTTTGGTGCAATTGGTTAAATGAAATAGAAATTAGGTTTATTCCATCTTCTTCTCCAAATCACCTCTTGGCCGCACAAGCTTTCCTCTCCATAGCCTTTGCCGATTCTTCTTTCCCTTGCATCTCCTTGGGTTCGATCATCATCATTCCGGGTAAGTCTTCATCCTCTTCATCTCCTCATTTGGTTATTGATGCTGGCCGAAGGTAAGAAGTAGAGTGTTGTGTGTGTTGTGTGGTTTGCAGCCACCGAGAGAAGCCAGCCAGCCAGCCATCGTCGCCGTCCAGCCGGCCAGCCCCTCGCCCAGATCTGTTGAAGCGGCCCTGCCGCCACGCCAGCGGGAAAGCAGCCGCGGATCGCCCGCCGCCATCGCTTTCGCCGCGGTCGCCCGCGCGCCATCGCTCGCCGCTGTCGCGCGCCAATCCACCGTCGCGGCCCTCCCGCACGCCATCGCTCGTCGTCGTGCGGATCGCGCGCGCGCCGAGCGAGACGCCAGACGCCAGCGCCGCGCGCGCCTCCGCCCGCTGCGCCGCGCCCGCCAGCCAGCCCGCCGCGTCGCTGCCGCCGCGCCGCGCCAGCGCACGCCTTCGCCGCTGCCCGCCGCGCCGAGCGCTGCGCGCGCGCTCGCCCCTGCCGTGCATCCGTGCACGTGTGTCGTGCGGCGCTTCGGCAGCGCCTAGCCTGCCGTGCCGGCGCGCAGCCAGCGCCAGACCTGCCGTGCGCTTGCCAGCCAGCTCCAAGCTCGTGTCGCCGTGCGCGTGAGTTCCCGAGCCTAGCTTGTCATTTCTATTGTTTTTAGACTTTTTAGGTATTGACTATTATTGGTTTGTTAGGTTCTGCTTTCGCTAGCTCGGATTGTTCCGCAGCTTAGGATTTGTGTGTAGAAGCCTTCCGAGCAAGGTAAGGATTTCTTCTGGGAGTTGTGTGGGCCTGCGGTATATTTGTGATTGTTGTTTTGTATGCCTGTGTATGTGTAACAGCATGTTTAGCCCTAGGTGCTCTGTTGCAATTCTGGCCGGCATGAACTCTTGTTTTGTTTCTCATGTTAGTCCATGCTAGGTTGTTCCATTCTCGGCATGTTCGATATCTGTTCTTGCTTCGTAGTATCATGCTAGGTTCCTTGTATCTGTTGAGCACATATTGGACTGCATTGTATGATTTGTTATTATTGCTATGATTTAGAGTTCAGGTAGGTAGCATCATCCGGGTCGGATGCATAATGTAACTTGCATCCCCGACAGGGACGTACGAGATGGTACTCCGTCCCTGATCCCGTTAGGGTTTAGCTAACCCTAACGGTGCCCCGCAATCTTGGGTGAGGGTGGCGGTCGTTAAATGCCCCAACAATCGGGATGATGACTTGGCATTGCCTCGTCCCGGCGATCGACACGTCCTCGGCGTGTTCGGCCGTAGCCCTTGATTGCCACCGATAGGGCAAGGACGGCTTCACGGTGTAAGCCTACCACGACCGATTCCTTAGCCTCGGTGTGGTGGTTCAGCCGACATAGTTCACGTGTCCGAGTCTCACACCCTATGTCGGTGACACCGATCCGGAGATTTAGTTAGGGGTGGTGGTGGACATGGGCAACTTGCCACTAGACCCGGCACCCCCATAGTCTGCGCAGAGCACGCGATGCATCCGACGCTCATTACAAATACGATCGGAGAGCTCCTCGGGGTCTTGAGCTAGTGCACCTTTCGTGATCGACGATGAGAGGCAGCCGAGGCCGGACTTGTTTCCCCGTATAGGGCGTATAGTGTGTGGTGGTATTTTTCCGGACTAAGACCCCGAGTTGGCATCCGAGGTCCAAGTGTGGACTTAGCTATGTGCTCCGCTCTGTGTTTATACTCATGGCTTGCATACATTCTTCTAGATGATCTTTTATATCGTATTGTACCACTGTTTGGGGATTCTTCTTGAGTAATTCGTTACTCACCCTTATTTTGTGGTTTTCCACAGTAACCAAAGCGCGAGGCGGGATGGTGAAGGAGGAGGCGTGATCATGGAATCCTGTTGTCATCTCTGACTTTTCTTATGTTATGACTCTTTTCGTTATTTTTCCCCTGAATGCATGTAGCCGGGCACAGAGCCCTAGGATACTTTTCTGAATTATTTGTGGATTCCAGCTTTGTTGAATTTGAGAATGTTTTAAATGTTTTTAATAAAATCTCTCGATCGAGTAAATCTGTTGGAAATGTATTTGTCTGTGAAACAGTGCTTGGAGACAGGGGCGGGTTTGATGAGACTTTATTGTTCTGAATGAATCTTGAATGTTTTGATTTAATGGGAATCCGAAAACTTTATTTGCATCATGTCTTTTCCTTTTAATACATGCATTGGGGTAAAGGCCTATTTAGTGCCCTTTTTGGGTCGGGTCTTTACAAATTCTCTCATGGCTAGAGCACACTCTGCTCAAGAAGTCACACTCTGAGGCGTGCTAGCCTCTAACCCCTCCACTTGGCAACTCAACTGCCTGGGCCAAAGTTGGCCTACGGGTCGTTATTCGTCAATTCGCCAGCATCGTGGTTGTCATTATTCGTATTCCTTGAGATGTTCCTGGTGTGGTGTAACGGCCCAGGTTTTCATCCCGGTCTTCCAGGTATGCCTTAGGGGTATTTTGGTAATTTGATCAGGCCATCAGGGTCGTTTATGTCTTTTTCCAGTTGCTAAAATTATTGGATGGGTTTATGTAGTATTTTTTTAGGCTGTGTGGATGGGTTTGAGAAAGGTTAGATGCAAAAGTAAAAATAAAGAAAAATTGTGTTGCAGCCGGGGTTTGCACCAGGGTGGCCTTGTGTGCTAGAGGAGAGCATTGCCAAGTGAGCCACCAAGTGTTATTGTTACTCTTTCCGCGTCATATCTTAGTTACCCTTGGATCTCTGGAGTTTGGGTGCATTTGGTTAAATGAAAAAGAAATTAGGTTTTTATGTTTTTCTTCTCCAAACTCCATGGCCGCCCAACCTTCTTCTCCCAAGTTCCTTGCCGAGCTTCTTCTTCCCTTGCAGCCCCGAGCGTCGTCCGGCCAGCCGAGCACCGCCCGATGAGAGCGGCCCCGCGCCGGCTACGCCCAGCAGCCCCATCACCGGCAGCCTAGCGGCCGCCCGAGCGGCCCTGCCGGGCCCGAGCCGCCCACCAAAGCACGCCCGACAGCCCACTGCCGCCTGCGCCGCCGCAGCCAGATCGCAAGTCTAGACGCTCATCAGCCGCATCGCGTCGCAACCCAGCCGCACCCGCGCGCCCGTCATTATCCCAGCACGCCCGCGCCCCAGCGCCGTGCCAGCACGCCCATCCGCTCCCCAGCGCCGTGCTAGCGTCAGCCCTGCCGCCAGCGGTGCCCAGCCAGCAGCCCGCCGTCTTTGCTGCCGCGCGTCCCATGTCACCGCGCCGCATGAGTTGATCCTGAGCCGAGTCCTATTTATTTTATTATATTTAGGCCTATGGGTTGTGATTATTATTATTTTTGTTAGGTTCTCGTTAGCTAGCTCGGGATCGATTGCAGCTTAGGATTTTTGTGTGTAGAAGCATCCCGACCAAGGTAAGGATTTCTTACCGGTGTTGTGTGGGCCCTACGATATTATATGTGATTGATGTTTGTATGTTTGTTTGTGTTTATCAGCATGTTTAGCGATAGATGTTCTATTCTGAATTCCCGACTGGCATGATTCCTTATGTTGTTTCTCATGTTAGTCCATGCTAGGTTGTTCCGTTCTGGCATGCTCGTATCTGTTCTTGTTTCGGAGTATCATGCTAGGTTTGATGTATCTGTTGAGCACGTATTGGATTGTATTGGATTGTATGTTATTGATATGATAGGTTCAAGTGTAGGTAGGTAGCATCATCCGGGCCCGAATGCATAAAGTATCTTGCATCCATGGCAGGGAAGCACGAGGTAATACTCCATCCCTGGACCCTGTTAGGGTTTAGCTAACCCTACCGGTAGGCCCTGCAATCTTGGGTGAGGGTGGTATTCTGCGCGATGCCCCAACGGTCGGGATGATGACTTGGCAATGCCTAGTCCCCGGCAGCCGGCACGTCCTCATCGTGTTCGGAAGTAGCCCTTGATTGCCACCTGTTAGGGCAAGGACAGCTTCCTGGTGTAAGCCTACCACGACCGATTCCTTAGCCTCACGTACGGTGGTTCAGGCTGACATAGTTCACGTGTCTAGGTCACCCCTATGTCAGTGACACCGATCCAGAGATTTAGTTAGGCATGGTGACTGGATCTGGGCACCTTGCCACTAGACCTGGCAACCCCCAGAGTCTGCGGTAGCATGCGGTGCGGCGCTTACGCTCATTACAAAGACCGATCGGAGAGCTCCTCGAGATTGTGAGCCGCTGCACCTTTCGTATTGACGATGAGATGTGCCGAGGCCGAGACTTGTTTCTCGTATAGGGCGTATTGTGTGGTGGTTTTTCCGGACTAAGACCCTGAGTTGGCATCCGAGGTTTGTAAGTGGATTTAAGCTATGTGCTCTATTCTGTGTTTATATTCATAGCTTGCATATCTTTCGGCTAGATGACCATGTATATCGTATTGTACCCCGGTTGGGGATTCTTACTGAGTAATTCGTTACTCACCCTTATTTTGTGGTTTTCCACAGGTAACCAAGGGGCGAGACAGGATGGCTGAAGGAGGAGCTGTGATCATGGGAACCTGCTGTCATCTCTAACTTTTTTTTTTTTATATTATGACTCTTGTCTTTTTATTTCCCCTGAATGCATGTAGTCGGGCACGGAGCCCTAGGATGTTTTCTCAATGTTTTGTGGATTCCAGCATTGATGTATCTGAGAAGGTTTTTAATGATTTTTAATAAATCTCTGATCAGAGTAAACTTTTGGAAAAGTATTTGTCTTGAAATAGGTGCTTGGAGACAGGGGCAGGTTTCAGGAAACTGTTTTGATTTCTGATTGAATGCTGAATGTTTTAATTTTAATTGGAATCCGAAATCATATTTGTATATTGTCCTTACTTTGAATGCATGCATTGGGGTAAAGGCCCATTTAGAGCCCCTTTCGGGTCGGGTCTTTACAGTTGGTATCAAAGCTCAGAGTCATAGATTCTGTAGACTGACCTTTTGTTGTAGGTCATTTTCCCTATGCTCACCAGCACTCCGACAGTCATCAGGGACGCCTAAGTTTATTGTTTTTAGAAAAGGGCTAAGAATTTACAATACTTTCCATCTAGTGTATGCCTTGTTTAGTGTTGTGGAGCGGAGACGAGCAGGTTCTAACTCGTTGTTGGTTTGGGTCCTGAGCACCATCATGCCAACTTCCCGCAGTGTATGTAAAGACCCGACCCAAAAGGGGCTCTAAATGGGCCTTTACCCCAATGCATGTAGTGAAAATAAAAGACATTATGAAAAATACATTTGGATCCCAAGTAAAAATGCAAAAACATTCAACAACCAAAACATACATTTCTAAAAGCATACTCGATCGTAGATTTATTTAAACCATTAAAACAATCCACAAGTGCAAATATGCTGGAATCCATAAAACGTAAGAAAACATCCTGGGGCTCTGTGCCCGTCTACATGCATTCAGGGGAAATAACAAAAGTCAAGAGTCATGATAAAATAAAATAGTCGAGATGACAGCGGCGATTCCATGATCACGGCTCCTCCTTGACCATCCTGTCTCCCGCCTTGATTACCTCGTGGAAAGCCACGAGAATAAGGGTGAGTAACGAATTACCCAAGAAGAATCCCCAACCGGGTACAATACGATATACATGATCATCTAGAAGAATGTATGCAAGCTATGAGTACAAACACAGAGCGGAGCACATAGCTAAGTCCACACTTGGACCTCGGATGCCAACTCGTGGTCTTAGTCCGGAAATACCACAACACACTAAACGCGCTATACGGGAACAAGTCCCGGCCTCGGCCTGTCTCTCTCGTCGACATACGAAAGGTGCACTCGCTCAAGATCCCGAGGAGCTCTCGATCGGCGCTGTAATGAGCGTAAGCGCGCACCGCATGCTACCGCAAACTCGGGGTGCCGGGTCTGGTGGCAAGTCGCCCGTGTTCATCACCATGCCTAACTAAATCTCTCGATCGTGTCACCGGCACATAGGGTGTGAGACTGGACACGTGAACTATGTCACTGTACCACCGCACTGAGAGGCTAAGGAACCGGCCGTGGTAGGCTTACACCAGAAGCGGTCCTTGCCCTAACAGTGGCAATCAAGGGCTACGGCCGAACACGCCGAGGACGTGCCGATCGCCGGGACGAGGCAATGCCAAGTCATCATCCCGACCGTTGGGGCATTTAACGATCGCCACCCTCACCCAAGATTGCGGGGCCACCGTTAGGGTTAGCTAAACCCTAACGGGATCGGGACGAGTACCATCTCGTGCGTCCTCGTCGGGGATGCAAGTTACGTTATGCATCCGGCCCGATGATGCTACCTACTTGAACTCTAAACCATAACAATAATAACAATTCATTCAATGCGATCCAATACGTGCTCAACAGATACAAGGAACCTAGCATGATACTACGGCAAGAACGAGATATCGAACATGCGAGAATGGAACAACCTAGCATGGGCTAACATGAGAAACAATACAAGAGTTCATGCGATCGAATTCGAAATGAGCACCTAGGCTAAACATGCTAATAATCATACACGAGCATACAAAACAACTATCACAAATATACCGCGGGGCCCACACAACTCCGTAAGAAATCCTTACCTTGGTCGAGAGGCTTCTACACACAAATCTAAGTCTGCGGAACAATCCCGAGCTAGCGGCGGGAACCTAACAAACCAACAATAATCAGCATCTAAAATGTCTAAACAACAATAGAACGACAAGCTCGGCTCAAAGGGAACTCACGCGCACGACGACGACACGAGCTTGGAGCCGGCAGCCGGCGGGCGCTGGCCGCTACCGCACGCACGGCAGCAGCTGTGCGCTACTTGCCGCGGCCGGCACGGCCCGGCAGGACGCACGCAGCGGGCGAGCGTCTGAGCGGCGCCGCTGGCCGGGCGGGCGGGCGTGCGATCGCGAGACACGGCGAGCGGCTTCAGCGAGGCGCACGCCGCGCGCGTCTGTCTGAAAGCGCGCGCGCGGCGCGGCGTGCGATGCGGACACGGGCGAGCAGCTCGGCGAGGACGCCGCTGGCGCGCGGCGAGGACCTCTGGCGTCACGGCGATCGGCGCGAGGACGAGCGACGATCTGGGCTTTCTGCCTTTGCGCGCGATCCGGCGTCTTGGTTTGACCAGCTGGGCGTCGCGACGACGAGCGATCTGTCTTCTTTGGACGAACGGCAAGGCTGCTAGGCGGATCTGGCGTCTGGCGGTGCTGGTTCGACAGATCTGGGCGTCTGCGAGGCTGGGCTGGTTCGACAGATCTGGGCGTCTGAGTGGTCGGCGATGATGGTCGCTCCTCTCGGTGGGCAGCAACCAACACAAACACACACACACTCTACATCTTACCTTCGGCCAAACATCAAAAACCAAATGAGGAGATGAAGAGGATGAAGACTTACCGGAATGATGATGATCGAACCCAAGGAGATGCAAGGGAAGAAGAATTCGGCAAGGCAATGGAGAGGAGAGCTTGTGCGGCCAAGAGGAGTTTTGAGAAGAAAGATGGAATAACCTAATTCTATTTCATTTAACCAAATGCACCAAAACTCCAAAATCCAAGGTTAATTAAGATGTGATGCAGAAAAGAGTAACAAGAGCACCTAATGTAACGACCTGTGTTTTTCTTCCCGGTCTTCCGGTATGCCCTAGGGGTAATTTGGTAATTTGGTCGGGCCGTCATGGTCGTTTGTGTCTTTTCCACTACTAAAATTATTGGTTGGTTTTTGTAGGTTTTTGAGAGGTTTGTGGTTTGGTTTGAGCAAGGTTTGTTGCAAAAGTAAAAATAAAGGAAATTGTCTTTGCAGTAGGGGTTTGAACCCTGGTCTCTGGGAAGCTTGTAGAGAGGTGTGCCAAATGAGCCATTAGGTGCTCTTGTTGGTCTTTCTGCATCACATCTTAGTTAACCTTGGATTTTTGGAGTTTTGGTGCATTTGGTTAAATGAAATAGAAATAGGTTATTTCATCTCCTTCTCCAAAACATCTCTTGGCCGCCCAAGCTCTCCATCTCCATAGCCTTGCCGAGTTCTTCATCCTTGCATCTCCTTGGGTTCGATCATCATCATTCCGGTAAGTCTTCGTCTTCTTCATCTTCTCATTTGGGTGTTGTTGGCGAATGTAAGAAAAAGGGTTGTGTGTGTGTGGGTGTTGTGCGGCCCGGCCGAGGAGGAAGCGACCATCATCCCGGCCATTTCGCGCACGCCCGGATCGGCCGAAGCCAGCCACATCGCCACGCCCGGATCGGCCGAGCCAGCCACCACCGCCATGCCCGGATCGGCCGAGCCAGCTGCCGCCGCGCCCGGATCGGCCGAGCGCCACCATCGCCGCGCCCGGATCGGTCGAGCAGCCACGCCCACGCCCGAGACTGTTATCGCAAGCGGCCTCGCCCGTTCGCCCAAGGCGAATCGCCCGATCGCTCGCCACGCCCTCGCCGTGTCCGCTTGCCGAAGCTGCTCGCCAGCGCGCCGCTCGCGAGCGTTCGCCGCGCGCTTCCCGCTGACGCCGCGCCCGCGCGCCGCCGTCGAGCGCTTCGCCGCGCGCGTCGTGTCCACTGCTTAGTGCCACGTGCAGCGCGCAGCCAGCGCGTGTCCGTGCCGTGCCGGTAGCGCAACCAGCGCGTGTCCACTGCCGTGCGGCGTGCGCAGCGGCGCCTCCCGACCTTGCGAGCGAGCGACGCCAAAGACCCCAAGCTCGTGTCGTCGCGCGTGAGTTCCCGAGCCGAGCTTGCTGTTCTATTGTTGTTTAGATATTTTAGATCACGATTATTGTTGGTTTGCTAGGTTCCCGCTCGCTAGCTCGGGATTGTTCCGCAGCTTAGGATTTGTGTGTAAAAGTCTTCCGACCAAGGTAAGGATTTCTTACCGGGTTGTGTGGACCACTGCAGTATATTTGTGATTGTTGTTTTGTATGCTGTGTATGTTTACTAGCATGTTTAGCCTAGGTGCTCTGTGCAATTCTGATGGCATGAACTCTTGTATTGTTTCTCATGTTAGCCCATGCTAGGTTGTTCTATTCTAGCATGTTCGATATCCATTCTTGCTTCGTAGTATCATGCTAGGTTCTTTGTATCCGATGAGCACGTATTGGACCGCATTGATTGAATCGTTATTATTGTTAAGGTTTAGAATTGAGGTAGATAGAATCATCCGGCCCGATGCATAAAGTATCTTGCATCTATGGCAAGGACGTTCGAGACATTCTCCGTCCTTGGACCCCGTGAGGGATTAGCTATCCCAACCGGTAGGCCACCGCAATCTTGGGTGAGGGTGGCGATCGTTAAATGCCCCAACGGTCGGGATGATGACTTGGCATTGCCTCGCCCCCTAGCGATCGACACGTCCTCGGCGTGTTCGGCCGTAGCCCTTGATTGCCACTGTTAGGGCAAGGACCGCTTCTGGTGTAAGCCTACCACGGCCGGTTCCTTTAGCCTCGGTGCGGTGGTACAGTGACATAGTTCACGTGTCGTGTCTCACACCCTATGTCGGTGACACCGATCCGGAGATTTAGTTAGGCATGGTGGTCAACACGGGCGGCTTGCCACTAGACCCGGCACCCCGAGTTTGCGGTGGCATGCGGTGCGCGCTTACGCTCATTACAAACGCCGGTGGAGAGCTCCTCGGGATCTTGAGCGATGCACCTTTCGTATCGATGATGAGACAGCCGAGGCGGGACTTGTTCCCGTATAGTGCGTTTAGTGTGTTGTGGTATTTTCCGACTAAGACCACGAGATGGCATCCGAGGTCCAAGTGTGGACTTAGCTATGTGCTCCGCTCTGTGTTTGTTCTCATAGCTTGCATACATTCTTCTAGATGATCATGTATATCGTATTGTACCCCTGGTTGGGGATTCTTCTTTGGTAATTCGTTACTCACCCTTATTTTGTGGTTTTCCACAGGTAGTAATCAAGGCGGGAGACAGGATGGTGAAGGAGGAGCTATGATCATGGAACCTCGCTTGTCATCTCTGATTGTTTTATTTTAATTATCATGACTCTTCACTTTTTGTTATTTCCCCAATGCATGTAGACAGACACAGAGCCCTGTGATGTTTTCTTACGTTTTATGGATTCCAAACATATTGGTACTTGTGGATTGTTTTAATGGTTTAAATAAATCTCACGATCGAGTGTGCTTTTAGAAATGTATGTTTTGGTTGTTGAATGTTTCTTTTTACTTGGAATCCAAAATGTATTTTTCATAATGTCTTTTATTTTCACTACATGCATTGGGGTAAAGGCCCATTTAGAGCCCCTTTTAGGTCGGGTCTTTACTGATTGGTATCGAGCTCGAGTCATAGATTCTGTAGACTCGACCTTTTGTTGTAGGTCGTTTTCCATGATCATCAAGACTCAGACGGTCATCAGTACGCCTAGATTTATTGTTTTAGAAAGGAAAAGGGTTAAGAATTTACAATACCTATCATCTAGTGTATGCCTTGTTTGGTGTTGTGGAATGGTGACAAGTGAGTTTTGATTCGTTGTTGGTTTGGATGTAGATCGCCAACATGCGATCCGTCACCGGAGAGGAGGTTCGAGAGCGGTCGAGGTATCGGGATCGGATCGTCTGCGCAGGACATCGTCCCAAAGCCGACATCGATGGCATTCCACCAGCCGGCTCCTCTGTTACGCGCTAGGCGGGCGTTGAGGCGATCGAGCGCCGTGAGAGCGCTCCTGGAGCGAGTTTGCTTTGAGTCTATGAGGGCTTTTATGGTCGGCATGTTGAGTGACCAGAGGGGCGAGAGACCTGGCCTTGTTGGCGCTGCAGCGGTGGGAAGAGTCCCGAGCCCAGATCGAGCGGTGACTCGATTGGTTCAAAGTGAGCTCGAGAGCACCTCGGCTCCACGAGGAGCAAGTAGCCCCAGAGGCAGATATGGCGAGGGTGCCGAGGAATTGGGTAGGTGGTGAAGGATTTTTGTGAAGTGGAAGCTTTGAGAAGTTTGATGCCACCGGTGATGCGTTAGCGGCGGCCAGTGGATTGCCCATTTGGAGTACACCTTCCTCGATCATGGTGTGCCCCGATATTCGAGAGGCCGAGATGTGCGGCTCATGTGCTAGGAGGCACAATGAGATGGTGGTGGGAGTCCACCTTGAGCGAGAGACCAGGTGGGTCTCCACCCGCTACTTGGGAGTTCTTCAAGGCCGAGTTCAAGGTAAAGTTCATCGGTGATGAGGCTCGGGAGAAGATGGTGGAGCTCTTCCGAACACAAGCAGGTTCACGATTCCATTGAGAATATGAGCGCAAGTTCTCGAGAGTATGGATATTTTGCTCCTCGCCTGATTGCCACCCCTGAGTGAAGATTCGGAAGTTCATATCCGGATTGAGGCGTGTGTTTCCCGAGATGTCGTGGCTCGGGCCCCGACACTTATGCTAGGGTCATCCCGATTAGCCACGATCTATAATGGGAAGTATCCTGCTGAGCGGGTTGTTGCCGCTCTGTTCAGCGTCTGTCCCAGCACCAGTGTAGGGCGAAAGAGGAAGTTTGACTTTCGAGGCGGCGGCGCCGCCAAGGGCGATTCGGAAGCAGAGACCGGAGAGCTCCATCCGTTTCACTCCAACAGCGAGGAGGACCCGGCGCTTTCCGCTTGTGCTACTTGTGGGAAAGTCCACGCCGGAGCTTGTCGGCTGGACCTAGATTGTGCTACCGTTGTGGTAGAGAGGGCACATGGCCCGTTTTGTGATCCCCCGGCTATGGCAGCTCGGCCAATAAGCAGCGGCGAGTCGAGTGTTTGCTACGACCCGTCGAGGCCGAGCGTCACGGATGCGCGCAGTGGCGATGCGCTTCTTGTTTTAGATCAACTGCGCATTTGTCTTGTTTGATTCTCGGTTCCACGCATTCATTTGTATCTGTGTTGTTTGCTTTGAGCATGCTAAGTTAAGACTAGAGCCTCTAGGTTTTGAGTTATCTGTTGCAACTCCTTCCGGGAGTTAGTATGTTGGCTAGAGATAAGATTAAGGATGGCCGGATCGAGATATCCGGAGAGTTGCTTGTGGCTACGCTCATAGTTACGCCTATGAGCGGTTTTGATGTGATTCTTGGTATGGAGTGGTTAGTCGCTAACCACGCGTTGATTGACCGCCACCGGAAGAAGTAGTGTTCAGCCGCCAGGTCGGCCCGACTTTAAGTTTCGTGGAGTCCAGGTGGAGTTTGCCCGCCGATGGTGTCACCGTGAAAGCTCGTCGTTTGCTAGCTCATGGAGCTTGGGGCTATCTAGCCAAGTTGTGCAGGAAGAGCCGCCTCGGCTATCCTGTCGATCAGTGCCATGTCGTGCAAGAGTTCGCGGATGTGTTTCTGAGGAGTTACTGGGTTGCCCCAAAGAGAGAGGTTGACTTCAATATTGAGCTCGAGCCGAGGACCCTCCCTATCTCGAAGGCTCCGTATCGCATGGCGCCAGTGAGTTAAAGGAATCAAGATTCGATTGCAGGAGATGTTAGACCGAGGGTTCATCCGCCCAAGTGTGTCCCCCGTGGGGAGCACCCGATTCTGTTGTGAAAAAGAAGGATGGTTCTATGCGCTTATGTATTGATTACGCGAGCTTAATAAGGTGACATGAAGAATAAGTATCCGTTGCCCGCATATCGATGATTTGTTCGATCGGCTTCGTGGAGCTTCGTGTTCTCCAAGATAGATCTCGAGATCCGGTTACCATCGATTGCGGATCGGGGATGCCGACATTCCTAAGACGACTTTGTGTCGGATATGGTCACTATGAGTTTGTGGTTATGTCGTTTGGATTGACCAATGCCCCAGCCGCGTTCATGGACATGATGGATAGGGTGTTCAAATCATTTTTGGGCAAATTCGTCATCGTGTTCATTGACGATATTCCCGATTTATTCGAGGTCTAAAGAAGACCATGCAGAGCATTTGAGACGAGTATTGGCAGGCTTTGAGGAAAACCACTTTATGCGAAGTTTTCCAAATGTGATTTCTGGTTGGAGCGGTGGCCTTCCTAGGCCACGTGGTTTCGAGAGATGGTATAGCCGTGGACCCCGCGAAGATTGAGGCCGTGAGTTCATGGGCCAAGCCGACTTCCGATTGCTTTAGATTCGCGACTTTCTGGGTTTGGCGAGTTACTACCGCTCGGTTCGTCAAGAACTTTTCTCTTTAGCCTCACCCCTCACTCGTCCGACGAGGAAGGGTGTCGAGTTTGTTTGGGACAAAGAGTGTGTGATGAGAGCTTTGCCGTGCTCAAGCGTAGTTTGACTTCAAAGCACTGTTGGCGATCCGGAGAGGGACAGTGGTTTCGTGGTCTACAAAGTGATGCTTCCAAGTTTGGATTAGGTTGTGTGTTGATGCAAAGACGGGAAGGTCATTGCCTATGCTTCCCGTCACCAAGCCGTAAGAGCGAGAACTACCCGACTCATGATATGGAGTTGGCGTGAGTGGTGTTTGCACTCAAGATTTGGAGGCATTACTGTATGGTGAGCGGATTCGGATGTTTACCGATCACGAGCCTCAAGTATCTGCTTACTCGGAAGGAGTTGAATATGAGGCGAGAGGAGATGGTTAGAGTTGGTAAAGGATTATGGCTCATGAGATTTTGTACCATCCGGTAAAGCCAATGTAGTGGCCGATGCTTTGAGCGAAAAGACGTCGCACTCTGCGGCGTTGTTGAGTTCCCAGCCAGTTTGCGAGAGAGAGTTCGAGCGGGCCGAGGTTGCGATGTTGTTGGGAGAGGTTACCGCCGGAGTAGCTCGATTGACTGCTGTTGCCGATTCGATTGTGCGGATTATAGACAGCCGGTTGGGTGACCCCGCACTTAAGAGATTGGTTGTGAGTTAGTCTTGACGGTGACTTTGACTTTGTATATTCACCGGACAATGGGTTGTCTTATAGAGGCCAGGTTGTGTGTTCCTGACATTGCGAGTTTGCGAGCGAGTTGCTCTCTGAGGCCCACTGTTCCCCTTTTGCTTGGCACCCCGGGGTACCAAGATGTATCGAGACCTTAGCGGACTTTCGGTGGATGGGAATGAAGAGAGATGTGGCGAGTTTGTCGGCCGGTGTCTCACTTGTCGGCAAGTGAAGGCACCCAGCAGAGGCCACTGGTTTGTTGCAACCACCGAGTGTACCCGATGGAAATGGGAAGAGATCTCTATGGACTTTATATCTGGTTTGCCAAGGACTCAGAGGAAGTTCTCTCGATTTGGGTGATAGTCGACCGCTTGACCAAGAGCGCACACTTCATTCCCGGTAGAGACACTTATACCGTGGAGCAATGAAGCGCGCACTGTTTTTGGAGCGAGATCATCCGTTATCATGGTGTACCGGTGAGGATTGTGTCCGATCGTGACTCGCGGTTCACTTCTCGTTTGCGAGAGCGCCCAGAAGGTTTGGGCACAGTGCGATTTCAAGATGACTTTTCACCCTCGGACGGATGGTCGATGAGAGAGTGAATCAGATTCTCGAGGATATGTTGAGGGCTTGTGTGTTGGATTTCCCGTGCGATTGGGACCGATGATCTGTACTTGATGGAGTTTGCCTATAACAACGATTACCAATCGGCGATCGATGGCTCCATTCGAGGCATTGTATGGTAAGCGTTGTCGGTCCCCCGTGTTCGGGAAGAGGTGGGTGATAGATGTGTTGGGTCCCGAGTTACTGCAGATTGACCAATGGCGCAGTCGCGAGAAGATTAGAGCTCGTATGTTGACAGCTCGGGCAGAGCGAGAAGAGTTACGCCGATGTTCGGCGTCGAGATTTGGAGTTTGAGGTTGGTCGGCATGTGTTCCTTAAGGTTGCTCCGATGCGAGGTGTTACGAGGTTTGGTAAGCGTGGGAAGTTGAGTCCCCGTTTTGTTGGTCCATTTGAGATCCTAGAGAGGATTGGCGAGTTGCTTACCCGGTTAGCCCTACCTCCGTCACTATCAGCGGTGCATAGTGTTTTCCATGTATCGATGTTGAGGCAAGTATGTGCCGGACCGTCACACATTGTGGACTTTGAGCCTTTGCAAATTGAATGAGGATTTGAACTTCGAGGAGAAGCCGGTGAGGATCCTTGCCTTTGAGACCAAGACGTTGCGTAATCGCGAGATTCGTTTAGTAAAGGTTCGATGGAGGAGTCGGGATTCTCGAGGAGGCCACTTGGGAGCGGAAAGACGAGATGAGGTTGCATTACCCTCGAAATGCATTTGTCTTAAGGACTTTCGAGGACGAAAGTCATAAAAAGGAGGGAATATTGTAACGACGACCGGGTTTTTCTTCCCGGTCTTCCGTATGCCCTAGGGGTAATTTGGTAATTTGGTCGGGCCGTCATGGTCGCGTTTGTGTCTTTTCCAGCTACTAAAATTATTGGTTGGTTTTTGTAGGTTTTGGAGGGGTTTGTGGTTTGGTTTGAGCAAGGTTTGTTGCAAAAGTAAAAATAAAGGAAATTGTCTTTGCAGTAGGGTTTGAACCCTGGTCTCTGGGAAGCTTGTAGAGAGGTGTGCCAAATGAGCCATTAGGTGCTCTTGTTGGTCTTTCTGCATCACATCTTAGTTAACCTTGGATTTTGGAGTTTTGGTGCATTTGGTTAAATGAAATAGAAATAGGTTATTTCATCTCCTTCTCCAAAACATCTCTTGGCCGCCCAAGCTCTCCATCTCCATAGCCTTGCCGAGTTCTTCATCCTTGCATCTCCTTGGGTTCGATCATCATCATTCCGGGTAAGTCTTCGTCTTCTTCATCTTCTCATTTGGGTGTTGTTGGCGAATGTAAGAAAAAGGGTTGTGTGTGTGTGTGTGTTGTGCAAATGTAGAGGAGCAGACCATCATCCCAGCCCGGCTCGCCAGACGCCCAGATCGGCCGGAGCCACTACATCGCGACGCCCGGATCGGCCGAGCCGACCACATCGCGACGCCCGGATCGGCCGAGCCAGCCACTATCGCCGCGCCGGACGGCCGAGCCAGCCACTGTCGCCGCGCCGGATCGGTCGAGCCACCTGCGCAGCACGCCCGGACTGTTATCAGCGGCCTCGCCGTTCGCCAAGCAGAAGATCGCCCGATCGCTCGCGCGCCCTCGCCGTGTCCGCTTGCCGAAGCCGCCAGCAGCGCTGGGCCGCTCGAGCGTTCGCCCGCGCGCCTTCGCCCGAGCGCTGGCGCCGCGGCTTTCGTCGAGACTACGCTCGCCAGCCGCGTGTGTCCACTGCCGTGCCCGTGTAGCGCGGCCGGTGCATGTGTCCGTCTGCCGTGCGCCAGCGCAACCAACGCGCGTGTCCTGCCGCCGCCCGCAAACAAGGCCAGCGCCCGACCTTTGCCGAGCGGCTTGCCAAGCTGCCCCAAGCTCGTGTCGTCGCGCGCGTGAGTTCCCTGAGCCGAGCTTGCTGTTCTATTGTTGTTTAGATATTTTAGATCATC
The DNA here is from genome assembly GCA_036507275.1 of Sicyos edulis. Taxonomy (NCBI): domain Eukaryota; kingdom Viridiplantae; phylum Streptophyta; class Magnoliopsida; order Cucurbitales; family Cucurbitaceae; genus Sicyos; species Sicyos edulis. The sequence goes on from CM071847.1 coordinate 15,948,675, forward strand.
GATTATTGTTGGTTTGCTAGGTTCCCGCTCGCTAGCTCGGGATTGTTCCGCAGACTTAGGATTTGTGTGTAAAGTCTTCCGACCAAGGTAAGGATTTCTTACCGGGGTTGTGTGGACCTCTGCGGTATATTTGTGATTGTTGTTTTGTATGCTGTGTATGTTTACTAGCATGTTTAGCCTAGGTGCTCTGTTACAATTCTGATCGCATGAACTCTTGTATTGTTTCTCATGTTAGCCCATGCTAGGTTGTTCTATTCTAGCATGTTCGATATCTCGTTCTTGCTTCGTAGTATCATGCTAGGTTCTTTGTATCCGATGAGCACGTATTGGACCGCATTGATTGAATCGTTATTATTGTTAAGGTTTAGAATTGAGGTAGATAGAATCATCCGCCCGATGCATAAAGTATCTTGCATCTATGGCAAGGACGTTCGAGAGACGATTCTCCGTCCTTGGACCCCGTGAGGGATTAGCTATCCCAACCTAGTAGGCCCCGCAATCTTGGGTGAGGGTGGCGGTCGTTAAATGCCCCAACGGTCGGGATGATGACTTGGCATTGCCTCGTCCCTCGGCGATCGACACGTCCTCGCCGTGTTCGGCCGTAGCCCTTGATTGCCACTGTTAGGGCAAGGACCGCTTCTGGTGTAAGCCTACCACGACCGGTTCCTTAGCCTCAAAGTGCGGTGGTACAGTGACATAGTTCACGTGTCCGTGTCTCACACCCCTATGTCGGTGACACCGATCCGGAGATTTAGTTAGGCATGGTGATCGAACACAGGCGGCTTGCCACTAGACCCGCACCCCCGAGTTTGCGGTAGCATGCGGTGCGCGCTTACGCTCATTACACGCGCGCGTGGAGAGCTCCTCGGGATCTTGAGCGATGCACCTTTCAGACGGCGATGAGCAGCCGAGGCCGGACTTGTTCCCGTATAGTGCGTTTAGTGTGTTGTGGTATTTTCCTGGACTAAGACCACGAGATGGCATCCGAGGTCCAAGTGTGGACTTAGCTATGTGCTCCGCTCTGTGTTTGTTCTCATAGCTTGCATACATTCTTCTAGATGATCATGTATATCGTATTGTACCCCGGTTGGGGATTCTTCTTGGGGTAATTCGTTACTCACCCTTATTCGTGGTTTTCCACAGGTAATCAAGGCGAGACAGGATGGTGAAGGAGGAGCTATGATCATGGAACTGCTCTTGTCATCTCTGATTGTTTTATTTTAATTATCATGACTCTTCACTTTTTATTATTTCCCGAATGCATGTAGACGGACACAGAGCCCGTGGATGTTTTCTTACGTTTTATGGATTCCAAAGATATTGGTACTTGTGGATTGTTTTAATGGTTTAAATAAATCTCTGATCAGTGTGCTTTTAGAAATGTATGTTTTGGTTGTTGAATGTTTCTGCTTTTACTTGGAATCAAAATGTATTTTTTTATAATGTCTTTTATTTTCACTACATGCATTGGGGTAAAGGCCCATTTAGAGCCCCTTTTGGGTGCCTTTACAGATTGGTATCGAGAGCTCGTAGTCATAGATTCTCAGAGATCGACCTTTTGTTGTAGGTCGTTTTCCATGATCATCAAGACTCAAGACGATCATCAGTACGCCTAGATTTATTGTTTTAGAAAGGAAAAGGGTTAAGAATTTACAATACCTATCATCTAGTGTATGCCTTGTTTGGTGTTGTGGAATGGTGACAGAGTGTGTTTTGATTCGTTGTTGGTTTGGATGTAGATCGCCAAATGCGATCCATCCGTCATCGGAGAGGAGGTTCGAGAGCGTGTCGAGGTATCGTGATCGGATCGATCTGCGAGGACATCGTCCCAAGCGACATCGATGGCATTCCACCGGTAGCTCCTCCCGTTACGCCTAGAGCGGGCGTTGAGGCGATCGAGCGCCGTGAGATCGCTCTGGGAGCAGAGTTTGCTTGAGTCTATGAGGGTTTTTATGGTCGGCATGTTGAGTGACCAGAGGGCGAGACCTGGCCTTGTTGGCGTGCAGCGGGGAAGAGTCCCGAGCCCGGATCGAGCAAAATTGACTCGATTGGTTCAAAGTGAGCTCGAGAGCACCTCCACTCCACAGAGCAAGTAGCCCCAGAGGCGATATGGCGAGAGGTGCCGAGGAATTGGGTAGGTGGTGAAGGATTTTGTGTGAAGTGGAAGCTCGAGAAGTTTGATGCCACCGGTGATGCGTTAGCGGCGGCCAGTGGATTGCCCATTTGGAGTACACCTTCCCGATCATGGTGTGCCCCGATATTCGAGGCCGAGATGTGCGGCTCATGTGCTAGGAGGCACAAATGAGATGGTGGTGGGAGTCCACCTTGAGCGAGAGACCACCGGTCTCCACCCGCTACTTGGGAGTTCTTCAAGGCCGAGTTCAAGGTAAAGTTCATCGGTGATGAGGCTCGGGAGAAGATGGTGGAGCTCTTCCGAACCTCGAAGCGAGGTTCTCGATTCCATTGAGGAATATGAGCGCAAGTTCTCGAGTATGGATATTTTGCTCCTCGATTGATTGCCACCCGGAGTGAAGATTCGGAAGTTCATATCTGGATTGAGGCGAGGTGTTTCCCGAGATGTCGAGGCTCGTGCCCCGACACTTATGCTAGGGCTGTTCGATTAGCCACGATCTATAATGGGAAGTATCCTGCTGAGCGGGTTGTTGCCGCTCTGTTCAGCGTCTGTCCCAAAGCAATTGTGGGGCGAAGAGGAAGTTTGACTTTTCGGGAGGCGGCCGGCGCGCCAAAAGCGATTCGAAACAGAGATCGGCGGAGAGCTCCAAATCCGTTCCAGCCCAGCAGCGAGGGAGGACCCGTGCGCTTTCCCGCTTGTGCTACTTGTGGGAAAGTCCACGCCGGAGCTTGTCGGCTGGACCTAGATTGTGCTACCGTTGTGGTAGAGAGGGGCACATGGCCCGTTTTGTGATCGACCCGGCTATGGCGGCTCGGCCAATGCAGCAGCGGTCGAGTGTTTGCTACGACCCGTCGGGGCCCGAGTGCGGATGCCGCTGCGTGGCGGTGCGCTTCTTGTTTTAGATCACCGCGCATTTGTCTTGTTTGATTCTCGGTTCCACGCATTCATTTGTATCTGTGTTGTTTCTTGAGCATGCTAAGTTAAGACTAGAGCCTCTAGGTTTTGAGTTATCTGTTGCAACTCCTTCCGAGTTAGTATGTTGGCTAGAGATAAGATTAAGGATGGCCGGATCGAGATATCCGGAGAGTTGCTTGTGGCTACGCTCATAGTTCCGCCTATGAGCGGTTTTGATGTGATTCTTGGTATGGAGTGGTTAGTCGCTAACCACGCGTTGATTGACCGCCACCGGAAAGAAGTAGTGTTCGGGCCGCCAGTCGGCCCAGCTTTAAGTTTCGTGGAGTCCAGGTGGAGTTTGCCCGCCGATGGTGTCACCGTGAAAGCTCGTCGTTTGCTAGCTCATGGAGCTTGGGGCTATCTAGCCAAGTTGTGCGGGAAGAGCCGCCCCTCGCCGTCTGTCGATCAGTGCCGGCCGTGCAAGAGTTCGCGGATGTGTTTCCCGAGGAGTTACCGGTTGCCCCCAAAGAGAGAGGTTGACTTCAATATTGAGCTCGAGCCGTGGACCCTCCCTATCTCGAAGGCTCCGTGACGCATGGCGCCAATGAGAGTTAAAGGAACGAAGATTCAATTCACAGGAGATGTTAGACCGAGGGTTCATCCGTCCAAGTGTGTCCCCGTGGGGAGCACCGATTCTGTTTGTGAAAAAGAAGGATGGTTCTATGCGCTTATGTATTGATTACCGCGAGCTTATTAAGGTGACAGTGAAGAATAAGTATCCGCGTCCCGTGTATCGATGATTTGTTCGATCGCCTTCGGAGAGCTTCGTGTTCTCCAAGATAGATCTCGAGATCCGGTTACCATCGGCCATGCGGATCGTGGGATGCCGACATTCCTAAGACGACTTTCGTGTCCGGATATGGTCACTATGAGTTTGTGGTTATGTCGTTTGGATTGACCAATGCCCCAGTACCGTTCATGGACATGATGGATAGGGTGTTCAAATCATTTTTGGACAACTTCGTCATCGTGTTCATTGACGATATTCTCGATTTATTCGAGGTCTAAAGAAGACCATGCAGAGCATTTGAGACGAGTATTGGCACTTTGAGGGAAAACCACTTTATGCGAAGTTTTCCAAATGTGATTTCTGGTTGGAGCGGTGGCCTTCCTAGGCCACGTGGTTTCGAGAGATGGTATAGCCGTGGACCCCGCGAAGATTGAGGCCGTGAGTTCATGGGCCAAGCCGACTTCGATTGCCGAGATTCGCAGCTTTACTGGTTTGGCGGTGTTACTACCGTCGGTTCGTCAAGGACTTTTCGCTTTAGCCTCGCCCCTCACTCGTCCGACGAGGAAGGGTGTCGAGTTTGTTTGGGACAAAGCAGTGTGATGAGAGCTTTGCCAGCTCAAGCGTAGTTTGACTTCAAAGACTGTTGGCGATCCCGGAGGGGACAGTGGTTTCGTGGTCTACAAAGTGATGCTTCCAAGTTTGGATTAGGTTGTGTGTTGATGCAAAGACGGAAGGTCATTGCCTATGCTTCCGTCACCAAGCCGTATGAGCGTAAACTACCCGACTCATGATATGGAGTTGGCGTGAGTGGTGTTTGCAATCCGAAGATTTGGAGGCATTACCGTATGGTGAGCGGATTCGAGATGTTTACCGATCACCGAGCCTCAAGTATCTGCTTACTCGTAAGGAGTTGAATATGAGGCGAGAGGAGATGGTTAGAGTTGGTAAAGGATTATGATCTGCGAGATTTGTACCATCCGGTAAAGCCAATGTAGTGGCCGATGCTTTGAGCGAGAAAGAGACGTCGCACTCTGCGGCGTTGTTGAGTTCCCAGCCGATTTGCAGAGAGAGTTCGAGCGGGCGAGGTTGCGATGTTGTTGGGAGAGGTTACCGCCGTGGTAGCTCGATTGACTGCTCACCGTCGATTCGGCAAATGGATTATAGACAACCAGGTTGGGTGACCCCGCACTTAAGAGATTGGTTGATGAGTCGATCTTGACGGTGACTTTGACTTTGTATATTCACCGCATAAAGGGTTGACTTATAGAGGCCGGTTGTGTGTTCCGGACATTGCAGTTTGCGAGCCGAGTTGCTCTGAGGCCCACTGTTCCCCTTTTGCTTGGCACCCCTGGGGTACCAAGATGTATCGAGACCTTAAGCGGACTTTACGTGGATGGGGATGAAGAGAGATGTGGCGAGTTTGTCACCCTGTGTCTCACTTGTCGGCAAGTGAAGGCACCTGTGCAGAGGCCAAGCAGGTTTATTGCAACCACTGAGCGTACCCCATGGAAATGGGAAGAGATTTCTATGGACTTTATATCCGGTTTGCCAAGGACTCCGAGGAAGTTCTCTCAGATTTGGGTGATAGTCGACCGTTTGACCAAGAGCGCACACTTCATTCCCGGTAGAGACACTTATACCGTGGAAACAGATGGGCGCAAATTGCTTTTGGAGCAGATCATCCGTTATCATGGTGTGCCGGTGAGGATTGTGTCGATCGTGACTCGCGGTTCACTTCTCGCTTCGAGAGCGCCTGTATGGGTTTGGGCACGAGTGCGCCAAAGACTGACTTTTCACCCTCGGACGGATGGTCGATCGAGAGAGTGAATCGATTCTCGAGGATATGTTGAGGGCTTGTGTGTTGGATTTCCCGTGCGATTGGGACCAATGATCGTACTTGATGGAGTTTGCCTACAACAACGATTACCAATCGACGATTCCAGATGGCTCCATTCGAGGCATTGTATGGTAAGCGTTGTCGGTCCCCGTGTTCGGGAAGAGGTTGGTGATAGACAGTTTTGGGTCCCGACCATCGCGCTTGACCAATGGTGCAAAGTCACGAGAAGATTAGAGCTCGTATGTTGACAAACTTCGCGAGCGGCGAGAAGAGTTCGCCGATGTTCGGCGTCGAGATTTGGAGTTTGAGGTTGGTCACATGTGTTCCTTAAGGTTGCTCCGATGCGAGGTGTTTTGAGGTTTGGTAAGCGTGGGAAGTTGAGTCCCCGTTTTATTGGTCCATTTGAGATCCTAGAGAGGATTGGCGAGAGTTGCTTACCGGTTAGCCCTACCTCCGTCACTATCGCGAAGGCATAGTGTTTTCCATGTATCGATGTTGAGGCAAGATGTGCCGGACCCGTCGCACATTGTGGACTTTGAGCCTTTGCGGTGAATGAGGATTTGAACTTCGAGGAGAAGCCAGTGAGGATCCTTGCCTTTGAGACCAAGACGTTGCGTGTCGCGAGATTCGTTTAGTAAAGGTTCGAGTGGAAGAATCGGGGTTACGAGGAAGCCACTTGGGAGCGGGAAGACGAGATGAGGTTGCATTACCCTCGAGTTGTTTTACATCTTAAGGACTTTCGAGGACGAAAGTCATAAAAAGGAGGGAATATTGTAACGACCGGTGTTTTTCTTCCCGGTCTTCCGTGTATGCCCTAGGGGTAATTTGGTAATTTGGTCGGGCCGTCGAGTCGTTTGTGTCTTTCCGACTTCTAAAATTATTGGATGGTTTTATGTAGGTTTTTGAGGAGTTTGTGGTTTGGTTTGAGCAAGGTTGGTTGCAAAAGTAAAAATAAAGTAATTTGTCTTCAGTGGGGTTTGAACCCGGTCTCTGGGAAGCTTGTAGAGAGGTGTGCCAAATGAGCCATTAGGTGCTCTTGTTGCTCTTTCTCGCATCACATCTTAGTTAACCTTGGAGTTTGGAGTTTTGGTGCATTTGGTTAAATGAAATAGAATTAGGTTATTCCATCTTATTCTCCAAAACACCTCTTGGCCGCCCAAGCTCTCCATCTCCATAGCCTTGCCGAGTTCTTCATCCTTGCATCTCCTTGGGTTCGATCATCATCATTCCGGGTAAGTCTTCGTCTTCTTCATCTTCTCATTTGGGTGTTTGTTGGCGAATGTAAGAAAAAGGGTTGTGTGTGTGTGTGTGTTGTGCGGCCCGGTAGAGGGAGCGACCATCATCGAGCCGACCACCGCCGCACGCCCAGACGGTCGAGCCAGCTCTGCATCCGCACGCCCAGATCGGTCGAGCCAGCCTGTCGCACGCCCGATCGGTCGAGCCAGCCCACGCGCGCCGCCTGCACTGTTCCGCGGCGACCTCGCCGTTCGCCCAACAAAGATCGCCCGATCGCTCGACGCCGAGAGGTCCTCGCCAGCGCCAAAGCCGCGTCCACCGATCGCTCGACGCCCTCGCCGTGTCCGCTTGCCGAGCTGCTCGCTCGCCGCGCCGCCGCTCGAGCGTTCGCCCGCGCGCGTCCTGCTGAAGTTGCTCGCCCGCGCGCCGCGCCGAGCGACGCCCGCGCCGCGCGCTTCGTCGAGCGCTTCGCCGCGCGCGCGTGTCCCCACGCTGCCGTGCCGCGCAGCGCGCCAGCGCGCGTGTCCACGCTGCCGTGCCAGTAGCGGCCGGCGCGGCCGTGTCCGTGCGCCGCCGGTAGCGCAACCGGTAGCGTGTCCTGCCGCCCAGGCGCCCGGCCTTGCCAGAGCGGCTTGCCAGCGGCCCCAAGCTCGTGTCGTCGCGCCGCGCGTGAGTTCCCCGAGCCGAGCTTGCTCATTCTATTGTTGTTTAGATATTTTAGATGCTTGATTATTGTTGGTTTGCTAGGTTCCCTCCGCTAGCTCGGGATTGTTCCATGACTTAGGATTTGTGTGTAAAAGTCTTCCACCAAGGTAAGGATTTCTTCCGGGGTTGTGTGGACCTGCGGTATATTTGTGATTGTTGTTTTGTATGCCCGTGTATGTTTACTAGCATGTTTAGCCTAGGTGCTCTGCTCGAATTCTGATCGCATGAACTCTTGTATTGTTTCTCATGTTAGCCCATGCTAGGTTGTTCTATTCTAGCATGTTCGATATCTGTTCTTGCTTCGTAGTATCATGCTAGGTTCTTTGTATCCGATGAGCACGTATTGGACCGCATTGATTGAATCGTTATTATTGTTAAGGTTTAGAATTGAGGTAGATAGAATCATCCGGCCCGATGCATAAAGTATCTTGCATCTATGGCAAGGACGTTCGAGACAGTTCTCCGTCCTTGGACCCCGTGAGGGATTAGCTATCCCAACCCGTAGGCCCCGCAATCTTGGGTGAGGGTGGCGGTCGTTAAATGCCCCAACGGTCGGGATGATGACTTGGCATTGCCTGCGTCCCCTAGCGATCGACACGTCCTCGGCGTGTTCGGCCGTAGCCCTTGATTGCCACTGTTAGGGCAAGGACCGCTTCTGGTGTAAGCCTACCACGACCGGTTCCTTAGCCTCAGTGCGGTGATACAGTGACATAGTTCACGTGTCCGTGTCTCACACCCTATGTCGGTGACACCGATCCGCAGATTTAGTTAGGCATGGTGGCTGAACTCGGCGACTTGCCACTAGACCCGGCACTTCCGAGTTTGCGGTAGCATGCGGTGCGCGCTTACGCTCATTACAGCGCCGGATCGGAGAGCTCCTCGGGATCTTGAGCCGATGCACCTTTCGTATCGACGATTAGACAGCGGTGAGGCCGGGACTTGTTCCCGTATAGTGCGTTTAGTGTGTTGTGGTATTTTCCTGACTAAGACCACGAGATGGCATCCGAGGTCCAAGTGTGGACTTAGCTATGTGCTCCGCTCGTGTTTGTTCTCATAGCTTGCATACATTCTTCTAGATGATCATGTATATCGTATTGTACCCCGGTTGGGGATTCTTACTGGGTAATTCGTTACTCACCCTTATTCGTGGTTTTCCACGGGTAATCAAGGCGGGAGACAGGATGGTCAAGGAGGAGCTATGATCATGGAACCTCTTTGTCATCTCTCGATTGTTTTATTTTAATTATCATGACTCTTCACTTTTTATTATTTCCCTGAATGCATGTAGACGGACACAGAGCCCTGGATGTTTTCTTTCACGTTTTATGGATTCCAAAGATATTGGTACTTGTGGATTGTTTTAATGGTTTAAATAAATCTCCGATCGAGTGTGCTTTTAGAAATGTATGTTTTGGTTGTTGAATGTTTCGCTTTTACTTGGAATCCGAAATGTATTTTTTTATAATGTCTTTTATTTTCACTACATGCATTGGGGTAAAGGCCCATTTAGAGCCCCTTTTTGGGTCGGGTCTTTACATGGTTTTCCTCAAAGCCGCCAATACTCGCCTCAAATGCTCTGCATGGTCTTCTTTAGACCTCGAATAAATCGAGAATATCGTCAATGAACACGATGACGAAGCTGTCCCAAAAATGATTTGAACACCCTATCCATCATGTCCATGAACGCACTGGGCATTGGTCAATCCAAACGACATGACCACAAACTCATAGTGACCATATCTAGACACGAAAGTCATCTTAGGAATGTCGGCATCCCCGATCCGCAATCGATGGTAACCGGATCTCGGATCTATCTTGGAGAACACGAAGCTCCTGAAGCGATCGAACAAATCATCGATACGGGGCAACGGATACTTATTCTTCACTCATCACCTTATTAAGCTCGCGGTAATCAATACATAAGCGCATAGAACCATCCTTCTTTTCACAAACAGAATCGTGTGCTCCCCACGGGACACACTCGGACGGATGAACCCTTGATCTAACATCTCCTGCAGCCCCGAATCTTGATTTCCTTTAACTCATTGGCGCCATACGATCACGGAGCCTTCGAGATAGGGAGGTCCTGGCTCGAGCTCAATTGTGAAGTCAACCTCTCTCTTCGGGGCAACCCCGTAACTCCTCGAAACACGTCCGCAAACTCCTGCACGACCGTGCACGATCAATGAGACAAATGAGGGGCTCTCTTCCCGCAACTTGGCTAGATAGCCCCAAGCTCCATGAGCTAGCAAACGACGAGCTTTCACAAACACACCATCGGCGGGCAAACTCCACCTCTGACTCCACGAAACTTAAAGTTGGGCCGACCAGGCGGCTCGAACACTACTTCTTTCCGGTGGCGATCAATCAACGCGTGGTTAGCAGACTAACCACTCCATACCAAGAATCACATCAAAACCGCTCATAGGCGTAACTATGAGCGTAGCCACTAGCAACTCTCCTGATATCTCGATCCGGCCATCCCTAATCTTATCTCTAGCCAACATATCAACTCCCGAAGGAGTTGCAACAGATAACTCGAAACCTAGAGGCTCTAGTCTTAACTTAGCATGCTCGACCAAACAACACAGATACAAATGAATGCGTAGAACGAGAATCAAACAAGGCAAATGCGCGGTGATCTAAAACAAGAAGCGTACACTGCCACAGCGCAGCATCCGTGACGCTCGGCCTCTGACGGGTCGTAGCAAACACTCGACCTGCTCGCTGCTCTGCTGGCCGAGAGCCGCCATAGCCGGCCGATCACAAAAACGGGCCATGTGCCACTCTCTACCACAACGGAAGCACAATCTAGGTCCAGGTGACAAGCTCGGCGTGGATTTTCCCACAAGTAGCACAAGCGGGAACTGCCTGGGTCCTCCTGCTGCCGGACGGGCTGAAACGGACTGGAGCTCTCCGCAGATCTCTGCTTCAAGCGCCCCTTGGCGGCGCCGCCGCCTCCCGAAAATCAAACTTCCTCTTCTCGCCCCACACCGCTGGGGATAGGACGCCGAACAGAGCGGCAACAAACCGCTCAGCAGGATACTTCCCATTATAGATCGTGGCTAATCGGATGACCTAGCATAAGTGTCGGGGCCCGAGCCCCGACATCTCGGAAACACCACCCTCAATCCAGATATGAACTTCCGAATCTTCACTCCGGGGTGGCAATCAATCGAGGAGCAAAATATCCATACTCTGAGAACTTGCGCTCATATTCCTCAATGGAATCGTAACCCCGCCGAGTTCGGAAGAGCTCCACCATCTTCTCTTGAGCCTCATCACCGATGAACTTTACCTTGAACTCGGCCTTGAAGAACTCCCAAGTAGCGGGTGGAGACCCACCGGTCTCTCGCTCAAGGTGGACTCCCACCACCATCTCGCCGTGCCTCCTAGCACATGAGCCGCACACCTCGGCCTCACAATATCGGGGCACACCATGATCGTGAAGGTGTACTCCAAATGGGCAATCCACCGGCTGCCGCTAACGCATCACCAGGTGGCATCGAACTTCTCGAAGCTTCCACTTCACAAAATCCTTCACCACCTACCCAATTCCTCGGCACCCTCTGCCATATCGCCTCTGGGCTACTTGCTCTGAGGAGCCGGAGGAGCTACGAGCTCACCAACCAATCGAGTCACCGCTCGATCTGGGCTCGGGACTCTTCCCGCCGCGCCGCCAACAAGGCTCAGGTCTCTCGCCCTCTGGTCACTCAACATGCCGACCATAAAAGCCCTCATAGACTCGGCAAACTCTGCTCCGGGAGCGATCCTAACGGCGCTCGATCGCCTCAACGCCCGCTCTAGGCGTAACGGGAGGAGCTGCTGGTGGAATGCCATCGATGTCGGCTTGGGACGATGTCCTGCGATGACGATCCGATCCACGATACCTCGACCGCTCTCGAACCTCCTCTCTCCCGACGGTGATCGGTAGCATCTTTGGCGATCTACATCCAAACCAACAACGAATCAAAACTCACTGCCACACCACTCCACAACACCAAACAAGGCATACACTAGATGATAGGTATTGTAAATTCTTAACCCTTTTCCTTTCTAAAACAATAAATCTAGGCGTACTGATGATCGTCAGTCTTGGTGATCATGGAAGAATGACCTACAACAAAGGTCGATCTACGAGAATCTATGACTCGAGCTCGATACCAATCTGTAAAGACCCGACCCAAAAGGGGCTCTAAATGGGCCTTTACCCCAATGCATGTAGTGAAAATAAAAGACATTATGAAAAATACATTTCGGATCCCAAGTAAAAACAGAAACATTCAACAACCAAAACATACATTTCTAAAAGCATACTCACGATCGGAGATTTATTTAAACCATTAAAACAATCCACAAGTGCAAATATGCTGGAATCCATAAAACGTAAGAAAACATCCCGGGGCTCTGTGCCTGCTCTACATGCATTCGGGGAAATAACAAAAGTCAAGAGTCATGATAAAATAAAATAGTCGAGATGACAAGCAGGATTCCATGATCACGGCTCCTCCTTCACCATCCTGTCTCCCGCCTTGATTACCCGTGGAAAGCCACGGAATAAGGGTGAGTAACGAATTACCCAAGTAAGAATCCCCAACCGGGTACAATCGATATACATGATCATCTAGAAGAATGTATGCAAGCTATGAGTACAAACACAGAGCGGAGCACATAGCTAAGTCCACACTTGGACCTCGGATGCCAACTCGTGGTCTTAGTCCGGAAATACCACAACACACTAAACGCTATATACGGGAACAAGTCCCGCCTCGGCTGCTCTCTCTCGCCGATACGAAAGGTGCACTGCGCTCAAGATCCCGAGGAGCTCTCGATCGTATTTGTAATGAGCGTAAGCGCGCACCGCATGCTACGCAAACTCGGGTGTGCGGGGTCTAGTGGCAAGCCGCCCGAGTTCGATCCACCATGCCTAACTAAATCTCTCGGATCGGTGTCACCGACATAGGGGTGTGAGACTCGACACGTGAACTATGTCACTGTACCACCGCACCGAGGCTAAGGAACCGGCCGTGGTAGGCTTACACCGTGAAGCGGTCCTTGCCCTAACAGTGGCAATCAAGGGCTACGGCCGAACACGCCGAGGACGTGCCGATCGCCGGGGCGAGGCAATGCCAAGTCATCATCCCGACCGTTAGGGGCATTTAACGATCGCCACCCTCACCCAAGATTGCGGGGCCAGCGTTAGGGTTAGCTAAACCCTAACGGGATCGAGGACGAGTACCATCTCGTGCGTCCCTCGCGGGGATGCAAGTTACGTTATGCATCCGGCCCGGATGATGCTACCTACTTGAACTCTAAACCATAACAATAATAACAATTCATTCAATGCACCCAATACGTGCTCAATGAGATACAAGGAACCTAGCATGATACTACGAAGCAAGAACAGATATCGAACATGCCGAATGGAACAACCTAGCATGGGCTAACATGAGAAACAATACAAGAGTTCATGCGATCGAGAATTGAACAGAGCACCTAGGCTAAACATGCTAATAATCATACACAGCATACAAAACAACAATCACAAATATACCGCAGGCCCCACACAACTCCGGTAAGAAATCCTTACCTTGGTCGGGAGGCTTCTACACACAAATCCTAAGCTGCGAACAATCTCGAGCTAGCGAGCGGAACCTAACAAACCAACAATAATCGGCATCTAAAATGTCTAAACAACAATAGAACAACAAGCTCGGCTCGGGAACTCACGCGCACGACGACACGAGCTTGGAGCTGCTTTAACAAATGGGGCGCGGCTGGTGCGCGGCCCGCGCACACAGCGAGGGGCAGGACGCCTTGCTGCTACGCACGGCCCGCACGGCATCGGCAGCGGCAGGCGGGACGCTATGCTGCTGCGCACGCTCACGGCACAGACAGAGACGCGCGCGCGCGCGAGCGCGTCGCGGCGGCGCGCGGGCGCCGGCGTCGCGATCTGCGACACGCGCGAGCAGCTTCAGCGAGGACGCCAGCGCGCTGCGAGGGACCTCATGGCGTCGAGCGATCGGGCGAGACGAAGCACGACGATCTGGGCTCTTTATTGCTTTGGCGCGATCCGCGTCGGCGGTCGGACTCGGCCGGGCGTCTTGACGGCAGCGAAGCGATCTGTCTTCTTTGGACGAACGGCAAAGTCGCTAAGCGGATCTGGCGTCTGCGCGGGCGGGTTCGACAGATCTGGGCGTGCGAGCTGGGCTGGTTCGACAGATCTGGGCGTGCGAGCTGGTCGGCGATGATGGCTGCTCCTCTCGGCTGGCTGCAACCAACACAAACACACACACACTCTACATCTTACCTTCGGCCAAAGATCAAAAACCAAATGAGGAGATGAAGAGGATGAAGACTTACCCGAATGATGATGATCGAACCCAAGGAGATGCAAGGGAAGAAGAATTCGGCAAGGCAATGGAGAGGAGAGCTTGTGCGGCCAAGAGGAGTTTTGGAGAAGAAGATGGAATAACCTAATTCTATTTCATTTAACCAAATGCACCAAAACTCCAAAATCCAAGGTTAATTAAGATGTGATGCAGAAAGAGTAACAAGAGCACCTAATGGCTCAATTGGCACACATCTCTACAAGCTTCCCAGGAGACCCGGGTTCAAACCCATTTGCAAAGACAAATTCCTTTATTATTACTTTTGCATCAAACCTTGCTCAAACCAAACCACAAACCCCTCCAAAAACCTACATAAAACCATCCAATAATTTTAGTAACTGGAAAGGACACAAACGACCCTGTCGGCCCGAACCAAATTACCAAATTACCCCTAGGGCATACCTGGAAGACCGGAAGAAAAACCTGGGTCAGTTACGATTGTAAGATGTATGTTTGCAGACTTGTCGTATCCAGATAGATTCAGATACCGCTGGGACATCGTCCCAGAGGGAGGTAGAGATTAGACTCCCGTAGGCCCTTGCGGTGTGGCCCAGCTGTTAGTTTCCCCTAGAGAGAGGGTGGAGGTGTTTTGCCCTGGAGTACCACCCCAGGAGAGGAGTTAGCTTTGGCTTTTGCTAATGTTGATGCTTGTGGAGCACGTCTTAGAGTGGACTAGCCTGGGTAGTTCAGGTGTGGATCTTGAACCTTAGCAGATTGTTCGATTGCCCAGTGAGTAGCTGCAGAGTTGGTAGCCTTCGAGGAGGTTGCTGATACATCTTTGTTCTCTTGTAAAGTGTTATTGTTTTGCAGCCAGTAAGTCGGAACCCTGTGGTTAAGGGTGCAGCGAGCAGTGTACCCATCAGACGTGATCTGTTGGTGCTTTCCCCAGTTGTCTTGTAGAGTTGAGCACTCTTCTTATGGTGAGCTCCTTAAGTAGAGCTAGCTGCTGCATGTTGAGAGATTCGACCAGAGTTTTGTTGAGCATCATGTGGAGATGCAAGAGTAGGCCGTGAGACTTCAGTTAGATGAGATTCCATAAGCATGGTTGTTTGAGTTTGAGCTATTGTATGCCTAGCCATAGTTTTTGTCACTTGAGGTTGTGACCTTGCTGGCCCCATTTGTAGTAAGCTGTGGATTTGTTAGTAGCGGCACTTGAGGTGCATTGGTTGGTGTGCCATTTTGGCACTAAGTCTGGTTCAGGCCTGAGTTTGGCACGAGTAGGACAGATGGTTCTATAATTCGTCTGGAGTTCAGCGCACTTCTTTAGCCTTTGGATCCGTTTTTGGCAGTTGCACCTGTTTAGGTCGTGCAAGAGGGCTAGTTCAGTGGTAGTCGAAGGACTACAAGCGAAAGGATGTTCGAGAGGAGCTGGAGCCTCTTCCCAGTGCTACTGAGGGTTGAGTAAGTCAGCAGGTTGACGGTTGGTAAGTGTTAGTGCGCGTGAGTCTCAAGCTAGTGTTAAGGCTAAGAGATCTTTGTGGTCGGTAGTGCGGTCAACTACCTTGGAGTTCCTAAATCTGAGGAGTGTTGAGCATCGTAGATGCGAGTTGGCCCAGCTGAGGGGCCGTGAGTTGGGTGCTTATGAGATGAGTTGGATGCCTATGAGATGAGTTGGATGCCTATGATATGAGCTGGATGCCTTATGAGATGAGTTGGTCGCCTTATGTGTAAGCACACTTGGTAGAGGCTTGGTATAAAGTAAGTTCGGTTTGGCATCGTTATGTTTTAGCAGAGCAAGGTTGCCACTGCTTCGTGTATCGTGTGGAGATGGAACTTTTGGTGTTCCTTTGGTTGATGGTATCTCTGCCAGAAGTTAGTGTTGCCTTTTGGGAAGCACCTGTTAGTCTTGGATCTCTGAAGGAAGCTTGAGAGTTGTGCACATAAGTGTGTTTTGTGTAGTTCGATCTGGTGGCGAGAGTTTCGGAACCATGTAGGGTTTGCATTGGGGAACTGGTGCTCAGTTCTTGGAGGAGTTGGATTCCTGATGGATGTTGTAAGGCTTCAGTGGAGGTTGTAAGGATACCATGCTCATAGTTGGGTTGTTGCTTAGCCAAGTTGGTTAGGTTGGACCTAAGCTTGGTTGGTGGAACCTCTTGTGGTTCATGGTTGGAGTTCAGATGGTACTGAACAAATGGTGGTTGTAGTGAAGCCGCATAGTTCCTGACCGTAGTTGCTAAGAGTGTTGCTTGGAATCCTTACCCTGGGTGGAAGCTACGATGTGGTTGATGCTTTGAGTAGGAGGATGACACATTCTGAAGCGTTTCTGGTCTTTTTGGTTTCGAGGTTCGGAGCAGGCCAGCATGGTTGTGATGCTGGCAAAAGGAGTTGTTTGTTCAGGCAGTTAGCTGTTGACCGTTATACTACTGTGTGTGTCGAGGGTTGCCGAAGAACCCTAGTTGTGGAAAGCCTCACTAGAGCTCAGTCAGGCCCAGGTAGTGAGTTTCAGTTGGCAAGCCGGAGTCGTGTAGGTTGTAGCCTCGGGTGAGTTGCTGGCAGTCTTGGTAGACTAGCAAGCTAGTGTTTGTTTGGAGTAGAGTTCGGATTGGTTCCGGTGTGGTGGCAAGTTGGTGCTTGGTGTTGACCAAGGTGTGGTTTTTGAGTTGCTAGAAGTTAGCCTTGCTCGTGGGGCAAGTGGTTTTGCCCTGGCGGATGTCTTTCTTGTTTCCAGAGTTTGAGAGTTGCCCTTATTTGGTGTTTGGGGGTGAGTCTTCTCTTGCCCGTGGTTGGCGGTCCAGTCTGTGGTGGACCCCTTATTGTTGCCTCTGGGAGAGTTGGATGTTGTGCTTAGTGGAGCAAGACAGCGAGCGGTTGTGGAGCTCTCTGTCCTTCGGATGTTCGCTTGTTAGGATTTGTTTCTCCTTGGGAGTTGTCAGGTTATTCCTTTGTAAGGACCCGACCTGGAATACGGTCCTAAACCTAGGTCCTCACTTAGCATGCAAGTTAAATATTTCAACAAGCGGTTTAGTGCTCATATTTAAAACTTTTTCAAAACATTTGGAAACGGGGAACACTTGAAACATAACCAACAAGTTTCATAAGCAAATCCAATCAAGGTAAAATAAGCCTGGCCAGTATTTATAAAAGAACATTCAAAACAGTTTAAACAACTTTAACATCATTCCCCTAGGACTCATGTCCATCTACATGCTGAATAAATAAATTCAAACAATAAACGATGAGTCTTTGGTGGCCCCCATGATCAAACAGCTCCCTCCGCTAGCCATCCTGGTGTTGTCCCAAGTTACCTGGTGGAAAAACCACAGAAATAAGGGTGAGTATAAACATACTCAGTAAGAATCCCCAACCGGGGTACAATACGATACATCAGTCATCTAGCACCCTAGTATACATGCAAATAAAACAATGACTTAGAGCAAAACGGTTGAATTAGGCTATGAGCTACTTCTAGAGCGAGCCTATTCAAGGGCTTTCATCTACTGCCTATCCTAGGTTCTACACTTGGATGCCCATCGGGGTCTTACACCTCCAACTTAGTGATGCCCATCGGGGACTTACACACCTAGGATGCCCATCGGGGTCTTACACCTCCAACTCAGTGATGCCCATCGGGGACTTACACACCTAGGATGCCCATCGGGGTCTTACACCTCCAACTCAGTGATGCCCATCGGGGACTTACACACCTAGGATGCCCATCAGGGTCTTACACCTCCAACTCAGCGATGCCCATCGGGGACTTACACACCTAGGATGCCCATCAGGGTCTTACACCTCCAACTCAGTGATGCCCATCAGGGACTTACACACCTAGGATGCCCATCAGGGTCTTACACCTCCGGATGTCCATCGGGGTCTTACCCGAGCGGGACCTAAACTAGTTACCCCTACGCCTTCTACACTATACATCACCGCCTATGCAGCACAGAACTAACTAGGATAAAATAGAACAAGGTATGCCAAGATAATTAAACCCCTTGCATGGAACTAACAGAATATATCAGGGGACACAAGAGCAACACGATATGGAAGCAAGAGAAAACATGTAACCTACCCACTGGAAATTTCATACAATCACAAGACATGGCATGCTGGAAGAACAAACCTAGCATGGCACTAACATGAACAACAAGCAACATGCTAGCAAGATTTCAAACACAAGCTGTTCAATAGATAACATACTCATAACAACAACCAAGCATACAAGGCACAATCATGATAGCATCGCAGGGTCCACACAACCACGGTAAGAAATCCTTACTTGGAAACGAGTAGGAATAACTTTCACAATCAAATAGTGACCCTCGAGCTTTAAAGCGAAAACGAGCAACCTAAGCATTTTAAAAGCATCCTAAATAAATATACAAAGAAATGCCACTTAAAAATCTAAAAGGGATAGGTTCGGAATTACCAACCGAGAAGGCACGGGTCTCGCAGCAAGGGGGCGATTTTGGCGCTACTTTGGCCGCGGGCACACGCGAGGGACAGCGCGCCGGCGCTGGCTTCGCGCGGATCGCGATAGCGGCGCAGCGCGCGCGGCGTTGGACGCGGACGGGCGCGAGCGGCACGCACGCAGACGACGACGGTCTTGGCGCGCGCGCGCGCAGCAGGGCGACAGCGTCGCGGCGCGCGGTGCAGGCGGCTGGTGCGGACGGCGGCGCGCGCGTCGGGCGACCCGATGGAGGTCGGTGCGGCGCGTCTGGGCGACCCGATGCATGTCGGTGCGGCGCGTCTAGGCAGCCTGGGCTGGACGGCCGCCGCTCGGTGCGCTGAAATTTCTGTGCGCTGAAGCCGCTCGTGCGCTGAAATGGCCGAGCAGGCGAGCGGGGTGCGGCTAGGGCGGCTAGGGTTTCTTGGTGAGGTCGGCTAGGAGAGAGAGAGAGAGAGAGAGAGAGAGAGAGATTGCAAAACAAGGGGAAAAGGGATTTTCTTGATTTTCTTTCCTTTTCCCTAATTAAATAGGTCTAAAATCCTTCCCAAAGCTTCCTCTTTCCAAACCCGGCCAAGCAAACTTATTTTAAAAATAAAACTCTCTTTTCCTATGAACTCCCCAAGACCATTTTGGGCAAGGGCTCAAAACCCAATGGAAGCACCAAAATTACAATTAATTTTGCCATTTTCTAAAACACCTCCAAACTTCCAAACAACTTGCCCAAACCTCTCGGGTCTTGCAACCAACAACCATTAAGCTTCGACAAAGCGTGAATGGCCCCAAATCTTGAAAATCCTCAAAACCATGACCGGGGGCAAAAAGACCAAAATACCCCTAAGGGTTAAAATAGCTCTAACGGCCCATCCGAACATCCGAATAATGACCCGAAATCACCTGGGTAACCGAAATAGAAAACTGGGCCGTTACATCCTTGGTCTTGGAATTGGTGGTAGTGGTGCTAGTAGGAGGAAAAGTTTGTTGGCTGCTTGGAAGCAGTTGTTTGTCCAAGTTAAGCAAACTCTTGAGTGGTGTGTTGGAAGTTGCGGTAAGGGTTGTTCTGCCTCCTATGAGTGTTTGGCCTAGTTGGTTAAGGTTTTTTGTGTGTTGGCATGGAAGCTGTTGCACCTTTGTAGTTGAAGAGCCCCTTTGTATCGGTTGTGGGTTGAGGTTGCACCATTGTGGCTGGATTAGGGTCTTGACCTATTGAGGGATCCTTGCTGGTTAGTGTAGCTTGTGCTCTCCCAGCCATTGTTGGTATTCTTGTTCTTGGTAGTTGGTGTTGACCGAGTAGTGGAGTCCCGTTTGTGAAGTATTCGGTGGAAGGTGCATTAAGCCTAAGCTAGAGGGTTAAGCCTGTATGTGTTATCGTTTGGACTTGTGAGATGTGTTTCATATTTGAGGCAAGCTTCGTTCCGTTGCTTGCATGGAGGTAAGTTTGGTGGGGGTAGCCCTCTGGGGTCCGGTTGTTGGCAGGCTGACTTGTCCAGCCAGTGATTTGAGTCGAGCTGGAGTTGAGTGGATTGGCATAGGTATGCAGTTTGTAGTTGTTTGGGCTTCCGAGTTCGTAGCACTCAAGTTGTTGGTTTGTAGGAGTCCGTGTGGAAGCTGGCAGTTGGTTGAGGTTGTTGTGTGAGTTCGGATTTTTGGTGGAATGGTTGCAGTAGTTAGAGCTCGCACCTCGCCCAGGTGAAGATGTCATTACTGTGGAGTAGTGGCATGGGAGTTTCAGGCTAGAGTTGTTGGCCCCAGGGTGTGGCAACAAAGGTTATTCTAGGCAGTGCGTTGATGAACTGTGGTTCTGGAGAGCGTTTCGAGGCTGGTGAGCCGAGTGTAGTTCCAGTAGTGTTTTCACCCTCTGACCGATGATTTTGGGAGGAGTGATCCAGAACCTTTGGAGCTTGTTGCGAGTTGGTGTTTCCGTGATTAGGCAGCGAGAGACCAGTGTGGTTTTATGAGGTTGCCTTGGGTTGCATTTCTCAGCGGTCAGTTCTTGTGGTTCCATTGAGGCATTGTATGGTAAGTATTGCAGGATTCCAGTGTTCTGGGAAAAGGTTGGTGGCCATCAGTTTTGTTTTGGGTCCTGAGTTGCTGCATTTGACCAGAGGTGATGTGCAGGAGTGTACAGCTCGTTTGTTGGTAGCTCTGAGCAGGCAGAAGAGGTACGTCGATGTACGGCGTCGAGTTTTCGAGTTTGAGGTTGGACAGTGCGTGTTTTTAAGGTTGCACCGATGTGAGGTGTGTTGAAGTTTGGTAAGCATGGGAAGTTGAGTCTTCGTTTTGTTGGTCGATTTGAGATGCTTGAGAGGATTGGCAGAGTTGCATATTGGTTAGCCTTTCCTCCGTTGATGTCAGCTGTGCACAGTGTTTTCTTGTATCGATGTTGAGGCAGTATGTGCCGGACCCATCGCTCATTGTGGACTTTGAGCCTTTGCAGTTGAGTGAGGATTTGAGCTTCGAGGGGAAGCCTGTGAGTATTCTGGTCTTTGAGACGAAGGCGTTGCGTAATCGTGAGATCCGTTTGGTAAAAGTTCAGTGGAGGAGTCAGAGTTCAGAGGAGGCCGCTCGTGAGCGGGGAAGACAAGTTGAGATTGCAGTATCTTGTGCTGTTTCAGTCTTAAGGACTTTCGAGGACGAAAGTCATAAAAAGGAGGGAATATTGTAATGGCCCAGGTTTTCATCTCGGTCTTCCAGGTATGCCCTAGGGGTATTTTGGTAATTTCATCGGGCCGTCAGGGCCGTTTATGTCTTTTTCCAGTTGCTAGAATTATTGGATGGGTTTATGTAGTTTTTTTTAGGCTGTGTGGATGGGTTTGAGCAAGGTTAGATGCAAAAGTAAAAATAAAGAAAAATTGTGTTGCAGCCGGGGTTCGCACCAGGGTGGCCTGGTTCACACCAGGCTAGAGTTGTTGGCACCAGGGTGTGGCAACAAAGGTTTTTTCTAGGCAGTGCGTTGATGAACCGTGGTTCTGGAGAGCGTTATTAAGAGGCTTATGAGCCGAGTGCGGTTCCTGTAGTGTTTTCACCCTCTGACCAATGGTCTTTGGAAGGGGTGAACCAGGTCCTTTAGATCTTGTTGTGAGTTGGTGTTCCGTGATTAGGCAGCGAGGGACTAGTGTTGGTTTTATGAGGTTGCCTTGGGTAGCAGTTCCCAGCTGTTAGTTCATATGGTTCCGTTGAAGCGTTGAATGGTAAATGTTGCAGGTTTCTAGTGTTCTGGGAAAAGGTTGGTGGCCGTCAGTTTTTGGGTCCTGAGTTGCTGCAGTTCGCCTGCGGTGCAGTGCAGAGGATTAGAGCTCGTATGTTGGTAGCCCAAAGCAGGCAGAAGTGTTACGCCGATGTACGGCGTCGAGATTTAGAGTTTGAGGTTGGACAGTGCGTGTTTTAAAGGTTGCACCGATGTGAGGTGTGTTGAGGTTTGGTAAGCGAGGGAAGTGGAGTCCCCGTTTTGTTGGACCATTTGAGGTTCTCGAGAGGATTGGCAGAGTTGCATATCGGTTAGCTTTTCCCCGTCATTGTCAGCTGTGCACAGTGTTTTCTTGTATCGATGTTGTGGCAATATGTGTCGGACCCATCGCTCATTGTGGACTTTGAGCCTTTGCAGCTGAATGAGGATTTGAGCTTCAAGGGGAAGCCTGTGAGTATTCTGGTCTTTGAGATGAAGACGTTGTGTAATCGTGAGATCTGTTTGGTAAAAGTTCAGTGGAGGAGGCAGAGTTCAGAGGAAGCCGCTCGTGAGCGGGGAGGATGAGATGAGATTGCAGTATCCTGAGCTGTTTCAGTCTTAAGGACTTTCGAGGAAGAAAGTCATAAAAAGGAAGGAATATTGTAACGGCCCAGGTTTTCATCCCGGTCTTCCAGGTATGCCCTAGGGGTATTTTGGTACTTTGGTCTGGCCGTCAGGGCCGTTTATGTCTTTTTTAGTTGCTAAAATTATTGGATGGTCTTATGTAGGATTTTGTTGCTTTGTGGATGTGTTTGGTCTTGGTGAGATGCAAAAGTAAAATTGAGAAATAAAGCTGCGTTTGTTGGGATTCGAACCCAGGTGGTCTGGGGTATTCGTTTGGGAGTTCGGTTGTGATTTGGGTTTTGGGCAAAGTGATCGTTGTTTGGGTGTTTCCTTTGGGATTCGAGCCCAGGCCCTTAGAGATGATTTGGGAGTTTGTTTTAAGTGAGAGTTATTGTTTGGAAAAGGTTGCTTCAGCCGGGTCTCGAAGGAGGAAGCCGGGAAATGGGATTTAAGGACTTTAAGACTTATTTAAATTTGGTAAGAAAATTGGTTAAGGATGGAAAGGAGGATAAAATCCCATTTTTCCTTTTAATTCCCTTTTTCCTTTTATTTTTCCCTTTTATTTTCCAAAATCCCCAAAATTCCTTTTTCTCTCCCTTTCTCTCTCCTCCAGCCCGAGCAGCCCCTTGGTCGCCCATGTCCAGCCCTAGCCGCACCATGCCCAGCCCTAGTCGCACCATGTCCAGCCGAGCCGCGCCCTCGCTCCAGGCCGCCCAGCTCGCCCATGCCCGCGCCCGTCGAAAGCCACCCAGCGCCGATCGCATCGCCTCGCCTAGTCGCGCGCGAGAGCCCAAATCTGCATCGCCCGGGCCATCTCCGTGTCGCCTTGGTCGCGCCGAGCCCAGATCGGCATCGCCCAGGCCGTCTCCGTGTCGCCCAGGTCCGTGTCGAGTCGCCCGAGCCCTAGCCGCACCGAGTCGCTCGCCCCTGTAGGTCGTCGTGCCTTCCCGAGCGCCCCCGAGCCCGTCGCGTCGCGTCGCCTCGCGCACGCGCCCGTGCGCCGTCCTCCTCGCCAAATCGCGCAGCCGTGTGTAAATCCGCCAGCCGAGCTCGAGCCCGCGCCCGTGCGCCCTTGCCTCGCCCAGCCCAGCGCCTGCGCGCGCCGCCCCCACCCCTCGCCCGGTGCCCAGCGCTGTGCCCAGCGCCCGGCCAGTGCTCTTCGCGCCAACTGCTGTTGTGTCTTTGGTTGGCTCGAGCCTTGTGGCTTCTCGGATGGTATTTCCTGAGTCTTTTCTTCGTTGGGCCCCGATTTGTTGGTCTTTGTTTAGGGATTTATTTGGGCTGTTTTATGTATTTGATTTGGGCGACTTTATTTTATGTTTAGGTTGTTTGGGTTCGATTAGAGGCTCGAGGATTGCTTGGTTGATTTGTGATTATTTTCTCGCTTGTCCTGTAAGGATTTCTTACCGTGGTTGTGTGGACCTGCGATATATCTCGATTGTGCCTTGTATGTTTGCTGATTGTTATGAGCATGATAGTGATAGGCGGCTTTGTTTGATCTCTTGCTAGCATGTTTGTTGATTTTACATGTTAGTGCCATGCTAGGTTTGTTCTTCCAAATGCTTGTGATTCCCGCTAAGTTGTAGTATCATGCTAGGTAAACGTGATTAATGTCGGTCATTGCTTGCTAGCCGTGAATCATTGATTTACTCGGTATTCTTAGATAGCGTAGTAGGGTTTATCATCATCCGCAGGTGAGAGCGGACATAACGTACTTTGTCCCCACCGTCGGGAGTAGAGCGAAGCATAACGTACATTGCTTCCCCGGAAGCCGATGTGGATGTAGCTACCACATCGGCATAAGCCTAGTTTGTAGCTCGCTAGAGCGGAACCCCGCCCAGCGGTGCAAGCCCGCCTTGGCGGTTCTTAGCTTCGTGTCGGTGGTACAGTTGCACACAGATGAGTGCCGAGGGCCTCGCACTCATCGTGTTCGGTGACACCGCTTCAGAGTCTTTAGGCATGCGTGCGACCGCGTAGTTTGCCCTTAGGCCCCGCATTTACGCCCGGTTGCGAGATGAGCATGCGGTGTGCGCGCGACACACAGGTTAGTCGCCGGTTCGGAGAGCTCCCGGCCTAATGTTCGTGAGTACACCGCCCTTCCAGCTTAGAGCGATCGCGGGTACTCTCCGATAGTCCAGTTGTTAGCGAGGGTAAGAGGCCCTTGAGGACACCCATTGGGATTGGCTTTTGAGTGATCATATGGTCGAGGAGAAAGACCCTCGAGGGTGTCGGCATCTTTGGGATCGGTTTTGAGAGTGATCAATTGGCCGAGGAGAAAGACCCTCGGAGATGTCCCGGATTGGTTATGAGAACCAATCATTAGGCCTAAGTAGGAGACTTCCGATGATTCCGAGTAGTAAGAGACTTCCGATGTTTCCAGATCTTGTTTTATGAGCTCGTTGAGTTATGATCTGTGTTGATAGCCGCTTGCTTGCATGTTGAGGTGCTAGATGACTGATGTATCGTGTTGTACCCCGGTTGGGGATTCTTCTTGAGTATGTTTATACTCACCCTTATTTATCTTTCGGGTAACTTGGGACAACTCCGGGAGGGCTAGCGGAGGGAGTTGATTGATCATGGGGAACCGCCGGCACTCTGTCTTTTATTATTGCATTGTTTATTCAGCATGTAGATGGACAAAAGTCCTAGGGGAAACATTGTTTAAAACGTTGTTTAAATTGTATTGTACATTTTATTAAACACTGGCCAGGTTGTTTTACTTTGTTGGATTGTTTTAAATGAAAATTGTTGGTTATGTTTTAAGGGCTCCCCCTTCTCATATGTTTTGAAAGGTTTTTAAATATGAGCTCTAAACCGCTTGTTATCATATTTAACTTGCATGTTTGGTGAGAACCCGTGTTTAGGACCATGTTTTGGGTCGGGTTCTTACAGCTTGGTATCGAGCACGAGTCATAGATTCTGTAGACTAACCTGCTTTGTAGGTTGTTGTTCCCATGATCATCAGCACTCCACGGCCGCTTGGTTTGTCTGAGTTCAATTAAGTTAAGGGGTAAGAATTTACAATACTTTTCTTCTAGCTTTTATGCCCTGTGTAGAGTTGTGGAGCGGAGACGAGCGGTGGTCGACTCGTTGTTGGTTTGGGCTTAGAGCGCCATCATGCCAACTTTTCCCGCAGTCTAGCGAGTAGTTTGATAAGCGGTGAGAGCCCCAAAGCAGGCCGATTTTGATGCTTTGTGCAGATCGCCAAGATATGTTGATCGCACTCGAGGAGGCGAGATTTGACTCCCATAGGCCATTTGTGGCCCGGTTGTTGGTTTCTCCCCTAGTGAGAGGGTGGAGGTGCCTTGTGCGACGCGCGATATGTTGATTGCACTCGCAGGAGCGGGACGCTTGGCATGTCCGACCGAGGAGTTGACCGATCTTGTTGATGTTAAGGCCGCGTCCCAGGGTTGTTAGGCCCGTAGGCCAAAGTTGGCCCTGGCAGTTAAGTTGCCTAGAGGAGGGGGTAGAGGCTAGCTCGCCTCAGAGTTTGACTCCTTGAGCAGAGTGTGCTCCACCATGTGAGATTTGATGGCGTGTCTTTAGCTATCGAGAGAGCAAAGACCCGGCGTAGTTTGTAGCGCGTGAGCGAGGAGTCCCGGGCATAGATAGCCCAAATGACAGAGTTTGTTTCAAAGATTTTCCCCAAGCTCTCGTAGCCCCCTGAGGTTCCCGGAGGGCTTGATCGCGAGTTTATGCAAATTGAGTTTGTTGGCGTTGATGGAGCCGCCCGGTTTGGCAAGTGGATGCTCAGTAGAGCTTGATGTATTAGAAAGTCCTACCGCTAGTAGTAAAGCGGTTGGCTGTGTTTGAGTTTAGCATCCGTGTGTTGGGATGCCCTGCTGTCAGAGGCCGAGGTGAGCCGCCCCCTGCTGGTTGGTTCCGCAGCTGGTGGTGGTAGTCCCTTGAGAGAGGTGGACTAGCGAGTGTAACAGCCCGATTCCTATTCCGCTTTTGAGGTGCCTTGGGTCAAGATTCAGCTTGTTTGGTTGGGTTTTAAAGCCGTTTGGCCCCCTTGGGGGTATTTTGGTCTTTTGGCTCTCCGGCAGATTTGTGGTTTTCGGGGCTTCGAGGTAGCTCCCGCTTTGTCGAGGCTTGTTTGTTGGTGGTCTGCGAGTCCCGTGGTGTTTGGGCTAGTCGGTTGGATGCTCGGTTGTGGTTTGGGCTTTGGCAAAGTGTTGGTTTGTTGCGTGTTTCCTTTGGGTTTCGAGCCCGAGCCTTTAGTGTTGCTTTGGGAGTTGGATTTAAGTGAGTTTGATTTATTGGAAAAGATTGCTTCGGTCGGGTCTCGAAGGAGGAAGCCGGGAAATGGGATTTTGAGGTTTTAAAGTGGATAAGGATGGAAAATGGATTTAAAAATCCCATTTTTCCTTTTTTCCCATTTTCCTTTTTATTTCACTTTTTCTTTTCTTTTTCCCCAAAATGCAACTTTCTCTCTCTTCTCTCTCTCTCCCCCTGAGCACCTCCACCTAGCCCGGCCCATCCGTGCGGCCTTTGGCTCGCCACGCCAGCTAGCCCGAGCCCAGCCATCGCGAGAGCCAGCCCGAGCTCGCCCCAGCGCTCGCCATAGCCCACCTCGCCTCGCCCAAGCGCCGCGCGCCCTCGCCCAGCGTTGCCCGGCCGCCTCTACCCTCGCCCTACCCTCGTCGTGTCGCCCGATCATGCCTTTGTCACAGCCGCGCCACGATGCGCGTCGCGCCGAGCCTCGCCTAGCTCGATCGCGCCTCCTGCTGCTGCTGCCGCGCGTTCGCGCGCCAGTCGAGCAGCCACGCCCGGCCTTGACCACTGCGCCCAGTAGCGCTGTCTCACACCCAATTTCTTTGCCTAGCCCGTGGCAAATGGCCCGTTCGAGTGTCGGTAGTGCCTCGTGAGTTGCTCCTTGGCCGAGCCCTATTTATTTTAGTGTATTTAGGGCTATTTTATGATTAATTGATGTTTTTGCTTGGCTCGATATAGGTTGCTCGGGTTCGATCGCGCTTAATTTATTGTGTGTTGTTGCCTTCCCACCGTAAGGATTTCTTACCGGAGTTGTGTGGGCCTGCGATATTGTCATGATTTTGCCTTGCTTGTTTGTTGATCGTTATGAGCATGATAATAATAGAGCGGCTTTGATTGATTTCTCGCTAGCATGTTTGCTTGATATTACATGTTAGTGCCATGCTAGGTTTGTTCTGCCAAAGATGTTTGTGATTCCCGCTAAGCTCGTAGTATCATGCTAGGTTGTATGTTTGATGTCGGTCTTTGCTTGCTAGCCAGAATCATTGTTTTTTCCTGTACTCTTAGATAGAGTTGTAGGGTTTGTCATCATCCGCAGGCCGAGCGACATAACGTACTTTGTCCCCACCGATCGGGAATAGTGTGCGACGCATAACGTATCTTGCTTCCCCGGTCACTAAGGTGGATTTAGCTCGGTCGGGAATAAAGTGTCGCAGACATAACGTATCTTGCTACCCCGCTCGACCAGCCGGTTGTGGAATTAGCTACCCACTTCGCATAGCCTAGTTTGTAGCTCCGCTAGAGCGGAACCCCGCCACGGTGTAAGCTCGCCTTGGCCGTTCTTAGCTTTAGGTCGGTGGCCCAGTGCACATGATGAGCGCCGAGGGCCTCGCGCTCATCGTGATCGCGACACCGCTTCCAAGTTTTAGGCATGCGTGCTGCCCGCGTAGTTTGCCCTTAGGCCCCGCATTTACGCCGGTTGCGAGAAGAGCATGCGGTGTGCGTGCACACCGCGTTAGATGCCGGTTCGGAGAGCTCCTTCCGGCTAATGTTCGTGAGTACACCATTCCTTCCGTTAGAGCTCGACTTCGGGTACTCTCCCGTAAGTCCAGTTAGCAAGGGTAAGAGGCCCTTGAGGACATCCATGGGATCGGTTTTGAGCCGATCAACTGGCTGAGGGAGAAAGACCCTCAGAGATGTCCCAGGATTGGTTAGGATAACCAATCATTAGGCCGGAAGTAGGAGACTTCCGATGACTCCAGATCTTTCTTTGTAAGCTCGTTGAGCTATGATCTGTGTTGGTAGCCGCTTGCTTGCATGCTTTGGTGCTAGATGATTGATTATATCGTATTGTACCCCGGTTGGGGATTCTTACTGAGTAATTCGTTACTCACCCTTAATTATCTTTCAGGAAACCATGGCGCGAGGCAGGATGGCTGGAGGAGGAGCTGTGATCATGGAAAACCCGTTGTTCAACTATGAGTCTTATGTCTTGTATTTATGTTTTAAATGTCCTATGAATGCATGTAGTTGGGCACGGAGCCCTAGGTTGTTTTATGAATGTATTTCCGGATTCTAGCATTGTTGTAAATGTTGTAAAGTTGTATGTTTTTAATAAATCTCTGATCAGAGTAAGTTTTGGAAATGTATTTGTCTTGGAACAGGAGCTTGGAAACAGGGACAGGTTTCAAGAATTTTGTATTGACTTTCTAAATGAACTCTTGCCGGTTTTTGGTTTTTACTTAGAATCCGAAACAACCCTATTGCAAATTCTAGTGTTGATTTGTATGCATGCATTGAGGTAAGGGCCCTTTTAGAGCCCCATTCGGGTCGGGTCCTTACGCTTGGTATCGAGCTCGAGTCATAGATTCGTAGACCGACCTTTGTTGTAGGTCGTTTTTCCATGATCATCAAGACTCAACGGTCATCAGTGCACGCCTAAGTTATCATTGTTTTAAAGAAAAGGGTAAGATTTACAATACTTTTCATCTAGCTTTTATGCCTTGTGTAGTGTTGTGTAGCGAGAGGAGCGGCGAGTTCGACTCGTTGTTGGTTTGGGCTTAGTGAGCCATCATGCCAACTTTCATGAGTGCTAGCAGCTTTGTTTAGCGGCTTGTTGAGGTATCCGGATAGATTCGGATGCCCCCGGGCGTCGTCCCGAGGGAGGTAGAGCTTAGACTCCCGCTGGCCATGTGTGGCCCGGGCTTCGCTTTCCCTAGTGAGAGGGTGGAGGTGCTTCGTGCGCATCGCCGATATGTTGATCGCACCTGCAGGAGCAGGACGCTTGGCATGTCCGACCGAGGAGTTGGACCGATCGTGTTGATGTTGAGGCCGCGTCCGGTGGTTGTTAGGCCCGCATGCGGTTGGCCCCGCAGCTGAGTTGCATGGAGGAGGGGGTAGAGGCTAGCTAGCGCCTCGGTGAGACTCCTTGAGCAGAGTGTGCTCCACCATGAGAGATTTGATGGCGTGTCTTTAGCTATCGAGAGCGGAGACCCAGCGCAGCTTTTGTAGCGCGTAGTGAGGAGTCCCGGCACGAGATAGCCCAAATTGTCGAGTTTGTTTCACATTTTTTCCCCAGTAGCTCTTGTAGCCCCGCAGGTTCCCGGAGGGCATGATCAAAGAGTTTATTCGGATGAGTTTGTTGGCGTTGATGGAGCCGCCCGATTTGGCAAATGGATGCCTGTAGAGCTCGATGTTTTAGTAAGTCCTACTCGCTAGTAGTAAAGTAGTTGGCCGTGTTTGAGTTTAGCATCTGTGTGTGGGATGCCCCATTGCTCATTCAGGCCGAGGTGTGCCGCCCGGTCTTTGTTTGGTTCATCGATGGTGGTGGAAGTCCCTTGTGAGAGGTGGACTAGCGAGTCTCCACCATCCCGATTGTTTGGCAAGTTGCCGTGTTAGTGGCTTGAGGCAGATGAAGGGTCATCTTTGCTCCCTTGAGAGCCTGCTGTTGTTTAACAACCCAGCTTCCTCAGATGTGGATTTGGTAGTAGTAGCACTTGAGGTGCATTGGTTGGTGTGCCACTTTGGCACTAAGTCTAGTTCAGGCTTGAGTTTGGCTTGGGCATAGCAGATGGTTCTATGCCGTTCGGAGTTCAGCGCACTCGTTTAGCCTTGGATCCGTTTATGGCAGTTGCACCCGTTTAGGTCGTGCCAGAGGGCTAGTTCAGTGGTAGTCGATGGACTACAAGCGAAAGGATGCTCGAGAGGAGCCGGAGCCTCTTCCCGATGTTTCGGAGGTTGAGTAAGTCGTGATTGGTTGGTAAGTGTTGGTGCGCTTGAGCCTCGCGCTAGTGTTAAGGCCAAGAGTTTTCTTGTGGTTGGTAGTACGGTCAACTACCTTCGAGTGCCTTTATCTGAGGAAAGTTGAGCATCGTAGATGCGAGTTTGGTCCAAAGAGAGGGACTCGAGTTGGATGCTCATGAGATGAGCTGGATGCCTATGAGGCGAGTTGGATGCCATGATTCGAGTTGGATGCTTTTGAGGCGTGATGAGCTGATGCCTTGCGAGAGGATTTGGATGCCTTATGGGTAAGCACCCTTGGTAGAGGCTTGGTATAAAGTAAGTTCGTTTTGGCATGGTTATGCTTTTGGTAAAGCAAGGTTGCCTCAGCTTTGAGCATCGTGTGGAGTTGGAACTTTTGGTGTTTCTTCGGTTGGAGTTCACTTGGAAACCGAACAGTGCGTGTAGCAGCAAAGCCGCGCGCTTTACGATCGCCTTGGCTAAGAATGTTGTTTGGGTCCTTTCCTTGGGTAGAAGCCTTGTTGAGAGGCTGATGTTTGAGTAGGAGGATGACGCATTCGGTAGCGTTTCGGGTCCTCTAGGTTCCCAAGGAATTGGAGTTGGCCCGCATGGTTGAGATGTTTGAGAGAGTTGTGCTGTTGGGCATTTGGTCATTAGCTCGTTTGTCGGCCGTATGTGTCGGAGGGTGATCGGAGGATCCCTAGGTTGTGGAGAGCCTCTCAAAGCTCGGTCGAGCCCAGTAGTGAGTTTCGGTTGGCAAGTCGGGCCGTGTAGTTTGTAGCCTCGGTTGAGTTGCTAGCGCCTTGGTAGACTAGCAAGCTAGTGTTTGTTTGGAGTAAAGTCCGGATTGGTTTCGGTGAGGTGGCAAGTTGATGCTTGGTGTTGACCAAGGTGTGGTTTGGAGTCGCTAGTGATTTGCTTTGCTCGTGGGACGAATGGTTCGTGCCCGGTTGGTTGTTTTCTGTTCTCCAGATGTTGAGTTGCCCCCGTTGTTGCCCCGTGAGATTTAGATGTTGTTGCTCTAGTGGAGCATGACAAAGGAGCGTATGTGGAGCTCTCTCGTCCTTTGGTTGTGTGCTTGTAAGAGTCGTTTCCTTGAGGATTTGTCGTTACTCCTTTGGGCTTGGAATTGATGGTAGTGGTGCTAGCAAGAGGGAAATATTTGTTGGCTACTTGGAAGTAGTCGTTTGTTCGGCTTAAGCGGATTCTTGGATGGTGTTCTAGAGGTCACAGTAAAGGTTGTTCGCCTCTTGTGAGTGTTTGGCCAAGATTTGGTTCTCTTGTTGTTTCGAGAGCTAGTTCGGTTCTAGGCAGGGCGTTGCCCTAAGGTCTTTTCCTAGTCGATAAGTTTTGGGAGTTGACCCCTCCTCAGCAGCTTGAGTAAGTTTTGTTGGTTCCGGATTTGTGATCCGATTGGTTGAGTTTTCCTTTGGGTGTTGCTTCCAAGAGAGTTGGTTGTTTGTTGCCTTGGGTTTGAGAAAGTCAATGAGCTTGTGTGAAGTCCGTTGCCCTTCGAGTTTGCTTGCCGGGGGATTCGTTTCTGCTTTTGTAGGAGTCGCCTTAGCTCATAAGTTGTGTTTTTGATCGAGTAGCGCAGCCGTGGTCACCAAATGAGAGGGTCCCTGCTTTGTGTTGTTAGCAAGCAAGAGTTGTTTGTCCCCGCAAGGGTGGTGGCCAGCCAGTAAGAGTTGTTTCTGGAAAGTTGTTGGTTTTTTTTGGGGGATTGAAGATTTCCCTTCCCCCTAGTCTCTGTGGTGGTTGAGTTGCTCCATGGATGTCAGCCTCGAGTGTTAGCTTCTGAGGTAGTCTTGCGGAATCGTGTGGCTTAGGATCCGTAAGCTTTGAGGTCGTCGTTATCCGTTTTCCTTGTGAGGTTTCGGGAGTGGAGCTTACGTTTGGAAGTTGAGTTAGGCTTAAGCTTAAAGGAGAAGTCTTTTGAGTAGCCATTGGATTTTAAGAGTTGAGAGGTAGCTTGGAGGCGAGTGTCGCTCGTTATAAGTTTGGGTTGAGTTCTGCACGAGCAAGCCCTTCTCGGGCTTTGCTCCTTGTTGTGCGCTCAGCTGGAGTAGAGTAGAGCCGTTTGAGTGAGTTGGCACGCAGGTGTCGTGGCTTTGGTTGGTAAAGCGGTTGAGCTGCTTTTCCTCAAGGTGTTGTGCCACAGAGTCAAGGTGATGGTTTAGTCCTTGCACTCAGTTTTCCTTGAGAGGAATTTTGGTGGTTTCCTTGCTGGCAATGTTTTTCTTTGGCGATTGCTAGTAGATTTGCATGGAAAAGTTTGCTTTCGGCCGTTTGGTTTCGGAATCTGGAAGGTTCAGTTGTTTGGCCAGTTTGTTGAAGGGTTGAGTTTGTTTGTTGTCACCGTGAGCTTCCAGAGGAGTTTTGCCGGTCACGTGGTGTAGAGCTTCATAGCTTGTGGCCACCTCGAGATTGCTGAGAGTAGCACCGTTTTAGAGTTGGTGCGAGTTGAGGACGTGGTTTGCCGTCTGTTCCCTTGGAGTTGAGTGTATGCCCAGTTTGGATGGGATTGTGGCCTTGAGTTTTTAGAACCCAAGAGAGTTTTGGGTCTCGAAGAGGGCTAGTGTTGTTGGCCGAGAAGTTCCGTTGGTTGGATCGGTGGAGTTTTCCGGAGTCAAGTTGTCTTAGGACTTTCGAGGACGAAAGTCTTAAAAGGAGGGAGTATTGTAATGACCTGATTTCCTATTCCAGCTTTTTGAGGTGCCTTCGGTCAAGATTCAGCTTGTTTGGTTGGGTTTTAAAGCCGTTTGGCCCCTTGGGGTATTTTGGTCTTTTGGCTCTCCGGCGATTTTTGTGGTTTTCGTGGCTTCGAGGTAGCTCCCGCCTTTGTCGAGGCTTGTTTGTTGGTGGTCACTGCGAGTCCCGTGGTGTTTGGGCTAGTCGGTTGGATGCTCGGTTGTGGTTTGTGCTTTGGCAAAGTGTTGGTTTGTTGCGTGTTTCCTTTGGGTTTCGAGCCCAGCCTTTAGTGTTGCTTTGGGAGTTGGATTTAAGTGAGTTTGATTTATTGGAAAAGATTGCTTCGGTCAGTCTCGAAGGAGGAAGCTGGGAAATGGGATTTTGAGGTTTTAAAGTGGATAAGGATGGAAAATGGATTTAAAAATCCCATTTTCCCTTTTTCCCATTTTCCTTTTTATTTCTCTTTTTCTTTTCTTTTTCCCCAAAATGCAACTTTCTCTCTCCTTCTCTCTCTCTCTCCCGAGCACCCCACCTAGCCCACCCAGCCCCAGTGTGCAGACCTTGGCTCGCCCACGCCCGCTAGCCCAGAGCCCAGCGTCGCGAGCACCCAGAGCTCGCCCAGCGCTCGCGCGCCTGCCTCACCTGCCCAGCCGTGCGCCTCGCTCGCTGTCGCCCGGCCACCGCCCTCGCCACCTGCCTGGTCCGTGTTGCCCAGTGCGCCGCGATCGCAAAGGCCGCGCCACAAGATCTTGCGCGTCGCGTCGCCCGAGCCTCGCCTAGCTCGATCGCGCGTCCAGAGCGCGCGTCGTCGCGCCGCGCGCCGCCGCCTCCTCGCTGCTTTCGCTCGCGCTGCGTTCGCGCGCCCAGAGCCGAGCCAGTAGCGCCCGCGCCCACCCCTGCGCCCAGTAGCGCTGTCTGCGCCAGTCACTTTGCCCGCTTAGCCTCGGCAAAAGCCCGTCGCGAGTGTCACCCGTGCTTCAGAGTTGTTCCCGAGCCACCACCACGCTTATTTTAGTGTATTTAGGGCTATTTTATGATTAATTGATGTTTTTGCTTGGCTCGATATAGGTTGCTCGGGTTCGATCGCGATTAATTTATTGTGTGTTGTTGCCTTCCGACCGTAAGGATTTCTTCACGGAGTTGTGTGGGCCTGCGATATTTGTCATGATTTTGCCTTGCTTGTTTGCCGATCGTTATGAGCATGATAATAATAGAGCAACTTTGATTGATTTCTCGCTAGCATGTTTGCTTGATATTACATGTTAGTGCCATGCTAGGTTTGTTCTCGCCCGCATGTTTGTGATTCCCGCTAAGCTCGTAGTATCATGCTAGGTTGTATGTTTGATGTCGGTCTTTGCTTGCTAGCCGAGAATCATTGCTTTTTCCTGTACTCTTAGATAGAGTTGTAGGGTTTGTCATCATCCGCAGGCCGAGCGGACATAACGTACTTTGTCCCCACCGATCGAGGAGTAGTGTGCGACGCATAACGTATCTTGCTTCCCCGGTCACTAAGGTGGATTTAGCTCGGTCGGGAATAAAGTGTGCGCGACATAACGTATCTTGCTACCCCGCCCGACCAATAGGTTGGAATTAGCTACCCACTTCGGCATAGCCTAGTTTGTAGCTCGCTAGAGCGGAACCCCGCCACGGTGTAAGCTCCGCCTTGGCCGGTTCTTAGCTTTAGGTCGGTGGCCCAGCCGCATGCATGAGCGCCGAGGGCCTCGCGCATCGTGATCGCGACACCGCTTCCAAGTTTTAGGCATGCATACCGCCCGCGTGTAGTTTGCCCTTAGGCCCCCGCATTTACGCCGGTTGCGAGAAGAGCATGCGGTGTGCGTGCACACGCTGCAGAGATGCCGATTCGGAGAGCTCCTTCCGGGCTAATGTTCGTGAGTACACCATTCCTTCCGTTAGAGCCTGACTTCGGGTACTCTCCCGTAAGTCCAGATTAGCAAGGGTAAGAGGCCCTTGAGGACATCCATGGGATCGGTTTTTGAGCCGATCAACTGGCTGAGGGAGAAAGACCCTCAGAGATGTCCCAGGATTGGTTAGGATAACCAATCATTAGGCCTGAAGTAGGAGACTTTCGATGACTCCAAATCTTTCTTTGTAAGCTCGTTGAGCTATGATCCGTGTTGGTAGTTTGCTTTGCTTGCATGCTTTGGTGCTAGATGATTGATTATATCGTATTGTACCCCGTTGGGGATTCTTCTTGAGTAATTCGTTACTCACCCTTACTTATCTTTCAGAAACCATGGCGCGAGGCGGGATGGTGGAGGAGGAGCCGTGATCATGGAAAACCCGTTGTTCAACTCTGAGTCTTATGTCTTGTATTTATGTTTTAAATGTCCTCTGAATGCATGTAGTTGGGCACAGAGCCCTAGGTTGTTTTATGAATGTATTTCCGATTCTAGCATTGTTGTAAATGTTGTAAAGTTGTATGTTTTTAATAAATCTCTGATCGTGAGTAAGTTTTGGAAATGTATTTGTCTTGGAACAGTGCTTGGAAACAGGGACGTGTTTCAAGAATTTTGTATTGACTTTTTAAATGAACTCTTGCTTGGTTTTTGGTTTTACTTAGAATCAAAACAACCCTATTGCAAATTCTAGTGGTTATTTGTATGCATGCATTGAGGTAAGGGCCCTTTTAGAGCCCCATTCGGGTCGGGTCCTTACACAGAGTCTCCACCAGTCGCCCGATTGATTGGCAAGTTGCCGTGTTAGTGGCTTGAGGCAGATGTAGAGACATCTCTGCCCCCCTTGCAAGCTTCTTTGTTGTTTTGCAACCAGATTCTCTTTGTACCCTCGTGAGCTGTGGTGTAGTGTGGAGTTTGCTTGCCGTGGTTTTATCCATCCGTGGATTTCGCGGGGCTAGTAGAGTGGAACACTCTTTTATTTGGATGTTCCCAGTGTGGAACTAGTTGTTGCCACCCGAGGAGTTGGCATGAGCTTTTGTTGAGCATCGAGTGGGATGCGGAGTAGGCCGTGGCAAGTCTGCTGGTCGAGATGCCGAGATTAGGCCGCTCGAGTGTTTGGACTCTGTCTTTGAGTGCCATTGCCCCGTCACTTGGAGAGTGACTTTCCCTATTCTCGAGGGGCATAAAGCTCGTTTGAGGCTGATTCGTGTTGTAATAGATGTAGTGCTGTTGGCACCAAGCTTTGAGAGGAGGCCTAGATTCGGGCCACTTGGCACTTTTTGGTGCAGTGGTTCCATGGCTGCCCAGAGTATAGCATCCCCGCTTGTCTTGTACCCTTTTCCGAGGTTGCACTGTTTGGGTTGCTTAAGAGATCTAGCTCGGTGGTAGTCGAGGACTACAAGTTTGAGGTTTTCGAGGGAAAGTAGAAGCTGTCAGGGATCTCCGAGAGTTGGGTGTAAAGGATGCTATAGGCTATTAAGAGCTAGCGCGTTCGAGTTCTCGCGCTGTGTTGTGAGCTCCGTGAGCCGCCTTGATGGTAGCATGATTCGGCTACCCTTTGAGTTACCCTAGTATGGTTAGTGTTGGCATCGTGGATGCGTGGGTGATCCAAAGTGTTAGAGCCATGAGTTGGATGGCTGATCGGAGCGCGTTTAGTGAGCACATTGTTTTGAGGAATGTTAGCTTGGTGTGGTTTTGCGCTTGTAAGAGTAAGTTGGCCAATGTGGCTTTTCGTGGTGAGTTGGCCCCGAGTGGGTTTGAACTCTTGTTGCTCCCTTGTTTGTTGTGGCTCTGTGGAGGCAAAAGTTGCCCTCATGTGAGAGCCCTTGTTGGCTTTGGATCTTAAGGGATCAAGTTGGAGCCGTACACCCCGGTGCACTTTTGCGTAGCTCGTTCCGTGGTTTATGTTTGGAAAACCACGAGAGGTTCGTGTTGAGGAGCCGTGCTCGGTCTTTGAGGTGTCAAGGCTTTAGTTCTTGGCAAGTGCCCTAGCTTTGGTCGTAAGGATGCCGTGCTCGTTGTCGGGCGTTGGTTAAGCAAGTTTTGCTAGTTGGTCCTTGCCTGTGTTAGACTTCGCTTGGAACCGAACAAGAGCGAGAGTGGCAAGCCGCGCGCTTTTTGATCGTTTTGGCTAAGAAAGTCGTTCGGATCCTTACCTTGGGCGTAAGGTATGTTGAGGTTGTTGCTTTGAGTAGGAGGATGACGCCTCCCGTAGCGCTTCTCGTTCCCTTGGTTTCCAAGTTGGAGTTGGCCAAATGAGTTGAGATCTTTGGAGGGTTGTGCCCGCGTGAGCCGGTTGTTTGTTAGATCGTTGTCGACCGTGTGTGTGTCGGAGGGTGATCGAGAGGATCTCTAGTTGTGGAGAGCCTCTCCAGAGCTCGATTAGACCCGAGCGGTGTTCCTTGGGTGAGTTGCTTGCATTTGGCGCCTAGCAAGCTAGTGCTTGTTTGGTTTTTGAGGCTAGTTGGTGCTTGGTGTTGACTAAGATTTGGTTCTCTTGATGTTTCAAGAGCTTGCTCTGTTCGAGCTGCAGGGCGTTGCCACGAGGATTTATTCCTAGTCCGGTTGTTTTGGGAGTTGATTCCTCCCTCGGTGGTTGAGTAAGTTCGGCTAGTTCGGATTGGTGGTCCAATCGCTTGAGTTTCCCTGGTGTTGCTTCCAAGAGAGTTGGTTGATGTTGCCCTTGGTTTGAGCAAGTCAATGAAGCGTGTGTGATGTTCGCCCCTTTTAGAGTTTTGCTTGGCGGGAAATCGTTCCCGTTGAGGAGTCGGCGTAGCTCCCGAGTTGTGTAGTTGATCGAGTAGCGCAGCTTGTTAGCCCAAATGAGAGGGTCCTGCATTGTGTTGTTAGCAAGCGAAAAGTTGTTTGTCCCATAAGAGCGGTGGCCACCCAGCTTAAGAGTTGAGCTTTTCTTTGGTAAGTTGTTGGTTCTTGGGGTTTGAAGTTTTTCCCCTAGTTTTCCTTGGTGGTTGAGTTGCACCATGGATGCCACCTCGAGTATTATCTTTGGAGATA
Organism: Sicyos edulis; assembly: GCA_036507275.1. Lineage (NCBI taxonomy): Eukaryota > Viridiplantae > Streptophyta > Magnoliopsida > Cucurbitales > Cucurbitaceae > Sicyos > Sicyos edulis. Next base: position 15,986,418 of record CM071847.1, read on the forward strand.
TCCTCATCGGTTCGTTTTCCTTGCAATGTTTCGAGTGTGGAGTTTCTAGTCGCAAGATGAGTTAGGCTGAGCTAAAAGGAGGAAGTCCCTTGAGTAGCCGGTGTGGGACTTAGGTGTTGAGTGGTAGCTTGGAGGCAAGCTTTGCTCGTTATGAGCTTGAGTTGAGTTTCTCACGAGCAAGCCCTTCTCGGGCTTTGTTTCTAGTTGTTGAGCTTTCGCGCTTGGCGAATAGTGAGCCTCGATTGAGTGTGTTGGCACAGAGGTGCCGTGGCATTGGTTGGTTAGCCTTTAAATGCTTTTCCTCAAGCCGCTGTGAGTTGGTCGGTAGCCCCGTGAGGGTTTGGTCCTTCTTTGCCGAGATTTTCCATGAGAGGAATGTTGGGTGTTTCCTTGCCTGGCAATGTTCTCTTTGGCTAGTTGCTAGTAGGTTTGCATGGAAAAGTTTGTGTTCGGCCGTTGTGAGGCTCCAGTTGTTGGCTTGGCCGAGTGGAGCTTGTGCACTGTTTTTGGCCATTTAGGGTTGGCCGTAGTGAAGTTTCACTTGTGCTAGTGGGAAAAGTTTGCCTTTTGGATCAATCGCCACTGGTGGTTCGATTGTTTTTCGTTAGGCTTTAGGCAAGCCTTGTGGTTCATTTGGTCTCTTGTGAAGAAAGAGTAGGCCGTTTGGTTTCTGGAACACGAGAGGTTCAGATTGTTTGGCCACCTTGGCGTTGTGTTGAGGCGATTTGTTATGAGTTGTGGGCATTCAGAGAAGTTACGCCAAGTCGTGGCGTTGAGTTTTGGAGCTTGTGCCCATCCGCCGATTCTTTGAGAGTAACACCGTTGAGAGGTGTTCCGTGTTGGTTTAGTGGGGTTTTGGTGAGCCCCAAGTTTGTAGGGCTTTTGAGATCCTTGAGCGGATTGGAGCAAAGTGGTTAGCTTTGCCCCGTCTTTGATGAAGAAGGCAAGTTTTGTGTTCCTCGTCTCTTTGTTGAGATAGTATGTAAGCGCATCGAGAGCATTGTGGCTTTGAGCCTTTGAGAACCCAAGAGGGTTTGGTTATCGAGAGAAGGGCTAGTGTTGTTTTAGCCGAGAAGTTCGGTTGGCTAAGAATCGAGTGGAGTATTCATAGAGTTTGTTTCGTTTTAGGACTTTCGAGGACGAAAGTCTTAAAAGGAGGGAGTATTGTAACGGCCCGATTTTCTATTCCAGCCTCGAGTGCTTAGGTTCAAGTCGATGGTTCGGTTGGGCCGTTAGAGCTGCTTTTGACCCTTAGGGGTATTTTGGTCTTTTGCTCCCTGGGCGGGATTTGTGGATTTTCAGGCTTGAGGCGCCTCCGCCTTTGTTGAGGCTTGTATGTTGGTGGTCATGAGTCCCGAGATGATTGGGGTATTCGTTTGGGAGTTCCGTTGTGATTTGGGTTTTGGGCAAAGTGATCGTTGTTTGGGTGTTTCCTTTGGGATTCGAGCCTGGCCCTTAGAGATGATTTGGGAGTTTGTTTTAAGTGAGAGTTATTGTTTGGAAAAGGTTGCTTCAAATAGAGTCTCGAAGGAGGAAGCCAGAAATGGGATTTAAGGACTTTAAGACTTATTTAAATTTGGTAAGAAAATTGGTTAAGGATGGAAAGGAGGATAAAATCCCATTTTTCCTTTAATTCCCTTTTTCCTTTTATTTTTCCCTTTTATTTTCCAAAATCCCCAAAATTCCTTTTTCTCTCCCTTTCTCTCTCCTCCAGAATTTCCGAGCGGCCCCTTGGTCGCCCATGTCCACTTTCTAGCCGCACCATGCCCAAAATTTCTAGTCGCACCATGTCCAGAGCCGCGCCCTCGCTCCAGCCGCCCACCTCGCCCATGCCCGCGCTTTGCCGAGCCACGCCCGGCGGCCGATCGCATCGCCCTCGCCCTAGTCGCGCCGAGCCTCAGATCTGCATCGCCCGTGCCATCTCCGTGTCGCCTTGGTCGCGCCGAGCCCAGATCGGCATCGCCAGCCGCCTTCGTGTCGCCCAGTCCGTGTCGAGTCGCCCGAGCCCTGGCCGCGACCGAAGTCGCTCGCCCTCACAGGTCGTCGTGCCTTCCCGAGCGCCCCGAGCCCGTCGCGTCGCGTCGCCGCGCGCTTGCGCCCGCGCGCCGCTCCTCTCCGCCAAGTCGCGCCGTGTGTGTCGTCGCCCAGCCGAGCTCGATCCGCGCGCCGTGCGCCGCGCCCCTCGCCCCAGGCGCGCCTGCTGCTGCGCCAGCGCCCTCCTGCGCCCGGATGCCCAGCGCAGCTTTGTGCCCAGCCCCGGCCAGTGCTCTTGCGCCCGGCACCGCTCATTGTGTCTTTGGTTGGCCTTGAGCCTTGTGGCTTCTCGGATGGTATTTCCCGAGTCTTTTCTTCGTTGGGCCCCGATTTGTTGGTGCTTTGTTTAGGGATTTATTTGGGCTGTTTTATGTATTTGATTTGGGTCGCTTTATTTTATGTTTAGGTTGTTTGGGTTCGATTAGAGGCTCGAGGATTGCTTGGTTGATTTGTGATTATTTTCTGCTTGTCCTGTAAGGATTTCTTACTGTGGTTGTGTGGACCTCGCGATATATCTCGATTGTGCCTTGTATGTTTCTTTGATTGTTATGAGCATGATAGTGATAGGCGACTTTGTTTGATCTCTTGCTAGCATGTTTGTTGATTTTACATGTTAGTGCCATGCTAGGTTTGTTCTTCCAAAGATGCTTGTGATTCCTGTTTAAGTTGTAGTATCATGCTAGGTAAACGTGATTAATGTCGGTCATTGCTTGCTAGCCAGAATCATTGATTTACTCGGTATTCTTAGATAGCGTAGTAGGGTTTGTCATCATCCGGTGAGGCCGAGAGCGGACATAACGTACTTTGTCCCCACCGGTCGGGAGTAGAGCGAAGCATAACGTACATTGCTTCCCCCCGGCAGCCGATGTGGATGTAGCTACCACATCGGCATAAGCCTAGTTTGTAGCCTGCTAGAGCGGAACCCTGCCAACGGTGCAAGCCTGGGTGCGACCTGGGTTGGGCGACCTGGTGCGATGGCGACGAGGGTGTGGCTGGGTGCGACGGCAGCGATGGTGTGGCTGGGTGCGACGGAGGCGATGGTGTGGCTGGGTGATGGTGTGGTGCGGCTAGGGTGAGGGTTGCGAGAGAATGGAGTTCTTTTTTTTTTTTTTTTACTTTCCCTTCCTTCCCTAACTTAAATAGGCCTTGGAAGTCTCAAATTCCAATCCCAAGGCTTCCCCCCCTTCGAGCCCTAGCTGACGCGTTTATTTTCTTTATTTAAATCCAAGCTTCCAAACCCCTTTTTAGGCCAAGGGTTCGAGTCCTCCCAACAACACCTTTCAAAAATTAAAATATATAATGTAAAAACCTTATTTTACATTTAGCTAGAAACTGGGCTGTTACAATACTCCCTCCTTAGAAGACTTCCGTCCCTGGAAGTCGCTGTACCTAAAACAACTCCGGGTAATTCCTCCTCATCTCCCCTTCCAACTCCCAAGTAGCTTCCTCAACTCCCTGATTCCGCCACTGCACTTTCACTAAATCCATGGCTCGGTTCCTCAAAACCTTTTTCTCAAATGCCAAGATCTTTATGGGTTTTTCCTCAAAGCTCAGGTCACGGTTCAACTGCAAAGGCTCAAAATCTATGACGTGCGAAAAGTGCGCCACATCTTTGGCGGAGCATCAAAACGTGGAACACACTATGCACTGCAGCCAAGGACGGCGGCAATGCTAACCGATAAGCCACAGCCCCAATCCTCTCAAGGACCTCGAAAGGTCCAACAAACCTGGGGCTCAGTTTCCCCTTCTTACCAAACCTCAGAACCCCACGCATCGGAGCTACCTTAAGGAACACATGCTGGCCAACCTCAAACTCCAACTCTCTACGCCTGACATCGGCGTAGCTCTTCTGCCTGCTCTGGGCAGTGAACATACGAGCTCTGATTGTCTGGATAGCCTCATTGGTCAGCTGAAGCAACTCCGGACCTAACACCTGCCTGTCTCCGACCTCTTCCCAGGATGCCGGGGATCTGCAGCGCTTACCATACAACGCCTCAAATGGTGCCATCTGAATGGTCGACTGAAAACTATTGTTGTAGGCAAAATCCATCAAATATAAGTACTGGTCCCAACTACCCGGGAAATCTAACACACAGGCTCGCAACATATCTTCTAAGATCTGGTTTACCCGCTCCGTCTGACCATCCGTCTGTGGATGGAAAGCTGTACTATAGCTGCACTCTGTGCCCAAACCTGCTTGAAGGGCTTTCCAAAACCGTGACGTAAAACGGGAATCTCGGTCAGAGATAATTTTAACTGGCACTCCGTGGTACCTAACTATCTGCTCAAGGAACAATTGTGCCCACTGCTCCACAGTATAGTTTATCCTGCCGGGAATGAAGTGTGCACACTTGGTTAACCTGTCAACGATTACCCAAATCTGTGCATAACCTCTAGGAGTTCTGGGCAAACCCAAAATAAAGTCCATGGTAATCTCCTCCCACTTCCACTGTGGCACCCCGAGCGGCTGCAACAAACCTGCTGATTTCTGCCTAGGCTCCTTCACTTGCTGACAAGTGAGACACCGACTGACGAACTGGGAAATCTCCCTCTTCATCCCCATCCACCAAAAAGTCTTCTTAAGATCTTGGTACATCTTGTTACCCCCTGGGTGCCATGCAAAAGGCGAGGTGTGAGCCTCGGTCAACAACTCTGTGCGAATACTGGCATCGGCTGGGACACATAGCCGACCCTTATATCTCAAGCCACCATCTGCGAATATCACAAGATCGAAGTCACCATCAGCCTGAACCCTCTCATACAGACTTTTTAACTTAGGATCATTCAACTGGCCGTCGATAATCCTTTGCCTTATCGAAGGCTGGATGGTCAACTGAGCCACCCTGGCGGTGACATCCTCTAACAACACTGCTATTCTTGCTCTCTCGTGGTCTTTCCTTATGATACTTTTGGGATTTGCCAACGTTGCTAGATGCGAGGTCTTTCTACTTAGTGCATCTGCCACAACATTTGCTTTTCCAGGGTGATACAGGATCTCATAGTCGTAATCCTTCACGAGCTCCAACCACCTTCTCTGTCTCATGTTCAGGTCCTTCTAAGTGAAGAAATACTTGAGGCTTTGGTGGTCCGAGAAAATCTGAATCTTTTCCCCATACAAGTAGTGCCTCCAGATCTTAAGTGCAAAGACGACCGCTGCCAACTCCATATCATGAGTCAGATAGTTCTCGCTCAAATGCGGTTTTAATAACGACCTCGAAGCGTACGCTATTACCCTACCGTGTTGCATCAGAACGCAACCCAAACCAAACTTGCTGGCATCACTGTACACCACGAAACCCCCTGTCCCCTCTCGAATCGCCAACACCGCGCGAGCGTCAAAGCGCTCTTCAGCTTAGAAAAACTCTCATCGCACTTCTTATCCCAAACGAAATCGACACCCTTCCTCATCAATGGAGTGAGCGGGGTGGCTATAGCAGAAAAGTTCTGAACGAAGCGGCGGTAATATCTAGCCAGACCCAGAAAGCTACGAATCTCTGACACGGTCGTCGGTCTTGCCCACGAACTAACAGCCTCTATCTTGGAAGGGTCCACAACCACTCCCTCCTTAGACACAACATGTCCCAGAAAAGCTACCTCCTCAAGCCAAAAGTCACACTTAGAAAACTTCGCATAGAGCTGGTTCTCGCGCAAAATTTGTCAAAAATCATCTTACGTGCGAAGCATGATCCTCCTTAGACTTAGAGTACACAAGAATGTCATCTATGAACACAGTGACAAAGCGGTCCAAGAACACCTTGAACACTCTGTCCATCATGTCCATAAATGCAGCTAGGGCGTTCGTCAGTCCGAAAGACATGACTACGAACTCGAAGTGACCATACCTCGACCTGAACGTTGTCTTGGGGATGTCTGCATCCCGGATCCTCAACTAGTGGTAACCCGACCTCAAGTCAATTTTCGAAAACACACAAGCTCCCTGGATCTGGTCAAACAGTTCATCGATACGAGGCAGCGGATACTTGTTCTTAATGGTTACCTTGTTCAGTTCCTTGTAATCAATGCATAGACGCATCGAGTCATCCTTTTTCTTAACAAACAGCACGGGTGCTCCCCACGAGGACACACTCGGCCTTATAAATCCTCTGTCAAGCAACTCCTGCAACTGCTCCTTTAACTCTTTCAATTCAGCTGGCGCCATACGATAAGGAGCTTTAGAAATAGGACGAGTCCCTGGCTCAAGCTCTATTGAGAAATCCACCTCCCTCTTTGGCGGTAGACCAGGCAATTCTTCGGGAAAAACATCTGCAAACTCTTGCACAATGGGCACTTGCTCAACAGTTAACTGATCACGGCTCTCTCCAGTCAACTTAGCTAACAACCCCCAAGCTCCTAGAGCTAGCAAACGACGAGCTTTAACTACCGAAATCACTGGCGGACACACCCCACTCTGGGTGCCCCGAAATTTAAAGCTAGGCCTACTCGGCGGCCTGAATACTACCTCCTTCTGGCGGCAGTCAATCATAGCGTGGTTATCAGCTAACCAATCCATACCGAGGATCACATCAAAACCACTCATAGCTAACACTATGAGGGTAACCTGCAGAGACTCGTCGGATACCTGTATCCGACCATCCCTTACCATCTGGCTAGCCAACATACTAACTCCCGAGGGAGTAGCAACAGATAACTCAAATCCTAGAGGCTCTAAAATCATGCAAGCATGCTTAGCAAACACAGCAGAAATAAAAGAATGTGTGGAACCCGAATCAAACAACATAAAGGCAAGGTGGTCAAGAACTAGGAGCGTATCTGCCACCGCGGCCCCGGCTTTCTCAGCCTCCTGGCGGGTCGTAGCATACACTCTCCCTTGCTGCTGAGCTGGCTGCACCACCACTGCTTTTTTATTGCAATGCCGGGCCCGATGCCCTTCCTTTCCACAGTTGAAGCAAGCTCTAGTGTTACCACCACAAGGTCCCCAATGTTGCTTCCCACAAAGTCTACAATACGGTGGCGGCCTCCCTACGCCCTATTGGCGAGGCTGATCACGGTTACGGTCTCGATGCTGGTCTCTGCCATGATAAGAACCCTGAGGGCGCTGACCGCCCCCACGGCCATTACTCCCTGAGTCAAACTTACGCTTCTGGCCCGAGTACACTGGGGCCCTCTGCACAACTGTGACACTAGCAACTTTGCTCGGAGGATACTTCCCATCATAAATAGTTGTCAACTGCACTGCCTTGGCAAAAGTCTCAGGGGCCTGTGCCCTCACATCCTGAGACACTCCCTGTCTCAAACCCGCAATAAACTTCCTGATCTTCAACTCAGGGGTAGCGATCAACTGCGGCGCGAAGTACCCGTACTCGGAAAACTTTTTCTCATACACCTCGACTGAGTCAGACCCCTGCTTAAGGTTTGAAAATAGCTCAATCATCTTTTCTTGGGCTTCTTCACTGATAAATTTTGCCTTGAACTTAGCCTTGAAGAATTCCCAGGTGGCAGGTGGAGACCCAGCCGGTCTCTCACTCAAAGTGGAATCCCACCACCACTTAGCTGTACCAGCTAACACATGAGCAGCACATCGAGCTCGCTGCACCTCAGGACAAGCCATCACCATAAATGTATATTCTAACTCAGCAATCCACCTAGCAGCAACCAACGGTTCTCCAGGGGCACTAAACTTCTCGGGCTGCCATTTCACAAAATCCTTCAGCCACTTGCCTAGATCTTCAGCACCTTCCGCCATAACGGCCTCATTCATAATTGGCTCCTGCGGAGCTGGCGGTACTGGTGGCACTGCAGTCCTCTACTAAACAAACTCGGTCAGCTGTTCTATCTAAACTCGGGACTCCTCCCTCTGCGCAGCTAATAAAGCCTGCGTTTCAGCTCACTTCTCGGCCCTCTGGTCAGCTAGCAACCCAACCATAAGAGCCCTCATGGATTCCACAAAAGCAACTCCTGGTGCAGCCTCCCGAGGCTCATTTGCCTCCACGCCCTCTCTGGGCAACACGGCGAAGGGGGCACATCGGTGGCCTAACATCGAAGCATCAGCTTGGGACGACGTCCCTCCCGTGTCAGAATCAATACGAATGCCCTGGGTGGTCGGCCTCGAGCCTCCCTGCCCTCTACGAGTGACTGGCATATTGGCAATCTACACCAAAACCAACAATGAGTCAGAACCTGTTTTCCCTGCTCTACAACAACAAGTCATGTACATGCAAGGTGCAAACGGTATTGTAATTCTTAACCCTTAACCTTAAACTTACGGACATACCTGATGGCTGGTGGAGCACTGATGATCATGGAAAACAACCTACAACTGCAGGTCAGTCTACAGAACCTATAACTCTGAGCTCTGATACCAATTGTAAGGACCCGACTCGAGAAAAGGCCTCTAACCTAGATCCTTACTTAACATGCATGATTAACTATGGAAAACATCAATCCGGGTACTAAATTTAAATCTTTGCATTCAACACGTTTTAAGCAAAACCATAAATCCCAGTAAATAAAATCAACAAGTAAATGTGTAAAGACCCGACCCAAAAGGGGCTCTAAATGGGCCTTTACCCCAATGCATGTAGTGAAAATAAAAGACATTATGAAAAATACATTTCGAATTCCAAGTAAAAACAGAAACATTCAACAACCAAAACATACATTTCTAAAATACATACTCTCGTCGAGATTTATTTAAACCATTAAAACAAACCGCAAGTACAATTATGCTGGAATCCATAAAACGTAATAAAACATCCTGGGGGCTCTGTGCCCGTCTACATGCATTCAGGGGAAATAACCAAAAGTCAAGAGTCATGATAAATAAAATAGAATAATCGGAGATGACAAATGAGATTCCATGATCACGGCTCCTCCATCGACCATCCTGTCTCCCGCTTGATTACACTCGTGGAAAACCACGAGAATAAGGGTGAGTAACGAATTACCAGTAAGAATCCCCAACCGGGGTACAATACGATATACATGATCATCTAGAAGAATGTATGCAAGCTATGAGTACAAACACGAGGCGGAGCACATAGCTAAGTCCACACTTGGACCTCGGATGCCAACTCGGGGTCTTAGTCCGAAATACCACAACACACTAAACGCACTATCACGGGAACAAGTCCCGCCTCGGCTGCCTCTGCGCGATCACGAAAGGTGCACCGGCTCAAGATCCCGAGGAGCTCTCGATCGTATTTGTAATGAGCGTAAGGATGCACCGCGTGCTTCTACAGACTATGGAAGTCTGCGGGTCTAGTGGCAAGTTGCCCATATCCGGATACCACGCCTAACTAAATCTGCGGATCGGTGTCACCGACATAGGGGTGTGAGACACGACACGTGAACTATGTCGGCTGTACCACCGCACACTGAGGCTAAGGAACGGGTCATGGTAGGCTTACACCGAGAAGCCGTCCTTACCTTATCGGTGGCAATCAAGAGCTCTTGCCGAACACGGCCGAGGACGTCTTGCGGCTGCGGGGACTAGGCATTGCCAAGTCATCATCCCGACCATTGGGGCATCGCTTAGACTACCACCCTCACCCAAGATTGCGGGGCCTCTGGTTGGGATAGCTAATCCCTCACGGGGTCCAGGGCGGAGAATCTGTCTCAATCGTCCTTGCCATAGATGCAAGATACTTTATGCATCGGGCCGGATGATGCTATCTACACGAATTCTAAAACTTAACAATAATAACGATTCAATCAATGCGATCCAATACGTGCTCATCGGATACAAAGAACCTAGCATGATACTACTGAGCAAGAAACGGATATCGAACATGCTAGAACAGAACAACCTAGCATGGGCTAACATGAGAAACAATACAAGAGATCATGCGATCGGGAATTGAGCAGAGCACCTAGAGATAAACATGCTAGTAATCATACACAGCATACAAAACAACAATCACAAATATACGCGAGGTCCACACAACCGGTAAGAAATCCTTACCTTGGTGGAAGACTTCTACACACAAATCCTAAGGCTGCGAACAATCCCGAGCTAGCGGCGGGAACCTAGCAAACCAACAATAATCGATTATCTAAAATATCTAAACAACAATAGAAACAACAAGCTCGGCTCGGGAACTCACGCGGCGCGACGACCACGAGCTTGGGGTTCTTGGCAAGCTGGCTCGGCAAAGGTGGGCGCCGGGCCCATTATTGCACAGCGCGGACACTGCAGTATTTGGTTCTTGCTGGCCCACGCCTGCGGCACGGACACGCTATGCTGCGCTACCGCACGGCAACAGCGAGGACACGCCGCTGGCGCGCGTCTGGAGCGAAGCGCGCGACGGCTGGCGTCGGCGGCGGGCGCGCGGCGAAACGCCCAGCGAAGCGCGCGCGCGACAAGCGGCTCGGCAAGCGGACACTGCGCGAGCGTCGGCGATCGGTAGGCCGGACGCTACCGGCGTGGCGAGACCTCTGGCGTCTGGGCGATCGGGCGATCTGGCTGCTGAAACGACGGCGCGAAATTTCTTTGGGAATGACAGTCTGGGCGTCTGCGGCGGTGGCTCGACCGATCTGGGCGTCGCGACGAGTGCTCGACCGATCTGGGCGTCGACAGTGCTGCTCGACCGATCTGGGCGTCTGGTGGTGGGTGAGGATGATGGTTGCTCCTCTCGGTGTTGCACAACACACACACACACACAACCCCTTTTCTTACATTCGGCCAACAAACACCCAAATGAGAAGATGAAGAAGCGAAGACTTACCGGAATGATGATGATCGAACCCAAGGAGATGCAAGGATGAAGAACTTCGGCAAGGCTATGGAGATGGAGAGCTTGGGCGGCCAAGAGGTGTTTTTGGAGAATAAGATGGAATAACCTAATTCTATTTCATTTAACCAAATGCACCAAAACTCCAAAAATCCAAGGTTAACTAAGATGTGATGCGAGAAAGAGCAACAAGAGCACCTAATGGCTCAATTGGCACACATCTCTACAAGCTTCCCAGAGACCCGGGTTCAAACCCAGTGCGACACAATTTCCTTTATTTTTACTTTTGCAACAAACCTTGCTCAAACCAAACCACAAACCCCTCCAAAACCTACAAAACCATCCAATAATTTTAGTAGTTTGGAAAAGACACAAAAGCGACCATGGCCCGACCAAATTACCAAATTACCCCTAGGGCATACACGGAAGGCCGGGAAGAAAAACACGGTCGTTACAATATTCCCTCCTTTTTATGACTTTCGTCCTCGAAAGTCCTTAAAACAACTTGACTCGGGGGTAATGCAACCTCATCTCGTCTTCCCGCTCCCAAGTGGCTTCCTCGAACCCCGATTCTTCCACTGAACCTTTACCAAACGAATCTCGCGATTACGCAGCGTCTTGGTCTCAAAGGCAAGGATCCTCAGCGGCTTCTCCTCGAAGTTCAAATCCTCATTCGGTGCAAGGCTCAAAGTCCACAATGTGCGGCGGGTCCGGCACATCTTTGCCTCGGACATCGATACATGGAAAACACTATGCACTGGCGATAGTGACGGAGGTAGGGCTAGCAGGTGAGCAACTCGCCAATCCTCTCTAGGATCTCAAATGGACCAACAAAGCGGGGACTCAACTTCCCACGCTTGCAAACCTCGAACACCTGCGCATCGGAGCAACCTTAAGGAACACATGTTTGACCAACCTCAAACTCCAAATCTCGGCGCCGAACATCGGCGTAACTCTTCTGCACTGCTCTGAAGCATCAACATCTGAGCTCTAATCTTACACCTTTGCACCATTGGTCAAGCTGCGATAACTCGGGACCCAAAACACATCTATCACCAACCTCTTCCCGAACAACACGGGGGACCGACAACGCTTACCATACAATGCCTCGAATGGAGCCATCTCGAGATAAATCGTGTGGTAAGCTCGTTGTTGTAGGCAAACTCCATCAAATCTGAATCTGGTCCCAAGCGCACGGAAATCCAACACACAAGCCCTCAACATATCCTCGAGAATCGATTCACTCTCTCGGTCGACCATCCGTCGAGGGTGAAAAGTCATCTTGGCGCACTCTGTGCCCAAACCCTTACGGGCGCTCTCGAAGCGAGAAGTGAACCGCGAGTCACGATCGGACACAATCCTCACCGGTACACCATGATAACGGATGATCTGCTCCAAAAGCAGTTTGCGCCTTTGTTCCACGGTATAAGTGTCTCTCACAGGAATGAAGTGTGCTCTCTTGGTCAAGCGATCGACTATCACCCAAATCTGAGAGAGAACTTCCTCGGAGTCCTTGGCAAACCGGATATAAAGTCCATAGAGATCTCTTCCCATTTCCAGCAGGGGTACACTCGATGTTGCAACAAACCAGTGGCCTCTGCACAGGGTGCCTTCACTTGGCGACAAGTGAGACACGGTGACAAACTCTGCCACATCTCTCTTCATCCCCATCCACGGAAAGTGCAGCTTAAGTCTGATACATCTTGTACCCCGGGGTGCCAAGCAAAAGAAGGCTGTGGGCCTCAGAGAGCAACTTCGGCTCGCAAACTGCAATGTCCGGAACACACAACCGGCCTCTATAAGTCAACCCAGCATGTCGGTGAATATACAAAGTCAAAGTCACCGTCGGCACTAACTCTCTCAACAGCAATCTCTTAAGTGCGGGGTCACCCAAGCGGCGATCTATAATCCATTTGCCGAATCGGCGGTGAGCAGATCAAGCCCGAGCTACCACAGCGGTAACCTCTCCCAACAACACTGCAACCTCGGCCCTCTCGAACTCTCTCTGCAAAGCGGGTGAGGAACTCAACAACGCCGCGAGTGCGGCGTCTTTACGCTCAAAGCATCGGCCACTACATTGGCTTTACCGGATGGTACAAAATCTCGCGATCATAATCCTTTACCAACTCTAACCATCTCCTCTGCCTCATATTCAACTCCTTACGAGTAAACAGATACTTGAGGCTCGGTGATCGGTAAACATCTGAATCCGCTCACCATACGGGTGAGTGCCTCCAAATCTTGATTGCAAACACCACTGCTTTGCCAACTCCATATCATGAGTCGGGTAGTTACTGCTCATACGGCTTGGTGGCGGGAAAGCATAGGCAATGACCTTCCGTCTTTGCATCAACACACAACCTAAACCAAACTTGGAAGCATCACGTAGACCACGAAACCACTGTCCCCTCGGGACTGCCAACATCAGTCTTTGAAGTCAAACTACGCTTGAGCACAGCAAAGCTCTCATCACACTGTCTGTCCCAAACAAACTCGACACCCTTCCTCGTCGGACGAGTGAGGCGAGAGCTAAAGCGAAAAGTCCTTGACGAACCGAAGCGGTAGTAACTGCCAAACCAGTAAAGCTGCGAATCTCGGCAGCCCTGAAGTCGGCTTGGCCCATGAACTCACGGCCTCAATCTTCGCGGGGTCCACGGCTATACCATCTCTCGAAACCACGTGGCCTAGGAAGGCCACTGCTCCAACCAGAAATCACATTTGGAAAACTTAGCATAAAGTGGTTTTCCCTCAAAGCTACCAATACTACCTCAAATGCTCTGCATGGTCTTCTTTAGACCTCGAATAAATCGAATATATCGTCAATGAACACGATGACGAGGCGTCCAAAAATGATTTGAACACCCTATCCATCATGTCCATGAACGCTTGGTGGGGCATTGGTCAATCCAAACGACATGACCACAAACTCATAGTGACCATATCTAGACACAAAAAATTGTCTTAGGAATGTCGGCATCCCGATCCATGGCCCGATGGTAACCGGATCTCGGATCTATCTTGGAGAACACGAAGCTCCTGAAGGTGATCGAACAAATCATCGATCACGGGGCAGCGGATACTTATTCTTCACTGTCACCTTATTAAGCTCGCGGTAATCAATACATAAAGCGCATAGAACCATCCTTCTTTTTCACAAAAGCAGGCGGGTGTGCTCCCCACGAGGACACACTTGGGCGGATGAACCCTCGGTCTAACAACTCCTGCAAGCTGAATCTTGATTCCTTTAACTCTCTTTGGCGCCATACGATCACGGAGCCTTCGAGATAGGGAGGGTCCCTGGCTCGAGCTCAATTGTGAAGTCAACCTCTCTCTTCGAGGCAACCCGTAACTCCTCGAAAACACGTCCGCAAACTCCTGCCTGGCCGTGCACGATCAGCAGAGGACGACGGCTCTTCCCGGAAAACTTGGCTAAATAGCCCCAAGCTCCATGAGCTAGCAAGCGACGAGCTTTCACGGTGACACCATCGGCGGGCAAACTCCACCTGGACTCCACGAAACTTAAAGGCTGGGCCGACACTGGCGATCTGAACACTACTTCTTTCCGGTGGCGGTCAATCAGCGCGTGGTTAGCGACTAACCACTCCATACCAAGAATCACATCAAAACCACTCATAGGCGGAACTATGAGTGTGGCTACTAAGCAACTCTCGGGATATCTCGTCCAGGCCATCCTTAATTTTATCTCTAGCTAACATACTAACTCCGAAGGAGTTGCAGCAGATAACTCAAAACCTAGAGGCTCCGGCCTCAACTTAGCATCTTGCTCGACCAAACAACACGGATACAAATGAATCGTGAGAACCGAGAATCAAACAAGACAAATGCGCGGTGATCTAAAACAAGAAGCGTGCACCTTGCCACGGCGGCATCCGTGCGCTCGGCCTCTGACGGGTCGTAGCAAACACTCGACCTGCTGCTGCTGCATTTGAGCCGCCATAGTTGGTGAGGGCGAAGCGGATCATATGTCCCTCTTTACCACAACGAAAACACACTCTGGGCCTGTGTGCGCAAGCTCCGGTGTGGGTCCTCCCGCAAGAAGCACAAGCGAGGAACACACACAGGACCGCCTCTTTGGCGGTGAAAAATGGATCGGGGCCTATCTTGATCCGGCTTTGGAAGCGCCCTTGGCGGCGGCCGCCACCTCGAAAGTCAAACTTTCTCTTACGCCCCACAGTGCTTTGGGACGGGGCCTGGAAACGAGGCGGCAACAACCCGCTCAAAGCGAGGATACTTCCCATTATAGATCGTGGCTAAGCGGGCGGACCCTAGCATAAGTGTCGGGGGCACGAGCCACGACATCTGGGAAACACCACGCGCCTCAATCCGGATATGAACTTCCCGAATCTTGACTCACGGGGTGGCAATCAAGCGAGGAGCAAAATATCCATACTCACGAGAACTTGCGCTCATATTCCTCAATGGAATCGAACCTGCTTGAGGTTACGGAAGAGCTCCACCATCTTCTCCGAGCCTCATCACCGATGAACTTTACCTTGAACTTCGGCCTTGAAGAACTCCCAAGTAGCGGGTGGAGACCCAGGTGGTCTCTCGCTCAAGGTGGACTCCCACCACCATCTCATTGTGCCTCCCGGCACATGAGCCGCACATCTCGGCCTCTGAATATCGGGGCACACCATGATCGGGAAGGTGTACTCCAAATGGGCAATCCACACAGCTGCCGCTAACGCATCACCGGTGGCATCAAACTTCTCGAGGCTTCCACTTCACAAAATCCTTGACCACCTACCCAATTCCTCGGCACCCTCTGCCATATACGCCTCTGCAGGGCTACTTGCTCTGTGGAGTGGAGGTGCTCTTGAGCTCTCTTTGAACCAATCGAGTCACCGCTCGATCTGGGCTCGGGACTCTTCCCGCTGCCCAGCTGCGCCAACAAGGCACAGGTCTCGCCCTCTGGTCACTCAACATGCGACCATAAAAGCCCTCATAGACTCGGCAAACTCTGCTCCGGGAAGCGATCTCCACGGCGCTTAGTCGCCTCAACGCCCGCTCTGGGCGTAGCGGGAGGAGCTCTTTGGTGGAATGCCATCGATTGTCGGCTTGGGGCGATGTCCTGCGATGTCGAGATCCGATCGATACGGGACTGCTCTCGAACCTCCTCTCCGATGCAGAATGTGGTAGCATCTTTGGCGATCTACATCCAAACCAACAACGAATCAAAACACACTGTCACCATTCCACAACACTAAACAAGGCATACACTAGATGATAGATATTGTAAATTCTTAACCCCTTTCCTTTCTAAAACAATAAATCTAGGCGTGCACATGGTATCCGAGTCTTGATGATCATGGAAAACGACCTACAACAAAGGTCGAGTCTCTGAGAATCTATGACTCGAGCTCGATACCAAGCGTAAAGACCCAGACCCAAAAGGGGCTCTAAATGGGCCTTTACCCCAATGCATGTAGTGAAAATAAAAGACATTATGAAAAATACATTTCAATTCCAAGTAAAAACGCAAAACATTCAACAACCAAAACATACATTTCTAAAGCATACTCGACGATCGATTTATTTAAACCATTAAAACAAACCGCAAGTACAATTATCTTGGAATCCATAAAACGTAATAAAACATCACGGGGGCTCTGTGCCCGTCTACATGCATTCGGAAATAACCAAAAGTCAAGAGTCATGATAAATAAAATAGAATAATCGGAGAGATGACAAAGCAGATTCCATGATCACGGCTCCTCCATCGACCATCTGTCTCCCGCCTTGATTACACAGTGGAAAACCACGAGAATAAGGGTGAGTAACGAATTACCCAGTAAGAATCCCCAACCGGGTACAATACGATATACATGATCATCTAGAAGAATGTATGCAAGCTATGAGTACAAACACAGAGCGGAGCACATAGCTAAGTCCACACTTGGACCTCGGATGCCAACTTCGGGGTCTTAGTCGGAAATACCACAACACACTAAACGCACTATCACGGGAACAAGTCCGGCCTCGGCTGCCTCACATCGTCACGAAAAGTGCACTTTGGCTCAAGATCCCGAGGAGCTCTCGATCGGCCCACCAGAATGGCGTAAGGATGCACCGCGCGTGCTTCTACAGACTATGGGGTCGCCGGTCTAGTGGCAAGTTGCCCATATCCGGGATACCACGCCTAACTAAATCTGGGATCGGTGTCAGCGACATAGGGGTGTGAGACACGGACACGTGAACTATGTCGGCTGTACCACCACACTTTGAGGCTAAGGAAGGGGTCATGGTAGGCTTACACCGGGAAGCCGTCCTTACCTTATCGGTGGCAATCAGGGGCTCTTGCCGAACACGGCGAGGGCGTGCTGGGCGCCGGGGACTAGGCATTGCCAAGTCATCATCCCGACCATTGGGGCATCGCTTAGACTACCACCCTCACCCAAGATTGCGGGGCCTACCGGTTGGGATAGCTAATCCCTCACGGGGTCCAAGGGCGGGAAGCTGTCTCAATCGTCCTTGCCATAGATGCAAGATACTTTATGCATCGGGCCCGGATGATGCTATCTACGAATTCTAAAACTTAACAATAATAACGATTCAATCAATGCGGTCCAATACGTGCTCATCGGATACAAAGAACCTAGCATGATACTACGAAGCAAGAAGCAGATATCGAACATGCTAGAACAGAACAACCTAGCATGGGCTAACATGAGAAACAATACAAGAGATCATGCCGATCGAGAATTGAGCAGAGCACCTAGAGATAAACATGCTAGTAATCATACACAGGGCATACAAAACAACAATCACAAATATACATGAGAGTCCACACAACCGGTAAGAAATCCTTACCTTGGTGGGAAGACTTCTACACACAAATCCTAAGGCTGCGAACAATCCAGAGGCTAGCGGCGGGAACCTAGCAAACCAACAATAATCGGTATCTAAAATATCTAAACAACAATAGAACAACAAGCTCGGCTCAAAGGGGAACTCACGCGGCGCGACGACCACGAGCTTGAGGCTGCTTTGCTGGCAAGCTCGGCAAGGCAGCTGGCAAGGCCGCGCTGGCTGGTGTTGCGCAGCGAGGACACGCTGCCGGTTGCGCGTGCACGCAACGACAGCTGCACGCATGGCCCAGCTGGCACCCTTGCTGGCGCAGCTCGCGGACAGTAGCTGGGGACAGCGTCTGGACGGCGGCGCGGCGCCGGCGTCTAGCGCGGCGGCGCGCGCGCGGCGTTGTCTGAGCAAAGGCGCGCGGGCAGCGGCTTCGGCAAGCGGACCGCGGCGAGCGTCGCGGCGATCGGTGAGGCCCCGGCGCCGCGCGAGACCTCTGGCGTCGCGGCGCGATCGGGCGATCTTCTTCTTTGGGCGAAGCAGCGAGGCTTTCTTTGGGACAGTCTGGCGTCTGGCGAGGCTGGCTCGACCGATCTGGGCGTCTGACAGGTAGCTCGACCGATCTGGGCGTCTGTAGTGGCCGAGATGATGGTTGCTCCTCTCATTTGGTGCACAACACACACACACACACACCCTTTTTTTCTTACATTCGGCCAACAAACACCCAAATGAGAAGATGAAGAAGACGAAGACTTACCGGAATGATGATGATCGAACCCAAGGAGATGCAAGGATGAAGAACTCGGCAAGGCTATGGAGATGGAGAGCTTGGGCGGCCAAGAGGTGTTTTTGGAGAATAAGATGGAATAACCTAATTCTATTTCATTTAACCAAATGCACCAAAACTCCAAAAATCCAAGGTTAACTAAGATGTGATGCAGAAAGAGCAACAAGAGCACCTAATGGCTCAATTGGCACACATCTCTACAAGCTTCGGGAGACCGGGTTCAAACCCCTACAAAGAAAGACAATTTCCTTTATTTTTACTTTTGCAACAAACCTTGCTCAAACCAAACCACAAACCCCTCCAAAACCTACAAAACCATCCAATAATTTTAGTAGTGGAAAAGACACAAGCGACCATGACGGCCCGACCAAATTACCAAATTACCCCTAGGGCATACACGAAGGCAGGAAGAAAAACACAGGTCGTTACAAAATGACTGATCAAGACTTTCTTAAAACTAAATAAAGGTACGTTTGGGGGAAACATAAATAGTTCGAGTGCTTTCCTAGGGACTCAAGTCCCACTACATGTTAAATCATAAAAACAATGAAAGAAATGCGTGCAACTCGTAGTCGACTATCCATGATCATCCAGTGACCTCCTCCTAGCCATCCACCTCTGTCCCAAGTTACACGGTGGAAAACCACGAGAAAAATAAGGGTGAGCAACGAGTCACCCAATAAGAATGTAACGACCAGGTTTTTCTTCCCGGTCTTCCAGGTATGCCCTAGGGGTAATTTGGTAATTTGGTCGGGCCGTCATGGTCGTTTGTGTCTTTTCCAGCTACTAAAATTATTGGATGGTTTTGTAGGTTTTTGGAGGGGTTTGTGGTTTGGTTTGAGCAAGGTTTGTTGCAAAAGTAAAAATAAAGGAAATTGTGCCGCAAATGGGGTTTGAACACAGGTCTCTGGGAAGCTTGTGGAGAGGTGTGCCAATTGAGCCATTAGGTGCTCTTGTTGCTCTTTCTGCATCACATCTTAGTTAACCTTGGAGTTTGGAGTTTTGGTGCATTTGGTTAAATGAAATAGAATTAGGTTATTCCATCTTATTCTCCAAAAACACCTCTTGGCCGCCCAAGCTCTCCATCTCCATAGCCTTGCCGAGTTCTTCATCCTTGCATCTCCTTGGGTTCGATCATCATCATTCCGGTAAGTCTTCGTCTTCTTCATCTTCTCATTTGGGTGTTTGTTGGCCGAATGTAAGAAAAGGGGTTGTGTGTGTGTGTGTGTTGTGCAACAAACCGAGAGGAGCGGCCATCATCCCAGCCCACTTCGCCGCGCCAGATCGGTCGAGCACTCCACCGCGACGCCCCGGATCGGTCGAGCCACCGTCATCGCGCTCCAGATCGGTCGAGCGACCTGCCAAGACGCCCGAGATCATCGGCAGCCAGCGGCTCGCCGTTCGCCAAAGAAGATCGCCCGATCGCTCGCGACGCCAGAGGTCTTCGCGGCGCACCGGCTCGTCGGCCGACGCTTCGCACGCCCTCGCCGTGTCCGCTTGCCGAGCTGCGCTGCCCGCGCGCCGCGCCCGAGCGTTACGCGCGCGCGTCGTCCTGCCGCCGCTGCTCGCGTGTCGCGCTCGCCGCGCCCGGCGCCAGCGCGCCGCCGCCCGACGCTTCGCCGCGCGCCAAGCCGCTCGCGCTTTGCCCGCGCGCGCGTCCTGTGCCGTGCCGTGCGTGCCAGCGCGCGGCAGCGTGCGCCTGCCGTGCCCGGCCGGCGGCAGCAGCGTCCTTGCCGTGCCGGCTTGCCAAGCGACCCCAAGCTCGTGTCGTCGCGCCGCGTGAGTTCCGAGCCGAGCTTGTCGTTCTATTGTTGTTTAGATATTTTAGATGCTGATTATTGTTGGTTTGCTAGGTTCCCGCTCGCTAGCTCGGGATTGTTCCGCAGCCTTAGGATTTGTGTGTAAAAGTCTTCCGACCAAAGTAAGGATTTCTTACCGGGGTTGTGTGGACCTGCGGTATATTTGTGATTGTTGTTTTGTATGCTGTGTATGTTTACTAGCATGTTTAGCCTAGGTGCTCTGTTTCAATTCTGATCGCATGAACTCTTGTATTGTTTCTCATGTTAGCCCATGCTAGGTTGTTCTATTCTAGCATGTTCGATATCTGTTCTTGCTTCAGTAGTATCATGCTAGGTTCTTTGTATCCGATGAGCACGTATTGGGCTGCATTGATTGAATCGTTATTATTGTTAAGGTTTAGAATTGAGGTAGATAGAATCATCCGGCCCGATGCATAAAGTATCTTGCATCTATGGCAAGGACGTTCGAGCGATTCTCCGTCCTTGGACCCCGTGAGGGATTAGCTATCCCAACCCAGTAGGCCCTGCAATCTTGGGTGAGGGTGGCGATCGTTAAATGCCCCAACGGTCGGGATGATGACTTGGCATTGCCTCGCCCGGCGATCGACACGTCCTCGGCGTGTTCGGCCGTAGCCCTTGATTGCCACTGTTAGGCAAGGACCGCTTCTGGTGTAAGCCTACCACGACCGGTTCCTTAGCCTCAAAGTGCGGTGGTACAGTGACATAGTTCACGTGTCGTGTCTCACACCCTATGTCGGTGACACCGATCCGGAGATTTAGTTAGGCATGGTGGTCGAACTCGGGCGGCTTGCCACTGGACCCGGCACCCCCGAGTTTGCGATGCATGCGGTGCGCGCTTACGCTCATTACGGCGCCGGCTGGAGAGCTCCTCGGGATCTTGAGCCATGCACCTTTCGTATCGACGATGAGACAGGCCGAGGCCGGGACTTGTTCCCGTATAGTGCGTTTAGTGTGTTGTGGTATTTTTCCGACTAAGACCCCGAGATGGCATCCGAGGTCCAAGTGTGGACTTAGCTATGTGCTCCGCTCTGTGTTTGTTCTCATAGCTTGCATACATTCTTCTAGATGATCATGTATATCGTATTGTACCCCGGTTGGGGATTCTTACTTTGGGTAATTCGTTACTCACCCTTATTCTGTGGTTTTCCACAGTAAATCAAGGCGGGAGACAGGATGGTCAAGGAGGAGCTATGATCATGGAACTCGTGTCATCTCTCGATTGTTTTATTTTAATTATCATGACTCTTCACTTTTTATTATTTCCCTGAATGCATGTAGACGGGCACAGAGCCCTGTGGATGTTTTCTTACGTTTTATGGATTCCAAATATTGGTACTTGTGGATTGTTTTAATGGTTTAAATAAATCTCTGATCGTCAGTGTGCTTTTTAGAAATGTATGTTTTGGTTGTTGAATGTTTCTGCTTTTTACTTGGAATCAAAATGTATTTTTCATAATGTCTTTTATTTTCACTACATGCATTGGGGTAAAGGCCCATTTAGAGCCCCCTTTTGGGTCTGGTCTTTACAAATTGGTATCGAGCTCGAGTCATAGATTCTGTAGGACTCCACCTTTTGTTGTAGGTCGTTTTCCATGATCATCAAGACACTCGGCTACCATCAGTGCGCCTAGATTTATTGTTTTAGAAAGGAAAAGGGTTAAGAATTTACAATACCTATCATCTAGTGTATGCCTTGTTTGGTGTTGTGGAATGGTGACAGAGGCGAGTTTTGATTCGTTGTTGGTTTGGATGTAGATCGCCAAAGATGCTACCACCCGTCTGCACGGAGAGGAGGTTCGAGAGCGTGTCGGGTATCGAGGATCGGATCGACTGCGCAGGACATCGTCCCAAGCCGACACTCGATGGCATTCCACCAACAGCCTCCTCTGTTACGCCTAGAGCGGGCGTTGAGGCGATCGAAGCGCCGTGAGATCGCTCCTGGAGCGAGTTTGGCTGAGTCTATGAGGGCTTTTATGGTCGCATGTTGAGTGACCAGAGGGCGAGACCAGTGCCTTGTTGGCGCCGGTGGGAAGAGTCCCGAGCCCAGATCGAGCGGTGACTTCGATTGGTTCAAGTGAGCTCAAGAGCACCTCCACTCCACAGAGCAAGTAGCCCCAGAGGCGTATATGGCGGAGGTGCCGAGGAATTGGGTAGGTGGTCAAGGATTTTGTGAAGTGGAAGCTTTGAGAAGTTTGATGCCACCGGTGATGCGTTAGCGGCGGCCTGTGTGGATTGCCCATTTGGAGTACACCTTCACGATCATGGTGTGCCCGATATTCGTGAGGCCGAGATGTGCGGCTCATGTGCTAGGAGGCACAAATGAGATGGTGGTGGGAGTCCACCTTGAGCGAGAGACCACTGGGTCTCCACCCGCTACTTGGGAGTTCTTCAAGGCCGAGTTCAAGGTAAAGTTCATCGTTGATGAGGCTCGGAGAAGATGGTGGAGCTCTTCCGAGAACCCGGCGTGGTTCTCGATTCCATTGAGGAATATGAGCGCAAGTTCTCGAGAGTATGGATATTTTGCTCCTCGGTTGATTGCCACCCGGAGTGAAGATTCGGAAGTTCATATCCGGATTGAGGCGTGGTGTTTCCCGTGATGTCGTGGCTCGTGCCCCCGACACTTATGCTAGGGCCAGCCCAGCTTAGCCACGATCTATAATGGGAAGTATCCTGCCGAGCGGGTTGTTGCCGCCTCGCTCTGTCCAGCGTCTGTCCCAGCAGATTGTAGGGGCGAAGAGGAAGTTTGACTTTTCGGGAGGCGGCCGCCGCCAAGGGCGATTCGCAGCAGAGATCGTGAGAGCTCCACCGTTTCCACCCGACAAAGGAGGACCTGGCGCGATTTCCGCTTGTGCTACTTGTGGGAAAGTCCACGCCGAGCTTGTCGGCTGGACCTAGATTGTGCTTCCGTTGTGGTAGAGAGGTCACATGGCCCGTTTTTGTGATCACCCACTATGGCGGCTCGGCCAGCCCGGCGGCGAGTCGAGTGTTTGCTACAACCCGTCAGAGGCCGAGCGTCACGGATGCCGCCGTGCGGTGTGCGCTTCTTGTTTTAGATCATCGCGCATTTGTCTTGTTTGATTCTCGTTCCACGCATTCATTTGTATCTCGTGTTGTTTGCTTTGAGCATGCTAAGTTAAGACTAGAGCCTCTAGGTTTTGAGTTATCTGTTGCAACTCCTTCGGGAGTTAGTATGTTGGCTAGAGATAAGATTAAGGATGGCCGGATCGAGATATCCGGAGAGTTGCTTGTGGCTACGCTCATAGTTCTCGCCTATGAGCGGTTTTGATGTGATTCTTGGTATGGAGTGGTTAGTCGCTAACCACGCGTTGATTGACCGCCACCGAAAGAAGTAGTGTTCAGGGCCGCCAGTCGGCCCACCTTTAAGTTTCGTGGAGTCCAGGGTGGAGTTTGCCCGCCGATGGTGTCACCGTGAAAGCTCGTCGTTTGCTAGCTCATGGAGCTTGGGGCTATCTAGCCAAGTTGTGCGGGAAGAGCCGCCCCTCGGCCCTCTGTCGATCAGTCTTTGGTCGTGCAAGAGTTCGCGGATGTGTTTCTGAGGAGTTACCGGGTTGCCCCCAAAGAGAGGTTGACTTCAATATTGAGCTCGAGCCGTGACCCTCCCTATCTCGAAGGCTCCGTGACGCATGGCGCCAGTGAGAGTTAAAGGAAAGATCGATTCACGGGGAGATGTTAGACCGAGGGTTCATCCGTCCAAGTGTGTCCCCGTGGGGAGCACCATTCTGCTTGTGAAAAGAAGGATGGTTCTATGCGCTTATGTATTGATTACCGCGAGCTTAATAAGGTGACAAAGTGAAGAATAAGTATCCGCTTGCCCCGTGATCGATGATTTGTTCGATCACTTCAGGAGCTTCGTGTTCTCCAAGATAGATCTCGAGATCCGGTTACCATCGGGCCATGGATCGGGGATGCCGACATTCCTAAGACAACTTTCGTGTCCGTATATGGTCACTATGAGTTTGTGGTTATGTCGTTTGGATTGACCAATGCCCCACCGCGTTCATGGACATGATGGATAGGGTGTTCAAATCATTTTTGGACAGCCGTCGTCATCGTGTTCATTGACGATATTCGATTTATTCGAGGTCTAAAGAAGACCATGCAGAGCATTTGAGACGAGTATTGGCAGCTTTGAGGGAAAACCAGCTTTATGCGAAGTTTTCCAAATGTGATTTCTGGTTGGAGCAGGTGGCCTTCCTAGGCCACGTGGTTTCGAGAGATGGTATAGCCGTGGACCCCGCGAAGATTGAGGCCGTGAGTTCATGGGCCAAGCCGACTTCGATTGCCGAGATTCGCAGACTTTGCAGGTTTGGCGGTGTTACTACCGTCGGTTCGTCAAGAACTTTTCTCGCTTAGCCTCACCCCTCACTCGTCGACGAGGAAGAAGGGTGTCGAGTTTGTTTGGGACAAAGCAGGTGTGATGAGAGCTTTGCGAGCTCAAGCGTAGTTTGACTTCAAACCGACTGTTGGCGATCCGGAGGGGACAGTGGTTTCGTGGTCTCTGATGATGCTTCCAAGTTTGGATTAGGTTGTGTGTTGATGCAAAGACGGAAGGTCATTGCCTATGCTTCCGTCACCAAGCCGTATGAGCAGTAACTACCCGACTCATGATATGGAGTTGGCAAAGGCAGTGGTGTTTGCATTGAAGATTTGGAGGCATTACCACATATGGTGAGCGGATTCGATGTTTACCGATCACCGAGCCTCAAGTATCATTTACTCGTAAGGAGTTGAATATGAGGCGAGAGAGATGGTTAGAGTTGGTAAAGGATTATGATCGCGAGATTTTGTACCATCCGGTAAAGCCAATGTAGTGGCCGATGCTTTGAGCGAAAGACGTCGCACTCTGCGGCGTTGTTGAGTTCCCAGCCAGTTTGCGAGAGAAAGTTCGAGCGGGCCGAGGTTGCAAAGTGTTGTTGGGAGAGGTTACCGCCAGAGGTAGCTCGATTGGCTTGACTCAAATTCACCGCGATTCGGCAAATGGATTATAGATCGCCAGGTTGGGTGACCCCGCACTTAAGAGATTGGTTGACAGAGTTAGTGCCGACGGTGACTTTGACTTTGTATATTCACCGGATGCTGGGTTGACTTATAGAGGCCGGTTGTGTGTTCCGGACATTGCGGGTTTGCGAGCAGAGTTGCTCTCGAGGCCCACTGTTCCCCTTTTTGCTTGGCACCCCGGGTACCAAGATGTATCGAGACCTTAAGCGCACCTTCCGGTGGATGGGAATGAAGAGAGATGTGGCAGAGTTTGTCACCAGGTGTCTCACTTGTCGCCAAGTGAAGGCACCTGCAGCAGAGGCCAAGAGGTTTGTTGCAGACCACCGAGTGTACCCAGTGGAAATGGGAAGAGATCTCTATGGACTTTATATCTGGTTTGCCAAGGACTCAGAGGAAGTTCTCTCAGATTTGGGTGATAGTCGACCGTTTGACCAAGAGCGCACACTTCATTCCGGTGAGGGACACTTATACCGTGGAACAAAGGCGCACTTGTTTTTTGGAGCGAGATCATCCGTTATCATGGTGTGCCGGTGAGGATTGTGTCGATCGTGACTCGCGGTTCACTTCTCGCTTCGAGAGCGCTCGGATGGGTTTGGGCACAGAGTGCGCTTTCCAGATGTGACTTTTCACCCTCGGGACGGATGGTCGATCGAGAGAGTGAATCGATTCTCGAGGATATGTTGAGGGCTTGTGTGTTGGATTTCCCGCAGCTTGGGACCATGATCTGTACTTGATGGAGTTTGCCTATAACAATAGTTACCATCGACGATTCGAGATGGCTCCATTCGAGGCATTGTATGGTAAGCGTTATCGGTCCCCGTGTTCTCAGGAAGAGGTTGGTGATAGACAGTTTTGGGTCCCGAGTTACTGCGCTTGACCAATGGTGCAGTCACGTAAGATTAGAGCTCGTATGTTGACACTCGAGAGCAGCGAGAGAGTTACGCCGATGTTCGGCGTCGAGATTTGGAGTTTGAGGTTGGTCGGCATGTGTTCCTTAAGGTTGCTCCGATGCGGGGTGTTCCGAGGTTTGGTAAGCGTGGGAAGTTGAGTCCCCGCTTTGTTGGTCCATTTGAGATCCTAGAGAGGATTGGCAGAGTTGCTTACCGGTTAGCCCTACCTCCGTCACTATCGGTGCATAGTGTTTTTCATGTATCGATGTTGAGGCAAGATGTGCCGGACCCGCCGCACATCGTGGACTTTGAGCCTTTGCACCGAATGAGGATTTGAACTTCGAGGAGAAGCCGGTGAGGATCCTTGCCTTTGAGACCAAGACGTTGCGTAATCGCGAGATTCGTTTGGTAAAGGTTCGGTGGAAGAATCGGGTTCTGAGGAAGCCACTTGGGAGCGGGAAGACGAGATGAGGTTGCATTACCCTGAAATGTTTTGTCTTAAGGACTTTCGAGGACGAAAGTCATAAAAGGAGGGAATATTGTAACGACCTGGTGTTTTTCTTCCCGGTCTTCCGTATGCCCTAGGGGTAATTTGGTAATTTGGTCGGGCCGTCATGGTCGTTTGTGTCTTTTCCAAATACTAAAATTATTGGATGGTTTTGTAGGTTTTTGGAGGGGTTTGTGGTTTGGTTTGAGCAAGGTTTGTTGCAAAAGTAAAAATAAAGGAAATTGTCTTTGCAGTGGGGTTTGAACCCGGTCTCTGGGAAGCTTGTGGAGAGGTGTGCCAATTGAGCCATTAGGTGCTCTTGTTGCTCTTTCTGCATCACATCTTAGTTAACCTTGGAGTTTGGAGTTTTGGTGCATTTGGTTAAATGAAATAGAATTAGGTTGTTCCATCTTATTCTCCAAAAACACCTCTTGGCCGCCCAAGCTCTCCATCTCCATAGCCTTGCCGAGTTCTTCATCCTTGCATCTCCTTGGGTTCGATCATCATCATTCCGGGTAAGTCTTCGTCTTCTTCATCTTCTCATTTGGGTGTTTGTTGGCGAATGTAAGAAAAAGGGGTTGTGTGTGTGTGTGTGTTGTGCAACCACCGAGAGGAGCAAACCATCATCCCAAATTTTAGCTCGCCACGCCCAGATCGGTCGAGCCAGCCACTGTCGCACGCCCAGATCGGTCGAGCCACCTGTCGCGACGCCCAGATCGGTCGAGCCAGCCTCCGCCAGACGCCCGATCTGTCAGCCAGCCCAGCTTCGCCGCTCGCCGCCCAGAAGAGATCGCCCGATCGCTCGCTCCACGCCAGAGGTCTTTGCAGCGCCGGCTCGTCCAGCCGATCGCTTCGCACGCCCTCGCCGTGTCCGCTTGCCGAGCCGCTCGCCGCGCGCCGCGCCCGACGCGCGCGCGTCGTCCTCGCCGAGCCGCTGTGCCGTGTCGCGCATCGCCGCGCCAGCCGCGCGCCGCCAGGCGCGCTTCGCCGAGCACGTCGCCCGCGCGCCTTCGCCCGCTGCGCGCTCGCAAGCGCGCGCCGCCGTCCGTGCGTGCCGTGCCAGCATACAGCCAGCGCGCGCCTTGCTGCGGTAGCGGCCAGCAGCGCAAATCCAAGCCCTTGCCGTGCCGCGGCTGCTGCACCCCAAGCTCGTGTCGTCGCGCGCGTGAGTTCCCAGAGCCGAGCTTGCTGTTCTATTGTTGTTTAGATATTTTAGATGCTGATTATTGTTGGTTTGCTAGGTTCCCGCCGCTAGCTCGGGATTGTTCCGCAGCTTAGGATTTGTGTGTAAAAGTCTTCCACCAAAGTAAGGATTTCTTACAGGGGTTGTGTGGACCTCGCGGTATATTTGTGATTGTTGTTTTGTATGCTGTGTATGTTTACTAGCATGTTTAGCCTAGGTGCTCGCTTCAATTCTGATCGCATGAACTCTTGTATTGTTTCTCATGTTAGCCCATGCTAGGTTGTTCTATTCTAGCATGTTCGATATCTGCTCTTGCTTCGTAGTATCATGCTAGGTTCTTTGTATCCGATGAGCACGTATTGGACCGCATTGATTGAATCGTTATTATTGTTAAGGTTTAGAATTGAGGTAGATAGAATCATCCGGCCCGATGCATAAAGTATCTTGCATCTATGGCAAGGACGTTCGAGACAGCCTCCGCCCTTGGACCCCGTGAGGGATTAGCTATCCCAACCGGTAGGCCCCGCAATCTTGGGTGAGGGTGGCGATCGTTAAATGCCCCAACGGTCGGGATGATGACTTGGCATTGCCTCGTCCCGGCGATCGACACGTCCTCGGCGTGTTCGGCGTAGCCCTTGATTGCCACTGTTAGGGCAAGGACCGCTTCACGGTGTAAGCCTACCACGACCGGGTTCCTTAGCCTCGGTGCGGTGGTACAGGTGACATAGTTCACGTGTCCGTGTCTCACACCCCTATGTCGCTGACACCGATCCGTAGATTTAGTTAGGCATGGTGATCGAACTCAGGCGGCTTGCCACTAGACCGGCACCCCGAGTTTGCGGTGAGCATGCGGTGCGCGCTTACGCTCATTACAGCGCCCGATCGGAGAGCTCCTCGGGATCTTGAGCGAGCACCTTTCGTGACGACGATGAGACAGTGAGGCCGGGACTTGTTCCCGTATAGTGCGTTTAGTGTGTTGTGGTATTTTTCCGGACTAAGACCACGAGATGGCATCCGAGGTCCAAGTGTGGACTTAGCTATGTGCTCCGCTCTGTGTTTGTTCTCATAGCTTGCATACATTCTTCTAGATGATCATGTATATCGTATTGTACCCCGGTTGGGGATTCTTACTGGGTAATTCGTTACTCACCCTTATTCTCGTGGTTTTCCACGGGTAATCAAGGCGGGAGACAGGATGGTCAAGGAGGAGCTATGATCATGGAACTCTTTGTCATCTCTGATTGTTTTATTTTAATTATCATGACTCTTCACTTTTTATTATTTCCCAATGCATGTAGACGCAGACACAGAGCCCGTGATGTTTTCTTACGTTTTATGGATTCCAAATATTGGTACTTGTGGATTGTTTTAATGGTTTAAATAAATCTCACGATCGAGTGTGCTTTTAGAAATGTATGTTTTGGTTGTTGAATGTTTCTGTTTTTACTTGGAATCCGAAATGTATTTTTCATAATGTCTTTTATTTTCACTACATGCATTGGGGTAAAGGCCCATTTAGAGCCCCTTTTGGGTCGGGTCTTTACAAAGAATCCCCCAACTGGGGTACAATACGAAAACATCTCATTTAGCACACGGACATGCAACCTTACAATGACCTAGAGCAGAAACGGTTGGCTTAAGCTATGAGCTACTTCTAGAGCGAGCCTATTCAAGGGCTTTCATTTACAGCTTAACCTAGGTTCTACACTTGGATGCCCTTCGGACCTTACACAACCTAAGACTCAGTGATGCCCAGTGGGGCCTTATACACTTAGGATGCCCATCGGGGCCTTGCACCTCCAGAATCAGTGAAGCCCAGTGGGGCCTTACACACCTAGGATGCCCATTGGGGCCTTACACCTCAAGAATCAGTGATGCCCAGTGGGGCCTTACACACCTAGGATGCCCATCGGAGCCTTACACCTCAAGATGTCCATCGGGGGTCTTACCCGAGCGAGACCTAAACTAGTTACCCCTACAGTCTTCTACACTATACCTCACCCGCCTACCCCTAGCGTGGAACTAACGGAATAAAATAGGGCAAGGTATGCCAAGATAATCAAACCCCTAGAATGGAACTAATAGAATAAATCATGAATACAAGTACAACACCATCTGGAAGCAAGAAAGAGCATGCAACCTATCCACTAGGAAATTCATACAATCACAAGACATGGCATGCTAACAAGTATTCGCAGGGTCCACACAACCCCGGGTAAGGAATCCTTACCTGGAAACAAGCGGAGAATAACTATCACGAATCAAATAACGACCCTCGAGCTTTAAAGTGAACCCGAGCAACCTCGACATACAATAAAAACATCCTAAATAAATAAACAGCAACCAGCAGCTTTAAGTCTAAAAGGGGAAAGGCTCGGGAATTACCAACCGAGAAGACACGCGGTCTCGGCAGCAAGGAGCGGGGATGGGCGCTGCTGGTGCGGCAGGGGCGCTGGCGCTGGCTCGGGCGCGCGGCAAGATGAGCAGACGCGCTGGGGGGAGCAGGGATGGGCGACCTGGGCTGCGGAGACGGCGCGCGAGCAGGCGGACTCGCTGGGACGGCGCGGGAGCGGGCGGACTCGCTGGGACAACTTGCGAGCGGGCGGACTCATTGGGACGGCGCGAGGGCGAGCGTCCGGTCTGCTGGGGGTGTCGCGCTGCAGGCGACGGTCCAACTGTGGGTGTGCAACGGCTGGGCGTCTGGGCTGGGTGGTGCCTCGGTGAGGTGCGGCGCTGGGCGGTAGTGGGCGATGCAAGGCGTGCGACCTGGTGCGGGCGACCTGGGTTGGGCGATCTGGTGCGACGGCGACGAGGGTGTGGCTGGGTGCGACGGCAACGATGGTGTGGCTGGGTGCGATAGTGGCGATGGTGTGGCTCGGTGATGGTGTGGTGCGGCTAGGGTGAGGGTTGCGAGAGAATGGAGTTTTTTTTTTTTTTCTTTCCCTTCTATCCCTAACTTAAATAGGCCTTGGAAGTCTCAAATCCCCTTCCCAAGGCTTCCCCCCCTTTCGAGCCCTAGCTGACGCGTTTATTTTCTTTATTTAAATCCAAGCTTCCAAACACCTTTTTAGGCCAAGGGTTCGAGTCCTCCCAACAACACCTTCCAAAAATTAAAATATATAATGTAAAAACCTTATTTTACATTTAGCTGAAAACCGGGTTGTTACAACGTATTGGATTGTATTGGATTGTTTGTTGTTGTTGCTATAGTTTAGAGTTCAGATAGGTAGGATCATCCGGGCCGGATGCATAGCGTAACTTGCATCCACGACAGGGACGTACGAGACGGTTCTCCGTTCCTAATCCCCGTTAGGGTTTAGCTAACCCTAACGGCTGGCCCTGCATGTAACGACCCAGGTTTTCATCCCGGTCTTCCAGGTATGCCCTATGGGTATTTTAGTAATTTGGTCGGGCCGTCAGGGCCGTTTATGTCTTTTTCCAGTTGCTAAAATTATTGGATGGATTTATGTAGGTTTTTGGAAGGGTTTGTGGTTTGGTTTGAGCAAGGTTTGATGCAAAAGTAAAAATAAAAAAGGAATTGTGCTGCAGCTGGGGTTTGAACCCGGGTCTCCTAGGAAGCTTGTGGAGATGTGTGCCAATTGAGCCATTAGGTGCTCTTGTTGCTCTTCCTGCATCATTTTATGGTTAGCCTTGGATTTTGGAGTTTTGGTGCATTTGGTTAAATGAAATAGAAATTAGGTTTATTCCATCTTCTTCTCCAAATCTCCTCTTGGCCGCACAAGCTCTCCCTCTCCATAGCCCTTGCCGATTCTTCATCCTTGCAGCTCCCTTGGATCGTTCATCATCATTCCGGGTAGGTATCGATCTTCCTCTTCTTCTTCTCATCCGTTTGGTGTGCTTTTGGCCAAGTGAAAAGAGGTGTGTTGTGTGTGTTTGTGTTGATTGCGGCAACACCGAGAGAAGCCCAACCAGCAACCATCGTCGCCGTCGCCCACCGCCGGATCGCGCACGGATCGCACCAAAGAAGAACACAAATCGCCCCTGCCGTCGCACCAGATCGCCCTGCGATCGCACGGATCGCCCAGATCTGCTGAGCGCCCCCGCCGCGACGCCATCGCTCACCAGTCGCCCAGATCTGTTGAAGCGCCCTACCAGACGCGCCATCGCCGCGGATCGTGCGGATCGCGCGCAGCGGCGAAGAGACGCCAGACGCCAGCGCCATGCGCGCGCCGCTCGCCGCCGCCGCCAACCGCGCCATCGTCGCTGCTCGCCGCGCGACGCCAAAGACTAGCGCCTTCGCCGAAGCCGCCGCCCGCGACGCCAGACGCGCTCGCCGCGCGCGTCGCTGCGTCCTCGCCGTGAATCATGCGTGCCGTGCCGCGCCAGCCACTGCCGTGCCGCGCGCGCCACTGCGCGCCCGCCTGCCGTGCCAGCTTGCGGCCAGCTCCAAGCTCGTGTCGCCGCGCCGCGTGAGTTCCCGAGCCGAGCTTGCTGCTCTATTGTTGTTTAGACGTTTTAGATGCTTGATTATTATTGGTTTGCTAGGTTCCCGCCGCTAGCTCGGGATTGTTCCAAGCTTAGGATTTGTGTGTAGAAGCCTCCCACCAAGGTAAGGATTTCTTACCGGAGTTGTGTGGACCCCGCGATGTTCTATGTGATTGTTGTTTGTATGTTTGTTTGTGATTATCGCATGTATAGTTTAGGTGCTCTGTCAATTCTCGACTAGCATGACTTCGTATGTTGTTCTCTCATGTTAGTCCATGCTAGGTTGTTCCGCTCGCATGCTCATATCTGTTCTTGCTTCGTAGTACCATGCTAGGTTCGTTGTATCTGTTTGAGCACGTTTTGGATTGTATTGGATTATATGCTATTGAAATGATATGTTAGAGTGTAGGTAGGTAGCATCATCCGGGCTCGATGCATAAAGTATCTTGCATCCATGGCGGGGACGTCATTTGTAATACTCGTCCCTGGACCCCGTGAGGGTTTAGCTAACCCGACCGGTAGGCCCCGCAATCTTGGGTGAGGGTGGCGAGATCGTTAAATGCCCCAACGGTCGGGATGATGACTTGGCATTGCCTCATCCCCGGCGATCGACACGTCCTCGGCGTGTTCGACCGTAGCCCTTGATTGCCACCGATAGGGCAAGGACGGCTTCTGGTGTAAGCCTACCACGACCGATTCCTTAGCCTCGAAAAGCGGTGGTTCAGGTGACATAGTTCACGTGTCCGTGTCTCACACCCTATGTCGCTGACACCGATCCGGAGATTTAGTTAGGCGTGGTGATCGGACATGGGCGGCTTGCCACTAGACCGGCACTTCCATAGTCTGCAAAGAGCACGCAGCGGTGCGCGCTTACGCTCATTACAACGCCGACGGAGAGCTCCTCGGGATCTTGAGCTAGTGCACCTTTCGTATCGTCGATGAAGCGCCGAGGCCGGGACTCGTTTCTCGTATAGGGCGTATTGTGTGGTGGATTTATTTCCTGACTAAGACCCCGAGTTGGCATCCGAGGTCCAAGTGTGGACTTAAGCTATGTGCTCTATTCTGTGTTTATACTCATAGCTTGCATACATTCTTCTAGATGATCATGTATATCGTATTGTACCCCTGGTTGGGGATTCTTACTGGGTAATTCGTTACTCACCCTTATTCTGTGGTTTTCCACAGTAACCAAGGCGCGAGACAGGATGGTCAAGGAGGAGTCGTAATCATGGAATCTGCTTTGTCATCTCCGACCATTTTATTATATCATGACTCTTGACTTTTGTTATTTCCCCAGAATGCATGTAGACGGGCACGGAGCCCTAGGATGTTTTCTTACGTTTTATGGATTCCAAAGATATTTGTACTTGTGGAATGTTTAAATGGTTTAAATAAATCTCGATCGTGAGTATGCTTTTAGAAATGTATGTTTTGATTGTGGAATGTTTCTGTTTTTACTTGGGATCCGAAATTTATTTTTCATAATGTCTTTTATTTTGAATACATGCATTGGGGTAAAGGCCCATTTAGAGCCCCTTTTGGGTCGGGTCTTTACTGATTGGTATCGAGCTCGAGTCATAGATTTTGTAGACCGACCTTTCGTTGTAGGTCGTTTTTCCATGATCATCAAGACTCCGGCACATCATCAGTGCGCCTAAGTTTACTATTTATTGTTGAAAAAGGGTTAAGAATTTACAATACCTTTCATCTAGTGTATGCCTTGTTTTGTGTTGTGGAGCGGAGACGAGCAGGTTCTGACTCGTTGTTGGTTTGGGTTTAGAGCGCCATCATGCCAACTTCCCGCGATGTGTGATGTATGTTGTGGCTTGTTGAGGTATCCAGATAGATTCGGATGCGGCTGGGGCGTCGTCCCCGAGGGAGGCAGAGCTTAGTCTCCCATTGGCCATTTGTGGCCCAATTGTCGCTTTTCCCTAATGAGAGGGTGGAGGTGCTTTGTGCGGATCGCTAGTATGTTGATCGCACCTGCAGGAGCAGGACGCTTGGCATGTCCGACCGAGGAGTTGGACCGATCGTGTTGATGTTGAGGCCGCGTCCCAGGTTGTTAGGCCCGCATGCCGGTTTGGCCCCGGCAGCTTGAGTTGCCTAGAGGAGGGGTAGAGGCTAGCGGCGCCTCAGAGTGAGACTCCTTGAGCAGAGTGTGCTCCACCCATGAGAGATTTGATGGCGTGTCTTTAGCTATCGAGAGCGAGAGACCTGAGCGCAGCTTTGTAGCGCGTAGTGAGGAGTCCCGGCACAGATAGCCCCTGCTTGATGAGTTTGTTTCAAAGATTTTTCCCCGGTAGCTCTTGTAGCCGGAGGTTCCCGGAGGGCATGATCAGCAGAGCTTATTCGGATGAGTTTGTTGGCGTTGATTGAGACGCCTGTGGTTGGCAAATGGATGCCCAGAGAGCTCGATGTTTTAGTAAGTCCTCACCGCTAGTAGTAAAGTAGTTGGCCAAGTTTGAGTTTAGCATCCGTGTGTGGGATGCCCCGCTGCTCGAGGGCGAGGTGTGCCGCCTTCTGTCTTTATTTGGTTCATCGATGGTGGTGGAAGTCCCTTGTGAGAGGTGGACTAGCGAGTCTCCACCATCGCCCGATTGTTTGGCAAGTTGCCGTGTTAGTGGCTTGAGGCGGATGAAGGGTCATCTTTGCCCCCTTGCGAGCCCTCTTTGTTGTTTAACACCCCGGCTTCCTCGGATGTGGATTTGGTAGTAGTAGCACTTGAGGTGCATTGGTTGGTGTGCCGCTTTGGCACTAAGTCCGGTTCAGCTTGAGTTTGGCTTGGGCATAGCGGATGGTTCTATGCCGTCCGAGTTCAACGCACTCCTTTAGCCTTGGATCCGTTTATGGTAGTGGCACTGCTTAGGTCTTGCCGCAGGGCTAGTTCAGTGGTAGTCGATGGACAACAAGCGAAAGGATGCTCGAGAGGAGCCGGAGCCTCTTCCCAGTGTTTCTGAAGGTTGAGTAAGTCAGCAGGTTGCCGGTTGGCAAGTGTTGGTGCGCGTGAGTTTCGCGCTAGTGTTAAGGCCAAGAGTTTCCTTGTGGTTGGTAGTGCGGTCAACTACCTTCGAGTGCCTAAATCTGAGGAGAGTTGAGCATTGTAGATGCGAGTTTGGTCCAGCTGAGGGACCATGAGTTGGATGCTTATCAGATGAGCTGGATGCCTATGAGGCGAGTTGGATGCTTTTGAGGCGAGATGAGCTGATGCCTTGTGAGAGGTTTTGGATGCCTTAGGGGTAAGCACCCTTGGTAGAGGCTTGGTACAAAGTAAGTTTGGTTTGGCATGATTATACTTTGGTAGAGCAAGGTTGCCTCAGCTTCGAGTATCATGTGGAGATGGAACTTTTGGTGTTCCTTGGATTGTTTGTATCGCTGCCAGGAGTTATCGTTGCCTTGTGGAAAAGCGCTTGTTAGTCTTGGATCTCTAAAGGAAGGTTGGGAGTTGTGCACACAAGTGTGTTTTGTGTGGTTCGTTCCGTGGCGAGAGTTTCAGATCCATGTAGGGTTTGCTTTGGAGATCTCGTGCTCAGTTCCTTGAGAAGTTGGACTCCAGGTGGTTGTTGTAAGGCTTTGGTTGAGGTGGTAAGGATACCGTGCTCGTGGTATCAAGTTGTTGCTTAGGCAAGATTTGTTAAGTTGGGCCTAAGCTTGGTTGGCGGATCTTCTTGTTGATCGTTGGTTGGAGTTCAGTTGGAAACTGAACAAGAGCGGTGGTAGCTAAGCCGCGTGGTTTCTGATCGTCATGGCTAAGAGAGTTGTTCGGATCCTTCCTTGGGTAGAAGTTATGTTGTGGCCGATGCCTTGAGTAGGAGGATGACGCATTCTTTAGCGTTTCGGGTCCTCTAGGTTCCCAAGGAGTTGGAGTTGGCCAGCATGGTTGGGATGCTGGAAATTAGAGTTGTTTGTTCAGCAGCGGTTATCCTGTTAGATCGTATGCCTGCCAGCAGTGCGTGTGTCGAGGGTTGCCGAAGAACCCTAGGTTGTGGAGAGCCTCTCGAGCTCGGTCGAGCCCAGCTAGTGAGTTTCATTGGCTAGCTGGAGGCGTGTAGTTTGTAGCCTCGGTGGAGTTGCTAGCAGTCTTGGTAGACTAGCAAGCTAGTGTTTGTTTGGAGTAAAGTCCGGAGTGGTTTCGGTGTGGTGGCAAGTTGATGCTTGGTGTTGACCAAGGTGTGGATTGGAGTTGCTAGAGTTTAGTTTTGCTCGTGGGGGCGAGTGGTTTGTGCCATGTTGGTTGTTTTTCCTGCTTCCAGGATGTTGAGTTGCCCCGTTTGGCATTTGGAGGTTCAGTCTGAGATGGACCCTTGTTGTGCCCCGTGAGATTAGATATTGTTGCTCTGGTGGAGCAAGACAGTGAGCGTATGTGGAGTTCTCTGTCCGTTGGTTGTCT
The DNA here is from genome assembly GCA_036507275.1 of Sicyos edulis. Taxonomy (NCBI): domain Eukaryota; kingdom Viridiplantae; phylum Streptophyta; class Magnoliopsida; order Cucurbitales; family Cucurbitaceae; genus Sicyos; species Sicyos edulis. Next base: position 16,022,977 of record CM071847.1, read on the forward strand.
GCTTGTAAGAGCCGTTTCCTTCGGGGAGTTGTCAGGTTACTCCCTTGGTCTTGGAGTTAATGGTGGAAGCGCTAGCTTGAAGGAAAAGTTTGTTGGCTGCTTGGAAGCAGTCGTTTGTTCAGTTAAGCGGATTCTTGGATGGTGTTCTAGAGGCTGCAGTAAAGGTTGTTCTGCCTCTTGTGAGTGTTTGGCCAAGATTTGGTTCTTTTGTTATTTCGAGAGCTAGTTCGGTTCTAGTTGGAGGGCGTTGCCCTGAGGTCTTGTTCCTTGTCAGGAAGTTTTGGGAGTTGACCCCTCCCTCGGCGCTTGAGTAAGTTCTGTAGTTTTGGGTTGGTGATCCGATTGGTTGAGTTTTCCTTGGGTGTTGCTTCCTAGAGAGTTGGTTGTCGTTGCCTTGGGTTTGAGCAAGTCAATGGCGTGTGTGATGTTCATCGCCCTTCTTCAGAGTTTGCTTGCTGGGAAGTCGTTTCCCGTTTGGTAGGAGTCGGCTTAGCTCCTGAGTTGTGTAGTTGATCGAGTAGCGCAATGGTCACCCCAGCCGTGAGGGTCCTCGCTTTGTGTTGTTAGGAAGCAAAGTTGTTGTTCCCGCAAGGGCGGAGGCTAGCTACCAAAGTTGAGTTGTTCGGGCAAGTTGTTGGTCCTTTGGGGAGTGATGATTTCCTTTCCCTCTAGCCTCTGTGGTGGTTGAGTTGGTCCTTGGATGCCACCTCGAGTGATAGCTTGCGAGGTAGTCTTGCGGATTCGTGTGGCTCGTGATCCGTAAGCTTTGAGGTTGTCGTTATCCGTTTTCCTTGTGAGGTTTTGGGAGTGGAGCTTACGGTTTGGAAGATGAGTTAGGCTTAGGCTTAAAGGGGAAGTCCTTTGAGTAGCCGCTTGGATTTTAAGAGTTGAGTAGTAGCTTGGAGGCGGCGTTGCTCGTTATAAGTTTGGGTTGAGTTCTGCTTTGAGCAAGCCCTTCTCGTGCTTTGTTCCTAGTTGTTGTGCGTTCGCGATTGGCGTTAGCGAGCAGCGCTTGAGTGAGTTGGCACGCAGGTGCCGTGGCATTGGTTGGTAAGTCGTTGAGCTGCTTTTCCTCAAGGTGTTGTGTCGCAGATAGTTGCATGATGGTTTAGTCCTTGCTTCCCGAGTTTTCCTTGAGAGGAATGTTGGATGTTCCTTGCCCGGCGATGTTCTCCTTGGTCGGTTCTTTGGTAGGTGTTCGTTGGAAAGTTTAAGTTCGGCCGATGAGGAGTTCTAGTTTGTTGGCTTGGCCGAGTGGAGTCCATGCTTGGCCCTTGTTTTTTTTTTTTTTTAAGTGGCGTAGGCTGAAGTTTCACTGGTGTGAGTGTTGTTAGCCGTCTGGTGTACCAGATGGTGCCCCTTGCCTATGGTTCGCGATTTCTCCTTAAGATGGTTGCTTAAGTGTTGTGGTCGTGTTCTAGTTGGAGAAGTTTGTCTTTTTGATCGATCGCCACTTGGTGGTTCGTTTGTATCTCGTTAAGGTGTAGTCAAGGTTTGAGGTTTGTTGGTCTCTTGTGAAGTAAGAGTAGGCCGTTTAGTTTTGGAATCTGGAAGGTTCAGGTTGTTTGGCCACTTTGTTGTAGGGTTGAGTTTGTTTGTTGACAATTTGTGCACGTGTTTTTATGTATCGATGTTGGGGCGCATGTGCGGACCCATTGTTCATTGTGGACTTTGAGCCCTTGCAAACATTGAGGGTTTGGGCTTCGAGGAGAAGCCTATGAGTATTCTGGTCTTGAGTCGAAGACGTTGCGTAGAAGTGAGATCCGTTGGTAAAAGTTTAGTGAAGGAGTCTGAGTTCGGAGGAGGTCGCTCGTGAGCGGGAAGGACGGGATGAGAATGCAAGATATCTCTGTGTTGTTTCAGTCTTAAGGACTTTCGAGGACGAAAGTCATAAAAGGAGGAATATTGTAACGACCTGTGTTTTCATCCCGGTCTTCCTGGTATGCCCTAGGGGTATTTTAGTAATTTGGTCGGGCCGTCAGGGCCGTTTATGTCTTTTTCCAGTTCCTAAAATTATTGGATGGATTTATGTAGGTTTTTGGAAGGGTTTGTGGTTTGGTTTGAGCAAGGTTTGATGCAAAAGTAAAAATAAAAAAGGAATTGTGCTGCAGCTGGGGTTTGAACCCGGGTCTCCTGGGAAGCTTGTGGAGATGTGTGCCAATTGAGCCATTAGGTGCTCTTGTTGCTCTTCCTGCATCATTTTATGGTTAGCCTTGGATTTTGGAGTTTTGGTGCATTTGGTTAAATGAAATAGAAATTAGGTTTATTCCATCTTCTTCTCCAAATCTCCTCTTGGCCGCACAAGCTCTCCTCTCTATAGCCCTTGCCGATTCTTCATCCTTGCGGCTCCTTGGATCGTTCATCATCATTCCGGTAGGTATCGATCTTCCTCTTCTTCTTCTCATCCGTTTGGTGTGCTTTTGGCCAAGTGAAAAGAGGTGTGTTGTGTGTGTTTGTGTTGATTGCGGCCACCGAGAAGCCCGGCCAGCCATGCATCGTCGCGACGTCCAGCCGCCGGATCGCCGCGCCGGATCGCGCCAACAAAGAACCTGACAGATCGCCCTGCCGTCGCACGGATCGCCCGCAGATCGCACGGATCGCCCGAGATCTGTTGAGCGGCCCTGCCGCACGCCATCGCTCACCAAGTCGCCCGAGATCTGTTGAAAGCAACCTGCGCCGCGACGCCATCGCCGCCAGATCGTGCGGATCGCGCGCAGCAGCAGAGACGCCAGACGCCAGCGCCGCGCGCGCCGCCGCCCGGCTCGCTCCGCCCAGCGCCCGCCCGCGTCGCGTCGCTGTCGCCGCACGCCAAAGACCCGCGCGCCGCTTGAGCTGCTCGCCCGCACGCCCGACGCTTTCGCCGCGCGCGCGCCCCCGCCAGTGAATCCGTGGCGTCTTGTGCCACAAGCAGCAGCGGCCGCCAGCCTGCCGTGCCAGCGCGCTGCGCCCGCCTGCCGCTGCCGGCTTGCCGGCCAGCTCCAAGCTCGTGTCGCCGCGCGCGTGAGTTCCCGAGCCGAGCTTGCTCGTTCTATTGTTGTTTAGACGTTTTAGATGCTGATTATTATTGGTTTGCTAGGTTCCCGCCGCTAGCTCGGGATTGTTCTGCACTTAGGATTTGTGTGTAGAAGCCTCCCGGACCAAGGTAAGGATTTCTTCTGGGAGTTGTGTGGACCCTGCGATGTTCTATGTGATTGTTGTTTGTATGTTTGTTTGTGATTATCGGCATGTATAGTTTAGGTGCTCTGTTACAATTCTGACTAGCATGACTTCGTATGTTGTTCTCTCATGTTAGTCCATGCTAGGTTGTTCCGTTCGCATGCTCATATCTGCTCTTGCTTCGTAGTACCATGCTAGGTTCGTTGTATCTGTTGAGCACGTTTTGGATTGTATTGGATTATATGCTATTGAAATGATATGTTAGAGTGTAGGTAGGTAGCATCATCCGGGCCGATGCATAAAGTATCTTGCATCCATGGCGGGGGCGTCGCAGGTAATACTCAGTCCTCGGACCCCGTGAGGGTTTAGCTAACCCGACCGGTAGGCCACGCAATCTTGGGTGAGGTGGCGGTATTAAATGCCCCAACGGTCGGGATGATGACTTGGCATTGCCTCATCCCCGACGATCGACACGTCCTCGGCGTGTTCGGCCGTAGCCCTTGATTGCCACCGATAGGGCAAGGACGACTTCTGGTGTAAACCTACCACGACCGATTCCTTAGCCTCAAAAAGTGCGGTGGTTCAGGTGACATAGTTCACGTGTCCGTGTCTCACACCCTATGTCGGTGACACCGATCCGGAGATTTAGTTAGGCGTGGTGATCGGACATGGGCGACTTGCCACTAGACCCGGCACCCCCATAGTCTGCGAGAGCACGCGATGCGCGCTTACGCTCATTACAAATACATCGGAGAGCTCCTCGGGATCTTGAGCTAGTGCACCTTTCGTATCGTCGTGATGCAGCCGAGGCCGGGACTCGCTTCTCGTATAGGGCGTATTGTGTGGTGGATTTATTTCCGGACTAAGACCACGAGTTGGCATCCGAGATCCAAGTGTGGACTTAAGCTATGTGCTCTATTCTGTGTTTATACTCATAGCTTGCATACATTCTTCTAGATGATCATGTATATCGTATTGTACCCGTTGGGGATTCTTCTTTGGGTAATTCGTTACTCACCCTTATTCTGTGGTTTTCCACAGGTAACCAAGCGCGAGACAGATGATGGTGAAGGAGGAGCTGTGATCATGGAATCCTGCTTGTCATCTCGACCATTTTATTATATCATGACTCTTGACTTTTGTTATTTCCCCTGAATGCATGTAGACGGGCACGGAGCCCTAGGATGTTTTCTTACGTTTTATGGATTCCAGCATATTTGTACTTGTGGAATGTTTAAATGGTTTAAATAAATCTCGATCGAGTATGCTTTTAGAAATGTATGTTTTGATTGTGGAATGTTTACTTTTTACTTGGGATCCGAAATTTATTTTTCATAATGTCTTTTATTTTGAATACATGCATTGGGGTAAAGGCCCATTTAGAGCCCCTTTTGGGTCGGGTCTTTACACTGCAATCTTGGGTGAGGGTGGCAGACTATTAAATGCCCCAACGGTCGGGATGATGACTTGAAATTGCCTCGTTCCCGGCAGTCAGCACGTCCTCAGCGTGTTCGGTCGTAGCTCTTGTGTGACGAACCCGACCCAAAACATGGCCCTAAACTGGGGTTCTCACTCAGCATGCAAGTTAAATATGATATCAAGCGGTTTAGTGCTCATATTTAAAAACCATTCAAAACATATGAGAAGGGGGAACCCTTAAAACATAACCAACAGTTTTCATTTAAACAATCCAACGAAGTAAAACAACCTGGCCAGTATTAATAAAACATACAATACAATTTAAACAACTTTTGAAACAATGTTCCCCTAGGACTCCTGTCCATCTACATGCTGAATAAACAATGCAATAATAAATGACAGAGTGTCGGCGGCTCCCCATGATCAATCAGCTCTCTCCGCTAGCCATCTTGGTGCTGTTCCAAGTTACCTGAAAGATAAATAAGGGTGAGTATAAACATACTCAGTAAGAATCCCCAACCGGGGTACAATACGATACATCAGTCATCTAGCACCTAAACATGCAAGCAAACAGCTATCAACACAGATCATAGCTCAACGAGCTCACAATGCAAGATCTGGAGTCATCGGAAGTCTCCTACTTCCGGCCTAATGATTGGTTACCCTAACCAATCCTGGGACATCACCGAGGTATCTTTCACTCGGGGAGATTGTACTGATCCCAAGGATGTCCTCAAGGGCCTCTTGCCCTTGCTAATCTGGACTTACGGGAGAGTACCCGAAGTCTGGCTCTAACGGAAGGAATGGTGTACTCACGAACATTAGCCCGGGGGACCTCTCCGAACCGGTGACTAACGCGTGTGCGCGCACACCGCATGCTGTTGCAACCGGCGTAAATGCGGGGGCCTAAGGGCAAACTACGCGGGCCAGGTACGCATGCCTATGACTCGGAAGCGGTGTCACTGATCACAGTAGAGCGAGGCCCTCGGCGCTCATCTGTGCATCCTGATACACCGACCTGAAGCTAAGAATCGGCCAAGGTAGGCTTACACCGTTGGCAGGGTTCCGCTCTAGCAGGCTACAAACTAGGCATACGCCAATGAGGTAGCTACGTCTCATTGGCTGCCGGGAGGGGGGAGAAAAAGCAATGTATGTTATGCTTTGCTCTACTTCCGACCACTGGGGACAGAGTACATTATGTCCGCTCTATTTACTCCCGATCGGTGGGGACAAAGTACGTTATGTTCGCTCTCAGCCTCTGGATGATGACAAACCCTACAACTCTATCTAAGAGTACAGAGCAAATAAATGATTCTGGCTAGCAAACAGATGGACAGACACACCAATCACATTTACCTAGCATGATACTACGAACTTAAGCAGGAATCATAAGCATGCTGGAAGAACAATCCTAGCATGGCACTAACATGTAAAATCAGGCAAACATTCTAGAAAGAGATCAAACAAAGCTGCCTATCACTATCATGCTCATAACAGTAAACAAGCATACAAGGCATATCGTGATATATCACAGGGTCCACACAACCACGGTAAGAAATCCTTACCTAGGACAAGCAAAAAATAATTACAAGTCATAATAAATCAACGAGCGATCCTCGAGCCTCTAATCGAACCCGAACAGCCTATACATCAAATAAAGCACCCAAATCAAATACATAAAATACCCCAATTAAATCCATAACCAGCAGCCAAAAAATCAGGGCCCAACGACGAAAAGACTCGGGAAATACCATTCGAGAAGCCACAAGGCTCGGGCCAACCAGCACACAACAGGGCAGGCTGGGCGTAGTTGGGGCTCGGAGCTGCGCGCAAGCGCGGGCTGGGGCGAGACAAGGGCGCGCGGTCTTGACTTAGCTGGGCGGCAGCGTCTTGGCGCGCTTGGCACGAGGGACGGGCGCGCGGCGCGACGACCTGCGCAGCTCTGAGGGGCGCTTGTGGCGCGGCGGCGACAGCCGCGACCAGCTCGGCGCTCGGGATGGCACAGCGAGCTGCTGAGGAGTGCGACTAGGTGCGGCTCGGCACAGTGCAGGGCGGCACGGACCTGGGCGAGGTCTAAGAGACGCGGTCGGAGGGCCTGGGAGCTGGGCGCGCGACTCGGCACATGGTAGGGGCGAGGTGGGCGACGCTGGCCGCACTGTCTTATTTGTTGGGCTCGGGTGCTCGGGCGTGGGCGGTAGGCGGCGAGGTTGGGTGAGCTAGGGCTGGCTCGGGATTGGTTATGAGAACCAATCATTAGGCCAGAAGTAGGAGACTTCCGATGATTCCGAAAGTAAGAGACTTCCGATGTTTCCAGATCTTGTTTTATGAGCTCGTTGAGTTATGATCTGTGTTGATAGCTGTTTGCTTGCATGTTGAGGTGCTAGATGACTGATGTATCGTATTGTACCCGGTTGGGAATTCTTACTTGAGTATGTTTATACTCACCCTTATTTATCTTTCAGGTAACTTGGGACAACACCAAGAGGGCTAGCGGAGGGAGCTGATTGATCATGGGGAACCGCCGGCACTCTGTCTTTTATTATTGCATTGTTTATTCAGCATGTAGATGGACAGAGTCCTAGGGAACATTGTTTAAAACGTTGCTTAAATTGTATTGTACATTTTATTAAACACTTGGCGAGTTGTTTTACTTTGTTGGATTGTTTTAAATGAAAATTGTTGGTTATGTTTTAAGGGCTCCCCCTTCTCATATGTTTTAAAAGGTTTTTAAATATGAGCTCTAAACCGCTTGTTATCATATTTAACTTGCATCTTGAGTGAGAACCCGTGTTTAGGACCATGTTTTGGGTCGGGTTCTTACAGTTGGTATCGAGCACAGAGTGATAGATTCTCGTAGACTAACTTTGCTTTGTAGGTTGTTGTTCCCATGATCATCGGCACTCCATGGCCGCCAGTTTTGTCCGAGTTCAATTAAGTTAAGGGGTAAGAATTTACAATACTTTTCTTCTAGCTTTTATGCCCGTAGAGTTGTGGAGCGGAGACGAGCGAGTTACGACTCGTTGTTGGTTTGGGCTTAGAGAGCCATCATGCCAACTTCCCATGCATCGCAGCGATTTGTTGAGCGGTGAGAGCCCCAGTGTTGGCCAACATTTATGCTTTGTGCGGTCGCCAGTGTGTCGATCGCACTCGAGAGGGAGGCGAGATTAGACTCCCATAGGCCATTTGTGGCCCGGTTGTTGGTTTCTCCCCTAGTGAGAGGGTGGAGGTGCCTTGTGCGGTCGCCGATGTGTTGATCGCACTTTTCGGAGGAGCGGGGCGCTTGGCATGTCCTCACGAGGAGCCGGGCCCGATCATGTTGATGTTGAGGCCGCGTCGTGGTTGTTTTTAGCCCGTTGGCGAGTTGGCCCCGGCGATTGAGTTGCCTAGAGGAGGGGGTAGAGGCTAGCACGCCTCAAAGTATGACTCCTTGAGCAGAGTGTGCTCCAGCCATGAGAGGGTTGATGGCGTGTCTTTAGCTATTAGAGAGCAAAGACCAGTGCGGTTTGTAGCGCGTAGTGAGGAGTCTTGGGCACGAGATAGCCCAAATGTGAGAGTTTGTTTCAACATTTTTCCCCAGCGAGCTCTTGTAGCCGGAGGTTCCGGGAGGGCATGATCAGCGAGTTTATGCGATTGAGTTTGTTGGCGTTGATGGAGCCGCCCGATTTGGCAAGTGGATGCCCAGAGAGCTCGATGTATTAGAAAGTCCTGCCGCTAGTAGTAAAGCGGTTGGCGAGTTTGAGTTTAACATCCGTGTGTTGGGATGTCCTGCTGCTTGCAGGCCGAGGTGTGCCGTTCCCGTGCTGTTTGGTACAGGAGTTGGTGGTGGTAGTCCCTTGAGAGAGGGGACTAGCAGAGCGCCCGATTGAATGGCAAGTTGCCGTGTTAGTGGCTTGAGGCAGATGTAGAGACATCTGTGCCCCCTTGCAAGCATGCCGTCGTTGTGCAGCCAGTTCTTTTAGTGCCCTCGTAGCCAGAGTGCAATTTGGAGTTTGCTTGCCAGGGTTTGATCCGTATGTGGATTTCAGCGGGCTAGTAGAGTGGAGCACTCTTTTTATTTGGATGTTCCCATAGTGGAACTAGTTGACGCCACCCGAGGAGTTAGCTTTGAGCTTTTGTTGAGCATCGAGTGAGATGCAAAAGTTAGCTCGAGATTTTGTGAGCATCAAGTGGGATGCGGGAGTAGGCCTTGGCATGTCTGTTGGTCGAGATGCCGAGATTAGGATGCTCGAGTGTTTGGACTCCTTTCTTTGAGTGCCATTGCCCCGTCACTTGGAGTGTGACTTTCCTCCGAGGCGTAAAGCTCGTTTAGGGCTGATTTGTGTCTTAAAGGATGTAGTGCTTGTTGGCACTAGGCTTTGAGAGGAGGCCTAGATTTGAGGCTTGTTGGCCCTTTTGTGCAGATGGTTCCTTGGCTGCCCAGAGTATAGCATCCCCGCGAGTCTTGTACCCCTTTTCTGAGCTTGCACTGTTTGGGTTGCATAAGAGATCTAGCTCGGTGGTAGTCGAGAGGACTACAAGTATGAGGTTTTCGAGGGAAAGTAAGAGCTTTCCGAGGTCACCGAGAGTTGGGTACCAAAGGATCTTGTGAGGGTCATTAAGAGCTAGCAAGTTTGAGTTCTCGCTTTGTGTTGTGAGCTTCAGGCGATTCTTGCCGGTAGCATGAGTCGGCTACCCTTTGAGTTACCCTAGTATGGGTAGTGTTGGCATCGTGGATGCGTGGTTGATCGATGTTAGAGCCATGAGTTGGATGGCTGATCGGAGCACATTTGGTGAGCACATTGGTTTGAGGTATGTTAGCTTGGTTTGGATTTGCTCTTGTAAGAGTAAGTTGGCCAATGTGGCTTTTAAGTGGTGAGTGGCCCAGAGTGGGTTTGGACTCTTGTTGCTCCACGGTTAGTAGTGGCTTTGTTTGGAGGCAAAAGTTGCCTGTGTGGTGAGAGCCTTGTTGGCTTTGGACCTTAAGGGATCAAGTTGGAGCCAGTACACCCGGTGTACTTTTGCGTAGCTTTCGTTCCGTGGTTCATGTTTGGGAAAACCACGAGAGGTTCGTGTTGAGGAGCCGTGCTCGATCTTTGAGGTGTCAAGGCTTGGGTTCTCGGCAAGTGCCTAGCTTTGGGTTGTAAGGATGCCGTGCTCGTTGTCGGGCGTTGGTTAAGCAAGTTTTGCTAGTTGGTCCTTGCCTCGGTTAGACTTGATTGGAACCGAACAAGAGCAGCGATAGTGGCAAGCGCGCGATTTACGATCGTTTTGGCTAAGAAAGCTGTTCGGATCCTTACCTTGGGCGAAAGGTATCTTGAGGTTGTTGCTTTGAGTAGGAGGATGACGCCTCCTGTGCGTTCCGGTTCCCTTGGTTTCCAAGTTGGAGTTGGCCAGTGTAGTTGAGATCTTTGGAGAGGGTTGTGCCCGCGTGGCCGGTTGTTTGTTAGATCGTTGTTGACCGTGTGTGTCGGAGGGTGATCGAGAGGATCTCTAGTTGTGAAGAGCATCTCCGAGCTCGATTAGACCCGAGCGATGTTCCTTGGGTGAGTTGCTTGCAGATTTGGCGATCTAGCAAGCTAGTGCTTGTTTGGTTTTGGAGGCTAGTTGGTGCTTGGTGTTGACCAAGATTTGGTTCTCTTGATGATTCAAGAGCTTGCTCGGTTCAAGCCAGAGGGCGTTGCACTGAGGATTTGTTCCTAGTCTGGTTGTTTTGGGAGTTGATTCCTCCCTCGGTGGTTGAGTAAGTTCGGCTAGTTACGGATTGGTGGTCCAATCGGTTGAGTTTCCCTTGGGTGTTGCTTCCAAGAGAGTTGGTTGTTGTTGCCCTTGGGTTTGAGCAAGTCGTGAGCGCGTGTGTGATGTTCGCCGCCCTTTAGAGTTTGCTTGTTTGGGAAATCGTTTTCCGTTGAGGAGGAGTCGGCGTAACTCCCGAGTTGTGTAGTGGATCGAGTAGCGCGATGGTTAGCCCAATGAGAGGTCCTCTGCATTGTGTTGTTAGCAAGCGAAAAGTTGTTTGTCCCTGCAAGAGCGGTGGCCAGCCAGTTTAAGAGTTGAGCTTTTGCTGGAAAGTTGTTGGTTCTTGGGGTTTGAAGTTTTTCCCCCTAGTTTCCTTGGTGGTTGAGTTGCACCATGGATGCCAGCCTCGAGTATTATCTTTGGAGATAGCCTCGTCAGTTCGTATTCCTTGCGATGTTCCGTGTGTGGAGTTTCTAGTCGCAAGATGGGTTAGGCCTAAGCTAAAAGGAGGAAGTCCTTTGAGTAGCCAGTTGGACTTAAGAGTTGAGTGGTAGCTTGGAGGCGAGCTTTGCTCGTTATGAGCCTGGTTTGAGTTTCTGTAGAGCAAGCCTTTCTCGGGCTTTGCTTCTAGTTGTTGTGCTTTCGCAGTTGGCGATTAGCTGAGCCTCATTTGAGAGTGAGTTGGCTCAGAGGTGTCGTGGCATTGGTTGGTTAGCCCTTGAGTTGCTATCCTCAAGGTGTTGTGTTGCTAGTGGCTGCGTGATGGTTTGGTCCTTGCAGCCCGAGGTTTTCCATGAGAGGAATGTTGGTTGTTTCCTTGCCTGACAATGTTCTCTTTGGCCAGTTGCTAGTAGGTTTGCATGGAAAAGTCTGTGTTAGGCCGTTGTGAGGCTCTAGTTATTGGCTTGGCCAAGTGGAGCCTGTGCCTGGTTTTGGCCATTTAGGGTTCGCCGTAGCTGAAGTTTCGGCTTGTGCTAGTCGGAAAAGTTTGCCTTTGGATCAATCGCCAGTTGGTGGTTCGATTGTTTTTCGTTAAGGCTTTACTCAAGCCTTGTGGTTCGCTGGTCTCTTGTGAAGAAAGAGTAGGCCGTTTGGTTTCTGGAACCTGAGAGGTTCAGTTGTTTGGCGACTTGGCGTTGTGTTGAGGCGCGATTTGTTATCGATTGTGGGCATTCAGAGAAGTTACGCCGGTCGTGGCGTTGAGTTTTGGAGCTTGTGCCCGATGCCCGGCTTTCTTGAGAGTAACACCGTTGAGAGGTGTTCCGTGTTGGTTTAGCGGGGTTTTGGCTGAGCCCGAAGTTTGTAGGGCTTTTGAGATCCTTGAGCGGATTGGAACAGTGGTTAGCTTTGCCCCGTCTTTGACAACAGTGCAAGTTTTGTGTTCCTTGTCTCTTTGTTGAGATAGTATGTGGCAGACTGGAGAGCATTGTGGCTTTGAGCCTTTGAGAACCCAAGAGGTTTGGTTATCGAGAAGGGCTAGTGTTGTTTTAGCCGAGAAGTTCAGTTGGCTAAGAATCGGTGGAGTATTCATAGAAATTTGTTTCGTTTTAGGACTTTCGAGGGACGAAAGTCTTAAAAGAGAGGGTATTATAACGGCCCGATTTTCTATTTCCGGTTCTCGAGGAGCTTAGGTTGATTCGATGGTTCGGTTGGGCCGTTAGAGTTATTTTGACCCTTAGGGGTATTTTGGTCTTTTGCTCGTGGCGGGATTTGTGGATTTTCGGGGCTTGAGGCGGCTCCTCGCGCTTTGTTGAGGCTTGTTTGTCGGTGGCTGCGAGTCCCGAGATGTTTGGGGTATTCGTTTGGGAGTTCGGTTGTGATTTGGGTTTTGGGCAAAGTGATGGTTGTTTGGATATTTCCTTTGGGATTCGAGCCCGGGCCCTTAGAGATGATTTGGGAGTTTATTTTAAGTGAGATTTGTTGATTGGAAAAGGTTGCTTCAGCCGGGTCTCTAAGGAGGAAGCCGGGAAGTGGGATTTAAGGACTTTAAGGCTTATTTAAATTTGGAAAGAAAATTGGTTAAGGATGGAAAGGAGGATAAAATCCCATTTTTCCTTTTATTTCCCTTTTCTTTTATTTTTTTCCCTTTTTGTCCAAACCCATTTTCCTTTTCTTTTTATTTTTCTTTTTCTTTTTCTTTTTCTCTTTTCTCTCTCTCTCTCTCCCCCGACCTAGCCGCACTTTGACCCAGGTACTACTGCGCCGTCGCACCATCGCGGGCCGGCCAGATCCATGACGCTGCCGTCGCGGCCAAAGATCGCCGCACCAGCCAGCCCCTCGGGCGCCCTGATCGCGCCGTCGCCGAGTCCGTCGCCCAGCAGCCGAGATCGCGCGTCGTCGCACCAGACGCCCAGATCTGAGCTCGCCCTCGCCAGATCTCGCCCACATCGCCGTCGCTCGCCGTCGCTCCCCCTCGCGCCCAGATCTGTCCGCGCCGTGCCATCCCTGCCGAGCCGCGTCGGGCGTCCCAGCCCTCTTGTCGCGTGCCCTCGCGCCCGGGCGCCGTCCCCTGCGCCGAGCCGCTCCGAGTCGCGTCCCTGTAGCGCGTCGTCGCGCCCGCGTGCCCTCTTCCCCTTTCGCTGCCCAGCGTTGCGCATACCAATCGCCAGTAGCGCGCTACTGCGCCCGGCACCTGCCCGGTGCCAGGCTGCTTGCTTGATGTGTTGGCTTGGCCCGAGCCTTGTGGCTTCTCGGATGGTATTTCCCAGTCTTTTCTTCGTTGGGCCACGTTTTGTTGGTCTTTGGTTGTTGATTTATTTGGGTCTTTGTTTATGTATGTGATTTGGTGCTTTATTTGATGTTTAGGCTTTGTTTGGTTCGATTAGAGGCTCGAGGATTGCTTGGTTGATTTGTGATTATTTTACCTTGTCCTGTAAGGATTTCTTACCGTGGTTGTGTGGACCTGCGATATATCTCGATTGTGCCTTGTATGTTTGCTTGATTGTTATGAGCATGATAGTGATAGGCGACTTTGTTTGATCTCTTGCTAGCATGTTTGCTTGATTTTACATGTTAGTGCCATGCTAGGTTTGTTCTTCCAGCATGCTTGTGATTCCTGCTTAAGTTGTAGTATCATGCTAGGTAAATGTGATTGATGTCGATCATTGCTTGCTAGCCAGGAATCATTGATTTACTCTGTATTCGTAGATAGTGTAGTAGGGTTTGTCATCATCCGTGAGGCCGAGAGCGGACATAACGTGCTTTGTCCCCACCGGTCGGGAGTAGAGCGAAGCATAACGTACATTGCTTCCCCCCGGCAGCCGATGTGGATGTAGCTACCACATCGGCATAAGCCTAGTTTGTAGCCTGCTAGAGCGGAACCCTGCCAAAGGTGCAAGCTTGCCTTGGCTGGTTCTTAGCTTGGTCGGTGGTACAAAGCCGCATAGATGAGTTGCCGAGGGCCTCGCACTCTGTGTTCGGTGACACCGCTCCGAGTCTTTAGGCATGCGTGCACGGCCGGCGTAGTTTGTACTTAGGCCCCCACATTTACGCCGGTTGCAGCGAAGATGCGGTGTGCGCGCACGCCAAGCGTTAGTCGCCGATCGGAGAGCTCCCCGGGCTAATGTTCGTGAGTACACCAGTTCCTTCCGCTTTAGAGCGGACTTTGGGTACTCTCCGATAGTCCAGTTGTTAGCGAGGGCAAGGAGGCCCTTGAGGAAACCCATTGGGATTGGCTTTTGAGCTAATCAATTGGTCGAGGAGAAAGACCCTCGAGGGTGTCGGACATCTTGGGATCGGTTTTTGAGTGATCAATTGGCCGAGGAGAAAGACCCTCGGAGATGTCCCGGGATTGGTTATGAGAACCAATCATTAGGCCGAAAGTAGGAGACTTCCGATGATTCCGAAAGTAAGAGACTTCCGATGTTTCCAGATCTTGTTTTATGAGCTCGTTGAGTTATGATCTGTGTTGATAGCTGTTTGCTTGCATGTTGAGGTGCTAGATGACTGATGTATCGTATTGTACCCGGTTGGGGATTCTTCTTGAGTATGTTTATACTCACCCTTATTTATCTTTCTGTAACTTGGGACAACACCGGGAGGGCTAAGCGGAGGAGCCGATTGATCATGGGGAACCGCCCAGGCACTCTGTCTTTTATTATTGCATTGTTTATTCAAAGATGTAGATGGACAGAGTCCTAGGGGAACATTGTTTAAAACGTTGCTTAAATTGTATTGTACATTTTATTAAACACTGGCCAGGTTGTTTTACTTTGTTGGATTGTTTTAAATGAAAATTGTTGGTTATGTTTTAAGGGCTCCCCCTTCTCATATGTTTTGAAAGGTTTTTAAATATGAGCTCTAAACCGCCTGTTATCATATTTAACTTGCATGCTGAGTGAGAACCCAGGTTTAGGACCATGTTTTGGGTCGGGTTCTTACAGTCCGGTCTGCTGGGGGTGTCGCGCTGCAGGCAACGATCCAATTGTGGGTGTGCAACGGCTGGGCGTCTGGGCTGGGTGGTGGCTCGGTGAGGTGCGGCGCTGGGCGGCAGTGGGCGATGCAGGGCGTGCGACCTGGTGCGGGCTTCCTGGGTTGGGCGACCTGGTGCGACGGCGACGAGGGTGTGGCTGGGTGCGACGGCATCGATGGTGTGGCTGGGTGCGACGGTGGCGATGGTGTGGTTGGGTGATGGTGTGGTGCGGCTAGGGTGAGGGTTGCGAGAGAATGGAGTTTTTTTTTCTTTTTCTTTCCCTTCCTTCCCTAACTTAAATAGGCCTTGGAAGTCTCAAATCCCCTTCCCAAGGCTTCCCCCCCTTCGAGCCCTAGCTGACGCGTTTATTTTCTTTATTTAAATCCAAGCTTCCAAACCCCTTTTTAGGCCAAGGGTTCGAGTCCTCCCAACAACACCTTCCAAAAATTAAAATATATAATGTAAAAACCTTATTTTACATTTAGCTGAAAACCGCGTTGTTACAACGTATTGGATGGTATTGGATTGTTTGTTGTTGTTGCTATAGTTTAGAGTTCAGATAGGTAGCATCATCCGGGCCGGATGCATAACGTAACTTGCATCCACGACAGGGACGTACGAGACGGTTCTCCGTTCCTAATCCCCGTTAGGGTTTAGCTAACCCTAACGGCTGGCCCTGCAATCTTGGGTGAGGGTGGCAGACTATTAAATGCCCCAACGGTCGGGATGATGACTTGGCATTGCCTCGTTCCCGGCAGTCGGCACGTCCTCAGCGTGTTCGGTCGTAGCTCTTGTGTGACGAACCCGACCCAAAACATGGCCCTAAACCGGGGTTCTCACTCAGCATGCAAGTTAAATATGATATCAAGCGGTTTAGTGCTCATATTTAAAAACCTTTCAAAACATGTGAGAAGGGGGAACCCTTAAAACATAACCAACAGTTTTCATTTAAACAATCCAACGAAGTAAAACAACCTAGCCAGTATTAATAAAACATACAATACAATTTAAACAACTTTTGAAACAATGTTCCCCTAGGACTCCTGTCCATCTACATGCTGAATAAACAATGCAATAATAAATGACAGAGTGCCGGCGGCTCCCCATGATCAATCAACTCCCTCCGCTAGCCATCTTGGTGCATCCCCAAGTTACAGAAAGATAAATAAGGGTGAGTATAAACATACTCGATGAGAATCTAGCCCAACCGGGTACAATACGATACATCGCTCATCTAGCACCTCAACATGCAAGCAAACGGCTATCTATCAACACGCAGATCATAGCTCAACGAGGTCACAATGCAAGATCTGGAGTCATCGGAAGTCTCCTACTTCCGGCCTAATGATTGGTTACCCTGACCAATCCTGGGACATCACCGAGGTATCTTTCACTCGGGGGGATTGTATTGATCCCAAGGATGTCCTCAAGGGCCTCTTGCCCTTGCTAATCTGGACTTACGGGAGAGTACCCGAAGTCTGGCTCTAACGGAAGGAATGGTGTACTCACGAACATTAGCCCGGGGGAGCTCTCCGAACCAGTGACTAACGCGTGTGCGCGCACACCGCATGCTGTTGCAACCGGCGTAAATGCGGGGGCCTAAGGGCAAACTACGCGGGCCAGGTACGCATGCCTATGACTCGGAAGCGGTGTCACTGATCACAGTAGAGCGAGGCCCTCGACGCTCATCTGTGCATTCTGATACACCGACCTGAAGCTAAGAACCGGCCAAGGTAGGCTTACACCGTTGGCAGGGTTCCGCTCTAGCAGGCTACAAACTAGGCATACGCCAATGAGGTAGCTACGTCTCATTGGCTGCCGGGAGGGGGGAGAAAAAGCAATGTATGTTATGCTTTGCTCTATTTCCGACCACTGGGGACAAAGTACATTATGTCCGCTCTATTTACTCCCGATCGGTGGGGACAAAGTACGTTATGTCCGCTCTTAGCCTCTGGATGATGACAAACCCTACAACTCTATCTAAGAGTACAGAGCAAATAAATGATTCCTGGCTAGCAAACAGTGACCGACACCAATCACATTTAACTAGCATGATACTACGAACTTAAGCAGGAATCATAAGCATGCTGGAAGAACAATCCTAGCATGGCACTAACATGTAAAATCAGGCAAACATGCTAGCAAGAGATCAAACAAAGCTGCCTATCACTATCATGCTCATAACAGTAAACAAGCATACAAGGCATATCGTGATATATCGCAGGGTCCACACAACCACGGTAAGAAATCCTTACCTGGGACAAGCAAAAAATAATTACAAGTCATAATAAATCAACGAGCGATCCTCGAGTCTCTAATCAAACCCGAACTGCCTATACATCAAATAAAGCACCCAAATCAAATACATAAAACACCCCAATTAAATCCATAACCAGCAGCCAACAAATCAGGGCCCAACGACGAAAAGACTCGGGAAATACCATCCGAGAAGCCACAAGGCTCGGGCCAACCAGCACACAACAGGGCAGGCTGGGCGCAGTTGGGGCGCGGGCTGGGGCGAGACAAGGGCGTGCGGTCTTGACTTAGGTGGGCGACGGCGTGCGGCGCGGCTTGGCACAGGGGATGGCGCTCGCGGGCGCGAGCGACACGACGCGCTACAGGGACGCGCGCGTGGGGCGACGCGACGCGACTGGCTTAGGGCGCTCGGGATGGCACAGCGAGCTGCAGGGGCGTGCGACTAGGTGCGGCTCGGCACAGTGCAGGGCGGCACGGACCTGGGCGAGGTCTGAGAGACGCGGTCGGGGGGCCTAGGAGCTGGGCGCGCGACTCGGCACAGGGTAGGGGCGAGGTGGGCGACACTGGCTGGCACTGTGCGCTGTTGAGCTCGGGCTGGCTCGGGCGTGGGCGAGCTTTGCGGCTAGGGTTGGGTGAGCTAGGGCTGGCTCGGGCTGGGAGGGGGGCTGGGGTCGGGCTGGAGGAGAGAGAAAGGGGAAAAAGAGAAAAAATGGGAAAAATGGGAATTTTGGGGAAAAAATGGGAAATAAAAAGGAAAAAAAATGGGATTTAATTCTTATTTAATTATTTTCCATCCTTATCCAATATCCAAACTTATCCAATTTTATCCAAATTCTAAAAATCCTTAAAATCCTTAAATCCCATTTCTCGACTTCCTTCTTCGAGACCCGACTGAAGCAACCTTCTTCC
This sequence comes from Sicyos edulis, assembly GCA_036507275.1. Classification (NCBI taxonomy): domain Eukaryota; kingdom Viridiplantae; phylum Streptophyta; class Magnoliopsida; order Cucurbitales; family Cucurbitaceae; genus Sicyos; species Sicyos edulis. Next base: position 16,040,843 of record CM071847.1, read on the forward strand.
AATGAATAAATCTCACTTAAATCCACCTCCCAAATCAACACTAAGGGCCCGGCTCGAATCCCAAAGGAAACACCCAAACAACCATCACTTTACCCAAAACCCAAATCACAACCGAACTTCCAAACGAATAGCCCAAACATCTCGGGACTCGCAGCCACCAACAAACAAACCTCGACAAAGGCAGGAGCTGCCTCGAAATCCTGAAAATCCACAAATCTTGCCCGGGGAGCAAAAAGACCAAAATACCCCTGAGGGTCAAAACAGCTCTAACGGCCCAACCGAACCACTGAATCTGAACCGAAAGCTCCTCGAGAACCGGAATAGAAAACTTGGCCGTTACAATACTGCCTCCTTTTAAAACTTTCGTCCTCGAAAGTCCTAAGAAGAAACGGCTCTAGGAATACTCCACTGATTCCTAGCCAACTGAACTTCTCGGCTAAGACAACACTAGCCTTCTTCGAGAACAAAACCCTCTTGGGTTCTCAAAGGCTCAAAGCCACAATGCTATCCAGTCTGCCACAGACTATCTCAACATCGAGACGAGGAACACAACATGCACCGCTGCCAAAGACGGGGCAAAGCTAACCGAAAGGCCACTGCTCCGATCTGCTCAAGGATCTCAAAAGGCCTTACAAACCCGGAGCTCAATCTAAACCCTGCTAATCCAACACGGAAGACCTCTCTACGGTTTTACTCTCAGCAAACTCGCAGACTAGGCACAAGCTCCAAAACTCAACGCCACGCACAGGCATAACTTCTCTGAATGCTCACAGCTGTTAACAAACAGCCTCAACTCTACACCATGCTGGCCAAACAACTGAACCTCCCAGGTTTCAGAAACCAAACGGCCTACTCTTACTTCACATGAGACCAGCGAACCACAAAGTTTGCCTAAAGCCTTAACGAAAAACAATCAAACCACCAACTGGCGATTGATCCAAAAGGCAAACTTTTCCAACTAGGACAAGCTGAAACTTCAGCTACGGCCAACCCTAAATGGCCAAAACCAGGCACAGGCTCCACTCGGCCAAGCCAACAAACTGGAGCTTCTCAACGGCCGAACACAAACTTTTCCATGCAAACCTACCAGCAACTGGCCAAAGAGAACGTTTCCAGACAAGGAAACAACCAACATTCCTCTCATGGAAAATCTCGGGAAACATGGAATGAAACCATCACAGGGGTACATGCAACTCAATAGCTTGAGGAGAACAACTCAAGGGCTTTAACAACCAAAGCCACGGCACCTCTGTGCCAACTCTCTCAAATGTGGCTCAGCTAATCGCCAACTGCGAAAGCACAACAACTAGAAGCAAAGCCCGAGAAAGGCTTGCTCAGCAGAACTCAAACCAAGCTCATAACGAGCAAAGCTCGCCTCCAAGCTACCACTCAACTCTTAAGTCCAACTGGCTACTCAAAGGACTTCCTCCTTTTAGCCTAGGCCTAACTCATCTTGCGACTAGAAACTCCACACTCGGAACATCGCAAGGAAAACGAACTGACGAGGCTACCTCCAAAGATAATACTCGAGGCTGGCATCCATGGTGCAACTCAACCACCATGGAAACTAGGGGTTCCTCAAACCCCAAAGAACTAACAACTTTCTAGAAAAAACTCAACTCTTAAACTGGCTGGCCTCCGCCCTTACGGGGACAAACAACTTTCCGCTTGATAACAACACAAAGTAGGGACCCTCTCGCTGGGCTAACCACTGCGCTACTCTGATCCACTACACAACTCAGGAGCTGTAACGGCCCAGTTTTCTATTTCGGCTTCCCAAGTGTTTCCGGTTCATTATTCGGATGTTCGGATGGGTCGTTAGTGCTATTTTAACCCTTAGGGGCATTTTGGTCTTTTTTCCCCCGGTCAGGGTTTTGTGGATTTTGAGGACTCCAGGGTCACTCTTGCCTTTGTCGAGGCTTGATTGTTGTTGGGTGCAGGACCCAAGAAGTTCGGGCTAGTTGTTTGGAAGTTTGGATGTGTTTTGGTAATTAGCAAAATTATTGTTAATTAGAGTGCTTCCTTTGGGAATTGAACCCTTGACCTAACGGTTATTAGGAGGCTTGATTTAAATGGGTTTTATTAAATGGAAAATAATGCGTCAGCTAGGACTCGAAGGAGGAAAGCCTTGGGAAGGGATTTTGGACCACTCAAAGCCTATTTAATTTAGGAAAAAGGAAAAGAAAAGAGAAAAACCATTATTCTTTCCCCTTCTCTCTCTCTCTCTCTCCTTGGCGACCTCACCAAGAAATCCAACCGAGCCGCACCGAGCCACCAAGACCAAAGAAGAATAGCCACTGCTGTCGCCGACACCGGCCGAGAAGCCCAGACGCGATCAGCCATGGCCACGATCGCGCCCGGACGCCCGCCCCAGCTGCTCGCGTCGCTGCCCGGTTCAGTGTCGCCGTGCTTGCGTCGTAGCGCCCGCCCGTTTTGCTGCGCCCGGCGCGCTGTCCCTCGCCACGCTACGCCGGTCGTCCGTATCCGCCGTGCAGGCGCCGTCCCTCTGCCGCGCCAGCTCGCCAAAGACGCCAACAGCCCAGATTGCTCGCCTCTGCGCCCAACTTTGCTGCGCCTTTTGCACGCCGAGCCTGATTTTTGCCAAGAAAGTTGGGCCGAGACCTTGTGCCTTCTCGGTTGGTAATTCCCGAGCCTCCACTCTTTTGGACCTTAAGATGTTAGTTGTTGGTTGCTTAATTAGGATGATTTTTATTGTTTGCTTAGGTTTCTCGGGTTCTCTTAGAAACTCGAGGGTCGCTTGTTGGTTGTGGTCATTATTTTCTGCTTGCCCCCAGGTAAGGATTTCTTACCGTGGTTGTGTGGACCCTGCGATGTTATCATGATTATGCCTTGTATGCTTGGTTGTTGTTATGAGTATGTTAGCTATTAAACAGCTTGTGTTTGAAATCTTGCTAGCATGTTGCTTGTTGTTCATGTTAGTGCCATGCTAGGTTTGTTCTTCCAGCATGCCATGTCTTGTGATTGTATGAAATTTCCAGTGGGTAGGTTACATGTTTTCTCTTGCTTCCAGATCGTGTTGCTCTTGTGTCCATGATATATTCTGTTAGTTCCATGCAAGCGGTTTAATTATCTTGGCATACCTTGTCCTATTTTACCCTGTTAGTTCCATGCTTGGCATAGGCGGGTGATGTATAGTGTAGAAGACTATAGGGGTAACTAGTTTAGGTCCCACTCGGGTAAGACCCCGATTGACATCCGGAGGTGTAAGACCCTGATGGGCATCCTAGGTGTGTAACGCCCCACTAGGCATCACTGAGTCTGGAGGTGTAAGACCCTGATGGGCATCCTAGGTGTGTAAGGCCCCACTGGGCATCACTGATTCTGGAGGTGTAAGGCCCCTATGGGCATCCTAGGTGTGTAAGGCCCCACTGGGCATCACTGAGTCTGGAGGTCTAAGACCCCGATGGGCATCCTAGGTGTGTAAGGCCCCACTGGGCATCACTGATTCTGGAGGTGTAAGGCCCCGATGGGCATCCTAGGTGTGTAAGGCCCCACTGGGCATCACTGAGTCCTAGGTTGTGTAAGGCCCGAAGGGCATCCAAGTGTAGAACCTAGGATAGGCTGTAGATGAAAGCCCTTGAATAGGCTCGCTCTAGAAGTTGCTTATAGCCTAATTCAACCGTTTTGCTCTAAGTCATTGTTTTATTTGCATGTATACTAGGGTGCTAGATGACTGATGTATCGTATTGTACCCCGGTTGGGGATTCTTACTGAGTATGTTTATACTCACCCTTATTTATGTGGTTTTTTCACGAGTAACTTGGGACAAGACACCGGGATGGCTAGCGGAGGGAGCCGTTTGATCATGGGGTCTGGCACTCTGTCGTTTATTGTTTGCATTTTTTATTCAAAGATGTAGATGGACAGGAGTCCTAGGGGAATGATGTTAAAGTTGTTTAAACTGTTTTGAATGTTCTTTTATAAATACTGGCCAGGCTTATTTACCTTGATTGGATTTGCGTTATGAAAATTGTTGGATATGTTTTAAGTGTTCCCCGTTTCCAAATGTTTTGAAAAAGTTTTAAATATGAGCACTAAACCGCTTGTTGAAATATTAACTTGCATGCTGAGTGAGGACCTAGGTTTAGGACCGTATTCCAGGTCGAGTCCTTACAGTTGGTATCAGAGCACAGAGTCATAGATTCTGTAGACTAACCTGCTTTGTAGGTTGCTGTCCCCATGATCATCAGCACTTCGCGGAGGTCAGGTTTGTCTGAGTTCATTAAGCCAAGTGTTTTATTTTACAATACTGCATCTAGTATACATGTGTTACCCCTGTTGGGTAGTGAGAGTCCCGGTGTGGACTAGCTTTGTGTTTAGTGTAGATCGCTTATGTTGACTACACATAGAGGAGCAGGGACGTTTGGTATTTCCAACCGAGGAGTTGAACTGCGCATGTTGATGATGAGACCACGTCCAGGGTTGTCTAGACCCGTAGGCCACCTTTGGCCCTGGCAGTTGAGTTGCCAAGAGAAGAGGGTAGAGGCTAGCATGCCTCGGTGTGAGACCTTGAGCGGGGTGTGCTCCACCATGAGAGAAATGATGGCGAGTCTTTTAGCTATCGTGAGCGGAGACCTGAGGCGCTTTGTAGCGCGTCGTGAGGAGCTGCCGAGTTTGGCAAGCAGAAGCGAGATGGTTGGCCAGGATCGAGTCTATCATCCGAGTGTGGGGATGACCTGATGTTCAGAGGCTAAGGCGTGCCGTTCTGGTGTTGTTTGATACAGCAGTTTGGTGGTGGAAATCCCTTGAGAGAGGTGGACTAGCAGAGTCTCCACCAGTCACCCGGTCGATTGGCAAGTGCCGTGTTAGTAGCTTTGAGGAAGATGTAGAGACATCTTGACCCCTTGCAAGCCTGCTGTCGTTTGCAGCCAGCTCTTTTGGTACCCTCGTAGCCAGGGTGTAGTGTCGAGTTTGCTTGTCAGGACTTAATCAGTCCGTGGATTTCAGTTGGCTAGTAGAGTCGAGCGCTCTTTTTGTTAGCATGTTCCAAATGTGGAACTAGTTGTTGCCACTTGAGGGTTGGCCTGAGAATTTGTTGAGCATCGAGTGGGATGCAGGGGTAGGCCGTGGCATGACTGTTGGACGAGATGCCAGAGATTAGGCTACTCGAGTGTTGGGCTTCTTGTTTTGAGTGCCATTGTCCCCGTCGCATGGAGTGTGACCTTCCCTACCCTTAGTGGGGATGTAGAGCTCGTTTATAGTTGTTTGAGTCGAAAAGATGTAGTGCTTGGTGGCACCAAGCTCGATAAGGAGGCCTAGGTTCATGCCAGCTCGCACCAGATGTGCAGGTAGTTCTATGACCACGCGAAGTTTAGCATCCTCACTAGCCTTGTACCCATTTTCTGAGGTTGCATCTGTTTGGGTTGCATAAGAGATCTAGCTCGGTGGTAGTCGGAGGACTACAAGTGTGAGGTCGTTCGAGGGAAAACAAGAGCTTTCAAGGTCACCAAGAGTTGGGCACAAAGGATGTAGTAGGTTGTTAAGGGCTAGCGCGTTCGAGTTCTCGCGCTTGTGTTGTGGCCTTGTGAGCTAGTTTGTTGGTAGAGTGATTAAACTACCCTTGAGTTTCCTTGGTACGAGTAGAGTTGGCATCGATGATGCGTGGTTGGTCCAGCGTGGGAGCCATGTGTTGGATGGATTGTGCGGAGAAAATTTGGTGGACACATTGGTATGAGGTTGTTAGCTTGGTGTGGTTATGCTCTTGTAGAGTGAGTTGGCCAATGTGGCGTTTCGTGGTGAGTTGACCCCGAGTGGGTTTGAACTCTTGTTGCTCCCTTGCTAGTTGTGGCTCTTTTTGGAGGCAAAGGTTGCCTTGAGTTAGAGTTCGTGTTGGATCTTAAGGAATCAAGTTGGAGTTGTGCACGCCAGTGTACTTTTGTGTAGCTCGTTCCGTGGGGTATGTTTTGGGAACCACGAAAGGTTCGTGTTGAGAAATCAGTGCTCAGTCTTTGAGGTGTTAGGGCTTTATTCTTGGCAAGTGCCCTAATTTTGATCGTAAGGATACCGTGCTTGTAGCCGGGTTGTTGCTTAGGAAAGTTATGCTAGTTGGCCTTTGACCTGGGTAGAGGAATTTCTTGTTGATCGATGGTTGGAGTTCAGTTGGAACTGAACAAGGGCGGTGGTAGCAAAGGAGCATAGTTTTTTTCCGTCTTTGCTAAGAGTGTTGATCGGATCCCTACCCTGGGTAGAAGCTACGATGTGGTTGATGCTTGAGTTGGAGGCTGACACATTCTGTAGTATTTCTGGTCTTCTTGGTTTTTCGAGGAGTTGGAGCGCGTCAGCATAGTTGAGATGCTGGAGAGAGAGTTGTGCGCGTGTGGCCAGTTCTCTGTTAGACCGTTTGACAGTTGTGTGTGTCGGAGGGTGATCGGAGGAACACTAGGTTGTGGGGAGCCTCACCAGAGCTCAGCCAGACCCAGGCAGTGTTCCTCGGTTGAGTTGCTGGAAGCTTGTAGTCGGTTGACAAGTGTAACGGCCCAGGTTTTCATCCCGGTCTTCCCGGTGTGCCCTAGGGGTATTTTGGTAATTTGGTTGGGCCGACAGGGCCGTTTATGTCTTTTTTCGGTTGCCAAAATTATGGGATGGATTTAAGTAGGATTGTGAAGCTTTGTGAAGGTATTTGGGCTTGGTGAGATGCAAAAGAAAATAGGGAATTAAAAGTGCGTCTGTAACAGCCCAATTTCATATTCTAGTTTTCGAGGTGCCTTCGGGTCAAGATTCGGTTGTTTGGTTGTGTCATTAGAGCTGTTTTGACCCTTGGGGGTATTTTGGTCTTTTGGCTCCCCGGGCAGGATTTGTGGATTTTCAGGGCTTCGAGGTTGCTCCTGCCTTTGTCGAGGCTTGTTTGTTGGTGGCTGCGAGTCCCGAGGTGTTTGGGCTAGTCGGTTGGATGCTCGGTTGTGGTTTGGGCTTTGGCAAAGTGATGGTTGGTTGTGTGCTTCCTTTGGGATTCGAGCCCGAGCCCTCAGTGTTGATTTGGGAGTTGGATTTAGGCGAGTTTTATTTAATGGAAAAGGTTCCTTCGGTTGGGTCTCGAAGGAGGAAGCCGGGAAATGGGATTTTAAGGATTTTTGAGGTTTTAAATTGGATAAGGATGGAAAATGAGATAAAAATCCCATTTTTTCTTTTTTTTCCCATTTTCATTTTATTTCCCTTTTTTTTTCCAAAATCCATTTTCTCTCTCTCTCTCTCTCCCCGAGCCCCCACCTAGCCCGAGCCCCTTGGTCGCCCATCCTCGCACAACCCAGCCAGCCCGAGCTAGCCCAGCCAGCCCGCGCAGTGTCACCCTAGCCCGAGCCAGCCCCTGCTCGCCCGAGCCTCGCCCAGCCGAGCCCTGCTCTGCCCAGGTCGCGCCGTCGCCCGGCCCAGGTCGCCAGCCCGCGCCAACGTGTAGTGTCGCGTCGCCCAAGCTTCTCGTCCGCACTGTGCCAGCGTCACCAGCCCGAGCCCCAGCTCGCCCAGGCCGTCTCGTCCGCGTCCGTGTCGCGCGCCCTCGTCCCTGTAGCTCGTCGTGCCATCCCGCGTGCCCTGTAGCCGTCGCGTCGCGTCGCCCAGCACGCGCGTCCTTGTAGCTCATCTAGCTCTCGCCCGCGCGCCATCCCTGTGCAGAGCCATGCCCCGCGCCGTCGCCCAGCCGAGCTAGCGCCGCCCGCGCGCCCCTGTGTCGCTCAGCGCCCGTCCGCGCGCAGGCCAGCGTCCCCAGCGCCTGAGCCCAGTGCGCCAGCGCCCATCCCTGCGCCTGTCTGCGCCCATCAGCTGCCTAGCTCATGCAGCTGGCTCGTTCGGGTGTCAGCAGCGCCTCGTGAGTTGCTCTCGAGCTGAGCCCTGTTTATGTTATTATTATTTAGGCCTATTGTGTGATTATTGATGTGTTTGTTTGGCTCGTTATAGGTTGCTCAGGTTCGATCACAGTTAGGTTTGTTGTGTGTTTTTGCCTTCCGACCAGGTAAGGATTTCTTACCGAAGTTGTGTGGGCCCTGCGATATATTATGTGATTGCTGATTGTATGCTTGTTTTTGTTTATTGACATGTTTAATGATAGGTGCTCTATTCTGAATTCCCGACTGGCATGATTTCCTATGTTGTTTCTCATGTTAGTCCATGCTAGGTTGTTCCTTTCTGGCATGCTCGTATAGTTCTTACTTCGTAGTATCATGCTAGGTTCGTTGTACTCTTTATTGAGCACGTATTGGATTGATTGGATTGTTTGCTGATTGCTATGACAGGTTAGAGTTCAGGTAGATAGCATCATCCGGGCCGGGTGCATAACGAACCTTGCATCCCCGACAGGGACGTACGAGATGGTGCTCCGTCCCTGATCCCGTTAGGGACTAGCTAACCCTAACGGTGGGCCCTTCAATCTTGGGTGAGGGTGGCAGACTATTAAATCCCCCAACGGTCGGGATGATGACTTATTGCCTTTTCCCCTACAACCGGCACGTCCTCAGCGTGTTTCGGCGGTAGCCCTTGAGTTGCCATCTGATAGGGCAAGGACGGTTTCATGGTGTATGCCTACCACGACCCGTGCCTTAGCCTCAGGTGCGGTGGTTCAGGCTGACATAGTTCACGTGTCCAGGTCTCACACCCCTATGTCAGTGACACCGATCCAGAGATTTAGTTAGGCGTGGTGACTGGACATGGGCAGCTTGCCACTAGACCCGGCACCCCCCATAGTCTGCAGTAGCACGCGGTGCGCGCGAACGCTCATTATAGCGCCGACCGGAGAGCTCCTCGGGATCTTGAACCAGTGCACCTTTCGTCGATAGTAGACAGGCTGAGGCCGGGACTTGTTTCTCGTACAGGGCGTATTGTGTGTTGAGTTATTTCCGGACTAAGACCCTGAGTTGGCATCCGAGGCCCAAATGTGGGCTAAGCTATGTGCTCTATTCTGTGTTTATATTCATAGCTTGCATACCTTTCTGCTAGATGACCATGTATATCGTATTGTACCCCGGTTGGGGATTCTTACTGAGTAATTCGTTACTCACCCTTATTTCTGTGGTTTTCCACAGGTAACCATGGTGCGAGACAGGATGGCTGGAGGAGGAGCTGTGATCATGGAAACCCGTTGTTCAACTCTGAGTTTTATGTTTATGATTTAAATGTCCTCTGAATGCATGTAGTTGGGCACGGAGACCTAGGGTGTTTTCTGAATGTATTTCCGGATTCTAGCATTGTTGTAACTATTGTAAAGTTTGTATGTTTTAAATAAATCTCTGATCAGAGTAAGTTTTGTAAATGTATTTGTCTTGGAACAGGTGCTTGGAAACATGGACAGGTTTCGGGAAATTATGTTAACTTTTTAAATGGATGTTTTATGTTTTAGTTTTTACTTAGAATCCGAACACCCTATTGCGAATTTTCTGTAGATTTGAATGCATGCATTGAGGTAACGGCCTATTTTAGAACCCTTTTGGGTCGGGTCGTTACAGGGTCGGTTGGGTTTCGAACCTTGGTGGCTTGGGAGGCTAGTTGGGTGTCTTTGCCAATTGAGCTTCAAGGTGCTCTTGTTAATCTTTCTGCACCATCTTATTATTAAGCCTTGGTTCAAAGGAGTTTTGGCTCTTTAGTTTAAAAGAAGAAAACTGGAAGTGGAGTCTTCATCTCCAAGTTTTCCCTCGACCGACCAAGCTCTCGCCCAAGCTTCCATCGCCGACCAGCAATTCTCCAAGCTTCCTCTCCCAATTCCAAGCCAATTCTTGTCTCGTGCAGCCGGAGGTCCGATCGTCTTCCCGGTAAGCCTTCTTCTCCTTCATTTTCTTCCCCTATTTCGTGTTGGCACCTTGCTGGCCGAGAGAGTGAAGAGGTGTGTGTGTGTGAGTCCTTGTGCAGCTAGCCGAGAGGAACCAGCGCTAGATCGCCCAGCTCATCTTTACCCTCTCAATCGCGCGCAGCAGCCGACCCAGCTCGCCCCCTCGATCGCGCACAAAAGCAGGCTCCATCGCGCCCAATCGCCGAGCTCGCCAGCTCCTCTGCGCCAGACCGCCAAGCCGAGCCGCGCCGCGCACTGAATCGCGCTAACTTGCCGTCCCAGCGGCGTGCGTCGCGCCCGAGCGCCCTGTCCTGTCCGTTCGCAGCCCAATGCCCCAGCTCTGTGCCACCTTCTGCTCGCGCGCCGTGTCGCGTGTCCTGTCGCAGCCCAGCGGCGCCAAGCCCCGTGTCGCCGAGCCGTGTGAGTGCTCCCGAGCCGAGGCTGTTTGTTTTGTTAAATTTAGGTTATGGTTTATAATTATTGTTGTGCTTGTTAGATTCTCGGTAGCTAGCTCGAGTTCGTTCGTAACTTAAGATTTTGTGTTTAATCGCCTCCCGACCAAGGTAAGGATTTCTTACCGGAGTTGTGTGGACCCTGCGATATATTATGTGATGCTGATTGAATGCTTGTTTGTGTTTATTGACATGTGTAGTGATAAGTGCTCCATTCTGAATTCCCCCACTGGCATGATTTCCTATGTTGTTTCTCATGTTAGTCCATGCTAGGTTGTTCCTTTCTGGCATGCTCGTATCTGTTCTTGCTTCGTAGTATCATGCTAGGTTCGTTGTATTCTTATTGAGCACGTATTGGAATGTATTGGATTGTTTGCTGATTGCTATGACAGGTTAGAGTTCAGGTAGATAGCATCATCCGGGTCGGGTGCATAACGAACCTTGCATCCCCGAAGCGGGGGCGTGCGAGATGGTGCTCAAAGTCCCCCGATCCCGTTAGGGACTAGCTAACCCTAACGGCTGGCCCTGCAATCCTGGGTGAGGGTGGCAGACTGTTAAATGCCCCAACGGTCGGGTTGATGACATGGCATTGGCTCGTCCCCGGCAGTCGCCACGTCCTCAACGTGTTCAACCGTAGCCCTTGATTGCCACCTGTTAGGGCAAGGACGACTTCCTGGTGTAAGCCTACCACGACCGATTCCTTAGCCTCAGGTGCGCTGGTTCAGGCTGACATAGTTCACGTGTCCAAGTCTCACACCCCTATGTCAGTGACACCGATCCAGAGATTTAGTTAGGCGTGGTGATTGGACATGGGCAGCTTGCCACTAGACCCGGCACCCCCCATAGTCTGCAGTAGAACGCGGTCCGCGCTTACGCTCATTACAGCGCCAACCAGAGAGCTCCTCGGGATCTTGAGTTAGTGCACCTTTCATATCTACACTAGACAGGCTGAGGTCGGGACTTGTTTATCGTATATGGCGTATTGTGTGGTAGATTATTCCGGACTAAGACCCTGAGTGGCATCCGAGGTCCAAGTATGGACTTAAGCTATGTGCTCTATTCTGTGTTTATATTCATAGCTTGCATACATTCATCTAGATGACCATGTATATTGTATTGTACCCTGGTTGGGGATTCTTACTGAGTAATTCGTTACTCGCCCTTATTTTGTGGTTTTCCACAGTGTTAGGAGTGCGAGACAGGGATGGTGAAGAAGGAGGCGTGATCATGGGGACCACCACAAACTCGATTTTGTGTTATGACTCTTTATGTTTTTGTTTCCTCGAGATGCATGTAACCGGACACGAGCCCTCGGATGTTTTCTCAATGTTTTTACTGATTCGACATCGTTGCAACCGCTCGAAGGTTTTGAATGCTTTAATAAATCTCTGATCAGAGTAATCTTTTGGAAACGTATTTATCTTGAAACATGTGCTTGGAGACAGGGACAGGTTTCAGGAAAATTTGTCTTGACTTTGAATTGAATGTTTTGAATGTTTTGTTTTTAATTGGAATCCGAAAGTCATTCCTGCTTATTGTCTTTAACTTTGAATGCATGCATTGAGGTAAAGTCCCATTTAGAGCCCCATCCGGGCCGGGTCTTAACAGTTGGTATCAGAGCTCAGAGTCATAGATTCTGTAGATTGACCTTTTGTTGTAGGTCGTTTTTCCCATGATCACCAGCACTCCGACAGTCATCAGGTACGCCTAAGTTTACTATTTTTTTAGAAAAGTGTTAAGAATTTACAATACTTTTCATCTAGTGTATGCCTTGTATAGTGTTGTAGAGCGGAGACGAGCAGGGTCTGACTCGTTGTTGGTTTGAGCAAGATGGCTAGCATGCCAATCCCCCGTGCCGGAAGAGGAGGTACGAGAGCAGGTCGGGGTATCAGGATCGGATCTGATACTGCAGGGACATCGTTCCAAGCTGACACTGATAGCATTCCACCTGTAGCTCCCCCTGTTGCGCCTAGAGTAGGTGTTTAGGCGTCCGAGCGCCGTGAGACTGCTCCTGGAGCAGAATTTGCTGATTCTATGAGGGCTATGGTGGTCAACCTGTTGAGTGACCAGAGGGCAGAGACCCAGGCCTTGTTGGCCGCGTAGCGGGAAGAGTCCCGAGCCCAGATTGAGCAGTTGACTCGCTTGTTTGAGCAGGGCGCAGCTCCGCAGGAGCCAGCAGCCCTTGTGGCAGATGTGGCAGAGGGTGCCGAGGAGCTGGGCAGATGGTTGAAGGACTTCGTGAAGTGGAAGCCAGAGAAGTTGGATGCCTCGGGTGATGCTTTAGCAGCAGCCAGATGGATTGCCCATTTGGAGTACACCTTCCTGATTATGGTGTGCCCCGATGATCAAAGGCCGAGGTGTGCAGCTCATGTGCTAGGAGGCACAGCTAGATGGTGGTGGGAGTCCACTCTGAGTGAGAGACCAGCTGGGTCTCCACCTGTGTAACGTCCCAGTTTTCTATTTCGGTTACCCAGGTGATTTTGGGTCATTATTCGGATGTTCGGATGGGCCATTAGAGCTATTTTAACCCTTAGGGGCATTTTGGTCTTTTGCCCCCGGTCAGGGTTTTGTGGATTTTCAGGATTCCAGGGTCATTCCTGCATTTGTCGAAGCTTATTGGTTGTTGGTTGCAAGACCCGAGAGGTTTGGGCAAGTTGTTTGGAAGTTTGGAGGTGTTTTAGAAAATGGCAAAATTAATTGTAATTTTGGTGCTTCCATTGGGTTTTGAGCCCTTCCCCTAAATGGTATTGGGGAGTTTGTAGGAAAAGAGAGTCTTACTTTAAAATAAGTTTGTTTGGGCCGGGTTTTGAAAGAGGAAGCTTTGGGAAGGGATTTTAGACCCATTTAAATTAGGAAAAGGGAAGAAAATCAAGAAAGTCCCTTCCCCTTGTTTTGCAAAATTCTCTCTCTCTCTCTCGCTCTCCTAGCCGACCTCACCAAGAAGCCCTAGCCGCCCAGCCGCACCAGCCAGCCCAGACCGCCCTAGCCGCACCCCAAATTTCCACCAGATGCACCAGCGCACGAGCGGCCAGCCGCCCAATTCCCAGCGCACGAGACAAAATGATCGCGCGCGCATCGACCAGATCAAGTCGCCCGAGACGCGCGCGCGCCGTCGGCCTGAAAGACTAAAGCACGCGCGCGCCGCAGACGCGTCGTCCGCCGCGCCATACGCCGCCTAAAGCCGCGCGCTGCGTCTGCGTGCCCGTGCCGCTTCGTCGCGTCGCACTGCGCGCGCGCTGCGCCACTATCGCGTCGCACGCGGCCAGCGCCAACCATTGTCCCTCTGCCGCGCCAGCCTGCCCGATAAGCGCCAGCGAGTGCGTTCGCCAGACGCCCGGCGCCAGCTGCGCCAGCCCTTGCTGCTCCCCACCGCACGTCCCCGCTGCGCCCACTTGCCGCCGAGCCTATTTTGCAAGATTGTTGGGGCCGAGACCTAGTACCCTCTCGTTTGGTAATTCCCGAGCCTCCACTCTTTTGGACCCTAGGCTGTTGGCTGCCGTTTATTTAATTAGGTTGTTTTTACTAAAATGCTTAGGTTGCTCGGTTTCGCTTTAAAGCTCGAGGGTCACTATTTGATTGTGAAAGTTATTTCTGCTCCTTTCCAGGTAAGGATCTCTTACCGTGGTTGTGTGGACCCTGCGATGCTTTCTTGATTGTGCCTTATATGCATGTTTACTTTTATGAACATGATTAGTGGATAGGACAGCTTGTGATTGCATTCTTGCTAGCATGTTTGCTTGTTTGTACATGTTAGTGCCATGCTAGGATTGTTCTTCCAGCATGCTCGAGATTCCTGCTTTAAGTTCGTAGTATCATGCTAGGTTATGTATGATTGATGATTATGTGTATGTTTAGCTAGGAATCAGTTATTCTGTACTTTTAGCTAGTATAGTAGAGTTTGTCATCATCTAGAGGCTGAGAGCGGACATAACGTACTTTGTCCCCACCGGTCGGGAGTAGAGCGAAGCATAACGTACATTGCTTCCCCAAGCGTGATGTGGATTTAGCTACAACATCGGCATAAGCCTAGTTTGTAGCTCGCTAGAGCGGAACCCTACCAACGATGCAAGCTCGCCTTGGCGGTTCTTAGCTTCGTGTCGGTGGTGCAGTGCCGCACAGATGAGTGCCGAGGGCCTCGCACTACTGTGTTCAGTGACACCGTTTCCGAGTCTTTAGGTATGTGTACCTGGCCCGCGTAGTTTGTACTTAGGCCCCCACATTTATGCCGGTTGCAGCAGCATGCGGTGTGCGCGCACACGCGTTAGTCGCCGGTTCGGAGAGCTCCCACAGGCTAATGTTCGTGAGTACACCATTCCTTCCGCTTTAGAGCCAGACTTCGGGTACTCTCCCGATAGTCCAGATTTATAGCGAGGGTAAGAGGCCTTTGAGGACACCCATTGGGATTGGCTTTTGAGCTGATCATATGGTCGAGGGAGAAAGACCCTCGAGGGTGTCGGACATCTTTGGGATCGGTTTTTGAGATGATCAATTGGCCGAGGGAGAAAGACCCTCGAAGATGTCCCGGGATTGGTAATGAGAGCCAATCATTAGGCCGAAAGTAGGAGACTTCCGAGGATTCCAGATTCTGCCTTGTAAGCTCGTTGAGCTATGATCTGTGTTGGTAACTGTTTACATGTATACTAGGGTGCTAGATGATTGATGTATCGTATTGTACCCCGGTTGGGGATTCTTACTGAGTATGTTTATACTCACCCTTATTTATGTGGTTTTCCACCATGTAACTCGGGACAGCACTGGGACGGCTAGCGGAGGGAGCTGATTGATCATGGGAGCTGCCGGCACTCTATCTTTATTGTTTGCATATTTGTTCAGCATGTAGATGGACAAGAGTCCTAGGGGAAACATTATTATAAGTTGTTTGAACTGTTTTGAATGTTTTTATATCTTGGCGAGCTTGTTTTACTTCGTTGGTTTTTCTTAAACGAAATTGTTGATTATGTTTTAAGCATTCCCCGTTCTAAATGTTTTGAAAGGTTTTAAATATGAGCACTAAACCGCTCGGTGAAATATTTAACTTGCATGGTGAGTGAGAACCTAGGTTTAGGACCGTATTTTGGGTCGGGTTCTTACAGTTGGTATCAGAGCACAAAGTCATAGATTTTGTAGACTAACCTGCTTTGCAGGTTGTTGCCCCCATGATTATCAGCACTCCGCGGCCGTCAGGTTTGTCTGAGTTCATTAAGCTAAGGGTTTTATTTTACAATACTGCATCTAGTATACATGTGTTACCCTTGTTTGGCAGTGAGAGCCCCAGCGTGGGCTAGCTTTTATGCTTTGTTGGATCGCTAGTAGGTTGATTGCACTTAGAGGAGCAGGGACGTTGGTATCTCCAACCGAGGAGTTGGACCGTTCATGTTGATGATGAGACCTCGTCCAGGGTTGTTTAGACCCGTAGGCCACCTTTGGCCCTGGCAGATGAGTTGCCAAGAGTAGGGGGTAGAGGCTAGCACGCCTCAGAGTGAGACTCCTTGAGCAGAGTTTTCTCTAGCCATGAGAAAGTTGATGGCAGGTCTTTTAGCTATCAGAGAGCGGAGACCAGTGCGCGGGATCAGAGCGCGCGGAGTGAGGAGTCCTGAGCACGAGATAGCCTTAGCCGACAGAGTTTATTTAGGAGGCCCCTAGTAGCTCCAGGTAGTCCCTGAGGTTTCGGAAGAGCGGGGATCGGCAAGTTTATCTTTGATGAGTTAGTTAGCATTGATGGAGCCGCCGAGTTTGGCAAGTGGAAGCTTTGAGGAGCTTGATGCTTTAGAGAACTCTCTTTGGTAGCGGCAAGGTGGTTGACCGGTGTTCGAGTTTATCATCCAAGTGTTGGGATGACTGGTGTTCGAGAGACCGATGACCTGATGTTCGAGAGGTCGAGGCGTGTCGTTCGTGCTTTGTTGATGCAGCAGCGGTGGTGGTGGAAGTCCCATGTGAGAGGCGGACCAGCCAGAGTCTCCACCACCACCCGGTCGAATTGGCCACCGCCAAGTTAGTAGCTTTTGAGGAAGATGTAGAGACATCTTGTCCTCCCGCAAGCTCGATCGTTTTGCAGCCAGTTCTTTTAGTACCCTCGTAGCGGGGGGTAGTGTGGAGTTTGCTTGTCGGGACCTAATCCGTCCCGTGGTTTTCACCGGCAATTAGTGAGAAGCACCTTCATTAGCATGTTCCGTGTGGAGCTAGGTGCTCGCCACCCGAGGGTTGGCTTTGAGTATTCGTTGAGCATCGAGTGGGATGCGGGGAGTGGGCCTTGGCTTGTGCATTAGACGTGATGTCGAGAGTAGTCTACTCGAGTGTTGAGATTCTTGTGTTGAGCGCCATTGCCTGTCACACTGAGTGTGACCTTCCCTACCCTCGGAGGGGCTTAAAGCCCGTAAAGGGATGTTTGTGTTGTAAAGGATGTAGTGCTGTTGGAACCAAGCTTTGGAAGGAGGCCTAGTTTCAGGCCACTTGGCACTTTTGGTGCAAGTGGTTCCATGCCCGCTCTGAGTATAGCATCCCCACTAGCCTTGTACCCATTTTTCTGAAGTTGCATCTGTTTGGATTGCTTAAGAGATCTAGCTCGGTGGTAGTCGGGGAACTACAAGTGTGAGGTCGTTTGAGGGAAAAGTAGGAGCTTTTAGGGGTCACCGAGAGTTGGGTACAAAGGATGTTGTAGGTTGGTGAGGGCTAGCGCGTGCGAGTTCTCGCGCTTGTGTGTGAGCTTGTGAGCCGGCTTGGCGGTAGTGTGTTTCGACTACCCTTGGAGTTACCCTAATAAAGGTAGAGTTGGCTTCGAGGATACGTGGTTGATCCAGTGTTAGAGCCATGAGTTGGATGGTTGAGCGGAGCATTTAGTGGGCACATTGGTATGAGGGATGTCGACTTGGTGTGGTTATGCTCTTGTAAGAGTGAGTTGACCAATGTAGCTTTTAAGTGGTGAGTTGACCACGAGTGGTTTGAACTCTTGTTGCTCCTTTGCTAGTTGTGGCTCTTTTGGGAGGCAAAAGTTGCCTCGTGTGAGAGTACTTGTTGGTTTGGATCTTAAGGAACCAAGTTGGAGTACATGCACGCACGGTGTACTTTTGTGTAGCTCATTCCGTGGTGTATTTTTCAAGAACCACGAGGGGTTTGGTTGTGAAACAGAGTGCTCGGTTCCGAGGAGTTAGGACTTTAGTTCATGGCAAGTGCCCTAACTTGGGTTGAGAGGTTACCGTCTTTGGTAGCTTGGTTGTTGCGTAGGCAAGTTATGCTAGTTGGCCCTTGACACAGGTAGAGGCATTTCTTGTTGATCGATGGTTGGAGTTCGGTTGGAACCGATCCAGGCGATGGTAGCAAAATCGCGGAGTTGCTGGCCGTCATGGCTTAGAGAGTGTCGTTCGGACCCTTAACACAGGTAGATGCTACGATGTGGTGATGCTTTGAGCAAAAGGAAGATTGGGTCTTCGGTAGTTCCCGCTCGGTGTTTAGCGGACTCGCCGAGCGGGCGATCTAGGGATCGCGATCGGCGCCGACCGTAGGTCGAGCTCTGATCGTCGCAGGCTCATTGCATCGGTGTGGTAAGGCGCGTTCGGATTTTGTGGAGCAACGCCCCATGCTCGCCTGTGTGTGGCAAGGAAGAGCTTTTGGCTAGCATAGTTGAGATCTTTGAAGGGAGTTGTGCTCGTGTAGCCGATGTCTGTTAGACCGTTTGTCGATGCGATGAGTTGGAGGGTGATCGGAGGAACCCTAAGTTGTGGAGAGCCTCACTAGCGCTCGGTCGGACCAGAGCGGTGTTCCTCGGTTGAGTTGCTTTGGATGCTTGTAGACGGTTGACAAGCTAGAGTTGTTCTTAGAACCTCGCGTTGGTTTTAGAATTCTTAGCAAGGTGGTGCTTGGCGTTGGCCAAGGTTTGGTTCCTTTCTTTGTTTTCTAGGGCTAGCTTGGTTCGACCAAAGTGGCGTCGCCTCGAGGACTTGTTCCTAGTCGGGTAGTTTTGGGAGTTGGCCTCCCCTCGCCGGTTGAGTAAAGTACCGCTAGTGCTTAGTTGGTGGTTGAAGCGATTGAGGAACCCTTGGATGTTTCTTCCGAGAAGAGTTGGTGGTTATTCTTTGTTGAGTTTGAGCAAGACAATGGCGTGTGTGAAATTCGCTATCCTTCTAAGTCCGCTTGCTGGGAAATCGTTCTGTAGAGGAGGAGTTAGCTTAGCTCCTGAGTTGTGTAGTTGATCGAGTAGCGCGCGTCATCACCTAGCGAGTGTCCTGCGTCTGTTTGTTAGCAAGCGGAAAGTTGTTTGTTCCGGCGAGGGCGAAAGCCACCCAGTTCGAGGCTTGAGTTGTTGGCGGATGGTTGTTGGATCTTTGGAGCTTGTAGACCCCCTTAGTTCTTTGGTGGTTGAGCCGCACCGGATGCAGAGTCTCGAGTTTTAACTTTTGAGGTAGTCTTGCTGACTCGTATTGTTCTTGATCCGCCACTTGAGGTCGACGCTATCCTTATCCCTCGCTACTGCTTAGTGTGTGAAGTTCCTAGTTGGAAGTTGAGATGGGTCTAAGCTTAAAAGGAGGAAGTCCATAGAGCAAACGGATGGACTTAAGAGTTGAGTGGCGGTTTGGAGACGAGGTTCGCTCGTTGTAAGACTTGAGTTGAGTTTCCGCAGAGCAAGCCCTTCTTGGGTTTCGTCCCTAGTTGATGTGCCTTCGCGATTGGCATTTTAGCCGAGTCACAGATTGAGTGGGTTGGCACGAGGTGGTGTCGTGGCATTGGTTGGTAAAACCTTTGAGTTGTTATCCTCCGGCTATTGTGTTGCTAGTAGCCGCGTGATGTTTTATTCTTTCTTTGCTCGAGGTTTCCGTGAGAGGAATGTTGTTTGTTTTCTGTCTGCGATGTTCACCTAGGCGATGGGTGATCGGATTGCATTGGAAAGTTTGTTGTCGGCCGATGAGGGCTCTGGTTTATTAGTTTGGTGAGTGGAGCCTGTTCTCGGACCTTGTCGTTCGGGGGGCCGTGGCCAGTTTTTCACTAGTGTGAGTGGTGGTAGCCGCTTGGTGAACGAGAAAAGTGCCCCTTGGCTTTGGTGCTTCGATTTCTCGTAAGATGGTTGCTTAAGTGTTGTGGACGCATGCTAGTTGGAGAAGGTTGCCTTGGGATCGATCACCGGTTGGTGGTTCGAATTGGATTTCGTTAAGGATTGTAGGCAACCGGTGGGGTTCGCAGTCTCTTGCGAAGTAAGAGTAGGCCGTTTAGTTTCTCGAAACTTGGGAGGTTCGGTTGTTTGGTCGACATGGTGAAGGGTCGAGGTCGTTTGATAACAAACTATGAGCATTCGGAGAAGTTACGCCGAGCGTGGCGTAGAGTTTTAGAGCTTGTGACCCGTCCCACGAGTTTTACGTGAGTAGCGCCGTAGAGAGGCGTTAGAGTTGGGTTAGCGGGGCTAAGTGAGCCCTAAGATTTTAAGACCGTTTGAGAGTTGGTGCGAGTCGGAGGTGTGACTCACCGACTAGCTATCGCATGATTTCTTGAAGCTCGGTGTTAGTTCGGTTTTGGTTGAGATAGTTTGTGCGCGCACTCGGTGTCTTTTGGGCTTGGAGCCTTTGGGAAACCAAGAGGTTCTGGTTTCAAGAAGGATTTGTGTTGTCTTAACCGGAGCTTGGTTGGTTAAGAATCGGTGGAGTTTTCCTAGAGTTATTTTCGTCTTAGGACTTTCGAGGACGAAAGTCTTAAAAGGAGGGAGTATTATAACGGCCCGATTTTCTATTTGATTTACCCGTGATTTGGGTCATTATTCGGATGTTCGGATGGGCCGTTAGAGCTATTTTAACCCTTAGGGGCATTTTGGTCTTTTGCCCCGGTCAGGTTTTGTGGATTTTCGAGGATTCGGGGTCATTCCCGGCTTTGTCGAAGCCGATTGGTTGTTGGTTGCAAGACCCAGAGGTTTGGGCAAGTTGTTTGGAAGTTTGGAGGTGTTTTAGAAAATGGCAAAATTAATTGTAATTTTGGTGCTTCCATTGGGTTTTGAGCCCTTGCCCTAAATGGTCTTGGGGAGTTTGTAGGAAAAGAGAGTCTTATTTTAAAATAAGTTTGTTTGGTCCGGGTTTTGAAAGAGGAAGCTTTGGGAAGGGATTTTAGACCCATTTAAATTAGGAAAAGGGAAGAAAATCAAGAAAGTCACTTTCCCCTTGTTTTGCAAAATTCTCTCTCTCTCTCTCTCTCCTAGCCGACCTCACCAAGAAGCCCTAGCCGCCCAGCCATGCCCACCAAGCCAACCAGCCAGCCCTGACCGCCATAGCGCACACCGCTCGCCCACCAGACAGCAGCAGCGCGCAGCAGCAAATTTAACCGCACGCCCCAGCGCACCAGCGCCCACCCGCCCAGGCCAGCGCACAGACGCGATCGATCGCGCGCGCACAACACCGACTCACATCAAGTCGCCCAGACGCGCCGCGCCGTCACGCACGAGCCGCCACGCGCGCGCGCGCCGCGTCGCCGCTCGCCGCGCGCCCGCGCCGCTGCACGCTTCGCGTCACGCATGCCCGTGCCGCTGCGTCGCGTCCGCCGCCGCCAGCTGCGCGCCTATCGCGATCGCGCGCGCAGCAGCCAGCGCCAGCGCCGTCCCTCTCACGCGCCAGCGCGCCCGATAGCTCAGCGGCGCCCGCTGCTGCTCGCCCAGTACCGTCCACGCCCTGCCCACTTGCCGCCGAGCCTATTTTGCCAAGATTGTTGGGGCCGAGACCTAGTACCCTCTCGTTTGGTAATTCCCGAGCCTCCACTCTTTTGGACCCTAGGCTGTTGGCTGCCGTTTATTTAATTAGGTTGTTTTTACTAAAATGCTTAGGTTGCTCGGTTTCGCTTTAAACCTCAAGGGTCACTATTTGATTGTGAAAGTTATTTACGCTTTCGTTTCCGGTAAGGATCTCTTACCGTGGTTGTGTGGACCTGCGATGCTTTCTTGATTGTGCCTTATATGCATGTTTACTTTTATGAACATGATTAGTGGATAGGATGACTTGTGATTGCATTCTTGCTAGCATGTTTGCTTGTTTGTACATGTTAGTGCCATGCTAGGATTGTTCTTCCAAAGCATGCTCGAGATTCCCGCTTAAGTTCATAGTATCATGCTAGGTTATGTATGATTGATGATTATGTGTATGTTTAGCCAGAATCGGTTATTCTGTACTTTTAGCTAGTATAGTAGAGTTTGTCATCATCCGGGCCGAGAGCGGACATAACGTACTTTGTCCCCACCGGTCGGGAGTAGAGCGAAGCATAACGTACATTGCTTCCCCGGCGGCGATGTGGATTTAGCTACCACATCGGCATAAGCCTAGTTTGTAGCCTGCTAGAGCGGAACCACGCCAACGGTGCAAGCCCGCCTTGGCGGTTTAGCTTAACCAGTCGGTGGTACAGGCCGCATGCGATGAGTGCCGAGGGCCTCGCACTCACGTGTTCGGTGACACCGTTTACGAGTCTTTAGGCATGCGTGCTGCCCGCGTAGTTTGTACTTAGGCCCTCACATTTACGCCGTTGCAGCGATGCGGTGTGCGCGCGCTGCACGCGTTAGTCGCCGGCTCGGAGAGCTCCCGGGCTAATGTTCGTGAGTACACCGGTTCCTTCCAGCTTTAGAGCCGGACTTGGGTACTCTCCCGATAGTCCAGTTATATAGCGAGGGTAAGAGGCCCTTGAGGACACCCATTGGGATTGGCTTTTGAGTGATCATATGGTCGAGGAGAAAAGACCCTCGAGGTGTCGGACATCTTTGGGATCGGTTTTTGAGCCGATCAATTGGCCGAGGAGAAAGACCCTTGGAGATGTCCTCGGGATTGGTTATGAGAGCCAATCATTAGGCCTAAGTAGGAGACTTCCGAGGATTCCAGTCTGCCTTGTAAGCTCGTTGATCTATGATCCATGTTGGTAATCGTTGCATGTATACTAGGGTGCTAGATGATTGATGTATCGTATTGTACCCGTTGGGGATTCTTACGAGTATGTTTATACTCACCCTTATTTCTGTGGTTTTCCACCAGTAACTCGGGGACAAAGACCGGGATGGCTAGCGGAGGGAGCCGATTGATCATGGGAGCTATCGGCACTCTGTCTTTATTGTTTGCATATTTGTTCAAATGTAGATGGGCGAGAGTCCTAAGGGAAACATTATTATAAGTTGTTTGAACTGCTTTTGAATGTTTTTATATCTTGCCAGAGCTTGTTTTACTTCGTTGGTTTTTCTTAAACGAAATTGTTGATTATGTTTTAAGCATTCCCCGTTCTAAATGTTTTGAAAGGTTTTAAATATGAGCACTAAACCGCTCGGTGAAATATTTAACTTGTATGCTGAGTGAGAACCTAGGTTTAGGACCGTATTTTGGGTCGGGTTCTTACAACCTGCCACCTGGGAGTTCTTCAAGTCTGAGTTCAGGGTCAAGTATATTAGTGATGAGGCCCAGGAGAAGATGGTGGAGCTTTTCGAACACACCCAAGGGGGTTACGATTCTATAGAGGAGTATGAGAGAAAGTTCTCAGAGTATGGTTATTTTGCTCAGCAGTTGATAGCCACCCCTGAGTTGAAGATTCGAAAGTTCATTTCTGGTTTGAGGTTGGGTGTGTCCCACGATGTCAGGGCTCAGGCTCCTGACACTTATGCTAGAGTTGTTCAGTTAGCCACCATTTACAATGGAAAGTATCCTATTGAGCGGATTGTTGCCGCTCTGGTTCAGCGCCCTGTCCTAGCTGTAGTGGGGCAGAAGAGGAAGTTTGATTTCCGAGGAGGCGGCGGCACCGTCGAGCGATTTGACCAGGATCGGCGTAGAGTTACGGCTCGTTTCACCCTCGCCCGGCCAGGCGGTCCCGTGCAATTCTCGCTTGTGCTACGTGTGGGAGAGCCAACTTTGGAGCTTGTTAGACCGGGCCTAGGCTGTGTTTTCGATGTGGTAGAGAGGGGCACCTAGCCCGTTTTTGTGATCGGCCCGGCTATGGCGGTTCACCCGATGTAGCGGCCAGCGGGGGTCGGGTGTTAAGCTACGAACCGCAAGCGGCCGAGCGTCACGGATGCGGCTGGCGAGTGCGCTTCTTGTTTTGGATCATTGCGCATTTGTCTTGTTTGATTCTTGTTCTAAGCATTCGTTTGTATCTGTATTGTTTGATGAGCATGCTAGGTTGAGATTAGAGCCTCTAGGTTTTGAGTTATCTGTTGCAACTCCTTCGGGGGTTAATATGTTAGCTAGAGATAAGATTAAGGATGGCCGGATCGAGATGTTTAGGGAATTTCTTGTAGCTACGCTCATAGTTCTGCCTATGAGCGGTTTCGATGTGATTCTTGGTATGGAGTGGTTAGCTGCTAACCCGCATTGATTGACTGCCACCGGAAAGAAGTAGTGTTCAAGCCGCCATGTCGGCCCAGCTTCAAGTTTCGTGGAGTCCAGGGTGGAGTTTGCCCGCCGATGGTGTCAGCTGTGAAAGCTCGTCGTTTGCTAGCTCATGGAGCTTGGGGCTACCTAGCCAAGTTGTCCGGAGAGAGCCGTTCCTCACTGACTGTTGATCAGGTGCTGGTCGTGCGAGAGTTTGCGGATGTGTTTCCTGAGGAATTGTCGGGGTTGCCCCCGAGTAGAGAGGTTGACTTCACAATTGAGCTCGAGCCAGGGACCCACCCTATCTCGAAGGTTCCGTATCGTATGACGCGAGTCGAGTTAAAGGAACTGAAGGTTCAGTTGCAAGAGATGCTGGATCGAGGGTTCATCCGTCAGAGTGTGTCCCCGTGGGGAGCACCGGTTCTGTTTGTGAAGAAAAAGGATGGTTCGATGTGCTTATGTATTGATTATCGCGAGCTTAAAAAGGTGACAGTGAAGAATAAGTATCCGTTGCCCCGTATTGACGATTTGTTCGACCAGCTTCATGGAGCTTCCGTGTTCTCCAAGATAGATTTGAGATCCGTTTATCATCAGTTGCGGATCAGGGACGCCGACATTCCAAAGACAGCTTTTAGGTCTAGATATGGACACTATGAGTTTGGGGTCATGTCGTTTGGATTGACTAATGCCCCAGCAGCGTTCATGGACATGATGGATAGGGTGTTCAAATCATTTTTGGACAGCTTCGTCATCGTGTTCATTGACAATATTTTATTCTATTCGAGGACCACGGAGGATCATGCAGAGCATTTGAGGCAAGTGTTGGCAGCTTTGGGGGAAAACCAGCTTTATGCGAAGTTTTCCAAATGTGATTTCTGGTTGGAGCAAGTGGCCTTCCTAGGTCACGTAGTTTCTAGAGATGGTATATCCGTGGACCCAGCGAAGATTGAGGTCGTGAGTTCGTGGGCCAAGCCGACTTGATTCTGAGAGATACGCGACTTTGCAGGTTTGGCGAGTTACTACCGTCAATTCGTTAAGAAATTTTCCGCCATAGCCTCGCCCCTCACTCTGCTGACGAGGAAGGGTGTCGAGTTTATTTGGGACAGATAAGTGTGATGAGAGCTTTGCCGGCTCAAGCGCGCAGCTTGACTTCACACTGATGTTGGCGATCCGGAAGGGACAGTGGTTTCGTGGTCTACAACGATGCTTCCAAGTTCGGGTTAGGTTGTGTGTTGATGTAGCACGGGAAGGTCATTGCTTTTACTTCCAGCCAGCTGAAGCCATATGAGCAGAACTACCCGACTCATGATATGGAGTTAGCGTGATGGTGTTTGCACCGAAGATTTGGAGGCATTACCGTATGGTGAGCGGATTTAGATGTTTATCGATCATCGAGCCTCAAGTATCTGCTTACTCGAAAGGAGTTGAATATGAGGCGAGAGGAGATGGTTAGAGTTGGTAAAGGATTATGATGCGAGATTTTGTACCATCCGGAAAAGCCAATGTTGTAGCCGATGCTTTGAGTAGGAAGACGTCGCACTCACGGTGTTGTTGAGTTCCCAGCCAGTTGCGGAGAGAGAGTTCGAGCGGTGAGGTCGCAGATGTTGTTGGGGAGGTTCTTTGCGAGTAGCTCGGTTGGATGATTCGACCATCGATTAGGCGGCGGATTATCGATAGCCACCGAGTGACCCGCCTTTAAGAGATTGTTTGACGAGTTAGTCTTGTGGAGATTTTGACTTCGTATATTCACGAGATGTGGGCTGACTTATAGAGGCGGTTGTGCGTTCCGGATGTGGCAGGATTGCGAACAGAGTTGCTCTCTGAGGCCCACAGTTCTCCGTTCGCTTGGCACCCCTAGGGGTACCAAGATGTATCAGGATCTTAAGCAGACATTCTGGTGGATGGGTATGAAAAGAGATGTTGCGGAGTTTGTTAGTCGGTGTCTCACTTGTCAGCAAGTGAAGGCACCAGTGCGAGGCGGGCGGTTTTGTTGTAGCCACGAGTGTACCTCGGTGGAAATGGGAAGAGATCTCCATGGACTTTATTTCGGTTTGCCGAGGACTCCGAGGAAGTTCTCTCAGATTTGGGTGATAGTCGACCAATTGACTAAGAGCTCACACTTCATTCCCAATAGAGACACTTATACCGTGGAATAGTGGGCGCAGCTGTTTTGGAGCAGATCATTCGTTATCATGGTGTGCCTGTGAGGATTGTGTCTGACCATGATTCGAGGTTCACTTCTCGCTTCGGAGAGCGCTCGAGAAGGTTTTAGGCAGTGCGAGTGCGATTTCAAGATGACTTTTTCACCCTCGCATGATGGATGGATCGGTGAGAGGGTGAACCAGATTCTCGAGGACATGTTGAGGGCTTGTGTGTTGGATTTCCGGCTTGGGACCAGATATCAGATGTCGATGGAGTTTGCCTATAACAACAGTTATCTGTCTACGATTCAGATGGCTCCATTCGAGGCTTTGTATGGTAAGCGTTGCCGGTCTCCTGTGTTCTAGGAAGAGGTTGGTGATAGACAGGTTTTGGTTCCCGAGTTGCTGCAATTGACTAATGGTGTTGTGCAGAAGATTAGAGCTCGCATGTTGACAATTTCAGAAGCGAGCGAGAAAGAGTTACGCCGATGTGCGGCGCGTCGAGACTTGGAATTTGAGGTTGGACAGCATGTGTTCCTAAAGGTTGCACCGATGCGAGGTGTTTTGAGGTTTGGTAAGCGTGGAAAGCTGAGTCCCCGTTTTGTTGGTCCGTTTGAGATTCTGGAGAGGATTGGCAAAGTTGCTTATCGGTTAGCCCTGCCTCCGTCATTGTCAGCGGTTGTAAAGACCCGACCCAAAAGGGGCTCTAAATGGGCCTTTACCCCAATGCATGTAGTGAAAATAAAAGACATTATGAAAAAATACATTTGATTCCAAGTAAAAACGAAACATTCAACAACCAAAACATACATTTCTAAAAGCACACTCTGATCGAGAGATTTATTTAAACCATTAAAACAATCCACAAGTACCAATATCTTGGAATCCATAAAACGTAAGAAAACATCCCGGGGCTCTGTGCCCGTCTACATGCATTCGGGGAAATAATAAAAAGTGAAGAGTCATGATAATTAAAATAAAACAATCGGAGATGACAAGAGGTTCCATGATCATAGCTCCTCCTTCACCATCCTGTCTCCGCCTTGATTACACCGTGGAAAACCACGAGAATAAGGGTGAGTAACGAATTACCAGTAAGAATCCCCAACCGGGTACAATCGATATACATGATCATCTAGAAGAATGTATGCAAGCTATGAGAACAAACACAGAGCGGAGCACATAGCTAAGTCCACACTTGGACCTCGGATGCCATCTCGGGGTCTTAGTCCGAAAAATACCACAACACACTAAACGCACTATACGGGAACAAGTCCGGCCTCGGCTGTCTCTTGTCGATCGTCGAAAGGTGCAATCGCTCAAGATCCCGAGGAGCTCTCGATCGTGCGTAATGAGCGTAAGCGCGCACCGCATGCTAGTGCAAACTACGGGGTGCCGGTCTAGTGGCAAAGCCGCCTGTGTTCGATCACCATGCCTAACTAAATCTACGGATCGGTGTCACCGACATAGGGGTGTGAGACTGGGACACGTGAACTATGTCGGCTGTACCACCGCACTTTGAGGCTAAGGAACCGGTCGTGGTAGGCTTACACCGTGAAGCGGTCCTTGCCCTAACAGTGGCAATCAAGGGCTACGGCCGAACACGCCGAGGACGTGGGCGTGTCATTGCCGGGGCGAGGCAATGCCAAGTCATCATCCCGACCGTTGGGGCATTTAACGATCGCCACCCTCACCCAAGATTGCGGGGCCTACCGGGTTGGGATAGCTAATCCCTCACGGGGTCCAAGGACGGAGAAGCTGTCTCGAACGTCCTTGCCATAGATGCAAGATACTTTATGCATCGGGCCCTGATGATTCTATCTACCTCAATTCTAAACCTTAACAATAATAACGATTCAATCAATGCGGTCCAATACGTGCTCATCGGATACAAGGAACCTAGCATGATACTACGAAGCAAGAACAGATATCGAACATGCTAGAATAGAACAACCTAGCATGGGCTAACATGAGAAACAATACAAGAGTTCATGCGATCGAGAATTGAGCAGAGCACCTAGGCTAAACATGCTAGTAAACATACACAGCATACAAAACAACAATCACAAATATACCGGGAGGTCCACACAACCCCTGTGAAGAAATCCTTACCTTGGTGGAAGACTTTTACACACAAATCCTAAGTCGGAACAATCCCGAGCTAGCGGCGGGAACCTAGCAAACCAACAATAATCGATATCTAAAATATCTAAACAACAATAGAACAGCAAGCTCGGCTCGGGAACTCACGCGGCGCGACGACCACGAGCTTGGGGTTCTTTAAAAGCCGCTCGGCAAGGTCGGGCGCCGCCGCTGGCGGCAGCGAGGGACACGCGGCCGGTTGCTGCGCGCACGCACGCAGCACGGACACGGCCAGGCTGCGCTGGCCGCAACACAACAGCGAGGACACGGACTGCGCGCTGGCGCGTCTCCACGACGCCTTGCCTTGGCGGCGTCTGCGCGTCTGGCGGCGCGCGCGGCGAGCAACTCAGCGAGGACGCAGCGCGCGCGCGAATGTTCGAGCGGCCAGCGCGGCGCGGCGGCTCGGCAAGCGGACCGCGAGGCGTGTCGAGCGATCGGGCGATCTGCTCTTTGGGCGAACGGCGAGGCTAACTGCGGAAACAGTGCAGGCGTCTGGCGGTAGCTCGCTCGACCGATCTGGGCGTCGGCGAGGGTGGCTCGGCCGATCTGGGCGTCGCGACGGGCGCTCGGCCCGATCTGGGCGTCGGCGGCGAGCCTAGCTCGGCCGATCTGACCGTCTGGTAGAGCTGGCCGGGATGATGGTTGCTCCTCTCGGTGGTGCACAACACACACACACACACAACCCCTTTTTCTTACATTCGGCCAACAAACACCCAAATGAGAAGATGAAGAAGACGAAGACTTACCGGAATGATGATGATCAGAACCCAAGGAGATGCAAGGATGAAGAACTCCTGGCAAGGCTATGGAGATGGAGAGCTTGGGCGGCCAAGAGGTGTTTTGGAGAATAAGATGGAATAACCTAATTCTATTTCATTTAACCAAATGCACCAAAACTCCAAACTCAAGGTTAACTAAGATGTGATGCGAGAAGAGCAACAAGAGCACCTAATGGCTCATTTGGCACACCTCTCTACAAGCTTCCCGGGAGACCGGGTTCAAACCATAGGCTGCAAAGACAAATTACTTTATTTTTACTTTTGCAACAAACCTTGCTCAAACCAAACCACAAACCCCTCCAAAAACCTACAAAAACCATCCAATAATTTTAGTAGTTTGGAAAAGACACAAGCGACCATGACGGCCCGACCAAATTACCAAATTACCCCTAGGGCATACACAAGACCGGGAAGAAAAACACAGGTCGTTACAATATTCCCTCCTTTTTATGACTTTCGTCCTCGAAAGTCCTTAAAACAGAAACTTGACTCGGGGTAATGCAACCTCATCTCGCTTCTCCCGCTCCCAAGTGGCTTCCTCGAACCCCGATTCTTCCACCGAACCTTTACCAAACGAATCTCGCGATTACGCAACGTCTTGGTCTCAAAGGCAAGGATCCTCACCGCTTCTCCTCGAAGTTCAAATCCTCATTCACCGCAAAGGCTCAAAGTCCACAATGTCGCGACGGGTCCGGCACATCTTGCCTCAACATCGATACATGGAAAACACTATGCACTGCTTGATAGTAGTGACGGAGGTAGGGCTAACCGGTAAGCAACTCTGCCAATCCTCTCTAGGATCTCAAATGGACCAACAAAGCGGGGACTCAACTTCCCACGCTTGCAAACCTCGAGAACACCTCGCATCGGAGCAACCTTAAGGAACACATGCCGACCAACCTCAAACTCCAAATCTCGGCGCCGAACATCGGCGTAACTCTTCTGCTGCTCTGCTCTGAGTGTCAACATACGAGCTCTAATCTTCACGCAGACCGCACCATTGGTCAAGCTGCGATGAACTTCGGGACCCAAAACTGTCTATCACCAACCTCTTCCCGAACACGGGGGACCGACAACGCTTACCATACAATGCCTCGAATGGAGCCATCTGAGATCGCCGATCGGTAACTATTGTTATAGGCAAACTCCATCAAGTATGCTGAATCTTCGGTCCCAATCGCACAGGAAATCCAACACACAAGCCCTCAACATATCCTCGAGAATCGATTCACTCTCTCGATCGACCATCCGTCCGAGGGTGAAAAGTCATCTTTGGCGCACTCTGTGCCCAAACCCTACGGGCGCTCTCGAAACGAGAAGTGAACCGCGAGTCACGATCGACACAATCCTCACCGGCACACCATGATAACGGATGATCTGCTCCAAAAAGCACCGCGCCCATTGTTCCACGCGGTATAAGTGTCCCTACCGAATGAAGTGTGCGCTCTTGGTCAAACGGTCGACTATCACCCAAATCGAGAGAACTTCCTCGGAGTCCTTGGCAAACCAGATATAAAGTCCATAGAGATCTCTTCCCATTTCCAGCAGGGTACACTCGGTGGCTTGCAACAAAACCTGCTTGGCCTCTGCACAGGTGCCTTCACTTGCGACAAGTGAGACACCGTGACAAACTCTGCCACATCTCTCTTCATCCCCATCCACCGTAAAGTGCGCTTAAGGTCTGATACATCTTGGTACCCCGGGGTGCCAAGCAAAAGGAACAGTGGGCCTCAGAGCAACTCGGCTCATGAAACTGCAAATGTCCGGAACACACAACCGCCTCTATAAGTCAACCCACCGTCTGGTGAATATACAAAGTCAAAGTCACCACAAGACTCTCTGTCAACCAATCTCTTAAGTGCGGGGTCACCCAACTGGGGCATCTATAATCCATTGCCGAATCGACGGCGGTGAGCAGTCCAATCGAGCTACCACAGCGGTAACCTCTCCCAACAACACGCAACCTCGGCCGCTCGAACTCTCTCTCTGCAAACTGGCTGGGAACTCAACAACGCCGCAGAGTGCGGCGTCTTTCTGCTCAAAGCATCGGCCACTACATTGGCTTTACCGGATGGTACAAAATCTCGCATCATAATCCTTTACCAACTCTAACCATCTCCTCTGCCTCATATTCAACTCCTTACGAGTAAACAGATACTTGAGGCTCGTGATCGGTAAACATCTGAATCCGCTCACCATACGGTAATGCCTCCAAATCTTGATTACAAACACCACTGCTTTGCCAACTCCATATCATGAGTCGGGTAGTTACGCTCATACGGCTTGGTGACGGGAAGCATAGGCAATGACCTTCCCGTCTTGCATCAACACACAACCTAATCCAAACTTGGAAGCATCACACAGAGACCACGAAACCACTGTCCCCTCCGGATCGCCAACAGTCTTTGAAGTCAAACTACGCTTGAGCACGGCAAAGCTCTCATCACACTGTTGTCCCAAACAAACTCGACACCCTTCCTCGTCGAGGCGAGTGAGGGGCGAGGCTAAAGCGAAAAGTCCTTGACGAACCGACGGTAGTAACACGCCAAACCAGAAAAGTCTGCGAATCTCGGCAATCGGAAGTCGGCTTGGCCCATGAACTCACGGCCTCAATCTTCGCGGGGTCCACGGCTATACCATCTCTCGAAACCACGTGGCCTAGGAAGGCCACCGCTCCAACCAAATCACATTTGGAAAACTTCGCATAAAGCCGGTTTTCCCTCAAAGCCGCCAATACTCGTCTCAAATGCTCGCATGGTCTTCTTTAGACCTCGAATAAATCGAATATCGTCAATGAACACGATGACGAAGTGTCCAAAAATGATTTGAACACCCTATCCATCATGTCCATGAACGCGGTGGGGCATTGGTCAATCCAAACGACATAACCACAAACTCATAGTGACCATATCCGGACACGAAAGTCGTCTTAGGAATGTCGGCATCCACGATCCGCAATCCGATGGTAACCGGATCTCGAGATCTATCTTGGAGAACACGAAGCTCCTGAAGGTGATCGAACAAATCATCGATCACGGGGCAACGGATACTTATTCTTCACTGTCACCTTATTAAGCTCGCGGTAATCAATACATAAGCGCATAGAACCATCCTTCTTTTCACAAAGCAGAATCGGTGCTCCCCACGGGGACACACTTGGACGGATGAACCCTCGGTCTAACATCTCCTGCAATCGAATCTTGATTCCTTTAACTCGGCCGGCGCCATGCGATACGGAGCCTTCGAGATAGGGAGGGTCCACGGCTCGAGCTCAATATTGAAGTCAACCTCTCTCTTTGGGGGCAACCCCAGTAACTCCTCGAAACACATCCGCGAACTCTTGCACGACCGGCACTGATCGACAGACGGCGAGGCGGCTCTTCCTGAACAACTTGGCTAGATAGCCCCAAGCTCCATGAGCTAGCAAGCGACGAGCTTTCACAGTGACACCATCGGCGGGCAAACTCCACCCTGGACTCCACGAAACTTAAAGTCACGACGACTGGCGGCGGCTGAACACTACTTCTTTCGGTGGCGGTCAATCAACGCGTGGTTAGCGACTAACCACTCCATACCAAGAATCACATCAAAACCGCTCATAGGCGTAACTATGAGCGTAGCCTGGCGACTCTCCGATATCTCGATCCGGCCATCCTTAATCTTATCTCTAGCCAACATACTAACTCCCGAAGGAGTTGCAACAGATAACTCAAAACCTAGAGGCTCTAGTCTTAACTTAGCATGCTCAACCAAACAACACAGAGATACAAATGAATGCGTGGAACTGTAATCAAACAAGACAAATGCGCGTTGATCTAAAACAAGAAGCGTACACGCCACGCGGCATCCGTGCGCTCGGCCTCTGACGGTCGTAGCAAACACTCGACCTACTGCTGCTGCTTGCTGGCCGAGCCGCCATAGTTGGTGATCACAAAACGGGCCATGTGCCCCTCTCTACCACAACGGTAGCACAATCTAGGTCCAGTGACAAGCTCGGCGTGGACTTTCCCACAAGTAGCACAAGCGGAAATCGCTCAGGTCCTCCTGTGCCTGGAGTGAAACGGAAAGAGCTCTCGTGATCTCTGCTTCGAATCGCCCTTGGCGGCGGCTGCCGCCTCCCAAAAGTCAAACTTCCTCTTACGCCCCACAATTTCACACCGGGACGGGGCGGCCGAGCAGAGCGGCAACAACCCGCTCGGCGGATACTTCCCATTATAGATCGTGGCTAATCCCCGAATGTTTCCTAGCATAAGTGTCGGGGGCACGAGCCACGACATCTGGGAAACACCACCGCCTCAATCCAGATATGAACTTCCGAATCTTCACTCGGGGTGGCAATCAACCGAGGAGCAAAATATCCATACTCTACGAGAACTTGCGCTCATATTCCTCAATGGAATCGAACCACGCTTGAGTTACGGAAGAGCTCCACCATCTTCTCCTGAGCCTCATCAGCGATGAACTTTACCTTGAACTCGGCCTTGAAGAACTCCCAAGTAGCGGGTGGAGACCCACCGGTCTCTCGCTCAAGGTGGACTCCCACCACCATCTCATTGTGCCTCCTAGCACATGAGCCGCACATCTCGGCCTCTGAATATCGGGGCACACCATGATCGGAAGGTGTACTCCAAATGGGCAATCCACACAGGCTGCCGCTAACGCATCACCGGTGGCATCAAACTTCTCGGGCTTCCACTTCACAAAATCCTTCACCACCTACCCAATTCCTCGGCACCCTCTCGCCATATCGCCTCTGGGGCTACTTGCTCTGTGGAGGCTGGAGGTGCTATTGAGCTCTCTTGAACCAATCGAGTCACCGCTCGATCTGGGCTCGGGACTCTTCCATTGCCCAGCGCCAACAAGGCACAGGTCTCGCCCTCTGGTCACTCAACATGCTGACCATAAAAGCCCTCATAGACTCGGCAAACTCTGCTCCAGGAGCGATCTCACGGCGCTCGATCGCCTCAACGCCCGCTCTAGGCGTAACGGAGGAGCTGCTGGTGGAATGCCATCGGTGTCGGCTTGGGACGATGTCCTGCGATGTCGAATCCGATCCCGATACTCGACACGCTCTCGAACCTCCTCTCCGATGCGGATGGATAGCATCTTTGGCGATCTACATCCAAACCAACAACGAATCAAAACTCTTCTGTCACCATTCCACAACACCAAACAAGGCATACACTAGATGATAGGTATTGTAAATTCTTAACCCTTTTCCTTTCTAAAACAATAAATCTAGGCGTACTGATGACCGCTTGAGTTGATGATCATGGAAAACGACCTACAACAAAAGGTCGATCTCTGAGAATCTATGACTCGAGCTCTGATACCAAGCAGTAAAGACCCACCCAAAAGGGGCTCTAAATGGGCCTTTACCCCAATGCATGTAGTGAAAATAAAAGACATTATGAAAAAATACATTTGGATTCCAAGTAAAAACGAAAACATTCAACAACCAAAACATACATTTCTAAAAGCACACTCGATCGAGATTTATTTAAACCATTAAAACAATCCACAAGTACCAATATGCTTGGAATCCATAAAACGTAAGAAAACATCCTGGGGCTCTGTGTGCGTCTACATGCATTCGGGGAAATAATAAAAAGTGAAGAGTCATGATAATTAAAATAAAACAATCGAGAGATGACAAGAGTTCCATGATCATAGCTCCTCCTTCACCATCCTGTCTCCGCCTTGATTACAGTGGAAAACCACGAGAATAAGGGTGAGTAACGAATTACCCAGTAAGAATCCCCAACCGGGTACAATACGATATACATGATCATCTAGAAGAATGTATGCAAGCTATGAGAACAAACACGAGAGCGGAGCACATAGCTAAGTCCACACTTGGACCTCGGATGCCATCTCGTGGTCTTAGTCCGGAAAATACCACAACACACTAAACGCACTATCACGGGAACAAGTCCCGGCCTCGGCTGTCTCATCGCCGATCTGAAAGGTGCACTGGCTCAAGATCCCGAGGAGCTCTCGATCGGCGTTGTAATGAGCGTAAGCGCGCACCGCATGCTCTCGCAAACTGCGGGGTGCCGGGTCTAGTGGCAAGCCGCCCGTGTTCGATCCACCATGCCTAACTAAATCTGCGGATCGGTGTCACCGACATAGGGGTGTGAGACTCGACACGTGAACTATGTCACCTGTACCACCGCACTTTGAGGCTAAGGAACCGGTCGTGGTAGGCTTACACCGAGAAGCGGTCCTTGCCCTAACGGTGGCAATCAAGGGCTACGGCCGAACACGCCGAGGACGTGTCGATCGCCGGGGCGAGGCAATGCCAAGTCATCATCCCGACCGTTGGGGCATTTAACGATCTGCCACCCTCACCCAAGATTGCGGGGCCTACCGGTTGGGATAGCTAATCCCTCACGGGGTCCAAGGACGGAATCGTCTCGACGTCCTTGCCATAGATGCAAGATACTTTATGCATCGGGCGGATGATTCTATCTACCTCAATTCTAAACCTTAACAATAATAACGATTCAATCAATGCAATCCAATACGTGCTCATCGGATACAAGGAACCTAGCATGATACTACGAAGCAAGAATGATATCGAACATGCTAGAATAGAACAACCTAGCATGGGCTAACATGAGAAACAATACAAGAGTTCATGCCGATCGAGAATTGAATGAGCACCTAGGCTAAACATGCTAGTAAACATACACGGGCATACAAAACAACAATCACAAATATACCGCAGGTCCACACAACCCGGTAAGAAATCCTTACCTTGGTGGAAGACTTTTACACACAAATCCTAAGTCTGCGAACAATCCCGAGCTAGCGGCGGGAACCTAGCAAACCAACAATAATCGATTATCTAAAATATCTAAACAACAATAGAAACGACAAGCTCGGCTCGGGAACTCACGCGCGCGCGACACGAGCTTGGGGTCACTGCGCTCGCCGCTCGGCAAGGTCGGGCGGCTGCGCTACCGGCACGGCAGGACACGCTACCCGGTTGCGCTACCGCACTGCACGGACGGACACGCTACCGCGCTACCGCACGGCAGCAGCGGAGGGACACGCGCAGCGGGCGCGTCGTCGACGGCGCCGCGCGCCGCTGGCGTCGCGTCTGGCGGCGCGCGCGCGAGCAACTTCGGCGAGGGCGCGCGCGGGCGAATGTCTGAGCGAGCGCGCGCGGCGAGCGCGCGGACTCGGCAAGCGGACAGCGAGCGTCGCGGCGAGCGACGGGCGATCTCTTCTTGCGCGAGCAGCGGCTGCTGCTGCGAAGCAGTCAGGCGTCTGGCGGTGGCTCGACCGATCTGGGCGTCGCGACAGAGGTAGCTTTCGGCCGATCTGGGCGTCGGCGACGAGGCTGGCTCGACCGATCTGGGCGTCGACAGGTGGCGCTCGACCGATCTGGGCGTCGCGGTGAGCTGGGGATGATGATGGTGCTCCTCTCATTTGGCCGCACAACACACACACACACACAACCCCTTTTTCTTACATTCGCCAACAAACACCCAAATGAGAAGATGAAGAAGACGCGAAGACTTACCCTAATGATGATGATCGAACCCAAGGAGATGCAAGGATGAAGAACTCGGCAAGGCTATGGAGATGGAGAGCTTGGGCGGCCAAGAGGTGTTTTGGAGAATAAGATGGAATAACCTAATTCTATTTCATTTAACCAAATGCACCAAAACTCCAAACTCCAAGGTTAACTAAGATGTGATGCGAAAAGAGCAACAAGAGCACCTAATGGCTCATTTGGCACACCTCTCTACAAGCTTCCCGGGAGACCCGGTTCAAACCACACAGCGGCCTAAATTACTTTATTTTTACTTTTGCAACAAACCTTGCTCAAACCAAACCACAAACCCCTCAAAACCTACAAAAACCATCCAATAATTTTAGTAGTGGAAAAGACACAAACGACCATGACGGCCCGACCAAATTACCAAATTACCCCTAGGGCATACACGGAAGACCGGAAGAAAAACACAGGTCGTTATAAATGGTACACGGTGTTTTTCATGTTTCGATGTTGAGGCAGTACGTGTCGGACCCGTCGCACATTGTTGACTTTGAGCCTTTGCAGCTGAATGAGGATTTGAGCTTCGAGGAGAAGCCAGTGGGGATTCTTGCCTTTGAGACAAAGACGTTGCGTAATCGTGAGATCCGTTTGGTAAAAGTTCAGTGGAGAAGTCAGAGTTCAGATGAAGCCACTTGGGAGCGGGAAGATGAGATGAGATTGCATTATCCCGAGCTGTTCCAGTCTTAAGGACTTTCGAGGACGAAAGTCATA
Source organism: Sicyos edulis (assembly GCA_036507275.1). Taxonomy (NCBI): domain Eukaryota; kingdom Viridiplantae; phylum Streptophyta; class Magnoliopsida; order Cucurbitales; family Cucurbitaceae; genus Sicyos; species Sicyos edulis. The sequence continues at coordinate 16,077,708 of CM071847.1, forward strand.
AAAAGGAGGGAATATTGTAACGGCCCAGGTTTTCATCCCGGTCTTCCCGGTGTGCCCTAGGGGTATTTTGATAATTTGGTCTGGACGATAGGGCCGTTTATGTCTTTTTCCGGTTGCCAAAATTATGGGATGGATTTAAGTAGGATTGTGAAGCTTTGTGAAGGTATTTGGGCTTGGTGAGATGCAAAAGAGAATAGGGAATTAAAAGTGCGTTGGTTGGGTTTCGAACCTTGGTGGCTTGGGAGGCTAGTTGGGTGTCTTTGCCAATTGAGCTTCAAGGTGCTCTTGTTAATCTTTCTGCACCATCTTATTATTAAGCCTTGGTTCAAAGGAGTTTTGGCTCTTTAGTTTAAAAGAAGAAAATTGGAAGTGGAGTCTTCATCTCCAAGTTTTCCCTCGACCGACCAAGCTCTCGCCCAAGCTTCCATCGCCGACAAGCAATTCGCCAAGCTTCCTCTCCCAATTCCAAGCCAATTCTTGTCTCGTGCAGCCGGAGGTTCGATCGTCTTCCCGGTAAGCCTTCTTCTCCTTATTCTTCTCCTTCATTTTCTTCCCATGTTTCGTGTTGGCACCTTGCTGGCCGAGAGAGTGAAGAGGTGTGTGTGTGTGAGTCCTTGTGCAGCTAGGCGAGAGGAACCAGCGCCGGATCGCCCAGCTCGTCTTTCCCCTCTCAATCGCGCGCAGCAGCCGGCCCAGCTCGCCCCCTCGATCGCGCGCAGAAGCAGGCTCCATCGCGCCCAATCGCCGAGCTCACCAGCTTCTCCGCGCCATCGCTAAGCGAGACGCGCCGCGCGCCCGAATCGCGCCAGTCGTTGCCTCGGCCAGCGCGCGCGCGCGCGCCAGCGCCTCGCCCATGCGCGCAGCCCGCGCCCTAGCGCCGTGCCACCTTCTGTCTGCGTTCCTGCTCGCCGCGCCGTGTCGCGTGTCTTGTCGCAGCCTAGCGGCGCCCAGCCTCGTGTCGCCGAGCAGTGTAAGTGCTCCCGAGCCGAGCCTGTTTGTTTTGTTAAATTTAGGTTATGGTTTGTAATTACTGTTGTGCTTGTTAGGTTCTCGATAGCTAGCTCGAGTTCATTCGCAGCTTAGGATTTTGTGTTTAATCGCCTCCCGACCAAGGTAAGTATTTCTTACCGGAGTTGTGTGGACCCTGCGATATATTATGTGATGCTGATTGAATGCTTGTTTGTGTTTATTGACATGTGTAGTGATAAGTGCTCCATTCTGAATTCCCCCACTGGCATGATTTCCTATGTTGTTTCTCATGTTAGTCCATGCTAGGTTGTTCCTTTCTGGCATGCTCGTATCTTTTCTTGCTTCGTAGTATCATGCTAGGTTCGTTGTATTCTTATTGAGCACGTATTGGAATGTATTGGATTGTTTGCTGATTGCTATGACAGGTTAGAGTTCAGGTAGATAGCATCATCCGGGCCGGGTGCATAACGAACCTTGCATCCCCGACAGGAACGTACGAGATGGTGCTCCGTCCCTGATCCCGTTAGGGACTAGCTAACCCTAACGGCTGGCCCTGCAATCCTGGGTGAGGGTGGCAGACTGTTAAATGCCACAACGGTCGGGATGATGACTTGGTATTGGCTCTTCCCCGTCAGTCGGCACGTCCTCAGCGTGTTCTACCGTAGCCCTTGATTGCCACCTGTTAGGGCAAGGACGGCTTCCTGGTGTAAGCCTACCACGATCGGTTCCTTAGCCTCAGGTGCGGTGGTTCAGGCTGACATAGTTCACGTGTCCAAGTCTCACACCCCTATGTCAGTGACACCGATCCAGAGATTTAGTTAGGGGTGGTGACTGAACATGGGCAGCTTGCCACTAGACCCGGCACCCCCCATAGTCTGCAGTAGCACGCGGTGCGCGCTTACTCTCATTACAGCGCCGACCGGAGAGCTCCTCGGAATCTTGAGTTAGTGCACCTTTCGTATCAACAGTAGACAGGCTGAGGCCGGGACTTGTTTCTCTTATACGGCGTATTGTGTGGTTGATTATTTCGGACTAAGACCCTGAGTGGCATCCTAGGTCCAAGTATGGACTTAAGCTATGTGCTCTATTCTGTGTTTATATTCATAGCTTGCATACATTCATCTAGATGACCATGTATATCGTATTGTACCCCGGTTGGGGATTCTTACTAAGTAATTCGTTACTCACCCTTATTTTTGTGGTTTTCCACAGGTAACCGAGGTGCGAGACAGGATGGCTGAAGGAGAAGTTGTGATCATGGGGACCAACCGTCAAACTCTGATTTTGTGTTATGACTCTTTATGTTTTTGTTTCCTCTGAATGCATGTAACCGGGCACGGAGCCCTGGGATGTTTTCTGAATGTTTTTACGGATTCCAGCATCGTTGCAACTGTCGAAGGTTTTGAATGCTTTAATAAATCTCTGATCAGAGTAATCTTTTGGAAACGTATTTATCTTGAAACAGTTGCTTGGAGACAGGGAAAGGTTTCAGGAAAATTTGTCTTGACTTTGAATTGAATGTTTTGAATGTTTTGTTTTTAATTTGAATCTGAAAGTCATTCCTGCTTATTGTCTTTAACTTTGAATGCATGCATTGAGGTAAAGTCCCATTTAGAGCCCCATCCGGGCCGGGTCTTTACAACAAGCTAGTGTTGTTTTAGTACTTCCGCGTTGGCTTCGAAACTGTTATCTGTTGGTAGTTTGCCAAGGTTTGATTCCCGTGTTGTTGTAAGAGCTAGCTTGGTTGGAGCATGCGAGCGTGGCCCTGAGGACTTGTTCTTGTTTGGAAGGTTGGGGAGTTGGCACCTCCTTCGGTGTTTGGATAGATACTGCTAGTTCTAAGTTGGTGGTTCAATCGATTGGGGAGTTTTTGGTTGGAAGATTAGTTAGGCCTAAGCTAAAAGGAAAAAATTCATTTGATTAGCCTGTTGGACTTGAGAGTTGCATGTCCTTGGAGGTGAGTTTCGCCCGTTGTAAGCTTGGGTTGAGTTTCTGCAGAGCAAGCCCTTCTCGGGATCTGTTCCTAGTTGGTGTGCGTTCGCAGTTGGAGTTATACCTGAGCCGCAGTTGAGTGGGTTGGCACAGAGGTGCCGTGGAAATGGTTGGTAAAACCTTTGAGTTGTTATCCTAGAGGTGTTGTGTTGCAAGTAGCCGCGTGTTGTTTTATTCCTTGCTGCTCGAGATTTCCGAGAGAGGTATGTTGTTTGTTTTCCTGTCTGGCGATATTCTCTTAGGCCAGTGGCTGATCGGATTGCCTTGGAAAGTTGTTGTCGGCCGATGAGGGGCTCCAGTTTATTAGTTTGGCTGAGTGGAGCCTGTTCCTGGACCTTGTCGTTCAGGGGTGGCCGTAGCTGAAGTTTCAGCTAGTGTGAGTGGCGTTAGCCGTCTGGTGAACCAGGTATGTGCCCCAGGCTTGAGTGCGTCGATGCTCTTCAAGATGGTTGCTTAAGTTTTGTGGACGCGTTCTAGTTGGACAAGTTTGCCTTTGGGATCGGCCGCCAGATGGTGGTTCGATTGGATTACTTTAAGGCTTATAGGCAACCATTGGAATTCGTTGGTCTCTTGTGAAGTAAGAGTAGGTCGATGGTAGTTTTACGGAACCCGAGAGGTTCAGTTGGTTGGCCAGCAAGGTGCAGGGTTGAGATTGTTCGTTAACAGCTGTGAGTATTAAGAGGAGTTACGCCGGTGCGTGGCGTAGAGTTTTAGAGCCTGTAACCCATCCACAAGTTTGCTGAGAGTAGCGTCGTGGAGAGGCGTTCTGAGTTGGGTCAGCAGGGATAAGTGAGCCCTAGGGTTGTGAGACCGTTTGAGAGTTGATGCGAGTTTAAGGATGTGGCTTACCGACTAGCACTATCGCATCTTTTTCTTCGAAGCTCTGTGTATGTTCAGTTTTGGTTGAGATAGTTTGTGGCAGACTCGATGTCTTTATGGCTTGAGCCTTTGGAAACCCAAGAGGGTTGGGATTTCGAAGAAGGACTAGTGTTGGCCTGACAAGGAGTTTGGTTGGTTAAGGATCAATGGAGTTTTCCTAGAGTTGTTTCGTCTTAGGACTTTCGAGGACGAAAGTCTTAAAAGGAGGGAGTATTGTAATGGCCCAGTTTTCTATTTCGGTTTCCCAGGTGTTTCCAGTTCATTATTCGGATGTTCAGATGCGTCGTTAGTGCTATTTTAACCCTTAGGGGCATTTTGGTCTTTTTGCCCCCGGTCAGGGTTTTGTGGATTTTGAGGACTCCATTGTCACTCCTGCCTTTGTCGAGGCTTGATTGTTGTTGGTTGCAGAACCCAAGAAGTTCGGGCTAGTTGTTTGGAAGTTTGGAGGTGTTTTGGTAATTAGCAAAATTATTGTTAATTAGAGTGCTTCCTTTGGGAATTGAACCCTTGACCTAATGGTTATTAGGAGGCTTGATTTAAATGGGTTTTATTAAATGGAAAAGAATGCGTCAGCTAGGACTCGAAGGAGGAAAGCCTTGGGAAGGGATTTTGGACCACCCAAAGCTTATTTAATTTAGGAAAAAGGAAAAGAAAAGAGAAAACCCTTATTCTTTCCCCGTCTCTCTCTCTCTCTCTCTCTCTCGCTCTCTCCTTGCCGACCTCACCAAGAAACCCAACCGAGCCGCACCGAGCCATCGCACACAACCAGCAGCACCTCGCTGTCATGATCAGAAAGACCCGACCCGAATGGGGCTCTAAATGGGCCTTTACCCCAATGCATGCATTCAAAGTAAAGGACAATATACAAATATGATTTCGGATTCCAATTAAAAAAACAAAACATTCAAACATTCATTCCAAAGTCAAGACAATTTTCCTGAAACCTGTCCCTGTCTCCAAGCACCTGTTCCAAGATAAATACATTTCCAAAGTTTACTCTGATAAGAGATTTATTAAAATCATTCAAAACCTTCCCAGATACAACAATGTTGGAATCCACAAAACATTTAGGAAACATCCTAGGGCTCCGTGCCCGACTACATGCATTTAGGGGAAAATAATAGACAAGAGTCATAACACAAAATCAGAGTTTGATGGCTGGTCCCCATGATCACAGCTCCTCCTTCAGCCATCCAGTCTCGCATCTCGATTACCTGTGGAAAAACCACAAAAATAAGGGTGAGTAACGAATTACTCAGTAAGAATCCCCAACCGGGGTACAATACGATATACATGGTCATCCAGATGAGTGTATGCAAGCTATGAGTATAAACACAGAATATAGCACATAGCTTGAGTCCATACTTGGACCTCGGATGCCAACTCAGGGTCTTAGTCCGGAATTATCCACCACACAATACGCCCTATACGAGAAACGAGTCCCGGCCTCAGCCTGTCTACTGTCGGATGAAAGGTGCACTAACTCAAGATCCCGAGGAGCTCTCTGGTCGGCGCTGTAATGAGCGTAAGCGCGCATCGCGTGCTACTGCAGACTATGGGGGGTGTCGGGTCTAGTGACAAGCTGCCCATGTTCAGTCACCACGCCTAACTAAATCTCTGGATCGGTGTCACTGACATAGGGGTTTGAGACCTGGACACGTGAACTATGTCAGCCTGAACCACCGCACCTGAGGCTAAGGAACCGGTCTTGGTAGGCTTACACCAGGAAGCCGTCCTTGCCCTAACAGGTGGCAATCAAGGGCTATGGCCGAACACGCTGAGGACGTGCCAACTGTGGGGGACGAGGCAATGCCATGTCATCATCCCGACCGTTGCAGCATTTAACAGTCTGCCACCCTCACCCAAGATTGCAGGGCCAGCAGTTAGGGTTAGCTAATCCCTAACAGGATCAGGGATGGAGCACCATCTCGTACGTCCCTGTCGGGGATGAAAGGTTCGTTATGCACCCGGCCCGGATGATGCTATCTACCTGCACTCTAACCTGTCATAGCAATCAGCAAACAATCCAATATATTCCAATACGTGCTCAATAAGAATACAACGAACCTAGCATGATACTACGAAGCAAGAACATATACGAGCATGCCAGAAAGGAACAACCTAGCATGGACTAACATGAGAAACAACGTAGGAATTCATGCCAGTCGGGAATTCAGAATAGAGCACTTATCACTACACATGTCAATAAACACAAACAAGCAATCAATCATCAATCACAAAATATATCGCAGGGTCCACACAACTTCGATAAGAAATCCTTACCTTGGTCAGGGAGGCGATTAAACACGAAATCCTAAGCTGCGAACGAACTCGAGCTAGCTACCGGGAACCTAACAAGCACAACACAATTACACACCATAATCTAAATTAAATAAAACAATTAGGCTCGGCTCGGGAGCACTCACACGGCTGGGCGCGCTGGGCTGCGACAGGACACGCGACACGGCGCTGGGGCGCGGACAGAAGGGCACGACGCTGGGCGCGGGCTGCGCGCGACTCGGTGCGATGCGGCTCGGCTACTGCGCGCGATTCAGAAGGAAAACGAATTGGGCGATCGAAGCGACGAGCTGGCGAATTGGTGCTGGTTGTCTCCTCTCCACTAGCTGCACAAGACTCACAACCACACACTCTTCACTCTCCGGCCAGCAGCGGCCAAAACGAAAACAGGGGAAGCAAATGGAGGAGAAGAAGAAGCAGAAGAAAGCTTATCGGGATGGCGTTCGGACCTCCAGCTGCTCGAGATGGGAATTGGCTTCGAATTGGGGAAGAAGAACTGGGCAAATTGGTGGTCGGCGAGGGAGAATTCGCGAAGATGCTGGTCGATCGAGGAAGAAAAAATCGCGAAGAAGAAGAAGACTCGGCCGAAATTCCTCTTTTAAACTAAATTCAAAATTATTTTGAACCACGACTTAAGTACAAGATGGTGTGTACAGATTAACAAGAGCGCTCGAAAGCTCAATTGGCAATTACACCCAACTAGCCTCCCAAGCCATCAAGGTTCGAATCCCACCCTACGCACTATTTAATTCTCTATTTAATTTTGCCTTTTACCAAGCCCAAATACCTTCACAAAGCTTCCCAATCCTATTTAATCCATCTTATAATTTTTTTGGCAATTGGAAAAGACATAAACGGCCCTGTCAGCCCGACCAAATTACCAAAATGCCCCTAGGGCACACCGGGAAGACCAGGATGAAATTCCGGGCCGTTACACGCAAAGCCGGTCGAGCGAGCCAGACGCCCCAAAGACACTACCTGCATGTCCCCTACTGCGCTAAGCGCGCGCCCATCAATCACAATAAATACCGGATTGCTCGCCTCGCCTCCCAACTCGCCGCCCTTGCTGTCAATAGCCTGATTTTTGCCAAGAAAGTTGGGCCGAGACCTTGTGCCTTCTCGGTTGGTAATTCCCGAGCCTCCACTCTTTTGGACCTTAAGATGTTAGTTGTTGGTTGCTTAATTAGGATGATTTTTATTGTTTGCTTAGGTTGCTCGGGTTCTCTTAGAAGCTCGAGTGTCGCTTGTTGGTTGTGGTCATTATTTTCAGCTTGCCCCCAGGTAAGGATTTCTTACCGTGGTTGTGTGGACCCTGCGATGCTATCATGATTGTGCCTTGTATGCTTGGTTGCTGTTATGAGTATGTTAGCTATTGAACAGCTTGTGTTTGAAATCTTGCTAGCATGTTGCTTGTTGTTCATGTTAGTGCCATGCTAGGTTTGTTCTTCCAGCATGCCATGTCTTGTGATTGTATGAAATTTCCAGTGGGTAGGTTACATGTTTTCTCTTGCTTCCAGATCGTGTTGCTCTTGTGTCCCTGATATATTTTGTTAGTTCCATGCAAGGGGTTTAATTATCTTGGCATACCTTGTTCTATTTTATCCTGTTAGTTCCATGCTTGGCATAGGCGGGTGATATATAGTGTAGAAGACTGTAGGGGTAACTAGTTTAGGTCCCGCTCGGGTAAGACCCCGATGGACATCCAGAGGTGTAAGACCCTGATGGACATCCGGAGGTGTAAGACCCTGATGGGCATCCTAGGTGTGTAAGGCCCCACTGGGCATCACTGAGTCTGGAGGTGTAAGACCCTGATGGGCATCCTAGGTGTGTAAGGCCCCACTGGGCATCACTGATTCTGGAGGTGTAAGGCCCCGATGGGCATCCTAGGTGTGTACACTGGGCATCACTGAGTCTGGAGATGTAAGATCCCGATGGGCATCCTAGGTGTGTAAGGCCCCACTGGGCATCACTGATTCTGGAGGTGTAAGGCCCCGATGGGCATCCTAGGTGTGTAAGGCCCCACTGGGCATCACTGATTCTGGAGGTGTAAGGCCCCGATGAGCATCCTAGGTGTGTAAGGCCCCACTGGGCATCACTGAGTCCTAGGTTGTGTAAGGCCCGAAGGGCATCCAAGTGTAGAACCTAGGATAGGCTGTAGATGAAAGCCCTTGAATAGGCTCGCTCTAGAAGTTGCTCATAGCCTAATTCAACCGTTTTGCTCTAAGTCATTGTTTTATTTGCATGTATACTAGGGTGCTAGATGACTGATGTATCGTATTGTACCCCGGTTGGGGATTCTTACTGAGTATGTTTATACTCACCCTTATTTCTGTGGTTTTTCCACCAGGTAACTTGGGACAGCACCAGGATGGCTAGCGGAGGGAGCTGTTTGATTATGGGGTTCTTAAGCACTCTGTCGTTTATTGTTTGCATTTATTTATTCAGCATGTAGATGGACAGGAGTCCTAGGGGAATGATGTTAAAGTTGTTTAAACTGTTTTGAATGTTCTTATATAAATACTGGCCATGCTTATTTTACCTTGATTGGATTTACTTTATGAAAATTGTTGGATATGTTTTAAGTGTTCCCCGTTTCCAAATGTTTTGAAATTTTTTTAAATATGAGCACTAAACCGCTTGTTGAAATATTAACTTGCATGCTGAGTGAGGACCTAGGTTTAGGACCGTATTCCAGGTCGGGTCTTTACAGGAGCTAAGCTGACTACTCCTCAACGGGAACGATTTCCCAGCAAGCGAACTTCTGAAGGGCAGCGAACTTCACACACGCTCGCTGACTAGCTCAAACCCAAGGGCAACAAAAACCAACTCTCTTGGAAGCAACACCCAAGGGAAACTCAACTGATTGGACCACCAATCCAGAACTAGCAGAAATTTACTCAACCTTCGAGGGAGGGGTCAACTCCCAAAACTTCCTGACTAGGAACAAGTACTCAGGGCAACGCCCTTTTGCTCTAACAGAGCTAGCTCTTGAAACAACAAGAGAACCAAATCTTGGTCAACACCAAGCACCAACTAGCCACCACACCGGAACCAATCCGGACTCTACTACAAACAAACACTAGCCTGCTAGTCTACCAAATCTGCCAGCAACTCACCCGAGGAACACTGCCTGGGTCTGACTGAGCTCTGGAGAGGCTCTCCACAACCTAGGGATCCTCCGATCACCCTCCGACACACACGGTCGTCAAACAATCTAACAGACAACCGGCTACACGGGCACAACCCTCTCCAGCATCTCAACTACGCTGGCCAACTCCAACTTAAAAACCAAGAGGACCGGAAACGCTACAGAATGCGTCATCCTCCTACTCACGCATCAACCTCAACATACCTTCTGCCCAAGTTAAGGATCCTAATAGCTCTCTTAGCCATAACGATCAGAAACTGCGCGGCTTTGCTACCACCGCTCTTGTTCAGTTCCAACTGAACTCTAACCAAGCCAAGGCCAACTACCAAAACTTGCTTAAACAACAGCCTGGCAACGAGCACGGCATCCTTACAACCAAAGCTAGGGCACTTGCCAAGAACTAAAGCCTTGACAACTTAAAGACTGAGCACTGGCTCCTCAACACGAACCTCTCGTGGTTCTCCAAACTTAAACCACGGAACGAGCTAAACAAAAGTACACCGGGGTGTACAGCTGTAAAGACCCAACCCGAAAAACGGTAATAAACCTAGGGCTTTACTAAATCCTGAGTCCTCGGAAGTCTCCTACTTCTAACCTAATGATTGGTTCTCATAACCAATCCCGGGACATCTCCGATGGTCTTTCTCCCTCGGCCAATTGATCAGCTCAAAAGCCGATCCCAAAGATGTCTGACACCTTCGAGGGTCTTTCTCCCTCGACCAATTGATTAGCTCAAGAGCCAATCCCAATGGGTGTCCTCAAGGGCCTCTTACCCTCGCTAATTAATCTGGACTATCGGGAGGGTACCCGAAGTCTGGCTCTAAACAGGACGGAACTCGTGTACTCACGAACATTAGCCAGGGGGAGCTCTCCGAACCGGCAACTAACGCGTGTGCGCGCACACCGCATGCTACTGCAACCGGCGTAAATGTGGGGGCCTAAGTACAAACTACGCGGGCCAGGTACGCATGCCTAAGACTCGGAAGCGGTGCCACTGAACACAGTAGTGCGAGGCCCTCGGCACTCATCTGTGCAGCCTGTACCACCGACCTGAAGTTAAGAACTAGCCAAGGCAGGCTTGCACCATTGGCAGGGTTCCGCTCTAGCAGGCTACAAACTAGGCTTATGCCAATGAGGTAGCTAATCCTCATTGGTTGCCGGGGGGAAGCAATGTACGTTATGCTTCACTCTACTCCCGACCGGTGGGGACAAGGTACGTTATGTCCGCTCTCAGCCTCTGGATGATGACAAACCCTACTACACTAGCTAAGAGTACAAAGTAAACGATTCCTGGCTAACATACACAATAATCATCAATCATACATAACCTAGCATGGAACTACGAACTTAAAGCAGGAATCTCAAGCATGTTGGAAGAACAATCCTAGCATGGCACTAACATGTACAAACAGGCAAACATGCTAGCAAGAATGCAATCGCAAGCTGTCCTATCCACTAAACATGTTCATAGAAGTAAACATGCATATAAGGCACAATCAAGAAAGCATCGCAGGGTCCACACAACCACGGTAAGAAATCCTTACCTGGAAACAAGTGGAAAATAGCTATCACGAATCAAATAAGACCCTCGAGCTTTAACGAACCCGAGCAACCTAGGCATAATAAAAGCATCCTAAATAAATATACAGCAGCCAGCAGCTAAAAATCTAAAAGGGAAAATGCTCGAGAATTACCAACCGAGAAGACACAGGCTCTGGGCAGTAAGGGGCAGGTTTGGGCGCTGTTGGTGCTGCAGGGACTCTGGCGCTAGGCGCTGGCACGGGCGCGCGGCAAGGCCAACAGACGCGCTGAAGAGGGCGCGCGGCACGGCGTCTGGACGGCGGGGCAGCGTGCGGGCGATCGGGCTGTGGAGACGACGCGCAAGCGAGCGGCTCGGCCGGGACGGGGCGCGGCGCGCGCGGCTTTCGCCGGGTGTGGCTCTCGGTGCGGTTGCGCCGGGAGGCGAGTGGCGCGTTAGGCGGCGCGGCGGCGACGCCGCCAGTGTAGGGCGTGCGGCGGCTGAGCGAGGCAAGAGGTTGAGCAGCCAGGTGCGGGCGGCTTGGGCGGTGCGGTCTGGTGCGGCGCAGTGGCTGGTTGTGCGGGCTGGTGTGGTGCGGTGTGGTGCGCGCAGCGGCCGGTCATGGTGGAGTGGTCTTTGTGCCGTGGTGGCTCGGGGTGGCTCGGTGTGGTGGTGCGGTGGTGGCTCGGTTAAGGTGCTTGGCTCGATTTTAGGAGAGAGAGAGAGAGAGAGTCAGGCTACCAAGGGAAGCAAAGAGGGTTTTCATTAATTTTCCTTCTTTTTCCTATTTTAAATAGGTTAGGAGACCTAAATTCCCTTCCCAAGGCTTCCTCCTGCGGGACCCGGCTGAAGCAACCCTTTTCTTTTTAATTAAAACTCCTTTTCTAAAAACTCCAAATTCATCATTAGGGCAAGGGTTCAAATCCCAATGGAACCAATTAATTTTCAATTAATTTTGCCGATAACCGGAAAGCCTCCGAACTTCTAAACAACTACCCCAAACTCCTTGCGTCTTGCAATCAACATCAATAAAGTCTCAACGAAGGCCGAAATGACCCTGAAGTCCTGGAAATCCTCAACCTCTGAACGGGGAGCAAAAGACCAAAATACCCCTATGGGTTAAAAAGCTCTAACAGCCCTACCAATTGCCCCAATACTGGACCGAGAGTACCTGGGAAATCGGAATGGAAAACTGGGCCGTTACAATACTCCCTCCTTAAAAGACTTTCGTCCCCGAAAGTCCTAAGACTGGAACAGCTCCGGGTAATGAGTCCTCATCTCATCCTCTAGCTCCCACGTCGCTTCCTCTGCCCTCTGATGTCTCCATAGAACCTTCACTAAGCTTATCTCAGGGTTGCGCAAAACCTTGCGCTCACGAGCCAAAATCTGCACAGGCTTCTCCTCGAAGGATAAATCATTACTCAACTCTAAGGGCTCATGCTCTAGCACATGCGACGGGTCTGCCACGTACTTTCTCAGCATCGAAACGTGGAACACATTATGTACCGCTGATAAAGACGGGGGCAAAGCTAACCGATAGGCCACTGCTCCGATCCGCTCAAGGATCTCAAAAGGCCCTACAAACCTGGGGCTCAACTTGCCTCGCCTCCCAAACCTTAACACCCCACGCATAGGTGCTACCTTCAGAAAACATGTTGACCCACCTCAAACTCCAAATCTGTAAAGACCCGACCCAAAAGGGGCTCTAAATGGGCCTTTACCCCAATGCATGTAGTGAAAATAAAAGACATTATAAAAAAAATACATTTCGGATTCCAAGTAAAAACAGAAACATTCAACAACCAAAACATACATTTCTAAAAGCACACTCGATCGATCGATTTATTTAAACCATTAAAACAATCCACAAGTACCAATATGCCGAATCCATAAAACGTAAGAAAACATCCTGGCTCTGTGCCCGTCTACATGCATTCGTGGAAATAATAAAAAGTGAAGAGTCATGATAATTAAAATAAAACAATCGGAGATGACAAAGAGGTTCCATGATCATAGCTCCTCCTTCACCATCCTGCCTCCCGCTTGATTACCTGTGGAAAACCACGTAATAAGGGTGAGTAACGAATTACCTAAAGTAAGAATCCCCAACCGGGGTACAATACGATATACATGATCATCTAGAAGAATGTATGCAAGCTATGAGAACAAACACAGAGCGGAGCACATAGCTAAGTCCACACTTGGACCTCGGATGCCATCTCAGGGTCTTAGTCCGGAAAATACCACAACACACTAAACGCACTATACGGGAACAAGTCCCGGCCTCGGCTGTCTCATCGCCGATACGAAAGGTGCACCGCTCAAGATCCCGAGGAGCTCTCCAATGGGCGCTGTAATGAGCGTAGCGCGCACCGCATGCTACCGCAAACTCGGGGGGTGCCGGGTCTAGTGGCAAGCCGCCCGTGTTCGATCACCATGCCTAACTAAATCTACGGATCGGTGTCACCGACATAGGGGTGTGAGACTCGACACGTGAACTATGTCGGCTGTACTCACCGCACTTTGAGGCTAAGGAACCGGTCGTGGTAGGCTTACACCAGAAGCGGTCCTTGCCCTAACAGTGGCAATCAAGGGCTACGGCCGAACACGCCGAGGACGCGTGTCGATCGCCGGGGCGAGGCAATGCCAAGTCATCATCCCGACCGCTGGGGCATTTAACGATGCCGCCACCCTCACCCAAGATTGCGGGGCCTACCGGTTGGGATAGCTAATCCTCACTGGGGTCCAAGGACGGAGAATCGTCTCGAACGTCCCTTGCCATAGATGCAAGATACTTTATGCATCGGGCCTGATGATTCTATCTACCTCAATTCTAAACCTTAACAATAATAACGATTCAATCAATGCGGTCCAATACGTGCTCATCGGATACAAAGAACCTAGCATGATACTACGAAGCAAGAACAGATATCGAACATGCTAGAATAGAACAACCTAGCATGGGCTAACATGAGAAACAATACAAGAGTTCATGCCATCGAGAATTGAGCAGAGCACCTAGGCTAAACATGCTAGTAAACATACACAGCATACAAAACAACAATCACAAATATACCGCATAGAAGTCACACAACCCCTGAAGAAATCCTTACCTTGGTCGGAAGACTTTTACACACAAATCCTAAGTCGCGAACAATCCCGAGCTAGCGAGCGGAACCTAGCAAACCAACAATAATCAAATCTAAAATATCTAAACAACAATAGAAACAACAAGCTCGGCTCGGGGAACTCACGCGCGCGACGACACGAGCTTGGGGTCACGCAAGCCGGCTCGGCAAGGCCGGGCGCTGCACGGCGAGGACACGCTACCGTTGCGCTACCGGCACGCAGACGGACACGCTACCGCCGCGCTACCGCACGCAAGCGTGGACACGCTACTGGGCCGCGCTGCACGGCAGCGCAGGAACACGAGGACAGCGCGCGCGAGCGCTCGACGGCGGCGCGCGCGCGCCGGGCGTCGGGCGAAGGCGCGCGGGCGAGCAACTTCGGCAGGACGCGCGCGCGCGGCGCGCTCGCCCGAGCGCGGCGCGCGGGCGAGCGCCGGCAAGCGGACACGGCGAGGGCGTGGCGAGCGACGGCCGGACGTCTTTGGCGCTGGCGAGACCTCTGGCGTCGGCGAGCGATCGAGCGATCGGGCTGTTGGGCGAACGGCGAGCTCGCCGCGAAGCAGTCCGGGCGTCGCGGCGGTGGCTCGACCGACTGGGCGTCGGCGGCGAGCTGGCTGGCTCGACCGACCGGGCGTCGCGACAGAGCTGCTCGACCGATCTGGCGTCGCGATGAGCAGTGGCTCGACCGACCGGGCGTCGCGACAGAGCCGCTCGACCGATCTGGGCGTCGCGGCGGTGGCTCGATGATGGTCGCCCTCCTACCGGGCCGCACAACACACACACACACACAACCCCTTTTTCTTACATCTCGCCAACAAACACCCAAATGAGAAGATGAAGAAGACGAAGACTTACCCGAATGATGATGATCGAACCCAAGGAGATGCAAGGATGAAGAACTCAAGAAGGCTATGGAGATGGAGAGCTTGGGCGGCCAAGAGGTGTTTTGGAGAATAAGATGGAATAACCTAATTCTATTTCATTTAACCAAATGCACCAAAACTCCAAACTCCAAGGTTAACTAAGATGTGATGCAGAAAGAGCAACAAGAGCACCTAATGGCTCATTTGGCACACCTCTCTACAAGCTTCCCAGAGACCCGGTTCAAACCCCACAAAAGACAAATTACTTTATTTTTACTTTTGCAACCAACCTTGCTCAAACCAAACCACAAACTCCTCCAAAAACCTACATAAAACCATCCAATAATTTTAGAAGTCGGAAAGACACAAACGACTTCGACGCCCAACCAAATTACCAAATTACCCCTAGGGCATACCTGGAAGACCGGAAGAAAAACCTGGGTCGTTACAATATTCCCTCCTTTTTATGACTTTCGTCCCTCGAAAGTCCTTAAGACAGAAAATGGCTTTCGGGTAATGCAACCTCATCTCGCCTTCCCGCTCCCAAGTGGCTTCCTCGTAACCCCGATTCTTCCACCGAACCTTTACCAAACGAATCTCGCGATTACGCAACGCCTTGGTCTCAAAGGCAAGGATCCTCACCGCTTCTCCTCGAAGTTCAAATCCTCATTCACCGCAAAGGCTCAAAGTCCACAATGTGCGACGGGTCCGCAGGCATATCGCCTCAACATCGATACATGGAAAACACTATGCACTGCGATAGTGACGGAGGTAGGGCTAACCGTAAGCAACTCGCCAATCCTCTCTAGGATCTCAAATGGACCAATAAAACGGACTCAACTTCCCACGCTTACCAAACCTCAAAACACCTCGCATCGGAGCAACCTTAAGGAACACATGCTTTGACCAACCTCAAACTCCAAATCTCGACGCCGAACATCGGTACAGAACTCTCTCTCTGCTCGCTTCGAGCCAAACATACGAGCTCTAATCTTACGCATCGCACCATTGGTCAATCGCAGATAATTCGGGACCCAAAACTCGTCTATCACCAACCTCTTCCCGCAACACGGGGGGGACCGACAACGCTTACCATACAATGCCTCGAATGGAGCCATCTCGAATAAATCGATCGTAATCGTTGTTGTAGGCAAACTCCATCAAGTACAGATCATCGTCCCAATCGCACGGGAAATCCAACACACAAGCCCTCAACATATCCTCGAGAATCGATTCACTCTCTCGGTCGACCATCCGTCTCGAGGGTGAAAAGTCATCTTTGGCGCACTCGTGCCCAAACCCTTCGGAGCGCTCTCGAAACGAAGTGAACCGCGAGTCACGATCCGACACAATCCTCACCTAGACACCATGATAACGGATGATCTGCTCCAAAAGCAATGCGCGCCTTTGTTCTCCACGGTATAAGTGTCTCTACCGGAATGAAGTGTGCGCTCTTGGTCAAACGGTCCGACTATCACCCAAATCGAGAGAACTTCCTCTGAGTCCTTGGCAAACCGGATATAAAGTCCATAGAAATCTCTTCCCATTTCCACTGGGTACACTCGATGGTGGCTGAATAAACTCGCTGGCCTCTGCACTGGGTGCCTTCACTTGGCGACAAGTGAGACACCGGTGACAAACTCTGCCACATCTCTCTTCATCCCCATCCACCGAAAGTCCGCTTAAGGTCTCGATACATCTTGGTACCCCGGGGTGCCAAGCAAAAGGGGAACAGTGGCCTCCGAGAGCAACTCGGCTCGCAAACTGCAATGTCCGGAACACACAACCGCCTCTATAAGTCAACCCATCATGTCGGTGAATATACAAAGTCAAAGTCACCACAAGATCGACTCACAACCAATCTCTTAAGTGCGGGGTCACCCAACCGCCGTCTATAATCCGCACGCCCGAATCGACGGTTGAGCAGTCCAATCGAGCTACCTCGCGGTAACCTCTCCCAACAACACTGCAACCTCGGCCCGCTCGAACTCTCTCTGCAAACTGGGCTGGGAACTCAACAACGCCGCAGAGTGCGACGCGTCTTTCTGCTCAAAGCATCGGCCACTACATTGGCTTTACCGGATGGTACAAAATCTCGCAGATCATAATCCTTTACCAACTCTAACCATCTCCTCGCCTCATATTCAACTCCTTCGAGTAAATGAGATACTTGAGGCTCGTGATCGGTAAACATCTCGAATCCGCTCACCATACGGTAATGCCTCCAAATCTTCGGTTGCAAACACCATCTGCGCTAACTCCATATCATGAGTCGGGTAGTTCTGCTCATACGGCTTGGTGGCCGGAAGCATAGGCAATGACCTTCCGTCTTTGCATCAACACACAACCTAATCCAAACTTGGAAGCATCATCAGAGACCACGAAACCACTGTCCCCTCGGATCGCCAACATCGGTGTCTTTGAAGTCAAACTACGCTTGAGCCCGCAAAGCTCTCATCACACCTGTCCCAAACAAACTCGACACCCTTCCTCGTCGAGACGAGTGAGGGGCGAGGCTAAAGCGAAAAAGTCCTTGACGAACCGACGGTAGTAACTCGCCAAACCCGTAAAGTCGCGAATCTCGGCAATCGAAGTCGGCTTGGCCCATGAACTCCACGCCTCAATCTTCGCGGGGTCCACGGCTATACCATCTCTCGAAACCACGTGGCCTAGGAAGGCCACCGCTCAACCAGAATCACATTTGGAAAACTTCGCATAAAGCCGTTTTCCCTCAAAGCCGCCAATACTCGTCTCAAATGCTCGCATGGTCTTCTTTAGACCTCGAATAAATCGAATATCGTCAATGAACACGATGACGACGGCCGTCCAAAAATGATTTGAACACCCTATCCATCATGTCCATGAACGCGGTGGGGCATTGGTCAATCCAAACGACATAACCACAAACTCATAGTGACCATATCCGGACTCGAAAGTCATCTTAGGAATGTCGGCATCCCCGATCCGCAAATCGATGGTAACCGGATCTCGAATCTATCTTGGAGAACACGTAAGCTCCTCAAGCCGATCGAACAAATCATCGATACGGGGCAACGGATACTTATTCTTCATCACCACCTTATTAAGCTCGCGGTAATCAATACATAAGCGCATAGAACCATCCTTCTTTTTCACAAATGAATCGGTGCTCCCACGGGACACACTTGGACTGGATGAACCCTCGGTCTAACATCTCCTGCAAGCTCGAATCTTCGCCTTTAACTCACCGGCGCCATGCGATACGGAGCCTTCGAGATAGGGAGGGTCCTCGGCTCGAGCTCAATATTGAAGTCAACCTCTCTCTTTGGGGGCAACCCCAGTAACTCCTCGTGAAACACATCCGCGAACTCTTGCACGGCCGGCACTGATCGACGACAGACAAACGAGGGCGGCTCTTCCCAGCACAACTTGGCTAGATAGCCCCAAGCTCCATGAGCTAGCAAACGACGAGCTTTCACACCGACACCATCGGCGGGCAAACTCCACCTCGGACTCCACGAAACTTAAAGTCGGGCGACTGGCGGCTCCGAACACTACTTCTTTCCGGTGGCGGTCAATCAACGCGTGGTTAGCAACTAACCACTCCATACCAAGAATCACATCAAAACCGCTCATAGGCGTAACTATGAGCGTAGCCACAAGCAACTCTCCGGATATCTCGATCCGGCCATCCTTAATCTTATCTCTAGCCAACATACTAACTCCCGAAGGAGTTGCAACAGATAACTCAAAACCTAGAGGCTCTAGTCTTAACTTAGCATGCTCAAAGAAACAACACAGATACAAATGAATGCGTGGAACCGAGAATCAAACAAGACAAATGCGCAGATGATCTAAAACAAGAAGCGTACACTCGCCACATGCATCCGTGACGCTCGGCCTCTGACGGGTCGTAGCAAACACTCGACCTGCTTCTTTGCATTGGCCGAGCCGCCATAGCCGGGTGATCACAAAAACGGGCCATGTGCCTCTCTACCACAACGGTAGCACAATCTAGGTCCAGTGACAAGCTCCGCGTGGACTTTCCCACAAGTAGCACAAGCGGAAATCGCCGGTCCTCCCTGCCGCTGTCTGGCCGAAAGCGGACCGAGCTCTCCGCCGATCTCGCTTCAAATCGCTTTGCGGCGCCGCCGCCTCGAAAGTCAAACTTCCTCTTACGCCCCACAATTGTGCTGGGACAGACGCCGAACAGAGCGGCAACAACCCGCTCAGCGGGATACTTCCCATTATAGATCGTGGCTAATCGAATGTACCCTAGCATAAGTGTCGTGGGCCGAGCCACGACATCCCGGGAAACACCGCCAATCCGGATATGAACTTCCGAATCTTGACTCGGGGTGGCAATCAATCGAGGAGCAAAATATCCATACTCTCACGAGAACTTGCGCTCATATTCTCAATGGAATCGTAACCACCGCTTGTGTTCCGGAAGAGCTCCACCATCTTCTCCCTGAGCCTCATCACCGATGAACTTTACCTTGAACTCACCCTTGAAGAACTCCCAAGTAGCGGGTGGAGACCCACCGGTCTCTCGCTCAAGGTGGACTCCCACCACCATCTCATTGTGCCTCTCCAGCACATGAGCCGCACATCTCGGCCTCTCGAATATCGGGGCACACCATGATCGTGAAGGTGTACTCCAAATGGGCAATCCACTGGCCGCCGCTAACGCATCACCGGTGGCATCAAACTTCTCGTGCTTCCACTTCACAAAATCCTTCACCACCTACCCAATTCCTCGGCACCTCCGCCATATCTCGCCTCTGGGGGCTACTTGCTCTGTGGAGCCGGAGGTGCTACTGAGCTCACAACCAATCGAGTCACCGCTCGATCCGGGCTCGGACTCTTCCGGCTTGGCGCTGCCAACAAGGCTCGGGTCTCGCCTCGGTCACTCAACATGCTGACCATAAAAACCCTCATAGACTCAAAGAAACTCGCTCCAGAGCGCTCACGGCGCTTCGACGCCTCAACGCCCGCTCTAGGCGTAACAGAGGAGCTGCTGTGGAATGCCATCGATGTCGCCTTGGGACGATGTCCTCGCATGACGATCCGATCCACGATACTCGACCGCTCTCGAACCTCCTCTCTCCGATGCGGGTGGATCGCATGTGGCGATCTACATCCAAACCAACAACGAATCAAAACTCGCTGTCACCATTCCACAACACCAAACAAGGCATACACTAGATGATAGGTATTGTAAATTCTTAACCCTTTTCCTTTCTAAAACAATAAATCTAGGCGTACTGATGACCGCCAGAGTGCCGATGATCATGGAAAACGACCTACAACAAAAGGTCGGGCCTACGTAATCTATGACTCGAGCTCGATACCAATCAGAAAGACCCACCCAAAAGGGGGCTCTAAATGGGCCTTTACCCCAATGCATGTAGTGAAAATAAAAGACATTATAAAAAAATACATTTCGATTCCAAGTAAAAACAGAAACATTCAACAACCAAAACATACATTTCTAAAAGCACACACTCGATCGTAGATTTATTTAAACCATTAAAACAATCCACAAGTACCAATATGCTTTTGAATCCATAAAACGTAAGAAAACATCCGGGCTCTGTGCCTGCCTACATGCATTCGGGGAAATAATAAAAAGTGAAGAGTCATGATAATTAAAATAAAACAATCGTGAGATGACAAAGAGTTCCATGATCATAGCTCCTCCTTCACCATCCTGTCTCCCGCTTTGATTACACGTGGAAAACCACGTAATAAGGGTGAGTAACGAATTACCCAAAGAAGAATCCCCAACCGGGGTACAATACGATATACATGATCATCTAGAAGAATGTATGCAAGCTATGAGAACAAACACGAGCGGAGCACATAGCTAAGTCCACACTTGGACCTCTGATGCCATCTCGTGGTCTTAGTCCGGAAAATACCACAACACACTAAACGCACTATACGGGGAACAAGTCCCGGCCTCGGCTGCCTATCGCCGATACGAAAGGTGCACCGCTCAAGATCCCGAGGAGCTCTCAGCTGGCGCCAGAATGAGCGTAAGCGCGCACCGCATGCTACCGCAAACTCGGGGTGCCGGGTCTAGTGGCAAGCCGCCTGTGTCGATCACCATGCCTAACTAAATCTCTCGGATCGGTGTCACCGACATAGGGTGTGAGACTCGACACGTGAACTATGTCACCGCACCACCGCACCGAGGCTAAGGAACCGGCCGTGGTAGGCTTACACCAGAAGCGGTCCTTGCCCTAACAGTGGCAATCAAGGGCTACGGCCGAACACGCCGAGGACGTGTCGATCGCCGGACGAGGCAATGCCAAGTCATCATCCCGACCGTTGGGGCATTTAACGATCGCCACCCTCACCCAAGATTGCGGGGCCTACCGGTTGGGATAGCTAATCCTCTCGGGGTCCAAGGACGGAGAATCTGTCTCGAACGTCCTTGCCATAGATGCAAGATACTTTATGCATCGGGCCCTGGATGATTCTATCTACCTCAATTCTAAACCTTAACAATAATAACGATTCAATCAATGCACCCAATACGTGCTCATCGGATACAAAGAACCTAGCATGATACTACGAAGCAAGAACAGATATCGAACATGCTAGAATAGAACAACCTAGCATGGGCTAACATGAGAAACAATACAAGAGTTCATGCCACCAGAATTCGAACAGAGCACCTAGGCTAAACATGCTAGTAAACATACACAGCATACAAAACAACAATCACAAATATACCGCAGGTCCACACAACCCCTGTGAAGAAATCCTTACCTTGGTCGGAAGACTTTTACACACAAATCCTAAGTCATGCGGAACAATCCCGAGCTAGCGAGCGGAACCTAGCAAACCAACAATAATCGGCATCTAAAATATCTAAACAACAATAGAACAAAGAAGCTCGGCTCGGAACTCACGCGGCGCGACGACACGAGCTTGGGGTCGCGGCAAGCCGGCTCGGCAAGGCCGGGCGCTGCACGGCAGGACACGCTACCGGTTGCGCTACCGGGCACGCAGCATGGACACGCTACCGGGCCGCTACCGCACGGCAGCGTGGACACGCCACCGGCTGCGCTACCGCACGGCAGCAGGGACACGCGCGCGCGCGAAGCGTCGACGGCGGCGCGCGGCGCCGGCGTCGGCGAAAGCGGCGCGGGCGAGCAACTTCAGCGAGGACGCGCGCGCGAACGCTCGAGCGGCGGCGCGCGGCGGCGAGCAGCTTCGGCAAGCGGACACGCGCGAGGGCGTGCGAGCGATCGGCCGACGCGGCTGGCGCTGGCGAGACCTCTGGCGTCGCGAGCGATCGGGCGATCGACCGTTGGGCGAACGGCGAGGCCGCCGCGAATGTGTCCGGGCGTGCAGCGGTCGGCTCGACCGACCGGGCGTCTGACAGGGCCGCTCGACCGATCCGGGCGTCGGCGGCAGAGCCGGGCTCGACCGATCCGGGCGTGCGACAGTGGCCGCTCGACCGATCCGGGCGTCGCGACAGAGCCGGGCTCGACCGATCCGGGCGTCGCGACAGGTCGGGCTCGATGATGGTCGCTCCTCCTACCGGGCCGCACAACACACACACACACAACCCCTTTTTCTTACATTCGCCAACAAACACCCAAATGAGAAGATGAAGAAGACGAAGACTTACCCTAATGATGATGATCGAACCCAAGGAGATGCAAGGATGAAGAACTCGGCAAGGCTATGGAGATGGAGAGCTTGGGCGGCCAAGAGGTGTTTTGGAGAATAAGATGGAATAACCTAATTCTATTTCATTTAACCAAATGCACCAAAACTCCAAACTCCAAGGTTAACTAAGATGTGATGCGAGAAGAGCAACAAGAGCACCTAATGGCTCATTTGGCACACCTCTCTACAAGCTTCCCAGAGACCTGGTTCAAACCCACTGCTGCAAAGACAAATTACTTTATTTTTACTTTTGCAACCAACCTTGCTCAAACCAAACCACAAACTCCTCCAAAACCTACATAAAACCATCCAATAATTTTAGAAGTCGAAAAAGACACAAACGACCTCGACGGCCCGACCAAATTACCAAATTACCCCTAGGGCATACCTGGAAGACCGGGAAGAAAAACCTGGGTCGTTACAAAATCTCTACGCCTCACATCGGCGTAACTTTTCTGCCTACTTTGTGCTATCAAAATGCAAGCCCTAATCTTCTGCACTGCGTCGTTCGTCATCTCAATTAACTCGTGTCCCAAAACCTATCTATCACCAACCTCCTCCCAGAACACTGGGGATCTGCAACGCTTACCATACAACGCCTCGAATGGGGCCATCTGAATAGTCGACTGATAGCTGTTGTTGTAAGCGAACTCCATCAAATACAGTGCATCGGTCCTAACTACTGAAAGTCCATAACACGTGCTCTCAACATATCTTCCAGACCGATTCACCCTCTCGGCCCGACCATCGGTTTGAGGGTGGAAGGCGTGTTGAAGCCGCACTCGCTTCCCAAACCCTTCTGGAGCGCTCTCCAGAAGCGAGATGTGAACCGAGAATCCCGATCTGACACTATCTTCGCGGGTACTCCATGGTACCGCACAATCTACTCCAGGAATAACTGTGCCCACTGTTCCACGGTATAACTAATCCTCCCGGGAATAAAGTGTGCACTCTTAGTCAGCCGGTCCACTACTACCCAGATCTGAGTAAACCCCCTCGGTGTCCTCGGCAACCCAGAGATGTAATCCATTGAAATCTCGTCCCACTTCCACTGTGGAACACTTAATGGCTGCAATAAACCTGCAGGGTTCTGTCTGGGAGCCTTCACTTGCTGACAAGTGAGACACCGGCTAACAAACTCCGCTATATCCCGCTTCATGCCCATCCACCAAAATGTCTGCTTGAGATCCTGAAACATCTTGGTACCTCCTGGGTGCCAAGTGAAAGGGGAACTATGTGCCTCGGTGAGCAACTCGGCTCGAATCCCTGCGTCATCCGGGACGCACAACCGACCTTTGTATCTCAAGCCTCCATCTGGTGCCACAACAAAGTCGAAGTCGCCATCAGCCTCAACTCTCTCGAGCAATCTCTTTAACTTGGGATCACTCGGCTGGCTGTCGATGATCCTCTGCTTAAGCGACGACTGAACTAATAACTGGGCTACCCTGGCGGTAACCTCTCCCAATAAAACTGCGATACCGGCTCGCTCAAACTCCTTTCGCAATTCAACCTGGGAGCTCAGCAAAGCTGCTGAATGCGACGTCTTCCTGCTTAGCACATCAGTCAGAACATTGGCCTTTTCGGGATGATACAAGATCTCACAGTCGTAGTCCTTTACCAACTCGAGCCACCTCCTCTGCCTCATGTTCAACTCCTTCTGAGTGAAGAAATACTTGAGGCTCTGGTGGTCCGTGAACAACTGAATCTTCTCACCGTACAAGTAGTGCCTCCAAATCTTTAGGGAAAAAACAACAGCAGCCAACTCCATATCATGAGTTGGGTAATTCTTCTCATAAAGGCTTTAACTGACGGGAAGCATAAGCTATCACCTTCCCATGCTGCATCAACACACAGCCCAAACCGTACTTGGAAGCATCACTATAAACTACGAAACCTCCTGTTCCCTCGGGAACTGCCAACACTGGTGCTGTCGTCAAACTGAGCTTAAGCTGGGCAAAACTCTCCTCACACCTAGCATCCCAAAACGAAGTCGACACCCTTCTTAGTCAGACAGGTTAGGGGTGCTGCCTTAGAGGAAAAGTCTTTCACGAAACGCCGGTAATAACCTGCCAGACCCAGAAAGCTGCGAATCTCGGCGACCGTCGTCGGTTTAGCCCATGAACCGACTGCCTCTATCTTTGTAGGGTCCACCGCTATGCCATCTTTCGACACGATATGCCCAAGGAAGGCTACTCTCTCTAGCCAGAATTCACACTTAGAGAACTTTGCGAACAACTGGTTTTCTCACAATGCTGCCAAAACTTGCCTCAAATGCGAAGCATGGTCCTCCTTTGTCTTGGAATAAATCAAAATGTCGTCTATGAATACGATGACAAAGTTATCCAAGAATGCCTTAAACACTCTGTCCATCATGTCCATAAACGCTGCAGGGGCATTCGTAAGTCCAAAAGACATGACCACGAACTCATAATGATCATACCTCCATCTGAATGCGGTCTTAGGGATATCCGCATCCCGAATCCTCAGCTGATGGTACCCTGACCTCAAATCAACCTTAGAAAACACTGAGGCTCCCTGTAGCTGATCAAACAGATCATCTATACGCGGCATAGGATACTTATTCTTCACCGTGACTTTATTCAGCTGTCTATAGTCTATACATAAGCGCATGGATCCATCCTTCTTCTTAACAAACAGGACGGGTGCTCCCCACGGGGACACACTCGGCCGAATGAAACCTCGATCCAGCATCTCTTGCAACTGCACTTTGAGTTCTTTCAACTCAACTGGCGCCATACGATACGGGGCTTTAGAAATATGAAGAGTGTAAAGACCCGACCCAAAAGGGGCTCTAAATGGGCCTTTACCCCAATGCATGCATTCAAAGTAAAGACAATATACAAATATGATTTCGGATTCCAAGTAAAAATTAAAACATTCAAAGATTCAATCGTAAATCAAAACAGCATTTATCGAAACTCTCGTCCTGTCTCCAAGCACTGCTTTCAAGACAAATACATTTCCAAAAGTTTACTCTAATCAGAGATTTATTAAAATCATTCAAAACCTTCTCAGATACATAAATGCTGG
Source organism: Sicyos edulis (assembly GCA_036507275.1). Taxonomy (NCBI): domain Eukaryota; kingdom Viridiplantae; phylum Streptophyta; class Magnoliopsida; order Cucurbitales; family Cucurbitaceae; genus Sicyos; species Sicyos edulis. Next base: position 16,103,223 of record CM071847.1, read on the forward strand.
AATCCACAAAACATTGAGAAAACATCTTAGGGCTCCGTGCCCGACTACATGCATTCAGGGGAAATAAAAGACAAGAGTCATAATATAAAAAGTCAGAGATGACAACAGGTTCCCATGATCACAGCTCCTCCTTCAGCCATCCTGTCTCGCACCTTGGTTACCTGTGGAAAACCACAAAATAAGGGTGAGTAACGAATTACTCAGTAAGAATCCCCAACCGGGGTACAATACGATATACATGGTCATCTAGATGAATGTATGCAAGCTATGAATATAAACCCAGAATAGAGCACATAGCTTAAGTCCACGCTTGTACCTCGGATGCCAACTCAGGGTCTTAGTCCGGAACAATCCACCACACAAAACGCCCTATACGAGAAACAAGTCTCGGCCTCAGCCTGTCTACTATCGATACGAAAGGTGCACTGGCTCACAATCCCGAAGAGCTCTCCAGTCGGCGCTGTAATGAGCGTAAGCGCGCACCGCATGCTACTGCAGACTCTTGGGGTTGTCGGGTCTAGTGGCAAGTCGCCTGCATCCGATCCACCATGCCTAACTAAATCTCTCGGATCGGTGTCACCGACATAGGGGTGTGAGACTGACACGTGAACTATGTCACCTGAACCACCGCCCCTGAGGCTAAGGAATCGGTCGTGGTAGGCTTACACCAAGAAGCCGTCCTTGCCCTAACAGGTGGCAATCAAGGGCTACTGCCGAACACGTTGAGGACGTGCCGGCTGCCGGGGACTAGGCATTGCCAAGTCATCATCCCGACCGTTGGGGCATCGCGCAGACTACCACCCTCACCCAAGATTGCAAGGCCTACCGGTAGGGTTAGTTAAACCCTAACGGGGTCCAGGGACGGAGTATTACCTCGTGCGTCCCTGCCATGATGCAAGATACTTTATGCATACTGGCTCGGATGATGCTATCTACCTGAACTCTAACCTATCATATCAACAGCAAACAATCCAATACAATCCAATACGTGCTCAACAGATACAACGAACTTAGCCTGATACTACGAAGCAAGAACAGATAACGAGCATGCCAGAACAAAACAACCTAGCATGGACTAACATGAAGAACAACATAAGAAATCATGCCAGTCGGGAATTCAGAACAGAGCACCTATCACTAAACATGTTGATAAACACAAACAAGCATACAAACAGCATCACATAATATATCGCAGGGCCCACACAACTCCGGTAAGAAATCCTTACCTGGACGAGAGGCAACTACACACAAAATCCTAAGCTGCGATCGAACCCGAGCTAGCTAACGAGAACCTAAGAAACACAATAATAATCACAACCCATAGGCCTAAATATAATAAAATAAATAGGACTCAGCTCGGGAGCAACTCACGCGGCTCGGCTGACACGCGGACAGGCAGGCAGCACGGTCGGGGCTGATGCTGGGCACTGCTGGCGGCAGGGCTGCACGCTATCACGGCGCAGGGGCACGGGCGTGCTGGGACGACGACGGGCGCGCGGGCGCTGGGAAGGCGACGGGCGAGCGAACGGAGCGCGGACGCGGACGGACGAACGCGGGAGTGCGGGCGCGAGCTTCAGCTGATATATGGCGTCGCGCGCGACACGGTTGGATTGGTGCTGGCATCGCATGCGCGCGCGAGGAGGCAAAACTTTGGGCAAGATCTGGCCGGCTAACGATCTGGGCGGCCTGGGCTGCGACAAGGGTTGTTTGGGCGTCTTCTTTGGGCGGCTCGGCCACGATAGGCTGCAGTATGGGCGCGTCTTTGGGCGACTGCAACAAAACACACGCACACACCACCTCTTCCTTTACACTCGGCCAGCAAGGACACCAAAACGAGAAGATGAAGAGGATGAAGACTTACCCGGAATGACGATCGAATCTTGGGGCTGCAAAGGAGAAGAAATTCGGCTTGGGGCTTGGGAGAGCTTGGCTTGGGCAGCAAAGAGAGGTGTGTTGGAGAAGAAGGACAAAAACCTAATTTCTTTTTAATTTAACCAAATGCACCAAAACTCCAAGATCCAAGGCTAACCATAATATGACGCAGAAAGAGCAACAAGAGCTCTCCATAGCTCAACTGGCATGCATCCCCACAGGCTTTCCCAGAGACCCGGGTTCGAATCCCAGCTGCAACACAAATTCCTTTATTTTTACTTTTGCATCTACCCATGCTCAAACCAAACCACAAAGCCTAAAAAACCTTCATAAATCCATCCAATAATTTTAGCAACTGCAAAAAGACATAAACGGCCCTGACGGCCCGACCAAATTACAAAAATATCCCTAGGGCATACCTGGAAGACTGGGATGAAAACCTGGGCCGTTACAAAAAGTCCCTGGCTCCAGCTCGATGGTGAAGTCTAATTCCCTCTTCGGGGGTAAACCCGGCAACTCTTCAGGGAAAACATCTACAAACTCTTGCACCATAGGGACCATGTCAACAGACAACGCAGTACTACTATCTCCTGACAGCTTTGCCAAGAAGCCCCAAGCTCCTCGAGCTAACAATCTACAGGCTTTCACTGCTGAGATCAACGGCGGGCAAACTCCGCCTTGGACACAGCGAAACTTGAATCTCGGCTTCAGAGGCGGCCTAAACACCACTTCTTTTCGGCGGCAGTCTATCAACGCATGGTTCTCTACCAACCAATCAATACCAAGGATCACATCGAAACCGCTCATAGACAGAACTATGAGGGTAGCCTCTAAAATCTCATCAGATATGTGTATCTGGCCATGCTTAACTCTACTGCTAGCTAACATACTCACACTCGAGGGAGTGGCAACACACAGCTCAAACCCTAGAGGTTCGAGTTCCACACAAGCTTGTCTAACAAATGCATCAGAAACAAAGGAATGGGTCGAACCCGAATCAAACAATACAAATGGATAATGTTGTAAGACAAGCAACAGACTGCACCGCAATCGCAGATCATCGATGCGCTCCGCCTCCCGGTGAGTAGTGGCAAACACCCGACCCTCTTTGTTGGGCGGTCCACCAAGCACTAAATCCCGAGTGCGAGAATCGCCCAAATGCCCTTCCTTGCCACATCTGTAGCAAGCACAGGGCGATGCTCCACACAAACCAAAATGTGCCTTCCCACACTTGTTACAATGAGCTGGCTGCCTGGCCCCGCCCTGCTGGCGATCCTTGGCCCTACCCTGTGGTCGGCGCTGATCCCAACCTCTAGACTGGCCTTGACGGCGAGTCTGCTGACCACCTGAGCGAGAACCACTAGAAGAACCAAACTTCCTCTTATGTCCGCAATCTTTGAGCAGCAGGTGAATCGACCGAGTATTGCAACAGAATCCTGCAGACCGGCGGATACTTCTCGGTTATAAATTGTGGCCAAATCTTCGCTTCGGTCATAACTCTCTCGTGAGCGAGTGCTCGGACATCCTGAGCAACCTCCTTTCTCAGCCCACTAATAAACTTCTTAGTCTTGAGCTCCTCAATTGCAATGAGCTCCGGGGCAAAATAGCTATACTCATAAAACTTCTTTTCATAGGCAGCAATACTATCTAATCCCTGTTTCATATTTGAGAAGGCCTCATCCATCTCCTGCTGAGCCTCATCATTAACATACTTAGCTCTGAACTTCGTTCTAAAGAACTCCCAGGTGGCTGGAGAAGACCCAACTGGTCTAGCTCTATCGATGGACTCCCACCACCACTCAGCTGTGTCAGAGAGAACATGGGTCGCACATCTCGGCCTCTGTACATCTGGGCATCCTATAACTCTGAAGATGTACTCCATCCTTGCCAACCACCTGACTGCCACAAGTGGGTTCTCTGAAGCATCAAATTCCTTAGGCTTCCACTTGGTGAAATCTTTCAACCACTTACCAAACTCAGCAGCTCCCTCTGCACTATCAAGTGAATCTGACTGGTCCTGATGGTGCCCCTCCGGTTGAGCTACCGGAGTTATTGGGGCTACTGAAGCAGCTGGGGGTGCCTACTGCATGAGTTGTGTCAACTGGGCTATCTGTGCCCTAGACTCCTCTCTCTGCGCTGCTAGCTGCGATTGAGTCTTAGCTCTCTGCTCGGCCATTAGGCCCATCATCATATCTCTCATAGCGTAAATATCTCCTCCTCGAGTCGTACCTTGAGGCATAGCAGCCTCCACCCCTTCTCTAGGCAAGTTAGCATCCGGTGCCACGGGCGCCTACGAGCCCGATATACCACGGGCCGTTGGCTCTGCGCAAAGATCTCTATTTCCTGTTCTGCACGGACTGCTTCCACTGCGTGTAACCGCATACCGGCGATCTACACGGAAATCACAACGGGTTAGTCCACGCTCGGACTTTCTCTGCCAACAAAGATAACACATGTGTACTGCTTATAGTATCGTAAACAAAACCCGTAGCTTAATGAACTTAGACAAACCTGGCGACCGTGGAGTGCTGGAGATCATGGGAACACAACCTACAAACAAAGTTAGTCTACGAATCTATGACTCGTGCTCGATACCAACCAGAAAGACCCAACCCAAAAAATGGTACTAAACCTAGGGCTTTACTCAAGATGTAAGTGAAAAGCATAAAAAGACCCAAATGGGCCGGATTGAAAAACTTTTCAAACATAAGAGCGGAAAAACATTAAAAACAAAGTAAACATTCATTCAAATTAAAAGCAGTGACTGATCAGTACTTTCCTTAAAAACAATAAAATAGTTTAAATCCTGAGTTTTCCCTACAGACCAAAGTCCAACTACATGCTGAAATCAAAAACAGTAAAATAAGACACGACAGAGTGTCAAGAAGATCCATGATCCCCAGCCTCCTCCGCTAGCCGCCTCGCTCTTTGCCCCAAGTTACCTGTGGAAGAAACCACAATAAGAGTGAGTATAAACATAATCAGTAAGAATCCCCGACCGGGGTACGATACGATGCAATCAATCATCTAGCAACCTAGTACACATGCAAACAGATATCAACACGGATCTTAGCTCAACGAGCTCACAAGGAAAATCTGGAGTTCTCGGAAGTCTCTTACTTCCGACCTAATGATTGGTTCTCATAACCAATCCCGGGACATCTCCGAGGGTCTTTCTCCCTCGGCCAATTGATTAGCTAAAAAACCGATCCCAAAGATGTCTGACACCTTCGAGGGTCTTTCTCCCTCGACCAATTGATTAGCTCAAGAGCCAATCCGAATGGGTGTCCTCAAGGGCCTCTTACCCTCGCTAATAAATCTGGACTATCGGGAGGGTACCCGAAGTCTGGCTCTAAACTGGAAGGAACTGGTGTACTCACAAACATTAGCCCGGGGGATCTCTCCGAACCGGTGACTAACGCTGTCAGCGCGCGCACACCATCATGCCGCCGCAACCGCGTAAATGTGGGGGCCTAAGTACAAACTACGCGGGTCGCACGCATGCCTAAGACTCCGGAAGCGGTGTCACCGAACACGAGAGTGCGAGGCCCTCGTACTCATCTATGCACTGTACCATCAACTCGAAGCTAAGAACCGCCAAGGCGAGCTTGCACCGCTAAGGCGGGTTCCGCTCTAGCAGGCTACAAACTAGGCTTATGCCAATGAGGTAGCTAATCCTCATTGGCTGCCTGGGGGAAGCAATGTACTTTATGCTTCACTCTACTCCTGACCGGTGGGGACAAGGTACGTTATGTCCGCTCTCAGCCTCTGGATGATGACAAACCCTACTACACTAGCTAAGAGTACAAAGTAAACGATTCCTGGCTAATATACACAATAATCATAAATCATACATAACCTAGCATGGATCTACGAACTTAAAGCAGGAATCTCAAGCATGCTGGAAGAACAATCCTAGCATGGAACTAACATGTACAAACAGGCAAACATGCTAGAAAGAATGCAATCACAAGCTGTCCTATCCACTAAACATGTTCATAGAAGTAAACATGCATATAAGGCACAATCAAGAAAGCATTGCAGGGTCCACACAACCACGGTAAGAAATCCTTACCTGTAAACAAGTGGAAAATAGCTATCACGAATCAAATAAGACCCTCGAGCTTTAAAACGAACCCGAGCAACCTAGGCATAATAAAAGCATCCTAATTAAATATACAGCAGCCAGCAGCTAAAAATCTAAATGGGAAAAGGCTCGGGAATTACCAACCGAGAAGACACGGGCTCTCGGCAGCAAGGGGCAGGTTTGGGCGCTGCTAGTGCGGCAGGGACTCTGGCTCTAGGCTCTGGCTTGGGCGCTCGGCAAGGCGAGCGGACGCGCCAAAGCGGGCGCGCGGCACGGCGTCTGGACGGCGTGACAGCGTGCGGGCGATCGGGCTGTGGAGACGATGCGCGAGCGAGCAGGCTCGCTGGGACGGCGCGCGGGCGAGCGTGCGGTCTGCTCATGAAGCTCGGGGCGGTGCGGTGCTTGTCGGCAGCGAGCGACGTCGGCGGTGCAAGGCGTGCGGCGGCTGAACGAGACAAGGGGTTGAGCGGCCATGTGCGGGCGGCCTGGGCGGTGCGGTCTGGTGCGGCGCTGTAAGGACCCGACCAAACTAACGGTTTCTAACCTAGATCCTTTCTTAGCATGCATAAATAAAATATGAAAACACTTATAGAGAGTACCAATTTAAAACTTTTCATTCAACACAACTAAGTTCAAGCATAAAATCCATTAAGCAAAACCAGCAAGTAAAGTGAATGTTCGGTACTTTCAAGGAAATCAAGGAAACAGTCCGAGAAGTCTTAAACAAGTTTTTGAATGAATGATATTGTAATGACTCCAGTCCAACCACATGCTAGACCAACAAAAACATAATAAAGTGAAATAGTCTCAGAGTTGGGTCGTCCATGATCATCCAGCAGCCCCCTCCTAGCCATCCTGCCTCTGTCCTAAGTTAGCTGGTGGAAGGACACAGAAAAATAATGGTGAGCAATGTATTACACAGTAAGAATTCCCCAACCGGGGTACAATACGCAAACATAGCATTTAGCACACCGACATGCAACCATACAATGACTTAGGACAAACCAGTTGTTTAGGCTAAGAGCTAACACTAGAGCTGGCCTGCCAAGGGCTTACAATTACAACTTGCCCTAGGTTCTACACCTGGATGCCCATCGGGGTCTTACACCTCAATCAATGATGCCCATCGGGGTCTTACACATACAGATGCCCATCGGGGTCTTACACATACGGATGCCCATCGGGGTCTTACACATACGGATGCCCATCGGGGTCTTACACCTCAATCAATGATGCCCATCGGGGTCTTACACATACGAATGCCCATCGGGGTCTTACATCTCTAGCCATCAATGCTGCCCGACGGGGTCTTACACATCTAGAATGCCCTTCGGGGTCTTACTCCAGCTTAGATCTCGAGAGATGCCCATCGGGTCTTATACTCTCGGCTACATACGAAATCGCAAAAGGCCCATCGTGGACTTACCTAATGTTTAGATCACCTGCCAAGCACTAACATAGAACTAACAGATTATAATAGGAACACCAGCACAACACAAACCTGGAAGCAAGAGGAAATATGTAACCTATCCACTAGCAATTTATACAATCACAAGGTAAGACTTGCTAGCACTTATACGCAGGACCCACACACCCTCGGTAAGGAACCCTTACCTGGAAGCAAGTAGAGAAATATCAATCACACCCAACAAGTGACCCTCGAGCTTCTATGCGATCCCTCGAGCTTCGCAGCGGTCGCATACACGACGGCGCTGGGGCGCTGGTGTACGGACGTGGGCGTACGGAGTGACGCGGCGAGCTCGCACTGGGACGGCGCGAAGGACGGGCTGGGCGACGCGGCGAGATCGTGCTGGGACGGCGCGAAGGACGGCAGGGCAACGCGGCGAGATAGCGCGAAGGACGGCGCGAAGGACGGCAGGGCGACGCTGGCTGGTTGCGACCGCTGCGATGGATCTGCTGCAGGGCTGCTCGACGCGGCCTAGGCTGGCGGCTGCGCACGCTGAGGCAGAGCGACGACGACGCGATCAGGCTGGGCCGGTGCAAAGGACGGCGGCTAGCAGGGCGACGGCGGCGCTGGGCGGCGAGGCAAGGGGCTGGGCGAAGGCTAGGGTGAGAAGGAGAGGGTGGCGGCTAGGGTTTTCCTTTTTCCTTCTCTTTTTCTCCTCTTTTCTTTTCCTTCCTAAAATTAAATCAACTTTGGAGAAATCTCAAGATCCCTTCCCAAGGCTTCCCTCCTTCGAGTCCTAGCTGACGCTTAATTTTTCTTTAATTAAATCCAAGCTTCCAATTCCCTTAAGTCTAGGGCCCGAATCTCCCAAGTAACCCTTAAATGAAATTTCTTATTTCACCCCCGACCAATAAACCGCCAAAACCTTAACGAATCCAACTGCTCCTGGAAACAATGCTACAAAAAAACCTTATCTCACAATTAACAGAAATACGGGCTGTTACAGGCGCAGTGGCTGGCTGTGCGGGTTGGTGTGGTGCGATGTGGTGCAGCGCAGTGGCTGGCTGTGCAGGCTGGAGTGGTGCGGTGTGGCTGGGGGTGGCTCGGCTGTGTGCTGCAGCTGGGCGGCTCGGTTAGGGTGACCGGCTCTATTTTAGGAGAGAGAGAGAGAGAGAGAGAGAGAGAGAGAGAGTGCGGCTACCAAGGGAAGCAAAGAGGGTTTTCATTAATTTTCCTTCGTTTTCCTATTTTAAATAGGTTAGGAGACCTAAATTCCCTTCCCAAGGCTTCCTCCTGCGGGACCCAGCTGAAGCAACCCTTTTCTTTTTAATTAAAACTCCTTTTCAAAAAACTCCAAATTCATTATTAGGGCAAGGGTTCAAATCCCAATGGAACCAATTAATTTTCAATTAATTTTGCCGATAACCGGAAAGCCTCCGAACTTCTAAACAACTACCCCAAACTCCTTGGGTCTTGCAATCAACATCAATCAAGTCTCAACGAAGGCCGAAAATCCTCAACCTCTGAACGTGGAGCAAAAGACCAAAATACCCCTAAGGGTTAAAAAGCTCTAACGGCCCTACCAATTGCCCCAATACTGGACCGAGAGTACCTGGGAAACCGGAATGGAAAACTGGGCCGTTACAACAGCTCCAACCAGATTCCTTAAGATCCAATGCCAACAAGGACTCTCACACAGAGCAACTTTTGCCTCCAATAGAGCAACTACTAACAAGGGAGCAACAAGAGTCCAACCCTCTCGGGCCAACTCACCACGAAAAGCCACATTGGCCAACTCACTCTTACAAGAGCACATCCATACCAAGCTAACATATCTCAAGCCAATGTGCCCACTAAACGCTTCGATCAACCATCCAACTCATGGCTCTAACACTGGATCAACCACGCATCCTCGATGCCAACACTACCCATACTAGGGTAACTCAAAGGGTAGCCGAATCATGCTACCATCAATCTGGCTCACAGGCTCACAACACAGGCACGAGAACTCGAACGCGCTAGCTCTTAACAGCCTACAGCATCCTTTGGAACCCAACTCTCGGTGACCCTGAAAAGCTCCAACTTTCTCTCGAAAGACCTCATTCTTGTAGTCCACTGACTACCACCGAGCTAGATCTCTTATTTAACCCAAACAGGTGCAACCTCAGGAAATGGGTACAAGACTAGCGGGGATGCTAAACTCTGGGCGGCCATGGAACCACCTGCACAAAAGTGCCAACTGGCCTGAATCTAGGCCTCCTCTCAAAGCTTGGTGCCAACAAGCACTACATCCTTTACAACACAAATCAGCCTTAAACGAGCTTTATGCCCCTCTGAGGGAAGGGAAGAGAAGGTCACACTCCAAGTGAAGGGGCAATGGCACTCAACACAAGAGTCCCAATACTCGAGCAGCCTAATCTCTGGCATCTAGCCTAGCAGACATGCCACGGCCTACTCCTGCATCCCACTCGATGCTCAACAAAAGCTCAGGTCAACTCTTGCGTCTCACTCGATGCTCAACAGAAGCTCAGGCCAACTTTTGCATCTCACTCGATGCTCAACAGAAGCTGAGGCCAACTCTTGCATCTCACTCGATGCTCAACAGGAGCTCAGGCCAACTCCTCGGGTGGCAACAACTAGTTCCACACTGGGAACATCCAAATAAAAGAGTGCTCCACTCTACTAGCCCGCTGAAATCCACAAACGGATAAAACCCTGGGAAGCAAACTCCACACTACACCCCGGCTACGAGGGTACTAAGAAAACTGGCTGTAAAACAACAGCAGGCTTGCAAGGGGCAAAGATGTCTCTACACCTGCCTCAAGCCACTAACACGGCAACTTCCCAATCAATCGGGCGACTGGTGGAGACTCTGCTAGTGCACCTCTCACAAGGGACTTCCACCACCAACTGATGTACCAAACAGCACAGGAACGACACATCTCGGCCTCTGAACAGCAGGGCATCCCAACACACGGATGCTAAACTCAAACCTGGCCAACCGCTTTACTACTAGCAGCAGGACTTTCTAAAACATCGAGCTCTACAGGCATCCACTTGCCAAACTGGGCGGCTCCATCAACGCCAACAAACTCATCGTCAAAAACCTGCTGATCATGCACTCACGGGAATCTTCGGGGCTACAAGAGCTACTGGGGGAAATGCTGAAAAAAACTCTGCCAGCTGGGCTATCTGTGCCCGAGACTCCTCACTAGACGCTACAAACTGCGCCTGGTTCTCCGCTCTCTGATAGCTAAAGACCTGCCATCAAATCTCTCATGGCTGGAGCACACTCTGCTCAAGGAGTCACAATCTGAGGCGTGCTAGCCTCTACCCCCTCCTCTAGGCAACTCAACTGCCAGAACCAACTCAGGCCAATGGGCCTAAACGACCCTAGGACGTGGCCATAACATCAACACGATCAGTCCAACTCCTCGGTCGGACATGCCAAGCGTCCTGCTCCTCTGAGTGCGATCAACATACTGGCGATCTGCACAAAGCACCTCCACCCTCTCACTAGGGGAAAACAACAACTGGGCCACAAATGGCCTACGGGAGTTAAAACTCTGCCTCCCTCTAAGTGCGTCAACATACTGGCAATCTGCACACAGCATAAAAACTGGCCCACACTGGGGCTCTCCCTGCTCATCAAACTGCTCGCACTGCGGAAAGTTGGCATGATGGCGCTCTAAGCCCAAACCAACAACGAGTCAGAACCTGCTCGTCTCCGCTCCACAACTCTACACAAGGCATAAAAGCTAGATGAAAAGTATTGTAAATTCTTAACCCTTAGCTTAATGAACTCAGACAAACCTGACGGCCGTGGAGTGCTGATGATCATGGGAACAAAAACCTACAAAGCAGGTTAGTCTACAGAATCTATGACTCTGTGCTCTGATACCAACTGTGACGAACCCGACCCAAAACATGGCCCTAAACCGGGGTTCTCACTCAGCATGCAAGTTAAATATGATATCAAGCGGTTTAGTTCTCATATTTAAAAACCTTTCCAAACATATGAGAAGGGGGAACCCTTAAAACATAACCAACAGTTTTCATTTAAACAATCCAACGAAGTAAAACAACCTGGCCAGTATTTATAAAACATACAACACAATTTAAACAACTTTTTAAACAATGTTCCCCTAGGACTCTTGTCCATCTACATGCTGAATAAACAATGCAATAATAAATGAAAGAGTGCCGGCGGCTCCCCATGATCAATCAGCTCCCTCCGCTAGCCATCTTGGTGCTGTCCCAAGTTACCTGAAAGATAAATAAGGGTGAGTATAAACATACTCAGTAAGAATCCCCAACTGGGGTACAATACGATACATCAGTCATCTAGCACCTCAACATGCAAGCAAACAGCTATCAACACAGATCATAGCTCAACGAGCTCACAATGCAAGATCTGGAGTCATCGGAAGTCTCCTACTTCCGGCCTAATGATTGGTTACCCTGACCAATCCTGGGACATCACCGAGGTATCTTTCACTCGGGGGGATTGTACTAATCCCAAGGATGTCCTCAAGGGCCTCTTGCCCTTGCTAATCTGGACTTACGGGAGAGTACCTGAAGTCTGGCTCTAACGGAAGGAATGGTGTACTCACGAACATTAGCCTGGGGGATCTCTCCAAACCGACGACTAACGCGTGTGCGCGCACACCGCATGCTGCTGCAACCGGCGTAAATGCAGGGGCCTAAGGGAAAACTACGTGCGCCAGGTACGCATGCCTATGACTCGGAAGCGGTGTCACTGATCACAGTAGCGCAAGGCCCTCGGCTCTCATCTGTGGAGCCTGATCCATCGACCTGAAGCTAAGAACTGGCCAAGGTAGGCTTACACCGTTGGCAGGGTTCCGCTCTAGCAGGCTACAAACTAGGCATACGCCAATGAGGTAGCTAAGTCTCATTGGCTGCCGGGAGGGGGGAGGAAAAGCAATGTATGTTATGCTTTGCTCTATTTTCGTCCACTAGGGACAAAGTACGTTATGTCCGCTCTCAACCCCTGAAGCAATGCTTCGCTTTACTCCCGACCGGTGGGGACAAAGTACGTTATGTTCGCTCTCAGCCTCTGGATGATGACAAACCCTACAACTCTATCTAAGAGTACATAGCAAATAAATTATTCCTGGCTAGCAAACAATGACCGACACCAATCACATTTACCTAGCATGATACTACGAACTTAAGCAAGAATCAAAAGCATGCTGGAAGAACAATCCTAGCATGGCACTAACATGTATAATCAGGCAAACATGCTAGCAACAGATCAAACAAAGATGCCTATCACTATCATGCTCATAACAGTAAACAAGCATACAAGGCATATCGTGATATATCGCAGGGTCCACACAACCACGGTAAGAAATCCTTACCTGGGACAAGCAGAAAATAATTACAAATCATAATAAATCAACGAGCGATCCTCGAGCCTCTAATCGAACCCGAACAGCCTATACATCAAATAAAGCACCCAAATCAAATACATAAAACACCCCAATTAAATCCATAACCAGCAGCCAACAAATCAGGGCCCAACGAAGATAAGACTCGGGAAATACCATCCGAGAAGCCACAAGGCTCGGGCCAACTAGAACACAACAGGCGCGGTGGGGCGGGGCTGGGCGGGCAGGGCCGGCGGTGGGTGCAGCGCAGAGCGCGAGAGCAGCGCGAGCGCTGGTGGGCGAGACAAGGGCACTCGGGCGCGGGCTCAACTCAGCTGGGCGACGACGTGCGGCGTGGCTCGGCACAGGGGACGGCGCGCTCGGGCGCGAGCGACACGACGCGCTACAGGGACACGCGCACAGGGCGACGCGATGCGATGGGCTCAGGGCACTCGGGATGGCACGGCAAGCTACAGGGGCGTGCGACTCGGTGCAGCTCGGCATAGTGCAGGGCTGCACGGACCTGGGAGAGGTCTGAGCGAAGCGGTCGGGCAGCCTGGAAGCTGGGCGACGCGACTCGGCACAGGGTAGGGGCGAGCTGGGCGACGCGGGTTGGCACTGTGCGCGGCTGGGCTCTGGTTGGCTCGGGCGTGGGCAAGCTGGGCAGCCAGGGTTGGGCGAGCTAGGGCTGGCTCGGGCTGGGAGAGGGGTAGGGGTCGGGCTGGAGGAGAGAGAAAGGGGAAAAAGAGAAAAAATGGGAAAAATGGGAATTTTGGGGAAAAAATGGGAAATAAAAAGGAAAAAGAATGGAATTTAATTCTTATTTAATTATTTTTCATCCTTATCCAATATCCAAACTTATCCAATTTTATCCAAATTCTAAAAAACCTTAAAATCCTTAAATCCCATTTCCCGGCTTCCTTCTTCGAGACCCGACTGAAGCAACCTTCTTCCAATGAATAAATCTCACTTAAATCCACCTCCCAAATCAACACTAAGGGACCGGCTCGAATCCCAAAGGAAACACCCAAACAACCATCACTTTGCCCAAAACCCAAATCACAACCGAACTTCCAAACGAATAACCCAAACATCTTGGAACTCGCAGCCACCAACAAACAAACCTCGACAAAGGCAGGAGCTGCCTCAAAGCCCTGAAAAATCCACAAATCCTGCCCGGGGAGCAAAAAGTCCAAAATACCACTAAGGGTCAAAACAGCTCTAACGGCCCAACCGAACCACTGAATCTGAACCGGAAGCTCCTCGAGAACGGGAATAGAAAACTGGGCCGTTACACCTTGATTGCCACCTGTTAGGGCAAGGACGGCTTCCTGGTGTAAGCCTACCACGACCGGTTCCTTAGCCTCAGGTGCGGTGGTTCAGGCTGACATAGTTCACGTGTTCAAGTCTCACACCCCTATGTCGGTGACACCGATCCGTAGATTTAGTTAGGCATGGTGATGGACTGGGCAGCTTGCCACTGACCCGCACCCCGTAGTCCGCAGTGGCATGCGGTGCGTGCTACGCCCATTACAGTATGAGACGAGAGCTCCTCGGATCTTGAGCTAGTGCACCTTTCGTGCTCGACGATGAGATGTGCCGAGGCCGAGACTTGTTTCTCGTATAGGGCGTATTGTGTTGTGGATTATTCCGGACTAAGACCCTGAGTTGGCATCCGAGGTCCAAGTGTGGACTTAAGCTATGTGCTCTATTCTGTGTTTATATTCATAGCTTGCATACCTTTCTGCTAGATGACCATGTATATAGTATTGTACCCCGGTTGGGGATTCTTACTGAGTAATTCGTTACTCACCCTTATTTTGTGGTTTTCCACAGGTAACCAAGGTGCGAGACAGGATGGCTGAAGGAGGAGCTGTGATCATGGGAACCTGCTGTCATCTCTGTCCTTTTTATATTATGACTCTTGTCTTTTATTTCCCCTGAATGCATGTAGTCGGGCACGGAGCCCTAAGATGTTTTCTCAATGTTTTGTGGATTCCAGCATTTATGTATCTGAGAAGGTTTTGAATGATTTTAATAAATCTCTAATCAGAGTAAACTTTTGGAAATGTATTTTTCTTGAAACAGGTCCTTGGAGACAGGGACAGGTTTCAGTAAACTGTATTGATTTCTGATTGAATGCTGAATGTTTTAATTTTAATTGGAATCCGAAAACATATTTGTATAATGTCCTTACTTTGAATGCATGCATTGGGGTAAAGGCCCATTTAGAACCCTTTTGGGTCGGGTCTTTACAGTTGGTATCAGAGCTCAGAGTCATAGATTCTGTAGACTGACCTTTTGTTGTAGATCGTTTTCCCCATGATCACCAAAGACTTCCGATACCATCAGTACGCCTAAGTTTCTTGCTTTTTAGAAAAGGGTTAAGAATTTACAATACTTTTCATCTAGTGTATGCCTTGTGTAGTGTTGTGGAGCCGAGACGAGCGGTGTTCTCGACTCGTTGTTGGTTTGGGTTTAGAGCGCCATCATGCCAACTTCCCGCAGTGTGAGTTGTATGTTGTGGTTTGTTGAGATATCCAGATAGATTCGGATACCGCTGGGACATCGTTCCAGAGGGAGGTAGAGGTTAGAATCGCGTAGGCCACGTGTGGCCCAGTTGTTGGTTTTCCCCTAGTGAGAGGGTGGAGGTGATTTGCCCTGGAGTACCACTCCAGGAGAGGAGTTAGCTTTGGCTTTGCTCGTGTTGATGCTTGTGGAGCAGGTCCTAGTGTGGACTAGCCTGGGTAGTTCAAGAGTTGATCTTGAACCTTAGCAGATTGTTTGATTGCCTAGAGAGTGGCTGCATAGTTAGTAGCCTTCGTGGAGGATGTAGAGACATCTTTGTGCTCTTGATAAGTGTTGTTGTTTTGCAGCCAGTAAGCCGGAACCCTGTGGTTAAGGGTGCAGCGAGCATTGTTCCCATCGGACTTGATATGTTGGTGGTTTCCTCAGTTGTTTTGTAGAGTTGAGCACTCTTCTTTTGGTGAGCTCCTAGAGTGGAGCTAGCTGCTGCATGTTGAGAGAGCCGGCCATAGTTTTGTTGAGCATCATGTGGAGATGCAAGAGTAGGCCGTGAGCCTTCAGTTTTGTGAGATGCCATAGGCATGGTTGTTTGAGTTTGAGCTCTTGTATGCCTAGCCAGAGTTTTTGTCACTTGAGGTTGTGACCTTGCTGGCCCCATTGTAGTAAGATGTGGATTTGGTAGTAGTGGATTGAGGTGCATTGGTTGGTGTGCCGCTTTGGCACTAAGTCTGGTTCAGGCCTGAGTTTGGCACGAGTAGAACAAATGGTTCTATAATTCGTCCGGAGTTCAGCGCACTCCTTTAGCCTTTGGATCCGTTTATGGCAGTTGCACTTGTTTAGGTCGTGCAAGAGGGCTAGTTAAGTGGTAGTCGAAGGACTACAAGCGAAAGGATGTTCGAGAGGAGCTGGAGCCTCTTCCAAGTGTTACCGGGGGTTGAGTAAGTCAGCAGGTTGACGGTTGGTAAGTGTTAAAGCGCGTGAGTCTCACGCTAGTGTTAAGGCCAAGAGATCTTTTTGGTTGGTAGTGCGGTCAACTACCTTTGAGTGCCTAAATCTGAGGAGAGCTGTGCTTTGTAGAAGCGAGTTTGGTCCAACTGAGGGACCATGAGTTGGATGCTTATGAGATGAGTTGGATGCCTATGAGATGAGTAGGATGCCTTATGAGAGGAGTTGGATGCCTTATGTGTAAAGCACACTTGGTAGAGTCTTGGTATAAGGTAAGTTTGGGTTGGCATTGTTATGCTTTGGTAGAGCAAGGTTGCCACAGCTTCGAGTATCGTGTGGAGATGGAACTTTTAGTGTTCCTTTGGTTGATTGTATCTCTGCCAGAAGTTAGTGTTGCCTTTTAGAAAAGCACTTGTTAGTCTTGGATCTCTGAAGGAAGGTTGAGAGTTGTGCACACAAGTGTGTTTTGTGTAGTTCGTTGTGGTGGCGAGAGTTTCTGAACCATGTAGGGTTGCATTGGAGAACTGGTGCTCAGTTCTTGGAGAAGTTGGACTCCAAGTGGATGTTGTAAGGCTTTAGTTGAGGTTGTAAGGATACCGTGCTAGTAGTCGGGTTGTTGCTTAGGCAAGTTTGTTAAGTTGAACCTAAGCTTGGTTGGTGGAACCTCTTGTGTTCATGGTTGGAGTTCAGATGGTACTGAACAAATGGTGGTTGTAGTGAAGCTGCGTAGTTCCTGACCGTAGTTGCTAAGGGTGTTGCTCAGAATCCTTACCCTGGGTGGAAGCTACGATGTGGCTGATGCTTTGAGTAGGAGGATGACACATTCTGAAGCGTTTCTGGTCTTTTTGGTTTCGAGGTTCGGAGCAGGCCAGGTCCTCAGCACCTTCTGCCACAACGGCCTCATTCACAATCGGTTCCTGTGGAACAGGCGGTGCTGGTGGCACTACAGTCCTCTGCTGAACCAATTCGATCCACCGCTTCTATCTGAACTCGGACTCTTCCCTCGCGCGGCTAACAAAGCTCGTGTTTCAGCTCTGTGTCGGCCCGCTCAGTCAAGCAACCCAACCATAAGAGCCCTCATGGACTCCGCAAAAGCTACTCCTGCTGCAGCCTCTCGAGGCTCAGATGCCTCCACGCCCTCCCCGGGCAACACAACAGAAGGGCCTGCAGGTGGCCTAACATCTGCTTCAGCTTGGGACAACATCCCTCCAGTGTCAGAATCGATACGAGTGCCCTGAGCGGTCCGCCTCGACCCTCCCCCTCTGCGAGTAATCGGCATGCCGACAACTGCACTCACTAACAATGAGTCGAAACCGGTTTCCTTCCCTACAACAACAAGTCATGATCATGCAAGTGCAAATAGTATTGTAATTCTTAGCCCTTAACCTTATGGACAAACCTGATGGCTGTCGGAGCGCTGATGATCATGGAAAACAACCTGCAATTGCAAGTTAGTCTACAGAACCTATGACTCTGAGCTCTGATACCAACTGTAAGGACCCCAACCAAACTAACGGTCTCTAACCTAGATCCTTTCTTAGCATGCATAAATAAAATATGAAATCACTTATAGAGAGTACCAATTTAAAACTTTTCATTCAACACAACTAAGTTCAAGCATAAAATCCATTAAGCAAAACCAACAAGTAAAGTGACTGTTCGGTACTTTCAAGAAAATCAAGGAAACAGTCCGAGAAGTCTTAAACAAGTTTTTGAATGAATGATATTCTAATGACTCCAGTCCAACTACATGCTAAACCAACAAAACATAATAAAGTGAAATAGTCTCAGAGTTGGGCCGTCCATGATCATCCAGCAGCCTCCTCCTAGCCATCCTGCCTCTGTCCCAAGTTACCAGGTGGAAGGACACAGAAAAATAAGGGTGAGCAATGTATTACTCAGTAAGAATCCCCCAACCGGGGTACAATACGCAAACATAGCATTTAGCACACCGACATGCAACCATACAATGACTTAGGACAAACCAGTTGTTTAGGCTAAAAGCTAACACGAGAGCTGGCCTGCCAAGGCTTACAATTACAACCTGCCCTAGGTTCTACACCTGGATGCCCATCGGGGTCTTACACCTCAATCAATGATGCCCATCGGGGTCTTACACATACGGATGCCCATCGGGGTCTTACACCTCTAGCCATCAATGCTGCCCGACGGGGTCTTACACATCTAGGATGCCCTTCGGTCCTGTGAATTCGACCAGTGTTTTCATCCCGTCTTCCGTATGCCCTAGGGGTAATTTGGTAATTTGGTCGGGCCACGTCGGGGCGTTTGTGTCTTTTCGATTACTAAAATTATTGGATGGATTTATGTAGGTTTTTGGAAGGATTTGTGGTTTGGTTTGAGCAAGGTTTGATGCAAAAGTAAAAATAAAGGAAATTGTGCTGCAGCTGGGGTTTGAACCCGGGTCTCCTGGAAAGCTTGTGGGGATGTGTGCTAATTGAGGCATTAGGTGCTCTTGTTGCTCTTCCTGCATCATTTTATGGTTAGCCTTGGATTTTGGGAGTTTTGGTGCATTTGGTTAAATGAAATAGAAATTAGGTTTGTTCCATCTTCTTCTCCAAAGTGTGTGGCCGCCCAAGCTATTCTCTCCATTGCCTTGCCGAGTTCTTCATCCTTGCAGCTCCCTTGGATCGATCATCATCATTCCGGGTAGGTATCAATCTTCCTCTTCTTCTTCTCATCCGTTTGGTGTGCTGTTTGGCCAAGTGAATAGAAGAGTGTTGTGTGTGTTTGTGTTGATTGCAGCCAGCCGAGAGAAGCCCCAGCCAGCAGCCATCGTCGCACGCCGGATCGCGCCAGCAGCAGCCCCGATCGCCCGAAGTCGATAGCCCTCCGTCCGTCGCGCACAGCAGCAGCCCAGATCTCTCAAGGTTGCTCGCGGTCGCAGCCATCGCACGCCAGATCGCGGCCGCCCCTCTCGCGATCGCTCGCCACGCCAGAGGCCCTCGCCGCGCCCGCGCGCCTTCTCTCGAAGCCGATCGCTCGCCCGCGCCGCCGCTCGAGCTGATCGCCGGCACGCCAGACGCTTTCGCCCGCATCGCGGTCCGTGTCGTCGTGTCCGTGCCGTGCCTTGCTCGCCGTGCGCGCGCAGCGCGCGCCACGCCCAGCCATCCGCGCGCAGCAGCACGCGCCAAAGATCAAAGCCGTGCCGAGCGCCGCCCGCCACCGCCGCCGTGCCCGCCGCCAAGAACTCCAAGTTCGTGTCGCGCGTGCGCGTGAGTGCCCCCGAGCCGAGCTTCGTTCTATTGTTTTTTAGACGTTTTAGATGTTGATTATTATTGGTTTGCTAGGTTCCCGCCGCTAGCTCGGGATTGTTCCGCACTTAGGATTTGTGTGTAGAAGCCTCCCACCAAGGTAAGGATTTCTTACAGGAGTTGTGTGGGCCTGCGGTATATTTGTGATTGTTGTTTTGTATGCTGTGTATGATTATTAGCATGTTTAGCCCTAGGTGCTCTGTCAAATTCTCGATCGCATGAACTCTTGTATTGTTTCTCATGTTAGCCCATGCTAGGTTGTTCCATTCTGGCATGTTCGATATCTGTTCTTGCTTCGTAGTATCATGCTAGGTTCCTTGTATCTGTTGAGCACGTATTGGACTGCATTGAATGAATTGTTATTATTGCTATGGTTTAGAGTTCAGGTAGGTAGCATCATCCGGGCCGGATGCATAACGTAACTTGCATCCCCGACAGGGACGTACGAGATGGTACTCTCGTCCCATCCCGTAGGGTTTAGCTAACCCTAACGGCCGGCCTCGCAATCTTGGGTGAGGGTAAGCCTACCACAACCGGTTCCTTTAGCCTCAAAGCGGTGGTTCAGTGACATAGTTCACGTGTCTCAGGTCTCACACCCCTATGTCGGTGACACCGATCCGAAATTTAGTTAGGCATGGTGATCGAACTCGGGCGACTTGCCACTAGACTCGGCACCCCCGCAGTCTGCGGTAGCATGTAGTGCGCGCTTACGCTCATTACAGCGCCGGCCGGAGAGCTCCTCGGGATCTTGAGCGATTGCACCTTTCGTATCGGCGAGATGCGGCGAGGCGGGACTTGTTTCCGTATAGGGCGTATAGTGTGTTGTGGTATTTCCGGACTAAGACCCTGAGTTGGCATCCGAGGTCCAAGTGTGGACTTAGCTATGTGCTCCGCTCTGTGTTTATATTCATAGCTTGCATACATTCTTCTAGATGATCATGTATATCGTATTATACCCCGGTTGGGGATTCTTACTGAGTAATTCGTTACTCACCCTTATTTTGTGGTTTTCCACAGGTAACCAAGGCGCGAGACAGGATGGCTGAAGGAGGAGCTGTGATCATGGAATCCTGCTGTCATCTCTGACGTTTCTTATGTTATGACTCTTATCGTTATTTTTCCCCTGAATGCATGTAGCCGGGCACGGAGCCCTAGGATGTTTTCTGAATGAATTGTGGATTCCAGCTTTGTTGAATTTGAGGATGTTTTAAATGTTTTTAATAAAATCTCTGATCAGAGTAAACAGTTGGAAATGTATTTGTCTCAGAAACAGTGCTTGGAGATAGGGACAGTTTCAAAGAGACTTTATCGTTCAATGAATCTTGAATGTTTTGTTTTTAATGGGAATCCGAAAACTTTATTTGCATTTTGTCTTTTACTTTGAATACATGCATTGGGGTAAAGGCCTATTTAGAGCCCCTTTTTGGGTCGGGTCTTTACAGGGTCTTACTCCAGCTAGGATCTCAGAGATGCCCATCGGGGTCTTATACTCTCCAGCTACATACGGAATTAGTGCAGTGCCCATCGGGGACTTACCTAATTTTTAGATCACCTGCCAAGCACTAACATAGAACTAACAGATTATAATAGGAACACCAGCACAACACAAACCTGGAAGCAAGAGGAAATATGTAACCTATCCACTAGAAATTTATACAATCACAAGGTAAGACTTGCTAGCAATTATACGCAGGATCCACACACCCTCGGTAAGGAACCCTTACCTGGAAGCAAGCAGAGAAATATCAATCACACCCAACAAGTGACCCTCGAGCTTCTATACGATCCCAAGCAACCTAAGCAAGTAATAAAATCACCCTAATTAAACAATCAGCAGCTATTATCTCAAGTTTCGAGAGAGAGGAGGCTCGAGATTTACCAACCGAGAAGGCAACAAGCTCGGCACCAAGCTATCACGGCCGAGCGGGCTCTCGGCGGGCGCGCCGCGCGCGCAGAGCAAGCGTGACAGGGGCTAGGTGGGGCGTCGGGCGCCGTTGTCGGACGCTCACGGGCTCGCGACGCGATCGTGTCTGAGCACGACGGCGCCGGGCGCGTGGTGTACGGACGTGGGCGTCTGAAGTGTGACGCGGCGAGCTCGCGCTGGGACGGCGCGAAGGACGGGCTGGGCGACGCGGCGAGATCGCGCTGGGATGGCTCGAAGGACGGCGGGGCGACGCGGCGAGATCGCGCTGCAATGGATCTGCTGCAGGGCTGCTCGACGCGGCCTGGGCTGGCGGCTGCGCGCGCTGAGGCGGAGCGACGAAGACGCGATCAGGCTGGGCCGGTGCGAAGGAAGGCGGCTAGCAAGGGCGACGACGGCGCTGGGCAGCGAGGCAAGGGGCTAGGCGACGGCTAGGGTGAGAAGGAGAGGGTGGCTAGGGTTTTCCTTTTTTCCTTCCCTTTTCTCCTCTTTTCTTTTCCTTCCTAAAATTAAATCAACTTTGAAGAAATCTCAAAATCCCTTCCCAAGGCTTCCCTCCATCGAGTCCTAGCTAACGCTTAATTTTCCTTTAATTAAATCGAAGCTTCCAATTCCCTTAAGTCTAGGGCCCAAATCTCCCAAGGAACCCTTAAAAGAAATTTCTTATTTCACCCCCGACCAATAAACCGCCAAAACCTTAACAAATCCCACTGCTCCTGGAAATAATGCTACAAAAACCTTATCTCACAATTAACAGAAATCCGGGCTGTTACAATACTCCCTCCTTAGAAGACTTCCGTCCCCGGAAGTCGCTGTACTAGAATAACTCCGGGTAGTTTCTCCTCATCTCCCCTTCCAACTCCCAAGTAGCTTCCTCAACTCCCTAATTCCGCCACTGCACTTTTACTAAATCAATGGCTCGGTTCCTCAAAACCTTCTTCTCGAATGCTAAGATCTCTATGGGTTTCTCCTTAAAGCTCAAGTCACTGTTCAACTGCAAGGGCTCAAAATCTATGATGTGCGCAGGATCTGCCACGTACTGGCGGAGCATCGAAACATAGAACACACTATGCACTGCAGCCAAGGACGGCGGCAGTGCCAACCGGTAAGCTACAGCCCAACTCTCTCCAGAATCTCAATAGGTCCCACAAACCTGGTGTAAAGACCCGACCCAAAGAAACGGTCTCTATCCTAAAGTCCTTACTTAGCATGCATGATTAGGAATGTAAAACGTCATTCAGAGTTTGAAATTTAAATCTTTGAAGTAAGCACATTCAAAAAAAAGAAAATATAATTCCATTTAAAATAAACAGGTAGATGACTGATCAGTACTTTCTTAAAAACAAATTAAGGAAAACGGTACGAGAAACATAAAATAGATTTGAGTGCTTTTCCTAAGGACCCAAGTCCCACTACATGCTAAATCATCAAAGAAAACATTAAAAGAACGTGCAACTCAGAGTCAGCTATCCATGATCATCGAGCCGCCTCCTCCTAGCCATCCACCTCTGTCCCCAAGTTACCCGGTGAAAGCCACGAGAAAATAAGGGTGAGCAACAAGTTACCCAAAGAAGAATCCCCAATCGGGTACAATACGAAATCATCTGATTTAGCACACGGACATGCAACCATACAATGACTTAGAGCGGGCACGGTTGGTGTAGGCTATGAGCTACTTCAAAGGCGAGCCTACTCAAGGGCTTCCGTCTATAGCCTCTCCTAGGTCCTACATTTGGATGCCCTTCGGGCCTTACACAACCTAGGACACAGTGATGCCCAGTGGGGCCTTACATACTTAGGACACAGTGATGCCCAGTGGGGCCTTACATACTTAGGACACAGTGATGCCCAGTGGGCCTTACACACTTGGGATGCCCATAGGGCCTTACACCTCCAGAATCAGTGATGCCTAGTGGGCCTTACACACCAAGGATGCCCATAGGGCCTTACACCTCCAGAATCAGTGATGCCCAGTGGGCCTTACACACCTAGGATGCCCATAGGGCCTTACACCTCCAGAATCAGTGATGCCCAGTGGGCCTTACACACCTAGGATGCCCATAGGGCCTTACACCTCCAGATGTCCATCGGGTCTTGCCCGAGCGGGACCCCAAACTAGTTGCCTCTACGGTCCTCTATACTATACATCACACATCTAACCGTAACTTGGATCTAGCAGCATACAAATGGCAGCATGGTTCTATCAAGATAGGAAAGCCTAACATGGAACTAACGGGATGTAAACATGTCACGAACATGAATCAAAAGAAAACATGTAACCTATCACTAGAAACTCATATAATTACAGTAATCAGCGTGCTATCAACTATTCGCAGGGTCCACACAACCCCGGGTAAGAATCCTTACCTGGAAATAAGTGGAGGTTAACTATCCCGAATCAAATAACGACCCTCGAGCTTTTAAGCGAACCCGAGCAACCTAAGCAAGTAATAAAATATCCTAATTAATAAACAGCATCTAAAATCAGGAAGTCCAAAGGGTGGAGGCTCGAATTTACCAACCGAGAAGGCACACATCTCGCAGCAAGCGCGAAGGACGGCGCCGCTGAGCGCAGCAGGCGCTGGCGCTGGCGCTGGGCTAGCGCTGCACAGCGGCGGCGCGCGGCAAGGCGGGACGTCGGGTCTGCGAGGACAGCGCGCGGGCGACGCGTCTGGGCGGCAGCGAGCGGCGCTGGGCGACGCGTCGGGGCGGCAGCAAGCGGAGCGGCGCGGCGCGTCTGGGCGGCCTGGTGCGGAACGGCGCGTCTCAGCGTCTGGGTTAAGGCGAGGCGATCGGCCCCGCGCTGGCATGGGCGCGTCGCAGGCGTCTGGGCGCGCTGGGCATGGGCATCTTCTTGATGGCAGTGCGGCGTGGCTGGGCAGGGCTGGTGCGATCTGGGCGGCGTGGCTGGGCAGGGCTGGCGCGATCTGGTGTGGGGATGGGCTGAGCGGCTAGGGTTTGGTTTCTTGGTGAGGGGCTCGGCAAGGAGAGAGAGAGAGAGAGAGGAGATTTTTCCAAAACAAGGGGAATAGGATTCCTTTTCCTTTTCCTAATTTAAATGGGTCTAAAATCCCTTCCCAAGGCTTTCTCTTGCGGGTCCCGGCTAAAGAAATTCTTTTCTTTTTAACTAAATCTTCTTTTTCTAAAAACTCCAATTTCACCATTAGGGCAAGGGTTCAAATCTCAATGGGACCAATTAAATTCCAATTAATTTTGCTATCAACCGGAATGTCTCCGAACTTCTAATCAACTAACCCAAACTCCTTGGGTCTTGCAACCAACATTAATTAAGTCTCAACGAAGGCCGAAATGACCCTGAAGCCCTGAAAATCCTCAACCTCTGACCGGGGAGCAAAATACCAAAATACCATTAAAGGTTAAAAAGCTCTAACGGCCCATCCGAACATCCGCATAATGTCCCGAAAACTCTTGGGAAACCGAAATAGAAAACTGGGAAATCGAACATCCAATTGGTGACTGATCCCTAGGCAACCTTCTCCAACTAGCATGCGTCCACAACACTAAAGCAACCATCTTACGAGAAATCGAAGCACCAAAGCCCAGGGGCACTTTTCTGGTTCACCAAACGGCTACCACCAACACACCAGCTGAAACTTCAGCTACGACCACCTTTAGAAGACAAGGTCCATGCACAGGCTCCACTCGGCCAAACTAACAAACTGAAGCCCCTCAACGGCCGACAACAAACTTTCCAATGCAATCCGATCAGCCACTGGCCTAGGTGAACATCACCAGATAGGGAAACAAACAACATTCCTCTCACTGGAACCTCGAGCAGCAAGGAATAAAACAACACGCGGCTACTAGAAACACAAAAGCTGGAGGATAACAACTCTAAGGTTTCCAACCAATGCCACGACATCTCTGTGCCAACCCACTCAATCGTGGCTCAAATATAACGCCAATCGCGAACGCACATCAACTAGGAACAAAGCCCAAGAAGGGCTTACTCTGCAGAAACTCAACCTAAGCTTATAACGAGCAAGGCTCGCCTCCAAGCTGCCACTCAACTCTTAAGTCCAACTGGCTACTCAAAGGACTTTCTCCTTTTAGCCTACGCCTAACTCATCTTGCGACTAGAAACTCCACAGTCGGAACATCGCAAGGGAAACGGACCGACGAGGCTATCTCCAAAGATAATACTCGAGGCTGGCATCCATGGTGCAACTCAACCACCAAAGAAACTAGGGTTTTCTTCAAACCCCAAAGAACCAACGACTTTCCAAAGAAAAACTCAACTCTTAAACTGGCTGGCCTCCGCCCTTGCGGGGACAAACAACTTTTTGCTTGCTAACAACACAAGGCAGGGACCCTCTCGCTCGGCTAACCACTGCGCTACTCTGATCAACTACACAACTCAAGAGCTACACTAACTACTCCTCAACGGGAAACGATTTCCCAGCAAGCGAACCTCTGAAGGGCAGCGAACATCACACATGCTCGCTGACTAGCTCAAACCCAAGGGCAACAACAACTAACTCTCTTGGAAGCAACACCCAAGGGGAAACCTCAACCGATTGGACCACCAATCCAGAACAAGCAGAACTTACTCAACCACCGAGGGAGGGGTCAACTCCTAAAACTTCCTGACTAGGAACAGGTCCTCAGGGCAACGCCCTCTTGCTCGAACCGAGCTAGCTCTTGAAACAACAAGAGAACCAAAACTTGGTCAACACCAAACACCAACTAGCCACCTCACCGGAACCAATCCGGACTCCACTCCAAACAAACACTAGCTTGCTAGTCTACCAAATCTGCAAGCAACTCACCCGAGGAACACTGCTTGGGTGACTGAGCTCTGGAGAGGCTCTCCACAACCTAGGGATCCTCCGATCATCCTCCGACACACACCACGATCGTCAAACGATCTAACAGACAACCGGCTACACGGGCACAACCCTCTCCAAAGATCTCAACTACGCTGGCCAACTCCAACTGCTTGAAAACCAAAAGGACCGGAAACGCTACAGAATGCGCCATCCTCCTACTCAAACATTAGCCACAACAAACCTTCTGCCCAAGGTAAGGATCCGAACAACTCTCTTAGCCATGACGATCAGAAACTACGCGGCTTTGCTACCACCGCTCTTGTTCAGTTCCAACTGAACTCTAACCAGGCTAAGGTCCAACTAGCAAAACTTGCTTAAACAACAACCCGGCTACGAGCACGACATCCTTACAACCAAAGCTAGGGCACTTGCCAAGAACTAAAGTCTTGACACCTCAAAGACTGAGCACTGGTTCCTCAACACGAACCTCTCGTGGTTTCACAAACATAAACCACGGAACGAGTTACACAAAAGTACACCGGCGTGTATGCGGCTCCAACAGTTGCTTAAGATCCAAAGCCAACAAGGATTTTCACATTGGGCAACTTTTGCCTCCAACAGAGCCACTACTAACCGAGGGGAGCAACAAGAGTTCAAACCCTCTCGGGCCAACTCACCACGAAAAGCCACATTGGCCAACTCACTCTTACAAGAGCACATCCATACCAAGCTAACATATCTCAAGCCAATGTGCCCACTAGACGTGCTTCGATCAGCCATCCAACTCATGGCTCTAACACTGGATTAATCGCGCATCCTTGATGCCAACACTACCCATACTAGGGTAACTCAAAGGGTAGCCGAATCATGCTACCAACAAATTGGCTCACAAGCTCACAAACAGGCGCGAGAACTCGAACGCGCTAGCTCTTAACAGCCTACAGCATCCTTTGGTACCCAACTCTCGGTGACTCTGAAATGCTCCTATTTTCCCTCGAAAACCTCATACTTGTAGTCCTCTGACTACCACCTAGCTAGATCTCTTATGCAACCCAACAGGTGCAACCTCAGGAAATGGGTACAAGACTAGCGGGGATGCTATACTCTCGGAGACCATGGAACCTCCTGCACAAAAGTGCCAACTGGCCTGAATCTAGGCCTCATCTCAAAGCTTGGTGCCAACAGGCACTACATCCTTTACAACACAAATCAGCCCTAAACGAGCTTTATACCCCTTTGAGGAAAAGGAAGGTCACACTCCAATTGACGGGGCAATGGCACTCAGCACAAGAGTCCAAATACTCGAGCAGTCTAATCTCTGGCATCTCGCCTAACAGACATGCCACGGCCTACTCCTGCATCCTACTCGATGCTCAATAAAAGCTCAGGCCAACTCCTCGGGTGGCAACAACTTGTTCCACAATTGGAACATCCAAACAAAAGAGTGCTCCACTCTACTAGCCCGCTAAAATCCACAAACGGATTAAGCCCTGACAAGCAAACTCCACACTACCCCCTGGCTACGAGGGTACTAAAAGAACAGGCTGTAAAACGACAGCAGGCTTGCAAGGGGACAGGATGTCTCTACATCCTTCTCAAAAGCTACTAACACGGCAACTTGCCAAACTCGGCGGCTCGAATAATTCCAACTAACTCATCAGCATGAACCTGCTGATTAAGCCCTTCCGGAAACCTCCGGGGTTACTGGAGCTACTAGGGGGTGTTTCCTAAATAAACTCTGTCAACTAGGCTATCTGCACCCGGGACTCCTCACTACGCGCTACAATCTGCGCCTGGGTCTCCGCCCTCTGATAGCTAAAAGACCTGCCATCAACTCTCTCATGGCGGGAGCACACTTTGCTCAAGGAGTCTCGCTCTGAGGTAGACTAGCCTCTACCCCCTCCTCTTGGTGCTCAATCGCCGGGGCCAAAATCGGCCTACGGGTCTAGACAACCACGGGCGTGGTCTCAACAACAACAAGATCACCCAACTCCTCGATTGGACATACCAAACGTCCCTGCTCCTCAATGTGTAATCAACAACTGGCGGTCTACACAAGGCATAAAAACTAGCCCACGCTGGGGCTATCACTGCCCAACAAGGGTAACACATGTATACTAGATGCAGTATTGTAATTCTTAACCATTAACCTTAAACTTATGGACATACCTGATGGCTGTCGGAGCGCTGATGATCATGGAAAACAACCTACAACTGCAGGTCAGTCTACATAACCTATAACTCTGAGCTCTGATACCAACTGTAAAGACCCGACCCAAAGAAACTGTCTCTATCCTAAAGTCCTTACTTAGCATGCATGATTAGGAATGTAAAACGTCATTCAGAGTTTGAAATTTAAATCTTTGAAGTAAGCACATTCAAAACAAAGAAAATATAATTCCATTTAAAATAAACAGGTAGATGACTGATCAGTACTTTCTTAAAAACAAATCAAGGAAAACGGTACGAGAAACATAAAATAGATTTGAGTGCTTTTCCTAGGGACCCAAGTCCCACTACATGCTAAATCATCAAAGAAAACATTAAAAGAACGTGCAACTCAGAGTCAGCTATCCCTGATCATCGAGCCGCCTCCTCCTAGCCATCTAGCCTCTGTCCCAAGTTACCTGGTGGAAAGCCACAGAAAATAAGGGTGAGCAACAAGTTACCCAGTAAGAATCCCCAATCGGGGTACAATACGAAATCATCTGATTTAGCACACGGACATGCAACCATACAATGACTTAGAGCGGGCACGGTTGGTGTAGGCTATGAGCTACTTCAAAGGCGAGCCTACTCAAGGGCTTCCGTCTATAGCCTCTCCTAGGTCCTACATTTGGATGCCCTTCGGGCCTTACACAACCTAGACACACGGTGATGCCCGGTGGGGCCTTACATACTTAGGACACAGTGATGCCCAGTGGGGCCTTACATACTTAGGACACAGTGATGCCCAGTGGGCCTTACACACTTGGGATGCCCATAGGGCCTTACACCTCCAGAATCAGTGATGCCCAGTGGGCCTTACACACCTAGGATGCCCATAGGGCCTTACACCTCCAGAATCAGTGATGCCCAGTGGGCCTTACACACCTAGGATGCCCATAGGGCCTTACACCTCCAGAATCAGTGATGCCCAGTGGGCCTTACACACCTAGGATGCCCATAAGGCCTTACACCTCCAGATGTCCATCGGGTCGTGCCCGAGCGGGACCCCAAACTAGTTGCCTCTACGGTCCTCTATACTATACATCACACATCTAACCGTAACTTGGATCTAGCAGCATACAAATGGCAGCATGGTTCTATCAAGATAGGAAAGCCTAACATGGAACTAACGGGATGTAAACATGTCACGAACATGAATCAAAAGAAAACATGTAACCTATCACTAGAAACTCATATAATTACAGTAATCAGCGTGCTATTAACTATTCGCAGGGTCCACACAACCCCGGGTAAGAATCCTTACCTGGAAATAAGTGGAGGTTAACTATCCCGAATCAAATAACGACCCTCGAGCTTTTAAGCGTACCCAAGCAACCTAAGCAAGTAATAAAATATCCTAATTAATAAACAACATCTAAAATCAGGAAGTCCAAAGGGTGGAGGCTCGGGAATTTACCAACCGAGAAGGCACACGTCTCTCGGCAGCAGCGCAAGGGCGGTATTTCTGTGCCGATGAGCGTGCGCTGGCACTTGGGGGCGCTGGCGCTGGCGCTGGCTCGGGCGCGCGGCAAGGCGGGACGTCGGGTCTGCGAGGACAGCGCGCGGGCGACGCGTCTGGGCGGCAGCGAGCGGCGCTGGGCGACGCGTCGGGGAGGCAGCAAGCGGAGCAGCGCGGCGCGTCTGGGCCGCCTGGTGCGGAACGGCGCGACGCGTCTGGGCTGGGCGAGGCAGTGCGACTGGGCGCGCCTGGCATGGGCGATGCAGGGCGTCTGGGCGCGCCTGGGCATGGGCCGTGGCTTCTTGATGCAGTCAGTGCGTGCGTGGCTGGGCGGTGGCTGGTGCGATCTGGGCGCGTGGTGGGCGGGGTTGGCGCGATCTGGTGTGGGGATGGGCTGAGCGGCTAGGGTTTGGTTTCTTGGTGAGGGGCTCGGCAAGGAGAGAGAGAGAGAGAGAGAGAGAGAGAGAGATAGATTTTTCCAAAACAAGGGGAATAGGATTCCGTTTCCTTTTCCTAATTTAAATGGGTCTAAAATCCCTTCCCAAGGCTTTCTCTTGCGGGTCAGGCTAAAGAAATTCTTTTCTTTTAACTAAATCTTCTTTTCTATAAACTCCAATTTCACCATTAGGGCAAGGGTTCAAATCTCAATGGGACCAATTAAATTCCAATTAATTTTGCTATCAACCGGAATGTCTCCGAACTTCTAATCAACTAACCCAAACTCCTTGGGTCTTGCAACCAACATTAATCAAGTCTCAACGAAGGCCGAAATGACCCTGAAGCCCTGAAAATCCTCAACCTTTGACCGGGGAGCAAAATACCAAAATACCCTTAAAGGTAAAAAAGCTCTAACGGCCCATCCGAACATTCGCATAATGTCCCGAAAACT
The DNA here is from genome assembly GCA_036507275.1 of Sicyos edulis. Classification (NCBI taxonomy): domain Eukaryota; kingdom Viridiplantae; phylum Streptophyta; class Magnoliopsida; order Cucurbitales; family Cucurbitaceae; genus Sicyos; species Sicyos edulis. The sequence continues at coordinate 16,133,990 of CM071847.1, forward strand.
CTTAGGAAACCGAAATAGAAAACTGGGCCGTTACACATGGGGCTCAGCTTCCCCTTCTTACCAAACCTCAGAACTCCACGCATAGGAGCTACCTTGAGGAAGACATGTTGGCCAACTTCAAATTCTAACTCTCTACGCCTGACGTCGGCGTAGCTTTTCTGTCTGCTCTGGGCAGTCAACATACGAGCCTTAATCTTTTGGACCACTTCATTGGTCAATTGGAGCAACTCCGGACCCAAAACTTGCCTGTCTCTAACCTCTTCCCAAAAGACCGGGGATCTGCAACGTTTACCATACAACGCCTCAAACGGTGCCATCTGAATGGTTACCTGATAACTGTTTGTTGTGAGCAAACTCCATCAAATATAAGTACTGGTCCCAACTGCCCGAAAAGTCTAACACGTAGGCTCGCAACATATCTTCTAAGATCTGATTTACCCGCTCTGTCTGACCATCGGTCTGAGGGTGGAAGGCGATACTATAGCTGCATTCGTGCCCAATCCGGCCTGAAGGGCTTTCCAAAACCGGGACGTAAAATGGAAGTCTCGATCAGAGATAATCTTAACTGGCACTCCGTGGTACCTAACTATCTGCTCCAGGAACAACTGTGCCCACTGCTCCACGGTATAATTTATCCTGCCAGGAATGAAGTGCGCACTCTTGGTCAACCTGTCGACGATCACCCAAATTTGTGCATAACCTCTGGGTGTCCTGGGCAGACCCGAGATAAAGTCCATGGTAATCTCCTCCCACTTCCACTGCGGCACCCCAAGTGACTGCAATAACCCTGCTGGTTTCTGCCTAGGTGCCTTCACTTGTTGACAAGTGAGACATCGACTGACAAACTGGGCAATATCCCGCTTCATTCCCATCCACCAAAAAGTTTGTTTAAGATCTTGGTACATTTTGTTACCCCCTGGGTGCCGTGCAAAAGGCGAGGTGTGAGCCTCGGTCAACAACTCTGTGCGAATGCCGGCCTCGGCTGGGACACATAGTCGACCCTTATATCTCAAGCCACCATCTGCAGATACTACAAAGTCGAAGTCACCATCGATCTGAACTCTTTCGTACAAACTCTTTAACTTTGGGTCATTCAGCTGGCCATCGATAATCCTTTGCCTTATCGACGGTTGGATGGTCAGCTGAGCTACCTTGGCGGCAACTTCTCCTAACAACACTGCTATTCCTGCCCTCTCAAGGTCTTTCCTTATATTACTTCTGGGGTTTGACAGCGTTGCAAAATGCGAGGTCTTCCTACTCAGAGCATCAGCTACAACATTAGCCTTTCCAGGGTGATACAAGATTTCACAGTCGTAATCCTTTACAAGCTCCAACCACCTCCTCTGCAGCATGTTCAGGTCTTTCTGGGTAAAGAAATATTTGAGGCTCTGGTGGTCCGAGAAAATTTGAATCTTTTCCCCCATACAGGTAATGCCTCCAAATCTTAAAAGCGAAGATGACAGCTGCCAACTCCATATCATGGGTCGGATAATTCTGCTCATGCGGTTTCAACTGCCTCGAGGCATACGCTATTACTTTACCGTGCTGCATCAGAACACAGCCTAAACCAAACTTGCTGGCATCACTGTACACTACGAAACCCCCTGTTCCCATCGGAACTGCCAACACCGGTGCGGACGTCAAACTGCTCTTCAGCTTAGAGAAACTCTCGTCGCACTTCTCATCCCAAACGAAATCGACGCCCTTCCTCGTCAACCGAGTAAGCGGTGAAGCTATAGCAGAAAAGTTCCGAACGAAGCGGCGGTAATATCCGACCAGACCCAGAAAACTACGAATCTCGGACATGGTTGTCGGTCTAACCCACAAACTAACTGCCTCAATTTTCGAAGGGTCCACAGCCACTCCCTCCTTGGACACCACGTGCCCTAGAAAAGCTACCTCCTCGAGCCAAAAGTCACACTTAGAAAAATTCGCATAAAGCTGGTTCTCGCGCAAGGCTGACAAAATCTGCCTTAGATGCGAAGCATGGTCCTCCTTAGACGTAGAATACACAAGAATGTCATCTATGAACACGATGACAAAGCGGTCCAAGAACGCCTTGAACACTCTGTCCATCATGTCCATGAATGCAGCTGGGGCGTTCGTCAGTCCGAAAGACATGACTACGAACTCATAATGACCATACCTTGACCTGAAAGCTGTCTTAGGGATATCTGCATCCCGGATCCTTAACTGGTGGTAGCCCGACCTCAAGTCAATCTTTGAAAACACACATGCTCCCTGGAGCTGGTCAAATAGATCATCAATGCGCGGCAGTGGATACTTGTTCTTGATGGTTACCTTATTCAATTCCCTGTAATTGATGCATAGACGCATCGAGCCATCCTTTTTCTTAACAAACAGCACGGGTGCTCCCCACGAGGACACACTCGGTCAAATATATCCTCTGTCAAGCAACTCATGCAATTGCTCCTTTAACTCCCTCAGTTCAGCTGGCGCCATACGATACGAAGCCTTCGAGATAGGGCGAGTCCCTGGCTCGAGCTCTATTGAGAAATCTACCTCCCTCCTTGGAGGCAGACCAGGCAACTCTTCAGGAAAAACATCTGCAAACTCTTGCACAATGGGCACTTGCTTAACAGATAACTGACCACGACTTACTTCGGACAACTTAGCTACAAAGCCCCAAGCTCCTCGAGCTAGCAAACGGTGAGCTTTAACTGCCGAAATCACTGGCGGACACAACCCGCTCTGGGTGCCACAGAATCTAAAGCTAGGCCTGCTCGGCGGCCTGAACACTACCTCCTTCCGGCGGCAGTCAATCATCGCGTGGTTATCAGCTAACCAATCCATGCCGAGGATTACATCAAAATCACTCATAGCCAGTACTATGAGCGTAACCTGCAGGGACTCGTCGGAGACCTGTATCCAACCGTCCTTTACTTTCTGACTGGCCAACATACTAGCTCCCAAAGGGGTAGCCACAGATAACTCAAAACCTAGGGGTTCTAAAATCATGCAAGCATGCTCAGCAAAAACGGCAGAAACAAAAGAATGCGTGGAACCCGAATCAAACAACACAAAGGCAAAGTGATCAAGAACTAGGAGCGTACCTACCACTGCGGCCCTGGTTTGCTCAGCCTCCCGACGGGTTGTAGCATACACTCGCCCCTATTTCTTGGCCGTTGCTGCAACAACTACCGCTTTCAGTTGCAATCTGGGCCTGATGCCCTTCCTTACCACAGTTATAGCAAGCCCTAGGGTTACCTCCACAAGGACCCCAATGCGGCTTCCCACAAGGTGTACAAAACGGTGGCGGCCTCCCTACGCCCTGCTGGCGAGGCTGATCATGACTGCGGTCCCGATGCTGGTCTCGGCCCTAATAAGAACCCTGGTGGCGCTGACCGCCCACACGACCACTGCCTCCGGAATCAAACTTACGCTTCTGGCCCGAGTACGCTGGGGCCTTCTGCACAGCAGCACTAGCAACTTGTTCTGGAGGATACTTGCCGTCATAAATCGTTGCCAGCTGCACAGCCTTGGCAAAAGTCTCTAGGGCCTGCGCCCTAACATCCTGAGACACTCCCTGTCTCAAGCCCGCAATAAACTTCACGATCTTCACTCGGGGTAGTAGTTAATTAAGCTGCGCAGTACCCATACTCAGAAAACTTTTTCTCATAAACCTCGATTGAATCGGAACCTTGCTTAAGGTTTTAAAATAGCTCAATCATCTTCTCTTGGGCTTCTTCACTGATAAATTTTGCCTTGAACTCCGCCTTGAAGAACTCCCAGGTAGCCGGTGGGGACCAGGCCGGTCTCTCACTCAAGGTGGAATCCCACCACCACTTAACTATACCAGCTAACACATGAGCTGCACAACGAGCTCGCTGCACCTCAGGACAAGCCATCACCATGAAGGTATACTCCAGCTCAGCTATCCATCTAGCTGCTACCAACGGCAGTTCTCCGGGCCCCTAAACTTCTCGAGCTTCCATTTGACAAAATCCTTGACCACTTGCCCGAGTCCTCAACACCTTACGCCACAACGGCCTCACTCTGTCGGTTCTGTGGGCTGGCGATCTTGGTGGCACTCTGATCCTCTATTTGTACCAATTCGATCACCGCTTTATCTGAACTCGGGACTCTTCCCTCTGCGCGGCTAACAAAGCCTGCGTTTCAGCTCTCTGTTCGGCCCTCTAGTCAGCTAGCAACCCAACCATAAGAGCCCTCATGGACTCCGCAAAAGCTACTCCTGGTGCAGCCTCTCGAGGCTCAGATGCCTCCACGCCCTCCCCGGGCAACACAACAGAAGGACCTGCAGGTGGCCTAACATGTGCTTCAGCTTGGGACGACATCCCTCCAGTGTCAGAATCGATACGAGTGCCCTGAGCGGTCGGCCTCGACCCTCCCCTCCCTCTACGAGTAACTGGCATGCTGACAATCTGCACTCAGCTAACAATGAGTCACAACCGCTTTTCCTTCCCTACAACAACAAGTCATGATCATGCAAGTGCAAATAGTATTGTAATTCTTAGCCCTTAACCTTATGGACAAACCTGATGGCTGTCGGAGCGCTGATGATCATGGAAAACAACCTGCAATTGCAAGTCAGTCTACAGAACCTATGACTCTGAGCTCTGATACCAACTCTAAGGACCCCAACCAAACTAACGGTCTCTAACCTAGATCCTTTCTTAGCATGCATAAATAAAATATGAAATCACTTATAGAGAGTACCAATTTAAAACTTTTCATTCAACACAACTAAGTTCAAGCATAAAATCCATTAAGCAAAACCAACAAGTAAAGTGACTGTTCGGTACTTTCAAGAAAATCAAGGAAACAGTCCGAGAAGTCTTAAACAAGTTTTTGAATGAATGATATTCTAATGACTCCAGTCCAACTACATGCTAAACCAACAAAACATAATAAAGTGAAATAGTATCAGAGTTGGGCCGTCCATGATCATCCAACAGCCTCCTCCTAGCCATCCTGCCTCTGTCCCAAGTTACCTGGTGGAAGTTCACAGAAAAATAAGGGTGAGCAATGTATTACTCAGTAAGAATCCCCCAACTGGGGTACAATAAGCAAACATAGCATTTAACACACCGACATGCAACCATACAATGACTTAGGACAAACCAGTTGTTTAGGCTAAGAGCTAACACTAGAGCTGGCCTGCCAAGGCTTACAATTACAACCTGCCCTAGGTTCTACACCTGGATGCCCATCGGGGTCTTACACCTCAATCAATGATGCCCATCGGGGTCTTACACATACGGATGCCCATCGGGGTCTTACACCTCAATCAATGATGCCCATCGGGGTCTTACACCTCAATCAATGATGCCCATCGGGGTCTTACACCTCTAGCCATCAATGCTGCCCGACGGGGTCTTACACATCTAGGATGCCCTTCGGGGTCTTACTCCAGCTAGGATCTCAGAGATGCCCATCGGGGTCTTATACTCTCCAGCTACATACGGAATCAGTGCAGTGCCCATCGGGGACTTACCTAATTTTTAGATCACCTGCCAAGCACTAACATAGAACTAACAGATTATAATAGGAACACCAGCACAACACAAACCTGGAAGCAAGAGGAAATATGTAACCTATCCACTAGAAATTTATACAATCACAAGGTAAGACTTGCTAGCAATTATACGCAGGATCCACACACCCTCGGTAAGGAACCCTTACACAGAAGCAAGCGAGAGAAATATCAATCACACCCAACAAGTGACCCTCGAGCTTCTATGCGATCCCAAGCAACCTAAGCAAGTAATAAAATCACCCTAATTAAACAATCAGCAGCTATTATCTCAAGGTTCGAGAGAGAGGAGGCTCGAGATTTACCAACCGAGAAGGCAACAAGCTCGGTACCAAGCTATCACGATCAGACAGGCTCTCGGCAGGGCAGCGAGCAGCAGAGGCAAGCAGACAGGGCTCGGTGGGGCGTCGGGGCTATTCTTGAGCGAGCCATCACGCACTCGACTCCGATCGATCGCAGAACACGACGCGCTGGGGCGCTGGTGTGTCTGGACGTGGGCGTCGGCGAAGTAGCGAGCTTTCGCGCTTGGACGGCGCGAAGGATGGGCTGTGTAAGGACCCGACCCAAAGGAAGCGGTCTCTAACCTAGATCCTTACTTAGCATGCATGTCTAGGAATGTAAAACACCATCCAACGTACTAATTTAAAAGTTTTGCAATCAACAGAACTTTAAACAAACCACAAAAGCCAATGCAAAAATCAAGAGTAATTTGACTGATCAGTGCTTTTCTTAAAAACAAACAAGAGTTCGGTACGAGAACCATAAAATAGTTTGAGTGTTTCCCTAGGGACTCAAGTCCCACTACATGCTAAATCATAAAGAAAACAATAAAAGAACGTGCATCCCAGAGTCAGCTATCCATGATCATCCAGCCGCCTCCTCCTGTAACGACCCAGTTTTCTATTTCGGTTACCCAGGTGATTTCGGGTCATTATTCGGATGTTTGGATGGGCCGTTAGAGCTATTTTAACCCTTAGGGGTATTTTGGTCTTTTTGCCCCCGGTCAGGGTTTTGAAGATTTTCAAGATTTCAGGGCCATTCCCGCCTTTGTCGAAGCTTAATGGTTGTTGGTTGCAAGACCCGAGAGGTTTGGGCAAGTTGTTTGGAAGTTTGGAGGTGTTTTAGAAAATGGCAAAATTAATTGTAATTTTGGTGCTTCCATTGGGTTTTGAGCCCTTGCCCTAAATGGTCTTGGGGAGTTCGTAGGAAAAGAGAGTTTTATTTTTAAAATAAGTTTGCTTCGGCCGGGTTTGGAAAGAGGAAGCTTTGGGAAGGGATTTTAGACCTATTTAATTAGGGAAAAAGGAAAGAAAATCAAGAAAATCCCTTTTCCCCTTATTTTGCAATCTCTCTCTCTCTCTCTCTCTCTCTCTCTCTATCTCTCTCTCTCTCTCTCTCTCCTAGCCGACGTCACCAAGAAACCCTAGCCGCCCTAGCCGCACCCCCTTCAGCCACTGCGGCCCGAGCGCACGGCGGCCAAATTTCACCACAGCCAGCGCAGCGCACTGAGCAAAAGCCAAATCCAGCCAGGCGCACGAGCACAGCCAGCCTCTCCCACGCCCGGCTGCCCGAGCCAGCGCCGCACAGACGACCTGCATCGGGTCGCCCAGACGCGCCGCCGTCCCCACACCAGCCGCCACCGCGCGCGCGCCGCGCCCCAAAGACCGTCGCGTCTGCGTGCCCGTGCCGCTCGTCCGTCCCCTGCCGCGCCAGCGCGCCCAGCAGCGCCCGTTAGCGCCCGAGCCGCACCAGCAGCGCCCAAAACTGCCCCCTTGCTGCCGAGACCCCGTGCCTTCTCGGTTGGTAATTCCCGAACCTATCCCTTTTAGATTTTTAAGCTTCTTTGGTTCTTTGTATATTTATTTAGGATGCTTTAAAAATGCTTAGGTTGCTCGGTTTAAGCTTTAAAGCTCGAGGGTCATTATTTGATTGTGAAGGTTATTTCGCTCGTTTCGGTGTAGGATTCCTTACCGTGGTTGTGTGGACCTGCGATGCTTTCTTGATTGTGCCTTATATGCATGTTTACTTTTATGGACATGATTAGTGGATAGGATGACTTGTGATTGCATTCCCGCTAGCATGTTTGCTTGTTTGTACATGTTAGTGCCATGCTAGGATTGTTCTTCCAGCATGCTTGAGATTCTGCTTTAAGTTCGTAGTATCATGCTAGGTTATGTATGATTGATGATGATTATGTATGTTTAGCCAGAATCGTTTACTCTATACTCTAGCTAGTGTGTTAGAATTTGTCATCATCTAGAGGTGAGAGCGGACATAACGCACCTTGTCCCCACCGGTCGGGAGTAGAGCGAAGCATAACGTACATTGCTTCCCCGGCGGCCGATGTGGATTTAGCTACCACATCGGCATAAGCCTAGTTGTAGCTCTGCTAGAGCGGAACCACGCCAGCGGTGCAAGCCCGCCTTGGCCGGTTCTTAGCTTCAGTCGGTGGTGCAGTACAGTGCCGCAGATGAGTGCCGAGGGCCTCGCACTCACCGTGTTCGGTGACACCATTTCCGAGTCTTAGGCATGCGTGCACTGCCCGCGTAGTTTGTACTTAGGCCCCACATTTACGCCGGTTGCGGCGGCATGCGGTGTGCGCGCGCACGCCAGCGTTAGTCGCCGGTTCGGAGAGCTCCCGGGCTAATGTTCGTGACTACACCAGTTCCTTCCTGTTTAGAGCCAGACTTCGGGTACTCTCCCGATAGTCCAGATTTATAGAGAGGGTAAGAGGCCCTTGAGGACACTCATTGGGATTGGCTTTTGAGTGATCATATGGTCGAGGAGAAAAGACCCTCGAGGGTGTCGGACATCTTTGGGATCGGTTTTTGAGTGATCGGTTGGCCGAGGAGAAAGACCCTCGGAGATGTCCCGGGATTGGTTATGAGAGCCAATCATTAGGTCGGAAGAATGAGACTTCCGAGGATTCCATATTCTGCCTTGTAAGCTCGTTGAGCTATGATCTGTGTTGGTAACTGTTTGCATGTATACTAGGGTGCTAGATGATTGAAGTATCGTATTGTACCCCGGTTGGGGATTCTTCTTGAGTATGTTTATACTCACCCTTATTTCTGTGGTTTTCCACGGTAACTTGGGACAAAGACCGGACGGCTAGCGGAGGAGTTGATTGATCATGGAGCTGCTGCCAGACTCTGTCTTTATTGTTTGCATATTTGTTCGGCATGTAGATGGGCAGAGTCCTAGGGAAACATTATAAAAAGTTGTTTGAACTGTTTTGAATGTTTTTATATCTTGCAGAGCTTGTTTTACTTCGTTGGTCTTTCTTAAACAAAATTGTTGATTATGTTTTAAGCAATCCCGTTTCTAAATGTTTTGAAAGGTTTTAAATATGAGCACTAAACCGCTTGATGAAGTATTTTAACTTGCATCTTTGAGTGAGAACCTAGGTTTAGGACCGTATTTTGGGTCGGGTTCTTACTGGTTGGTATCGAGCACGAGTCATAGATTCGTAGACTAACTTTGCTTTGCGGTTGTTGCCCCCATGATCATCAGCACTCCGCGGCCGTCAGGTTTGTCTGAGTTCATTAAGCTAAGGGTTTTATTTTACAATACTGCATCTAGTATACATGTGTTACCCTTGTTTGGCAGTGAGAGCCCCAGCGTGGGCTAGCTTTTATGCTTGTGTGGATCGCTAGTAGGTTGATTGCACTTAGAGGAGCAGGGACGATTGGTATTTCCAACCGAGGAGTTGGACTGTTCATGTTGATCATGAGACCACGTCTAGGGTTGTCTAGACCCGTAGGCCACCTTTGGCCCTGGCAGATGAATTGCCAAGAGTAGGGGGGGTTGAGGCTAGCACGCCTCAGAGTGAGACTCCTTGAGCAGAGTGTGCTCCAGCCATGAGAGAGTTGATGGCAGGTCTTTTAGCTAACAGAGAGCGGAGACCCAGGCGCAATTTGTAGCGCGAAGTGAGGAGTCTTGGGCATAGATAGCCCAGCTGGTAGAGTTTATTTAGGAGACACCCCTCCTTGTAGTTCCAGTAGCCCCGGAGGTTCCCGGGCGGGCTTGATCAGCAGGTTTATGCTGATAAGATAGTTGGCGTTGATCGAGCCACCGAGTTTGGCAAGTGGAAGCTCAGTAGAGCCGGATGTTTTGAGACCTACTGCTAGTAGCAAGGTGGTTGGCCAGGATCGAGTTTATCATCCAAGTGTTGGGATGACCTGGTGTTCAGAGGCCGATGACCTGATGTTCTGAGGTTGTGGCGTGCCATTCTTGTGTTGTTTGATGCAGTAGTGTGGTGGTGGAAGTCCCCTATGAGAGGCGGACCAAAAGAGTCTCCACCAGCCACCCGGTCGATTGGCAAGCTGCCAAGTTAGTAGCTTTTGAGGAAGATGTAGAGACATCTTGTCCTCCTGCAAGCCTGCAGTCGTTTTGCAGCCAGTTCTTTTAGTCCCTCGTAGTCAGGCGGTAGTGTGGAGTTTGCTTGTCAGGACTTAATCCGTCCGTGGTTTTCAGCTGGCTATTAGAGAGAAGCACCTTCTGTTAGCATGTTCCAGGTGTGGAGCTAGGTGCTGCCACCCGAGGGTTGGCTTGAGTATTCGTTGAGCATCGAGTGGGATGTAGGAGTAGGCCGTGGCATGTTTGTTAGGCGAGATGCCAGAGTTTAGGCTGCTCGAGTGTTTGGACTCTTGTGTTGAGTGCCTTTGCCCGTCACTTGGAGTGTGACCTTCCCTATCCTTAGAGGGGCATAAAGCTTGTTTTGGGCTGATTTGTGTTGTAAAGGATGTTGTGCCTGGTGGCACCAAGCTTTGAGAGGAGGTCTAGATTCGGGCAGTGGCACACTTTGGTGCAGAGATGGTTCCATGCCCGCCAGAGTATAGCAACCCCACCACCTTGTACTGTTTTTACGAAGTTGCATCTGTTGGATTGCTTAAGAGATCTAGCTCGGTGGTAGTCGAGAGAACTACAAGTGTGAGGTCGTTCGAGGAAAAGTAGGAGCTTTTCAGTCACCGAGAGATGGGTGCAAAGGATGTTGTAGGATGGTGAGGGCTAGCGCGTCCGAGTTCTCGAGCTTGTGTGTGGGCTTCTGAGCCAGCTTGATGGTAGTGTGTTTCGACTACCCTTGGAGTTACCCTAATATGAGTAGGGTTGGCATCGATGATGCGTGGTTGATCCAGTGTTAGAGCCATGAGTTGGATGGTTGAGTGGAGCATTTAGTGGGCACATTGGTATGAGGTATGTCAGATTGGTGTAGTTATGCTCTGTAAGAGTAAGTTGACCAATGTAGCTTTTCGTGGTGAGTTGACCTCGAGTGGTTTGAACTCTTGTTGCTCCGGTGCTAGTTGTGGCTCTATTGGGAGGCAAAAGTTGCCTTGTGTGAGAGTACTTGTTGAGTTTGGATCTTAAGGAACCAAGTTGGAGCTGTGCACGCCGGTGTACTTTTGTGTAGCTCGTTCCGTGGTTATGTTTCAGGAACCACGAGAGGTTCGTGTTGAGGAGCCAGTGCTCAGTCTTTGAGTTGTCAAGTCTTTAGTCCTTGGCAACTGGCCTAGCTTGGGTTGAGAGGTTACCGTGCCGGTAGCCGGGTTGTTGTGTAGGCAAGTTATGCTAGTTGGCCCTTGACCAGGTAGAGGCATTTCTTGTTGATCGATGGTTGGAGTTCACTTGGAACCGATCCAAGGCGATGGTAGCAAAATCGCGGAGTTTCGCGCCATGGCTAAGAGAGTTGTTCGGATCCTTACCAGGTAGAAGCTACGATGTGGCTGATGCTTTGAGCAAGAGGAAGTTTGGGTCTTCCGGTGGTTCCCGCTAAGGTGGATAGCGAGACTCGCCAGCGAGGCGATCTAGGGAGTCGGAATCAACGCCGACCGCGAGTTAGAAACACAAAATTGTCAATAGAGCGGGGCGAGCAACTACTCATTGCATCAAGTGTGGTAAGGCGCTTTTCGGATTGTGTGGAGCATCGCCCGTGCTTGCTACAAGATGTGGCAAGGAAGAGCTTTGGCCAGCACAGTTGAGATCTGGAGGGAGATGTGCTCGTGTAGCCGTTGCATGTTAGACCGTTTGACGACAGCGGTGTGTGTCGGAGGCGATTGGAGGAACCCTAAGTTGTGGAGAGCCTCACGAGAACTCAGTCGACACCAGCGGTGTTCCTCGGTTGAGTTGCTGGATGCTTGTTGTCGGTTAACAAGCTAGAGTTGTTCTTGGTAACCTCCACGTTGATTTTCGGAATTCTTAGCGAGGTGGTGCTTGGTGTCGACCAAGGTTTGGTTCCCATGTTGTTTCGTGAGCTAGCTCGGTTCGAGCAAGAGGGCGTTGCCCTGAGGACTTGTTCCTAGTCAGGAGGTTTCGGGAGTTGACCCCTCCCTCGGTGGTTGAGTAAGTTCGCTAGTTCCAAGTCGGGGTTCAAGCGATTGAGGATCCTCGGATGTTGCTTCCGAGAGAGTTGGTTGTTGTTGCCCTTGGGTTTGAGCAAGCGGCTAGAGTGTGTGAAGTTCATTGTCCTTCGGAGATCGCTTGGCTGGGAAATCGTTCTGTTGAGGAGGAGTCAACTTAGCTCCGAGTTGTGTAGTTGATCGAGTAGCGCAGTCGTCACCCCAGCCGAGAGTGTCACTGCGTTTGTTTGTTAGCAAGCGGAAAGTTGTTTGTTCCCGCAAGGGCGGAGGCTGCCAGTTCAAGGGCTTGAGTTGTTGTTGGATCTTTGGAGTTTGTAGAACCCCTTAGTTCTTTGGTAGTTGAGTTGCACCGTGGATGCCGGCCTCGAGTTTTAACTTTTATGGTAGTCTTGCTGACTCGTGTTGTTCATGATCCGCAAGCTTTTGGTCGCCGCTATCCTTATTCCTCACGATGCTTCGTGGGTGGAGTTTCTGGATTGGAAGAAGAGTTAGGTCTAAGCTAAAGGAGGAAGTCCATTGAGTAGCCAGTTGGACTTAAGAGTTGAGTGGCAGCTTGGAGGCGAGCCTTGCTCGTTATAAGCTTGGGTTGAGTTTCTGCGGAGCAAGCCTTCTCGAGCTTTGTTCCTAGTTGATGTGCGTTCGCAGTTGGCGTTATAGCTGAGCCACAGTTGAGTGGGTTGGCACAGAGATGTCGTGGCATTGGTTGGAAACCTTAGAGTTGTTATCCTCCAGCTTTTGTGTTGCTAGTAGCCGCGTGTTGTTTTATTCCTTGCTGCTCGAGGTTCCCGTGAGAGGAATGTTGTTTGTTTTCCTATCTGGCGATGTTCACCTAGGCCAGTGGCTGATCGGATTGCATTGGAAAGTTTGTTGTCGGCCGTTGAGGGCTTGATTTGTTAGTTTGGCCGAGTGGAGCACATGCACGGACCTTGTCTTCTAAAGGTGGCCGTAGGCTGAAGTTTCAATGGTGTGTGTTGGTGGTAGCCATTTGGTGAACCGAAAAAGTGCCCCTTGGCTTTGGTGCATCGATTGCTCGTAAGATGGTTGCTTTAGTGTTGTGGGCGCATGCTAGTTGGAGAAGGTTGCCTAGGGATCGATCACCGGTTGGTGGATCGAATTGGATTTCGTTAAGGATTGTAGGCAACCGGTGGGGTTCGCAGAGTCTCTTGCGAAGTAAGTAGACCGTTTTGTTTCAAACACAGGAGGTTCAGGTTGTTTGGTCGACATGGTGAAGTGTCGAGGCTATTTGATAACACATGAGCATTCGGAGAAGTTCTGCCGGAGCGTGGCGTAGAGTTTTAGAGCACAGACCCGTCCACGAGTTTCTTTGAGAGTAGCGCCGTGAGAGAGCGTTCCGAGTTGGGTTAGCGAGGATAAGTGAGCCTAGAGTCGTGAGACCGTTTGAGAGTTGGTGCGAGTCGAGGGTGTGACTCACCGACTAGCTATCGCATGATTTCTTGAAGCTCATGTTAGTTCGATTTTTGGTTGAGATAGTTTGTGGCGGACTCGGTGTCTTTTGGGCTTGGAGACTTTGGGAAACCAAGAGGGTTCGGTTTCAAGAAGGATTTGTGTTGTCTTAACCGGGAGCTTGGTTGGTTAAGAATCGGTGGAGTTTTCCTAGAGTTGTTTTTCGTCTTAGGACTTTCGAGGACGAAAGTCTTAAAAGGAGGGAGTATTGTAACGACCAGCTTTTCTATTTCGGTTACCCGTGTGATTTGGTCATTATTCGGATGTTCGGATGGGCCGTTAGAGCTATTTTAACCCTTAGGGGTATTTTGGTCTTTTGCCCCGGTCGAGGTTTTGAGGATTTTCAAGATTTCAGGGCCATTCCCGCCTTTGTCGAAGCTTAATGGTTGTTGGTTGCAAGACCCAGAGAGGTTTGGGCAAGTTGTTTGGAAGTTTGGAGGTGTTTTAGAAAATGGCAAAATTAATTGTAATTTTGGTGCTTCCATTGGGTTTTGAGCCCTTGCCTAAATGGTCTTGGGGAGTTCGTAGGAAAAGAGAGTTTTATTTTTAAAATAAGTTTGCTTCTACCGGGTTTGGAAAGAGGAAGCTTTGGGAAGGGATTTTAGACCTATTTAATTAGGGAAAAAGAAAGAAAATCAAGAAAATCCTTTTTCCCCTTGTTTTGCAATCTCTCTCTCTCTCTCTCTCTCTCTCTCTCTCTCCGAGCGTCACCAAGAAACCCTAGCCGCCCTAGCCGCACCCCCGCTCAGCCTGCTCGGCCCGAGCCCACGAGCGGCCAGTACCAGCCAGCGAGCGCGCACGAGCGGCCCAGACGTCCAGCCAGGCGCACGAACAGCCAGCCGCTCCGCACCACGCGCGCGAGCGCAGCCGCCGCACCGACTGCATCGGGTCGCCCAGACAGCGCGCGCCGTCCCCACACCGAGCCGCCACACCGCGCGCCTGCGCGCGTCGCCTGCATGCGCGCGCGCGCGCTTCCAGCCACCGTCCGCGTCTGCGTGCCCGTGCCGCTCGTCCGTCCCTACCGCGCCCGGCTCGCCAGCGACACCGTTAAGCGCCCGAGCGGCGCCAGCGCCCCAACCGCACTGCCGCAGCGCCCAAATCGCCCCCTTCTTTGCTGCGAGACCTCGTGCCTTCTCGGTTGGTAATTCCCGAACCTATCCCTTTTAGATTTTTAAGGCTCATTTGTTTCTTTGTATATTTATTTAGGATGCTTTTAAAATGCTTAGGTTGCTCGGTTTAAGCTTTAAAGCTCGAGAGGTCATTATTTGATTGTGAAGGTTATTTCTATTCGTTTCGGTGTAGGATTCCTTACCGTGGTTGTGTGGACCTGCGATGCTTTCTTGATTGTGCCTTATATGCATGTTTACTTTTATGGACATGATTAGTGGATAGGACAGCTTGTGATTGCATTCCTGCTAGCATGTTTGCTTGTTTGTACATGTTAGTGCCATGCTAGGATTGTTCTTCCAGCATGCTTGAGATTCCTGCTTTAAGTTCGTAGTATCATGCTAGGTTATGTATGATTGATGATGATTATGTATGTTTAGCCAGGAATCGTTTACTCTATACTCTAGCTAGTGTGTTAGGGTTGTCATCATCTAGAGGCTGAGAGCGGACATAACGTACCTTGTCCCCACCGGTCGGGAGTAGAGCGAAGCATAACGTACATTGCTTCCCCCCGGCAGCCGATGTGGATTTAGCTACCACATCGGCATAAGCCTAGTTTGTAGCCTGCTAGAGCGGAACCACGCCAGCGGTGCAAGCTGCCCTTGGCGGGTTCTTAGCTTCAGTCGGTGGTACAGTGCCGCAGATGAGTGCCGAGGGCCTCGCACTCACGTGTTCGGTGACACCGTTTCCGAGTCTTAGGCATGCGTGCACGGCCCGCGTAGTTTGTACTTAGGCCCCACATTTACGCCGGTTGCGCGCGGCATGCGGTGTGCGCGCGCCTGACACGCGTTAGTCGCCGGTTCGGAGAGCTCCCCGGGCTAATGTTCGTGAGTACACCAGTTCCTTCCTAGAGCCGGACTTGGTACTCTCCGATAGTCCAGTTTATAGGGAGGGTAAGAGGCCCTTGAGGACACCCATTGGGATTGGCTTTTGAGTGATCATATGGTCGAGGAGAAAAGACCCTCGAGGGTGTCCTGACATCTTTGGGATCGGTTTTTAGCTGATCAATTGGCCGAGGAGAAAGACCCTCGGAGATGTCCTGGATTGGTTATGAGAGCCAATCATTAGGTCGGAAGAATGAGACTTAGAGGATTCCAGATTCTGCCTTGTAAGCTCGTTGAGCTATGATGCATGTTGGTAAATCGTTTGCATGTATACTAGGGTGCTAGATGATTGAAGTATCGTATTGTACCCGGTTGAGGATTCTTCTTGAGTATGTTTATACTCACCCTTATTTCTGTGGTTTTCCACCGGTAACTTGGGACAAAGACCGGACGGCTAAGCGGAGGGAGTTGATTGATCATGGGAGCCTGCCAGGCACTGTCTTTATTGTTTGCATATTTGTTCGACATGTAGATGGACAGAGTCCTAGAAACATTATAAAAGTTGTTTGAACTGCTTTTGAATGATTTTATATACTGGCCAGGCTTGTTTTACTTCGTTGGTCTTTCTTAAACAAAATTGTTGATTATGTTTTAAGCAATCCCCGTTTCTAAATGTTTTGAAAGGTTTTAAATATGAGCACTAAACCGCTTGATGAAGTATTTTAACTTGCATGCTGAGTGAGAACCTAGGTTTAGGACCGTATTTTGGGTCGGGTTCTTACACCTCCTAGCCATCCTGCCTATGTCCCAAGTTACCTGGTGGAAAACCACAAAAAATAAGGGTGAGCAACGAGTTACTCAGTAAGAATCCCCAACCGGGGTACAATACGAAAACATATCATTTAGCACACGGACATGCAACCATACAATGACTCAGAGCAAACAGATGGGTCAACAGAACGTCCCTCTTGGGGCTTGCCTATTCGAGGCTTACAGCTACCAACTACCCTAGGTTCCACACCTGGGTGTCCTTCGAGGTTTACACAACCTAGGACTCAGTGTTGCCCATCGGGGACTTATACACCTAGGATGCCCATCAGGGTCTTACACCTCCAACTCAGTGATGCCCATCGGGGACTTATACACCTAGGATGCCCATCGGGGTCTTACACCTCCAACACAGTGATGCCCATCGGGGACTTATACACCTAGGATGCCCATCGGGGTCTTACACTGTAAAGACCCGACCCAAAAGGGGCTCTAAATGGGCCTTTACCCCAATGCATGTATTGGAAATAAAAGACATTATGAAAAAAAAATACATTTCGGATCCCAAGTAAAAACATAAACATTCAACAACCAAAACCTACATTTCTAAAAGCATACTCTGATCAGAGATTTATTTAAACCGTTTAAACAATCCACCAGTACAAATATGCTTTGGAATCCATAAAACGTAAGAAAACATCCTAGGCTCGTGCCCGTCTCTACATGCATTCAGGGAAATAACAAAAGTCAAGAGTCACGATATAATAAAATGGTCGAGATGACAAAGAGGATTCCATGATCACGGCTCCTCCTTCACCATCCTGTCTCCCGCCTTGATTACACGTGGAAAACCACGGAATAAGGGTGAGTAACGAATTACCAGTAAGAATCCCCAACCGGGTACAATACGATATACATGATCATCTAGAAGAATGTATGCAAGCTATGAGTACAAACACGGAGCGGAGCACATAGCTAAGTCCACACTTGGACCTCGGATGCCAACTCGTGGTCTTAGTCCGTAAAATACCACAACACACTATACGCTATCGCTATACGGGAACAAGTCCCGGCCTCGGCTGTCTCACGACGATACGAAAGGTGCACTCGGCTCAAGATCCCGAGGAGCTCTCGATCGGCGCTGTAATGAGCGTAAGCGCGCACCGCATGCTCACCGCAAACTCGGGGGTGCCGGGTCTAGTGGCAAGCTTGCCCGTGTTCGATCCACCATGCCTAACTAAATCTACGGATCGGTGTCACCGACATAGGGGTGTGAGACACGGACACGTGAACTATGTCACTGTACCACCGCACTTTTTGAGGCTAAGGAACCGGCCGTGGTAGGCTTACACCGTGAAGCGGTCCTTGCCCTAACAGTGGCAATCAAGGGCTACGGCCGAACACGCCGAGGACGCGCCGATCGTCGGGGACGCGAGGCAATGCCAAGTCATCATCCCGACCGTTGGGGCATTTAACGATCCGCCACCCTCACCCAAGATTGCGAGGCCAGCCGTTAGGGTTAGCTAAACCCTAACGGGATCGGGGCGGAGTACCATCTCGTGCGTCCCTCGCCGGGGATGCAAGTTACGTTATGCATCCGGCCCGATGATGCTACCTACTTGAACTCTAAACCATGACAATAATAACAATTCATTCAATGCGGTCCAATACGTGCTCAATGGATACAAGGAACCTAGCATGATACTACGAAGCAAGAACGGATATCGAACATGCGAGAATGGAACAACCTAGCATGGGCTAACATGAGAAACAATACAAGAGTTCATGCGATCGAGAATTGAATGCGAGCACCTAGGGCTAAACATGCTAATAATCATACACAGCATACAAAACAACAATCACAAATATACCGCAGGCCCACACAACTCCGGTAAGAAATCCTTACCTTGGTCGGGAGGCTTCTACACACAAATCCTAAGTCATGGAACAATCCCGAGCTAGCGGCGGGAACCTAGCAAACCAATAATAATCAGCATCTAAAACGTCTAAACAACAATAGAACAGCAAGCTCGGCTCGGGAACTCACGCGGCACGGCGACACGAGCTTGGAGTGGCGGCAAGCTCGCACTGCAGCGGTGGGCGCAGTGCCGCGCCTGCACACAGCGGTGGCGCTGGCCGGCACTGCGCTGGCACGCACGCACGGATGCATGCACAGCAAGCAGACAGCGCGCGGCGTCGAAGCGTCTAGGTGGCGGGCGGCGGCTTCGAGCGAATCTGCGCGGCGCGCTGGCGTCACGACGAGGCGACGCGGACGCGGCTGGCGAGCGGGTGGCGGCTTCGGGCGGCGGCGCGCGCGCGGCTGGCGTCTGGCGTCTCGCTGCTGCCAAGCGATCGCAGCACGACGACGAGCGATGGCGTCGCGGGAGGGCTGCAACGGTGGATCTCGCGCGACTGGCGGCGATGGCGTCTTTAGCGATCTGGCGAGCGATGGCGTGCGGCGGGCTGCTTCAACAGATCTGGGGCGGGCTGGCGGCGGCGATGATGCTGCTTTGGCTTCTCTCGGTGGGCTGCAATCAACACAAACACACACAACACTCTACTTCTTACCTTCGGCCAAAGATCAAAACCAAATGAGGAGATGAAGAGGATGAAGACTTACCCTGGAATGATGATGATCGAACCCAAGGAGATGCAAGGGAAAGAAGAATCGGCAAGGGCTATGGAGAGGAGAGCTTGTGCGGCCAAGAGGTGATTTGGAGAAGAAGATGGAATAAACCTAATTTCTATTTCATTTAACCAAATGCACCAAAACTCCAAAATCCAAGGCTAACCATAAAATGATGCGGGAAGAGCAACAAGAGCACCTAATGGCTCAATTGGCACACATCTCCACAAGCTTCCCAGAGACCCTGTTTTAAACCCCAGTGCAAAGACAATTTCCTTTATTTTTACTTTTGCATCAAACCTTGCTCAAACCAAACCACAAACCCCTCCAAAACCTACAAAACCATCCAATAATTTTAGTAATCGAAAGACACAAACGACCACGACGGCCCGACCAAATTACCAAATTACCCCTAGGGCATACCGGAAGACCGGAAGAAAAACACGGTCGTTACAATATTCCCTCCTTTTTATGACTTTCGTCCTCGAAAGTCCTTAAGAACAGAAATGTACTCGGGGTAATGCAATCTCATCTCGTCTTCCCGCTCCCAAGAGGCTTCCTCGAACCCCGATTCTTCCTCTCGAACCTTTACCAAACGAATCTCGCGATTACGCAACGTCTTGGTCTCAAAGGCAAGGATCCTCACCGGCTTCTCCTCGAAGTTCAAATCCTCATTCACCGCAAAGGCTCAAAGTCCACAATGTGCGACGGGTCCGGCACATATCTTGCCTCAACATCGATACATGAAAAACACTATGCACCGCGATAATGACGGAGGTAGGGCTAACAGGTAAGCAACTCTGCCAATCCTCTCTAGGATCTCAAATGGACCTACAAAACGGGGACTCAACTTCCCACGCTTGCAAACCTCGTAACACCTCGCATCGGAGCAACCTTAAGGAACACATGCGACCAACCTCAAACTCCAAATCTCGACGCCGAACATCGGCGTAACTCTTCTGCACGCTCTGCTCACACACAACATACGAGCTCTAATCTTACTCCTTGACTGCACCATTGGTCAAGCTGCGATAACTTCGGGACCCAAAACACATCTATCACCAACCTCTTCCCGAACACGGGGGACCGACAACGCTTACCATACAAAGCCTCGAATGGAGCCATCTCAGATCGCCGATCGTAATCGTTGTTATAGGCAAACTCCATCAAAATCTGAGATCTGGTCCCAAATCACTCGGGAAATCCAACACACAAGCCCTCAACATATCCTCGAGAATCGATTCACTCTCTCGGTCGACCATCCGTCTGAGGGTGAAAAGTCATCTTTGAAATCGCACTCTGTGCCCAAACCCTTCTCGAGCGCTCTCGAAAAGCGAGAAGTGAACCATGAGTCACGATCGGACACAATCCTCACCGGCACACCATGATAACGGATGATCTGCTCCAAAAACAAGCTGCGCCTTTGTTCCACGGTATAAGTGTCTCTACCGGAATGAAGTGTGCGCTCTTGGTGAAACGGTCGACTATCACCCAAATCGAGAGAACTTCCTCGAGTCCTTGGCAAACCAGAGAGATAAAGTCCATGGAGATCTCTTCCCATTTCCACTTTGGGTACACTCTCGGGTCGCAACAAACCAGTGGCCTCTGCCTAGGTGCCTTCACTTGTCGACAAGTGAGACACCTACCGACAAACTCTGCCACATCTCTCTTCATTCCCATCCACGGAAAGGTCTGCTTAAGGTCTCGATACATCTTGGTACCCCGGGGTGCCAAGCAAAAGGGGAATCTGGGGGCCTCCGAGAGCAACTCGCTCATGAACTCGCAATGTCCGGAACACACAACCGCCTCTATAAGTCAACCCACAGACCGGTGAATATACAAAGTCAAAGTCACCGTCGGCACTAACTCACAACCAATCTCTTAAGTGCGGGGTCACCCAACTGGTGTCAATAATCCATTGCCTTAATCGGCGGTGAGCAGATCCAATCGAGCTACCTGGCGGTAACCTCACCCAACAACATCGCAACCTCGGCCCGCTCGAACTCTCTCGCAAACCGGGCTGGAAACTCAACAACGCCGCAGAGTGCGACGTCTTTCTACTCAAAGCATCGGCCACTACATTGGCTTTACCCGATGGTACAAAATCTCGCAGATCATAATCCTTTACCAACTCTAACCATCTCCTCTGCCTCATATTCAACTCCTTACGAGTAAACAGATACTTGAGGCTCGGTGATCGGTAAACATCTCGAATCCGCTCACCATACGGTAATGCCTCCAAATCTTGAAGTGCAAACACCACTCACTTTGCCAACTCCATATCATGAGTCGGGTAGTTCTGCTCATACGGCTTCAATTGACGGGAAGCATAGGCAATGACCTTCCCGTCTTTGCATCAACACACAACCTAATCCAAACTTGGAAGCATCATCAGAGACCACGAAACCACTGTCCCCTCCGGATCGCCAACATCGTGCCGAAGTCAAAGCGCGCTTTAGCCTGGCAAAGCTCTCATCACACTGCTTTGTCCCAAACAAACTCGACACCCTTCCTCGTCGGACGAGTGAGGGGCGAGGCTAAAGCGAAAAAGTCCTTGACGAACCGACGGTAGTAACTCTGCCAAACCCGCAAAGCCGCGCGAATCTCGGCAATTGAAGTCGGCTTGGCCCATGAACTCACGGCCTCAATCTTCGCGGGGTCCACGGCTATACCATCTCTCGAAACCACGTGGCCTAGGAAGGCCACCGCTCCAACCAGAATCACATTTGGAAAACTTCGCATAAAGCTGGTTTTCCCTCAAAGCCGCCAATACTCGCCTCAAATGCTCTGCATGGTCTTCTTTAGACATCGAATAAATCGAATATCGTCAATGAACACGATGACGAAGCTGTCCAAAAATGATTTGAACACCCTATCCATCATGTCCATGAATGCAAATTGGGGCATTGGTCAATCCAAACGACATGACCACAAACTCATAGTGACCATATCTAGACTGAACGCATTTGTCTTTAGGAATGTCGGCATCCCGATCCGCAGCCCGATGGTAACCGGATCTCGGATCTATCTTGGAGAACACGGAAGCTCCCCGAAGCCGATCGAACAAATCATCGATCGGGGCAGCGGATACTTATTCTTCATCATCACCTTATTAAGCTCGCGGTAATCAATACATAAGCGCATAGAACCATCCTTCTTTTTCACAAGCAGAATCGGGTGCTCCCCACGGGGACACACTCGGACGGATGAACCCTCGATCTAACATCTCCTGCAAGCTGAATCTTCGTTCCTTTAACTCACTGGCGCCATACGATCACGGAGCCTTCGAGATAGGGAGGGTCCCGACTCGAGCTCAATTGTGAAGTCAACCTCTCTCTTCGGGGCAACCCCAGTAACTCCTCGAAACACGTCCCGCAAACTCCCGCACGGCCGGTGCACGATCAGCAGACAATGAGGGGCGGCTCTTCCCGCACAACTTGGCTAGATAGCCCCAAGCTCCATGAGCTAGCAAACGACGAGCTTTCACGGTGACACCATCGGCGGGCAAACTCCACCTGGACTCCACGAAACTTAAAGTGGGCCGACACAGCGGCCTGAACACTACTTCTTTCCGGTGGCGGTCAATCAACGCGTGGTTAGCGACTAACCACTCCATACCAAGAATCACATCAAAAAGCGCTCATAGGCGTAACTATGAGCGTAGCCACAAGCAACTCTCCTGGATATCTCGATCCGGCCATCCCTAATCTTATCTCTAGCCAACATATTAACTCCCGAAGGAGTTGCAACAGATAACTCGAAACCTAGAGGCTCTAGTCTTAACTTAGCATGTTCAACCAAACAACACGATATACAAATGAATGCGTAGGGAACTGTAATCAAACAAGACAAATGCGCAGTGATCTAAAACAAGAAGCGCACTCGCCACGCAGCGCATCCGTGCGCTCGGCCTCTGACGGTCGTAGCAAACACTCGACCTCGCTGCTGCTACTGGCCGAGCCGCCATAGCCGGTGATCAAAAAATCGGCCATGTGCCCCTCTCTACCACAACGGAAGCACAATCTAGGTCTAGTCGACAAGCTCCGGCGTGGACTTTCCCACAAGTAGCACAAGCGGGAACTCGCTCTGGTCCTCCTCGCTGTCGGGGCGGCTGAAACGGACCGAGCTCTCCGATGATCTGCTGTTCAAATCGCCCTTTGGCGCGCGCTGGCGCCTCCCGAAAATCAAACTTCCTCTTACGCCCCACAATTGCTGGGGGACGGACGACCCGAATAGGAGCGGCAACAACCCGCTCGGCCAGGATACTTCCCATTATAGATCGTGGCTAATCTGGATGACCCTAGCATAAGTGTCGGGGCACGAGCCCTGACATCTGGGAAACACCCTGCCTCAATCCGGATATGAACTTCCAATCTTCACTCGGGTGGCAATCAATCGAGGAGCAAAATATCCATACTCACGAGAACTTGCGCTCATATTCCTCAATGGAATCGTAACCTGCTTCAGTTTCGGAAGAGCTCCACCATCTTCTCTTGATCCTCATCACCGATGAACTTTACCTTGAACTCACCTTGAAGAACTCCCAAGTGGCGGGTGGAGACCAGTGGTCTCTCGCTCAAGGTGGACTCCCACCACCATCTCGCTGTGCCTCCTAGCACATGAGCCGCACACCTCGGCCTCTGAATATCGGGGCACACCATGATCGGAAGGTGTACTCCAAATGGGCAATCCACAGGCCGCCGCTAACGCATCACCGGTGGCATCAAACTTCTCGGGCTTCCACTTCACAAAATCCTTCACCACCTACCCAACTCCTCGGCACCCTCTGCCATATCGCCTCTGGGGGCTACTTGCTCTGTGGAGCCGGAGGTGCTATCTTGAGCTCTCTTTGAACCAATCGAGTCACCGCTCGTCGATCCGGGCTCGGGACTCTTCCCATTCATGCGCGCTAACAAGGCCTAGGTCTCTCGCCTCTCACGGTCACTCAACATGCTGACCATAAAAGCCCTCATAGACTCGGCAAACTCTGCCCCAGGGAGCGCCTCATGGCGCTCGATCGCCTCAACGCCCGCTCTAGGCGTAACGGAGAGGAGCCGCTTTGGTGGAATGCCATCGATCTCGGCTTGGGACGATGTCCTGCGCATGTCGATCCGATCCACGATACCTCGACCGCTCTCGAACCTCCTCTCCCGATGCGGGTGGTATCGCATCTTTGCGATCTACATCCAAACCAACAACGAATCAAAACCTGCCTGTCACCACTCCACAACACCAAACAAGGCATACACTAGATGATAGGTATTGTAAATTCTTAACCCTTTTTCAACAAAAAATAGTAAACTTAGGCGTACCTAATGACTGTCGGAGTGCTGATGATCCTGGAAAAACGTCCTACAACAAAAGGTCAGTCTACAGAATCTATGACTCTGAGCTCTGATACCAACTGTAAAGACCCGACCCAAAAGGGGCTCTAAATGGGCCTTTACCCCAATGCATGTATTGGAAATAAAAGACATTATGAAAAAAAAATACATTTCGGATCCCAAGTAAAAACAGAAACATTCAACAACCAAAACCTACATTTCTAAAAGCATACTCTGATCAGAGATTTATTTAAACCGTTTAAACAATCCACCAGTACAAATATGCTGGAATCCATAAAACGTAAGAAAACATCCTAGGGCTCCGTGCCCGTCTACATGCATTCAGGGGAAATAACAAAAGTCAAGAGTCACGATATAATAAAATGGTCAGAGATGACAGCAGGATTCCATGATCACAACTCCTCCTTCAGCCATCCTTGATTACTTGTGGAAAACCACAGAATAAGGGTGAGTAACGAATTACCCAGTAAGAATCCCCAACCGGGGTACAATACGATATACATGATCATCTAGAAGAATGTATGCAAGCTATGAGTACAAACACAGAGCGGAGCACATAGCTAAGTCCACACTTGGACCTCGGATGCCAACTCAGGGTCTTAGTCCGGAAAATACCACAACACACTATACGCGCTATACGGGAACAAGTCCCGGCCTCAGCCTGTATACTGACGATACGAAAGGTGCACTGGCTCAAGATCCCGATGAGCTCTCCAGTCGGCGTTGTAATGAGCGTAAGCGCGCACCGCATGCTACTGCAAACTCTGGGGGGTTCCGGGTCTAGTGGCAAGCCGCCCGAGTTCGATCACCATGCCTAACTAAATCTCTGGATCGGTGTCACCGACATAGGGTGTGAGACTGGACACGTGAACTATGTCGGCTGTACCACCGCACTTGAGGCTAAGGAACCGGCCGTGGTAGGCTTACACCAGAAGCGGTCCTTGCCTAAACAGTGGCAATCAAGGGCTACGGCCGAACACGCCGAGGACGTGCCGATCGTCGGGGACGAGGCAATGCCAAGTCATCATCCCGACCGTTGGGGCATTTAACAGTCTGCCACCCTCACCCAAGATTGCAGGGCCAGCCGTTAGGGTTAGCTAAACCCTAACGGGATCAGGGACGGAGTACCATCTCGTACGTCCCTGTGAGGATGCAAGTTACGTTATGCATCCGGCCCGGATGATGCTACCTACTTGAACTCTAAACCATGACAATAATAACAATTCATTCAATGCAGTCCAATAAGTGCTCAACAGATACAAGGAACCTAGCATGATACTACGAAGCAAGAACAGATATCGAACATGCCGAGAATGGAACAACCTAGCATGGGCTAACATGAGAAACAATACAAGAGTTCATGCGATCGAGAATTGAACGAGCACCTAGGGCTAAACATGCTAATAATCATACATGGGCATACAAAACAACAATCACAAATATACCGCAGGGCCCACACAACTCCTGTAAGAAATCCTTACCTTGGTCGGGAGGCTTCTACACACAAATCCTAAGTGCGGAACAATCCCGAGCTAGCGGCGGGAACCTAGCAAACCAATAATAATCAGCATCTAAAACGTCTAAACAACAATAGAACAAAGCTCGGCTCGGGAACTCACGCGCACGGCGACACGAGCTTGGAGCTGCTGCAAGCCGGCACGGCAGGTCGGGCGCAGCGCGCTACTGGCCACGGCGCATGGCATGCACGAGATGCACTCTGAGGGCCATAGCGCGCGGGCGAGCGTCTGGCGTCGCGGGCGGCGGCAGCTCGGGCGCAACGCGTGCGGCGCTGGCGTGGCGACGGCGAACGCGGACGCGCGGCGGGCGCTGGCGGCGGCGCGCGCGGGCGCCGGCGTCTGGCGTCTCTTTGCTCTGCGCGCGATCCGCACGACGACGAGCGATGGCGTCGCGGGAGGCTGCGGCGGTGGATCTGGCGCGACTGGGCGAGCGATGGCGTCTTTGTGTGATCTCGCGAGCGATGGCGTCTGGCGGCGGGCTGCTTCAACAGATCGGGCGAGGGCTGGCCAGCGTAAAGATGGCTACTGCTGGCTTCTCTCGGCTGGCTGCAATCAACACAAACACACACAACACTCTACTTCTTACCTTCGGCCAGCATCAAAAACCAAATGAGGAGATGAAGAGGATGAAGACTTACCCGGAATGATGATGATCGAACCCAAGGAGATGCAAGGGAAAGAAGAATCGGCAAGGGCTATGGAGAGGGAGAGCTTGTGCGGCCAAGAGGTGATTTGGAGAAGAAGATGGAATAAACCTAATTTCTATTTCATTTAACCAAATGCACCAAAACTCCAAAATCCAAGGCTAACCATAAAATGATGCAGGAAGAGCAACAAGAGCACCTAATGGCTCAATTGGCACACATCTCCACAAGCTTTCCAGGAGACCTGGGTTCAAACCCCAGCTGCAGCACAATTTCCTTTATTTTTACTTTTGCATCAAACCTTGCTCAAACCAAACCACAAACCCCTCCAAAAACCTACAAAAACCATCCAATAATTTTAGTAACTGGAAAAGACACAAACGACCCTGACGGCCCGACCAAATTACCAAATTACCCCTAGGGCATACCTGGAAGACCGGGAAGAAAAACCTGGGTCGTTACAATACACCTCCAACTCAGTGATGCCCATCGGGGACTTATACACCTAGGATGCCCATCGGGGTCTTACACCTCCATCTCAGTGATGCCCATCGGGGACTTATACACCTAGGATGCCCATCGGGGTCTTACACCTCCAACTCAGTGATGCCCATCAGGGACTTATTCACCTAGGATGCCCATCGGGGTCTTACACCTCCAACTCAGTGATGCCCATCGGGGACTTATACACCTAGGATGCCCATCGGGGTCTTACACCTCCGGATGTCCATCGGGGTCTTCCCCGAGCGGGACGCACTAGTTACCCCTACAATCTCTTACACTATACATCATCCGCCAATTCCTAGCATGGCACTAACGGGATAACAAGGTCACGGTTATGCCGAGACAATTTAACTCCTAGCATGAAACTATCAGGATATATCAGAAATCTCAAGCACAAAAATCATCTGGAAACAAGAAAGAGCAAGCAACCTATCCACTAGAAATTCCAAACAAACACAACACATGGCATGCTATCAAGTATTCGCAGGGTCCACACAACCCCGGTAAGAAATCCTTACCTGGAAGTGAATAGAACCAATGATCAACGGATGACTCTCGAGCTTCTAAGCAAACCCGACAACCTAAACAAGTAATAAAATCAACCTAATTAACCAACATCAGCTAAAAAGAACATAAAGTCCAAAGGGTCAGCCTCAGGAATTTACCAACCGAGAAGCACACGTCTCGGCAGCAAGGAGCAAGATTGACGCCAGCTGGCAGTGCGGCGGGGCACGCGCGCCTGCACCGCTCGGGCGCCGCGGTCAAGGCGTCTCGACAGCGGCGCAGCGCGTGCGCGCTACACGAGGCTGCGGCGCGGCCAGCGAGAACGAGCGACACGTTGGGACGACGCGCAGGTGAGCGGGGCGATGCGGGCAGACGGACGAGCGACGCAGCTGGTGCGCGAACGTGCGGATGCGGACGGACGGAGCGGTGCGGGAGGTGCGCTGGGGCGCACGGTGCGGCGACGGGCGGCGCTGGGGCGCACGGTGCGGCGACGGATGGCGCTGGGGCGCACGGTGCGGCGACGGACGGCGGCGGCGAGGGTGTGGGGAGAGGGTTTTGCGAGAGAAGAGTTTTCCTTTTTTTTTTTTTCTTTTTTTTTTCTTTCTTCCACAAATTAAATAAGCTTTGGAACTCTAAATTCCCTTCCGAAGGCTTTCCTCCTTCAAACCCTAGTTGACACATTTATTTTCCTTAATTAATTCCAAACTCCCATCTCTCTTGAGGTCGAGGGTTCGAGTCCTCCAAATAACATCTTTTAAACCTTATTTTATATTTAACTAAAATCCGGGCTGTTACAATACTCCCTCCTTGGAGGACTTCCGTCCTCGGAAGTTGCTGCACTAAAACAACTCCGGGTAATTTCTCCTCATCTCCCCTTCCAACTCCCAAGTAGCTTCCTCAACTCTCTGATTCCGCCACTGCACTTTCACTAAATCAATAGCTCGGTTCCTCAAGACTTTCTTCTCAAATGCTAAGATCTTTATGGGTTTTTCCTCAAAGCTCAGGTCATGGTTTAGCTACAAAGGCTCGAAATCTATGACATGCGAAAGGTCTCCCACATACTGGCGGAGCATCGAAACATGGAACACACTATGCACTGCACCCAAGGATGGCGGCAATGCTAACCAGTAAGCTACGGCCCCAATCCTCTCGAGGATCTCGAATGGTCCAACAAACCTGGGGCTCAGCTTCCCCTTCCTACCAAACCTCAGAACTCCACGCATCGGAGCTACCTTAAGGAACACGTGCTGGCCAATCTCAAACTCCAACTCTCTACGTCTGACATCGGCGTAGCTCTTCTGCCTGCTCTAGGCAGTCAACATACGAGCTCTGATCTTCTGGACAGCCTCATTGGTCAACTGGAGCAACTCTGGACCCAATACCTGCCTGTCTCCAACCTCTTCCCAGAATACTGGGGATCTGCAGCGCTTACCATACAACGCTTCAAACGATGCCATCTCAATGGTTGACTGAAAACTATTGTTGTAGGCAAACTCCATCAAATACAAGTACTGGTCCCAACTACCAGGGAAATCCAACACACAGGCTCGCAACATATCCTCTAAGATCTGATTTACCCGCTCAGTCTGGCCATCGGTCTGTGGGTGGAAGGCTGTGCTGTAGCTGCACTCTGTGCCCAAACCTGCCTGAAGGGCCTTCCAAAACCATGATGTAAAATGGGAATCCCGGTCGGAGATAATTTTAACTGGCACTCCGTGGTACCTCACTATCTGCTCAAGGAACAGTTGTGCCCACTGCTCCACGGTGTAGTTTATCCTGCCCGGAATGAAGTGGGCACACTTAGTCAACCTATCAACGACCACCCAAATCTGTGCATATCATCTAGGGGTTCTGGGCAAACCTGAAATAAAATCCATGGTAATTTCCTCCCACTTCCACTGTGGCACCCCGAGCGACTGTAGCAAACCTGCTGGTTTCTGCCTAGGCGCCTTCACTTGCTGACAAGTGAGACACCGACTGACAAACTGGGCAATCTCTCTCTTCATCCCCATCCACCAAAAAGTCTGCTTAAGATCTTGGTACATCTTGTTACCCCCCGGGTGCCATGCAAAAGGCGAGGTGTGAGCCTAGGTCAACAACTCCGAACGAATACCGGCATCGACTGGGACACATAGCCGACCCTTATATCTCAAGCCACCATCTGCAAATATCTCAAAATCAAAGTCACCATCAGCCTGGACCCTCTCATACAACTTTTTCAACTTAGGATCATTCAACTGGCCATCAATAATCCTTTGCCTTACTGAAGGCTTGATGGTCAACTGAGCTACCCTGGCGGTAACATCCCCTAACAACACTGCTATTTCTGCTCTCCCGAGGTCTTTTCTTATGATACTTTTGGGATTTGCCAACATTGCTAGATGCGAGGTCTTCCTACTTAGTGCATCTGCCACAACATTTGCCTTTCCAGGGTGATACAAGATCTCACAGTCGTAATCCTTTACAAGCTCCAACCACCTCCTCTGCCTCATGTTTAGGTCCCTCTGAGTGAAGAAATACTTGAGGCTTTGGTGGTCCGAGAAAATCTGAATCTTTTCCCCATACAAGTAGTGTCTCCAGATTTTAAGTGCAAACACGACCGCTGCCAACTCTATATCATGAGTCGGATAGTTCTGCTCGTGCTGTTTCAACTGCCTCGAGGCGTACGCTATCACTTTACCGTGTTGCATCAGAACGCATCCCAAACCAAACTTGCTAGCATCACTGTACACCACGAAACCCCCTGCTCCCTCTGGAACTGCCAACACTGGCGCAGACGTCAAGCTGTTCTTCAGCTTAGCAAAACTCTCATCGCACTTCTTATCCCAAACGAAATCGACGCCCTTTCTCGTCAACCGAGTAAGCGGGGCCGCTATAGCAGAAAAATTTTGAACGAAGCGTCGGTAATATCTGGCTAGACCCAGGAAGCTACGAATCTCCGACACAGTCACTCCCTCCTTAGACACAACGTGTCCCAGAAAAGCTACCTCCTCGAGCCAAAAGTCACACTTTGAGAACTTCTCATAGAGCTTGTTCTCGCGCAAGGCTGCCAAAATCTGCCTTAGGTGCGAGGCATGGTCCTCCTTAGACTTAGAGTACACAAGAATGTCATCTATGAACCCGATGACAAAGCGGTCCAAGAACGCCTTGAACACTCTGTCCATCATGTCCATGAATGCAGCTGGGGCGTTCGTCAGTCCGAAAGACATGACTACGAACTCATAATGCCCATACCTCGACCTGAACGCTGTCTTGGGAATATCTGCATCCCAAATCCTCAACTGGTGGTGGCCCGACCTCAAGTCAATCTTCGAAAACACACAAGCTCCCTGGAGCTGGTCAAACAGGTCATCGATACGAGGCAGCGGATACTTGTTCTTAATGGTTACCTTGTTCAGTTCCCTGTAATCGATGCATAGACGCATCGAGCCATCCTTTTTCTTACCAAACAGCACGGGTGCTCCCAACGAGGACAGACTCGGCCTAATAAATCCTCTGTCAAGCAACTCCTGCAGCTGTTCCTTTAACTCTTTCAGCTCTGCTGGCGCCATACGATAAGGAGCTTTCGAGATAGGGCGAGTCCCCGGCTCAAGCTCTATTGAGAAGTCCACCTCCCTCTTCTACACGGCGGGCCGGGCAACTCTTCGGGAAAAACATCGCAAACTCTTGCACTATGGGCACTTTGAGAAGAGATAATGGTCACGGTTCTCCCGGTCAACTTAGCTAAGAAACCCCAAGCTCCTCGAGCTAACAAGCGATGAGCTTTAATCTGCGAAATCACCGGCGGACACACCCCACTCTGGGTGCCCCGAAATTTAATGCTAGGCCTACCTGGCGGCCTGAACACCACCTCCTTACAACGACAATCAATCATAGCGTGGTTATCAACTAACCAATCCATGCCGAGGATCACATCAAAACCGCTCATAGCTAACACTATGAGGGTAACCTACAGAGTCTGGTCGGACACCTGTATCCGACCATCCCTTACCTTACGGCTGCTAGCCAAAGATACTAGTTCCCGAGGGAGTAGCGACAGATAACCCAAAACCTAGAGGCTCTAAATTCATGCAAGCACGCTCAGCAGAAACAAAAGAATGGGTGGAACCCGAATCAAACAACACAAAGGCGAGGTGATCAAGAACTAGGAGCGTACCTGCCACTGCGGGTCCGGCTCTCTCAGCCTCGTGGCGAGTCGTAGCATATACTCTTCCCTGCTGCTGAGCTGGCTGTGCCACCACTGACTTCTGGTTGCAATGCCGGGCCTGATGCCCCTCCTTACCACAGTTATAACAAGCTCTAGGGTTACCACCACAAGGCCCCCAATGCTGTTTACCACAGGGTCTACAATACGGTGGTGGCCTCCCCACGCCCTGTTGGCGAGGCTGATCACGGTTACGATCCCGGTGCTGGTCTCTGCCATGATAAGTACCCTGACGGCGGTGACCGCCTCCATGTCCATTACCTCCTGCGTCAAACTTATACTTCTGACCCGAGTACACTGGGGCCTTCTGCACCACAGCACTAACAACCTGCTCTGGAGGATACTTTCCATCATAAATAGTTGCCAACTGCACTGCCTTGGCAAAAGTCTCTAGGGCCTGTGCCCTAACATCCTGAGACACTCCCTGCCTCAGACCTGCAATAAACTTCCTGATCTTCAGCTCAGGAGTAGCAATCAACTGTGGTGCGAAGTACCCATACTCCGAAAACTTCCTCTCATACACCTCGATTGGGTCAAACCCCGGCTTAAGGTTCGAAAACAGCTCAATCATCTTTTCTTGGGCTTCTTCACTGATAAATTTTGCCTTGAACTCAGCCTTGAAGAATTACCAGGTGGCAGGGGGAGACCCAGCCGGTCTCTCACTCAAGGTGGAATCCCACCACCACTTAGCTGTTCCAGCTAACGCATGAGCTGCACATCGAGCTCGCTGCACCTCAGGACAAGCCATCACCATAAAAGTATACTCTAGCTCGGCAATCCACCTGGCTGCCACCAGTGGTTCTCCAGGGGCACTAAACTTCTCCGGCTTCCATTTGACGAAATCTTTTAGCCACTTGCCCAAATCCTCAGCACCTTCCGCCACAACGGCCTCGTTCACAATTGGCTCATGCTGATCTGGCGGTACTGGTGGCACTGCAGTCCTCTGCTGAACCAACTCGGTCAGCTGCTCTATCTGAATCTAGGACTCCTCCCTGCAATGCGGCTAACGAGCTGCGTCTCGCCTCTGCTCTCGGCCCTCTGGTCGACAAAGACCCAACCATAAGAGCCCTCATGGACTCCACAAAAGCAACTCCTGAGTGCAGCCTCCCGGCCGAGTTGCCTCCACGCCTCACCGGGCAACACAAAGCAAAGGGCTGTGTAGGCGGCCTAACATCGGCATCGGCTTGGGACGACGTCCCTCCCGTGTTGGAATCAATACGAATGCCACCGGCCGGTCGGCCTCGAGCCTCCCCGCCTCTACGAGTGATCGGAATAACGACAATCTACACCCAAACCAACAATGAGTCAGAACCTGTTTTCCCTGCTCCTCAACAACAAGTCATATACATGCAAGGTGCAAACGGTATTGTAATTCTTAACCCTTAACCTTAAACTTTCGGACATACACGATGGTGGCGGGAGCGCCGATGATCATGGAAAACAACCTACAACTGCAGGTCAGTCTACAGAACCTATAACTCTGGGCTCTGATACCAACTGTAAGGACCCGACCCAAAGGAAGCGGTCTCTAACCTAGATCCTTACTTAGCATGCATGTCTAGGAATGTAAAACACCATCCAACGTACTAATTTAAAACTTTTGCAATCAACAGAACTTTAAACAAACCACAAAAGCCAATGCAAAAATCAAGAGTAATTTGACTGATTAGTGCTTTTCTTAAAAACAAACAAGAGTTCGGTACGAGAACCATAAAATAGTTTGAGTGTTTCCCTAGGGACTCAAGTCCCACTACATGCTAAATCATAAAGAAAATAATAAAAGAACGTGCATCCCAGAATCAGCTATCCATGATCATCCAGTCGCCTCCTCCTAGCCATCCTGCCTATGTCCCAAGTTACCTGGTGGAAAACCACAGAAAATAAGGGTGAGCAACGAGTTACTCAGTAAGAATCCCCAACCGGGGTACAATACGAAAACATATCATTTAGCACACGGACATGCAACCATACAATGACTCAGAGCAAACAGATGGGTCATGTAACGGCCCAGTTTTCTATTTCGGTTACCCAGGTGATTTCGGGTCATTATTCGGATGTTCGGATGGGCCGTTAGAGCTATTTTAACCCTTAGGGGTATTTTGGTCTTTTTGCCCCCGGTCAGGGTTTTGAGGATTTTTAAGATTCCAGGGCCATTCCTACCTTTGTCGAAGCTTAATGGTTGTTGGTTGCAAGACCCGAGAGGTTAGGGCAAGTTGTTTGGAAGTTTGGAGGTGTTTTAGAAAATGGCAAAATTAATTATAATTTTGGTGCTTCCATTGGGTTTTGAGCCCTTGCCCTAAATGGTCTTGGGGAGTTCGTAGGAAAAGAGAGTTTTATTTTTAAAATAAGTTTGCTTCGGCCGGGTTTGGAAAGAGGAAGCTTTGGGAAGGATTTTAGACCTATTTAATTAGGGAAAAGGAAAGAAAATCAAGAAAATCCCTTTTCCCCTTGTTTTGCAATCTCTCTCTCTCTCTCTCTCTCTCTCTAGCCGACCTCACCAAGAAACCATAGCGCCCTAGCCGCACCCCCGCTCACCTGCTCGGCCCGAGCGCACGAGCGGCCAGTACCAGCACACCCAGCAGCGCACCAGATCAACCCAGCCGTCCAGCCAGCGCACGAGACAGCCAGCCGCTCACGCACGAGCGCCAGACGCGCACCGACCTGATCAGACGGTCACCCAGATCGCCGCCGACTGTCCCGCACCAGGCCGCCTCCGCGCCTGCGCCCCACGCGTCGCCCGCCGCGCGCCTTCGCTCCTGCTGCCTGATCCGCATCTGCGTGCCCGTACCGCTTCGTCGCGTCCGCCCGCCCGCGCGCGCGCGCCGCCATCGCGATCCGCGCGGCCAGCGCCAGCGCTTGTCCCCGCCGCGCGCGCGCTTCTAGCCGCACCAGCAGCGCCCAAAACTGCCCCCTTGCTGCGAGACCCCGTGCCTTCTCGGTTGGTAATTCCCGAACCTATCCCTTTTAGATTTTTAAGTCTGCTTGAGCTTTGTATATTTATTTAGGATGCTTTTAAAATGCTTAGGTTGCTCGGTTTTGCTTTAAAGCTCGAGGGTCACTATTTGATTGTGAAAGTTATTTCTACTCGTTTCCAGGTAAGGATTTCTTACCGTGGTTGTGTGGACCCTGCGATGCTATCATGATTGTGCCTTGTATGCTTGGTTGTTGTTATGAGTATGTTAGCTATTGAACAGCTTGTGTTTGAAATCTTGCTAGCATGTTGCTTGTTGTTCATGTTAGTGCCATGCTAGGTTTGTTCTTCCAGCATGCCATGTCTTGTGATTGTATGAAATTTCCAGTGGGTAGGTTACATGTTTTCTCTTGCTTCCATATCGTGTTGCTCTTGTGTCCCCTGATATATTCTGTTAGTTCCATGCAAGGGGTTTAATTATCTTGGCATACCTTGTTCTATTTTATCTTGTTAGTTCCGTGCCAGGCATAGGCAGGTGATGTATAGTGTAGAAGACTGTAGGGGTAACTAGTTTAGGTCCCGCTCGGGTAAGACCCCGATGGACATCTGGAGGTGTAAGACCCCGATGGGCATCCTAGCTGTGTAAGGCCCCATCGGGCATCACTGATTCTGGAGGTGTAAGGCCCCGATGGGCATCCTAGCTGTGTAAGGCCCCACTGGGCATCACTGATTCTGAAGGTGTAAGGCCCCGATGGGCATCCTAGCTGTGTAAGGCCCCATTGGGCATCACTGATTCTGGAGGTGTAAGGCCCCGATGGGCATCCTAGTTGTGTAAGGCCCCATTGGGCATCACTGATTCTGGAGGTGTAAGGCCCAGATGGGCATCCTAGCTGTGTAAGGCCCCACTGGGCATCACTGATTCTGAAGGTGTAAGGCCCCAATGGGCATCCTAGCTGTGTAAGGCCCCACTGGGCATCACTGATTCTGGAGGTGTAAGGCCCCGATGGGCATCCTAGCTGTGTAAGGCCCCATTGGGCATCACTGATTCTGGAGGTGTAAGGCCCGATGGGCATCCTAGGCTGTAAGGCCCCACCGGGCATCACTGATTCTGGAGGTGTAAGGCCCCGATGAGCATCCTAGCTGTGTAAGGCCCCACTGGGCATCACTGAGTCCTAGGTTGTGTAAGGCCCGAAGGGCATCCAAGTGTAGAACCTAGGATAGGCAGTAGATGGAAGCCCTTGAATAGGCTCGCTCTAGAAGTAGCTCATAGCCTAATTCAACCGTTTTGCTCTAAGTCATTGTTTTATTTGCATGTATAGTAGGGTGCTAGATGACGATGTATCGTATTGTACCCCCAGGTTGGGGATTCTTCTTGAGTATGTTTATACTCACCCTTATTTCTGTGGTTTTTCCACGGGTAACTTGGGACAACACCGGGATGGCTAGCGGAGGGAGCTGTTTGATCATGAAATTTCACGGCACTCTGTCGTTTATTGTTTGCAATCATTTATTCAAGATGTAGTGGGACAGAGTCCTAGGGAATGATGTTTAAGTTGTGTAAACTGCTTTGAATGTTCTTTTATAAATCTTGGCGGGCTTATTTTACCTTGATTGGATTTGCTTATGAAAATTGTTGGTTACGTTTTAAGTGTTCTCCGTTTCCAAATGTTTTGAAAAAGTTTTAAATATGAGCACTAAACCGCTTGTTGAAAAATTTAACTTGCATGCTGAGTGAGGACCTTGGTTTAGGACCGTATTCCAGGTCGGGTTTTTACAGTTGGTATCAGAGCATAGAGTCATAGATTCTCAGACTAACTTTGCTTTGCGAGTTGTTGCCCCCATGATCATCGACACTCATGCGGCCGTCGAGTTTGTCTGAGTTCATTAAGCTAAGGGTTTTACTTTACAATCATCGCATCTAGTATACATGTGTTACCCTTGTTTGGCGGTGAGAGCCCAGCGTGGGCTAGCTTTTATGCTTTGTGTGGATCGCCAGTAGGTTGATTGCACTTAGAGGAGCAGGGACGTTTGGTATTTCCAACCGAGGAGTTGGACTGTTCATGTTGATCATGAGACCACGTCTAGGGTTGTCTAGACCCGTAGGCCACCTTTGGCCCCGGCGGATGAGTTGCCAAGAGTAGGGGGGTTGAGGCTAGCACGCCTCGCAGTGAGACTCCTTGAGCAGTGTGCTCCACCATGAGGAGTTGATGGCGGTCTCTTTAGCTAACAGAGAGCGAGACCGGCGCGGCTTTGTAGCGCGTAGTGAGGAGTCTTGGGCACGATTAGCCCGGTGGTAGAGTTTATTTAGGAGACACCCTCCTAGTAGCTCCAAAGAGCCCTGAGGTTTCTCGGAAGGCGGGGATCGGCAAGTTTATC
Organism: Sicyos edulis; assembly: GCA_036507275.1. Classification (NCBI taxonomy): domain Eukaryota; kingdom Viridiplantae; phylum Streptophyta; class Magnoliopsida; order Cucurbitales; family Cucurbitaceae; genus Sicyos; species Sicyos edulis. Next base: position 16,170,715 of record CM071847.1, read on the forward strand.
TTTGATGAGTTAGTTAGCATTGATGGAGCCGCCGAGTTTGGCAAGTGGAAGCCTGAGGAGCTTGATGCTTTAGAGAACTTGCTGGTAGCGACAAGGTGGTTGACCAGGTTCGAGTTTATCATCCAAGTGTTGGGATGACCTGGTGTTCAGAGACCGATGACCTGATGTTCAGAGGTCGAGGCGTGCCGTTCTGGTGCTGTTTGATGCAGCAGTGTGGTTGTGGAAGTCCCCTGTGTGAGGCGGACCAGCCAGAGTCTCCACCACCACCGGGCGAATGGCAGTGCCAAGTTAGTAGCTTTTGAGGAAGATGTAGAAACATCTTGTCCTCCTGCAAGTCTGCAGTTGTTTTGCAGCCAGTTCTTTTAGTACCCTCGTAGCTAGGGGGTAGTGTGGAGTTTGCTTGTCAGGACCTAATCCGTCCGTGGTTTCCAGCTGGCTATTAGTGAGAAGCACCTTCTGTTAGCATGTTCCAGGTGTGGAGCTAGGTGCTGCCACCCGAGGGTTGGCCTGAGTATTCGTTGAGCATCGAGTGGGATGCGAGGAGTGGGCCTTGGCTTGTCTGTTAGGCGTGATGTCGAGATAGTAGCCTACTCGAGTGTTGAGACTCTTGTGTTGAGCGCCATTGCCCATCACACCAGAGTGTGACCTTCCCTACCCCCAGAGGGGCTTAAAGCCCGTAAAGGGATGTTTGTGTTGTAAAGGATGTAGTGCCTGTTGGCACCAAGCTTTGGAAGGAGGCCTAGTTTCAGGCCAGTTGGCACTTTTGGTGCAGGTGGTTCCATGCCCGCCCGGAGTATAGCATCCCCACTAGCCTTGTACCCGTTTTTCTGAAGTTACATCTGTTTGGATTGCTTAAGAGATCTAGCTCGTTGGTAGTCAGAGAACTACAAGTGTGAGGCCGTTTGAGGGAAAAGTAGGAGCTTTTCTGGGTCACCGGGAGTTGGGTACAAAGGATGTTGTAGGTTGGTGAGGGCTAGCGCGTCTGAGTTCTCTTGCTTGTGCGTGGGCTTGTGAGCCAGTTGGATGGTAGTGTGATTCGACTACCCTGGAGTCACCCTAATATGAGTAGGGTTGGCATCGATGATGCATGGTTGATCCACTGTTAGAGCCATGAGTTGGATGGTTGATCGGAGCACGTTTAGTGGACCATCGGTATGAGGTAAGTTAGCTTGGTGTAGCTATGCTCTTGTAAGAGTGAGTCGACCAATGTGGCATTCCGTGGTGAGTTGACCCTGAGTGGGTTGAACTCTTGTTGCTCCTTTGCTAGATGTGGCTCTATTGGGAGGCAAAAGTTGCCTTGTGTGAGAGTACTTGTTGAGTTTGGATCTTAAGGAACCAAGTTGGAGCTGTGCACGCCGGTGTACTTTTGTGTAGCTCGTTTCGTGGTTATGTTTCAGGAACCACTAGAGGATCGTGTTGAGTAGCAAGTGCTCAGTTCTTGAGGTGTTAGGGCTTTAGTTCTTAGCAAGCGCCCTAACCTTGGTTGTGAGGATCCTCGGATGTGGCTTCCGAGAGAGTTTGTTGTTGTTGCCCATTGGTTTGGGCAAGACAGCGAGCGTGTGTGAAGTTCGCTGTCCTTCGGATTTCCGCTTGCTGGTAAATCGTTCCTGTTGAGGAGGAGTCAGCTTAGCTCCTGAGTTGTGTAGTTGATCAGAGTAGCGCGCGCGATCACCCCAACAAGAGTGTCCTGCGTTTGTTTGTTAGCAAGCGGAAAGTTTTTTGTTCCGCAAGAGCGGAGGCTGCCGTTCAAGGGCTTGAGTTGTTGTTGGATCTTTGGAGTTTGTAGAACCCCTTAGTTCTTTGGTAGTTAAGTTGCACCGTGGATGCCGGCCTCGAGTTTTAACTTTTATGGTAGTCTTGCTGACTCGTGTTGTTCATGATCCGCAAGCTTGTGGTCGCCGCTATCCTTATTCCTCACGATGCTTCGTGGGTGGAGTTTCTGGATTGGAAGAAGAGTTAGGTCTAAGCTAAAGGAGGAAGTCCTTTGAGTAGCCAGTTGGACTTAAGAGTTGAGTGGCAGCTTGGAGGCGAGCCTTGCTCGTTATAAGCTTGGGTTGGGTTTCTGCGGAGCAAGCCTTCTCGGGCTTTGTTCCTAGTTGATGTGCGTTCGCGATTGGCGTTATAAATGAGCCACGATTGAGTGGGTTGGCACAGAGAGATGTCGTGGCATTGGTTGGAAACCTTAGAGTTGTTATCCTCCAGCTTTTGTGTTGCTAGTAGCCGCGTGTTGTTTTATTCCTTGCTGCTCGAGGTTCCCGTGAGAGGAATGTTGTTTGTTTCCCTATCTGGCGATGTTCACCTAGGCCAGTGGCTGATCGGATTGCATTGGAAAGTTTGTTGTCGGCCGCGGAGGGGCTTCAGTTTGTTAGTTTGGCCGAGTGGAGCCTGTGCCTGGACCTTGTCTTCTAAAGGTGGCCGTAGCTGAAGTTTCAGCTGGTGTGTTGGTGGTAGCCGTTTGGTGAACCAGAAAAGTGCCCCTTGGCTTTGGTGCTTCGATTTCTCGTAAGATGGTTGCTTTAGTGTTGTGGACGCATGCTAGTTGGAGAAGGTTGCCTAGGGATCAGTCACCAGTTGGTGGTTCGAATTGGATTTCGTTAAGGATTGTAGGCAACCAGTGGGGTTCGCAGGTCACTTGCGATGTAAGAGTAGACCGTTTTGTTTCTGAAACCTGGGAGGTTCAGTTGTTTGGTCAGCATGGTGAAGGGTCGAGGTCGTTTGATAACAAATGCATATGAGCATTCAGAGAAGTTACGCTGGAGCGTGGCGTAGAGTTTTAGAGCCTGTGACCCGTCCACGAGTTTGCTGAGAGTAGCGCCATAGAGAGGCATTCCGAGTTGGGTTAGCAGGGATAAGTGAGCCCAAGAGTCGTGAGACCGTTTGAGAGTTGGTGCGAGTCAGAGGGTGTGACTCACCGACTAGCTATCGCATGATTTCTTCGAAGCTCAGTGTTAGTTCAGTTTTGGTTGAGATAGTTTGTGGCAGACTCGGTGTCTTTTATGCTTGGAGACTTTGGGAAACCAAGAGGGTTCGGTTTCGAAGAAGGATTTGTGTTGTCTTAACCGGGAGCTTGGTTGGTTAAGAATCAGTGGAGTTTTCCTAGAGTCGTTTTTTCTCTTAGGACTTTCGAGGACGAAAGTCTTAAAAGGAGGGAGTATTGTAACGGCCCAGTTTTCTATTTCGGTTACCCAGGTGATTTCGGGTCATTATTCGGATGTTCGGATGGGCCGTTAGAGCTATTTTAACCCTTAGGGGTATTTTGGTCTTTTTGCCCCCGGTTAGGGTTTTGAGGATTTTCAAGATTTCAGGGCCATTCCTACCTTTGTCGAAGCTTAATGGTTGTTGGTTGCAAGACCCGAGAGGTTTGGGCAAGTTGTTTGGAAGTTTGGAGGTGTTTTAGAAAATGGCAAAATTAATTGTAATTTTGGTGCTTCCATTGGGTTTTGAGCCCTTGCCCTAAATGGTCTTGGGGAGTTCGTAGGAAAAGAGAGTTTTATTTTTAAAATAAGTTTGCTTCGGCCGGGTTTGGAAAGAGGAAGCTTTGGGAAGGGATTTTAGACCTATTTAATTAGGGAAAAAGGAAAGAAAATCAAGAAAATCCCTTTTCCCCTTGTTTTGCAATCTCTCTCTCTCTCTCTCTCTCTCTCTCTCTCCTAGCCGACGTCACCAAGAAACCCTAGCCGCCCTAGCCGCATGTAACGACCCAGGTTTTCATCCCGGTCTTCCAGGTATGCCCTAGGGGTATTTTAGTAATTTGGTCGGGCCGTCAGGACCGTTTATGTCTTTTTCCAGTTGCTAAAATTATTGGATGGATTTATGTAAGTTTTTGAGGCTTTGTGGATGTGTTTGGGCATGGGGAGATGCAAAAGGAAAATTGGGTGTTAAAGTGTGTTTGGTGGGTTTCGAACCCAGGTGGTCTGAGAAGTCAGGTGGGTGGTGTAGCCAGTTGAGCTATTGAGAGCTCTTGTTGCTCTTCCTGCATCATTTTATGGTTAGCCTTGGATTTTGGGAGTTTTGGTGCATTTGGTTAAATGAAATAGAAGCTAGGTTTTGTTCTTCTTCTCCAACACATTCTCCTAGCCGTCCAAGCTTGTTTCCCCAACTTTCTCTAGCCGAATTTCATCCCCTTGCTGCTCCGTAGTTCGATCATCATTCCGGGTAGGTATTCATCTTCTTCATCTTCTCGATAGGTTGTTTTGCTGGCCGAAGGTAAGAGGAGGTGCCCATGTATGTGTGTGTGTGTGTGTGTTGTTGCAGGTCTGCCCAGGCGCCGGATCTGCCCACCACCGTCCGGATCTGCCGGCGAGCAAAGACGCCCAGATCGCACCGAGAGCGCTGTCGCGCGCCGCCAAAGTCCGGATCTGCCCGAGCAAAGACGCCCGAACGCGTCGGTCACCCTGCTGCCGTCGCACACCAGCGAGCCGCCCAGATCCGTCCCATCGCGCGCCCGATTCGCGCGCGAGCCCGCTGTCGCGCACGGTCGCCAGCGGCAGCAGAGATCGCCAGCGCCCACGCGCGCCTTCACTCGAGCGCTTCGCCGCGCGCGCCAGCCAGCGTCTGCGCGCTGTCGCCGCGCCCGGCGCCCGCGCCTTCGCGCCCGAGCGTTCGCCCGCGCGCGCGTCGCTGCCAGCGCTGCTGCCGTGTCCGCGCTCGCACGCCACGCCCGCGGCGCCTTCGCCCGTCTGCCGTGCTCCAGTAGCGTGTGTCGCGCGCAGCCGCATACCAGCAGCACGCGCCCAGCGCCAGCCAGCCGCACCAGCTGCGGCTGCACACTCGGCCCCGTGTCGTCGTGCCGTGTGAGTGCCCTTTTGAGCCGAGCTCGCTTGTTTTATTATATTTTAGGGCTATGATTGTGATTTCTATTGTGTTTGTTAGGTTCTCGTTAGCTAGCTCGGGATCAATCGCAGCGTAGGATTTTGTGTGTAGTTGCCTCCCGGCCAAGGTAAGGATTTCTTACCGAGTTGTGTGGGCCCTGCGGTATATTTGTGATTGTTGTTTTGTATGCTGTGTATGATTATTAGCATGTTTAGCCCTAGGTGCTCTGTTGAATTCTGATCGCATGAACTCTTGTATTGTTTCTCATGTTAGCCCATGCTAGGTTGTTCCATTCGGCATGTTCGATATCTGTTCTTGCTTCGTAGTATCATGCTAGGTTCCTTGTATCTCATTGAGCACGTATTGGACCGCATTGATTGATTTATTATTATTGCTATGGTTTAGAGTTCGTAGGTAGCATCATCCGGCCGGATGCATAACGTAACTTGCATCCCCGACGGGACGTGCGAGATGGTACTCCGTCCACTGATCCCGTTAGGGTTTAGCTAACCCTAACGGTGGCCCCGCAATCTTGGGTGAGGGTGGCAAACTCGCTTATTGCCCCAACGGTCGGGATGATGACTTGGCATTGCCTCGTCCCCGGCGATCGGCACGTCCTCGCGTGTTCGGCCGTAGCCCTTGATTGCCACTGTTAGGGCAAGGACCGCTTCACGGTGCAAGCCTACCACGACCGGTTCCTTAGCCTCAAAGCGGTGGTTCAGCCGACATAGTTCACGTGTCCAAAGTCTCACACCCCTATGTCGCTGACACCGATCCGGAGATTTAGTTAGGCGTGGTGGATCGGACATGGGCGGCTTGCCACTAGACCCAGCACTCCCATAGTCTCCAGCAGTAGCACGCAAAGGCGCGATTACGCTCATTACAACGCCGACCGGAGAGCTCCTCGGGATCTTGAGCTAGTGCACCTTTCGTGACGACAATGAGATGAGTGGCCGAGGCCGGGACTCGTTTCGTATAGGGCGTATTGTGTGGAGGATTTATTTCCGGACTAAGACCCTGAGTTGGCATCCGAGGTCCAAGTGTGGACTTAAGCTATGTGCTCTATTCTACGTGTTTATACTCATAGCTTGCATACATTCTTCTAGATGATCATGTATATCGTATTGTACCCTGGTCGGGATTCTTCTTGAGTAATTCGTTACTCACCCTTACTTATCTTTCAGGTAACCATGGCGCGAGGCGGATGGTGAAGGGGAGCTATGATCATGGGAACGTCTTTGTCGTCTCGACTTTTTATTTCTATGACTCTTGTCTTTCATTTTCCCTGAATGCATGTAGCGCACACGAGCCCTAGGATGTTTTCTCGAATGATTTTGTGGATTCCCGCTTATTGAATTTGAGAATGTTCCAAATGTTTTAATAAATCTCTGATCGAGTGTACGTTTTGGGAATGTATTTTCCTTGAAACAGTTTCAAACAAACTATATTGATTTCTCGATTGAACCTTGATTGTTTTGTTTTAATTGGGAATCTAAAAACTTATTTGCATATTATCCTTTCCTTTGAGTGTATGCATTGGGGTAAAGGCCTATTTAGAGCCCCTTTTGGGTCGGGTCTTTACTGATTGGTATCGAGCTCGTCGAGTCATAGACTTTGTAGACTCGACCTTTTGTTGTAGGTCGTCTTTCCCATGATCACCAAGCACTCCGGCGGGTCATCAGTGCGCCTAAGTTTTCTGCTTTAGAAAAGGGTTAAGAATTTACAATACCTTTCATCTAGTGTATGCCTTGTGTAGTGTTGTGGAGCGGAGACGAGCGGGTTACGACTCGTTGTTGGTTTGGGCTTAGTGAGCCATCATGCCAACTTTCCAGCGATCGCGGCAGTTTGTTTGGCGGCTTGTTGAGGTATCCGGATAGATTCGGATGCCCCGGAACATCGTTCGAGAGGGAGGCGAGCTTAGACTCCGTTGGCCATTTGTGGCCCGATTCTTTCGCTTTTCCCTAGTGAGAGGGTGGTGGTGCTTCGTGCGGTCGCCAAAGATGTTGATCGCACCCGCAGGAGCAGGGCGCTTGGCATGTCCGACCGAGGAGTTGGACCGATCGTGTTGATGTTGAGGCATCGTCCCGGGTTGTTAGGCCCGCATGCCGATTTGGCCCCGCAGCTGAGTTGCCTAGAGGAGGGGGTAGAGGCTAGCAGCGCCTCAGTGTGAGACTCCTTGAGCGAGTGTGCTCCACCCATGAGAGATTTGAGGCGTGTCTTTAGCTATCGAGAGCGGAGACCCAGCGCAGCTTGTAGCGCGTAGTGAGGAGTCCCGGGCACAGATAGCCCAAATGACAGAGTTTGTTTCAACATTTTTCCCCAGTAGCTCTTGTAGCCGGAGGTTCCCTGGGAGGGCATGATCAAGCAGTTTATTCGGATGAGTTTGTTGGCGTTGATGGAGACGCCCGAGTGTTGGCAAATGGATGCCTGTAGAGCTCGATGTTTTAGTAAGTCCTACTCGCTAGTAGTAAAGTAGTTGGCCAGTTTGAGTTTAGCATCCGTGTGTGGGATGCCCCTGCTCGAGAGGCCGAGGTGTGCTGCCTCTGTCTTTGTTTGGTTCATCGGATGGTGGTGGAAGTCCCTTGTGAGAGGTGGACTAGCGAGTCTCCACCATCGCCCGATTGTTTGGCAAGTTACCGTGTTAGTGGCTTGAGGCGGATGAAGGGTCATCTTTGCCCCTGCTTGCGAGCCTCTTTGTTGTTTAACAGCCCACTTCCTCGAGATGTGGATTTGGTAGTAGTAGCACTTGAGGTGCATTGGTTGGTGTGCCACTTTGGCACTAAGTCCGGTTCGAGCTTGAGCTTGGCTTGGGCATAGCAGATGGTTCTATGCCGTCGGAGTTCAGCGTACTCCTTTAGCCTTGGATCTGTTTATGGCAGTTGCACCCGTTTAGGTCGTGCCAGAGGGCTAGTTCAGTGGTAGTCGATGGACTACAAGCGAAAGGATGCTCGAGAGGAGCCGAAGCCTCTTCCCTGTGTTTCTGGAGGTTGAGTAAGTCAGCAGGTTGCCGGTTGGTAAATGTTGGTGCGCGTGAGTCTCGCGCTAGTGTTAAGGCCAAGAGATTTTCTTTGTGGTTGGTAGTGCGGTCAACTACCTTCGAGGGCCTAATCTGAGGAGAGTTGAGCATCGTATATGCGAGTTTGGTCCAGCAGAGGGATCCTGAGTTGGATGCTCATGAGATGAGCTGGATGCCTATGAGGCGAGATGAGCTGATGCCTTGCGAGAGGTTTTGGATGCCTTAGGGGTAAGCACCCTTGGTTGAGGCTTGGTACAAAGTAAGTTTGGTTTGGCATGATTATGCTTTGGTAGAGCAAGGTTGCCTCAGCTTCGAGTATCGTGTGGAGATGGAACTTTTGGTGTTCCTTGGACTGTTTGTATCTCTGCCAGGAGCTAGTGTTGCTTTTTGGGAAAAGCGCTTGTTAGTCTTGGATCTCTAAAGGAAGGTTGAGAGTTGTGCACACAAGTGTGTTTTGTGTGGTTCGTTCCGTGGCGAGAGTTTCAGATCCATGTAGGGTTTGCTTTGGGGATCTAGTGCTCGGTTCCTGGAGAAGTTGGACTCAGATGGATGTTGTAAGGCTTTGGTTGAGGTGGTAAGGATACCGTGCTCGTGGTATCAAGTTGTTGCTTAGGCAAGATTTGTTAAGTTGGACCTAAGCTTGGTTGGTAGATCTTTTATTGATCGTTGGTTGGAGTTCGATTGGAAACCAACAAGAGCGATGGTAGCTAAGCCGCGTGGTTTCGATCGTCATGGTTTGAGAGAGTTGTTCGGATCCTTCCTTGGAAAGGAGTTATGTTGTGGTTAATGTCCGAGTAGGAAGATGACGCGTGCTCAGAGCATTTCGGGTCCCAAGGTTCCCAAGGTGTTGGAGTTGGCGGCATGGTTGGGATGCCGCAATTGGAGTTGTTTGTTGCATACGGTTGTCCATTAGATCGTATGCCGGCGGTGTGTGTGTCGAGGTTGCCGAAGAACCCTAGGTTGTGGAGAGCCTCTCGAGCTCGGTCGGGCCCAACTAGTGAGTTTCAGTTGGCTAGCCGGAGGCGTGTAGTTTGTAGCCTCGGTGGAGTTGCTAGCGCCTTGGTAGACTAGCAAGCTAGTGTTTATTTGGAGTAAAGTCCGGAGTGGTTTCTGTGTGGTGGCAAGTTGATGCTTGGTGTTGACCAAGGTGTGGATTGGAGTTGTTAGAGTTTAGTTTTGCTCGTGGGGCGCGAGTGGTTTGTACCATGTTGGTTGTTTTTCCGCTTCCGAGGATGTTGAGTTGCCCCGTTTGGCATTTGGAGGTTCATCGAGATGGACCCTTGTTGCGCCTCGTGAGATTAGATGTTGTTGCTCTGGTGGAGCAAGGCGGTGGCGCGTATGTGGAGTTCTCTGTCCGTTGGTTGTCTGCTTGTAAGAGCCGTTTCCTTCGGGGAGTTGTCAGGTTACTCCCTTGGTCTTGGAGTTAATGGTGGAAGCGCTAGCTTGAAGGAAAAGTTTGTTGGCTGCTTGGAAGTAGTCGGTTGTCCAGATTAAGCGGATTCTTGGATGGTGTTCTAGAGGCCGCAGATAAAGGTTGTTCTGCCTCTTGTGAGTGTTTGGCCAAGATTTGGTTCGTTGTTGTTTTGAGAGCTAGTTCGGTTCTAGCCGAGGGCGTTGCCCTAAGGTCTTGTTCCTAGTCAGTAAGTTTTGGGAGTTGACCCCTCCCTCGTGAGCTTGAGCAAGTCTTTGTTTGTTTCGGTTTGGGTGGTCCGATTGGTTGAGTTTCTCTTGGGTGTTGCTTCCAAGAGAGTTGGTTCTTGTTGCCTTGGGTTGAGCAAGTCACGGCGTGTGTGGAGTTCGCCCCCTTCAGGAGTTTGCTTGCCGGGAGGTCGTTTCCCGCTTGGCGTGGAGTCGACTTAGCTCCCGAGTTGTGTAGTCGATCGGAGTAGCGCAGCGGGCCACCCCAAATGAGAGGGTCCTCGCTGTGTTGTTAGCAAACAAGAGTTGTTTGTTCCCGCAGAAGGCGAGGCCACCAATGAGAGTTGAGTTGTTCCGGCAAGTTGTTGGTTCTTTTGGGGATTGAAGATTTCCTTTCCCTCTAGCCTCTGTGGTGGTTGAGTTGCTCCTTGGATGCCACCTCGAGTGATAGCTTGCGAGGTAGTCTTGCGGATTCGTGTGGCCCGGATCCGTAAGCTTTGAGGTTGTCGTTATCCGTTTTCCTTGTGAGGTTTTGGGAGTGGAGCTTACGGTTGGAAGATGAGTTAGGCTTAGGCTTAAAGGGGAAGTCCTTCGAGTAGCCGTTGGATTTTAAGAGTTGAGTAGTAGCTTGGGGCGGCGTTGCTCGTTATAAGTTTGGGTTGAGTTCTCACGAGCAAGCCCTTCTCGGGCTTTGTTCCTAGTTGTTGTGAGTTTCCAGCTGGCGTTAGTAGAGCCGCGTTTGAGTGAGTTGGCACAGAGGTGCCGTGGCATTGGTTGGTAAGTCGTTGAGCCGCTTTTCCTCAAGGTGTTGTGTCGCAGAGATAGTCTGCGTGATGGTTTAGTCCTTGCTTCCCGAGTTTTCATTGAGAGGAATGTTGGATGTTCCTTGCTGGCGATTTTCTCCTTAAGATGGTTGCTTAAGTGTTGTGGTCGTGTTCTAGTTGGAGAAGTCTGTCTTTTTGGATCGATCGCCGATTGGTGGTTCGTTTGTATCTCGTTAAGGTCAGAGTCAAGGTTTGAGGTTTGTTGGTCTTTTGTGAAGTAAGAGTAGGCCGTTTAGTTTTGGAATCTGGAAGGTTCGATTGTTTGGCCACTTTTGTTGTAGGGTTGAGTTTGTTAGTTGACAAACCAGTGCACGTGTTTTTTATGTATCGATGTTGGGGCGGCATGTGCCGGACCCATTGTTCATTGTGGACTTTGAGCCCTTGCAGCTGATTGAGGGTTTGGGCTTCGAGGAGAAGCCTATGAGTATTCTGGTCTTGAGTCGAAGACGTTGCGTAGAAGTGAGATCCGTTGGTAAAAGTTTAGTGAAGGAGTCCGAGTTCGAGGAGGCCGCTCGTGGAGCGGGAAGGGCGAGATGAGAATGCAATGTCTGTGTTGTTCCAGTCTTAAGGACTTTCGAGGACGAAAGTCATAAAAAGGAGGGAATATTGTAACGACCAGTTTTCATCCCGGTCTTCGAGTATGCCCTAGGGGTATTTTAGTAATTTGGTCGGGCCGTCAGGACCGCTTTATGTCTTTTTTCGAGTTGCTAAAATTATTGGATGGATTTATGTAAGTTTTGAGGCTTTGTGGATGTGTTTGGGCATGGGGAGATGCAAAAGGAAAATTGGGTGTTAAAGTGTGTTTGGTGGGTTTCAACCTGTGGTCCGAGAAGTCGGTGGGTGGTGTAGCCGCTTGAGCTATTGAGAGCTCTTGTTGCTCTTCCCGCATCATTTTATGGTTAGCCTTGGATTTTGGGAGTTTTGGTGCATTTGGTTAAATGAAATAGAAGCTAGGTTTTGTTCTTCTTCTCCAACACATTCTCCTAGCCGTCCAAGCTTGTTTCCCCAACTTTCTCTAGCCGAATTTCATCCCCTTGCTGCTCCGTAGTTCGATCATCATTCCGGGTAGGTATTCATCTTCTTCATCTTCTCGATAGGTTGTTTTGCCGGGCCGAAGGTAAGAGGAGGTGCCCATGTATGTGTGTGTGTGTGTGTTTGTTGCGGAGTGCGCCCAGCGCGGATCGCCCACCCACCCCGTCCGGATCTGCCCGAGCAAAGACGCCCAGATCGCACTGAGCCTGCCGCGCGCCAGCCCGTCGGATCTGCCCGAGCAAAGACGCCCGAACGCGTCGGTCGGCCACATCGCCGTCGCACACCAAGCCGCCCGAATCCGCCAGATCCGCCCATCGCCGCGCCCGGCTTCGCGCGAGCCGCCGTCCGCACCGGGTTCGCGCAGCAGCAGCAGATCGCGCCAGCCGCCACGCGCTTTCACTCCGAAGCCGCCGCTTCGCCCGCGCGCCAATCGCGTCTGCGTCGCCGCCGCCGCGCCAGCCGCCCGCGCGCTTTTCCGCCCAGACGTTCGCCGCGCTGCGCGTCCTCGCGAAGCCGCTCGCCGTGTCCGCGCTCGCGACGCCCGCCGCCGCGCGCCGCGCGCGTCGCCGTGCTCCAGCGCAGCGTGTCACACACAAGGCACGCCAGCGCTGCCAGCCCACCAACCGCGCCTGCACCACCGCCAGCCAAGAAGACTCACTCGCCCGTCGTCGTGCCGTGTGAGTGCCCCCGAGCCGAGCTCCTGCTTGTTTTATTATATTTTAGGGCTATGATTGTGATTTCTATTGTGTTTGTTAGGTTCTCGTTAGCTAGCTCGGGATCGATCGCAGCGTAGGATTTTGTGTGTAGTTGCCTCCCGGCCAAGGTAAGGATTTCTTACCGAGTTGTGTGGGCCTCATGGTATATTTGTGATTGTTGTTTTGTATGCTGTGTATGATTATTAGCATGTTTAGCCCTAGGTGCTCTGTTCAATTCTGATCGCATGAACTCTTGTATTGTTTCTCATGTTAGCCCATGCTAGGTTGTTCCATTCGGCATGTTCGATATCTGTTCTTGCTTCGTAGTATCATGCTAGGTTCCTTGTATCTCATGTTGAGCACGTATTGGACCGCATTGATTGATTTATTATTATTGCTATGGTTTAGAGTTCGTAGGTAGCATCATCCGGCCGGATGCATAACGTAACTTGCATCCCCGACGGACGCGTGCGAGATGGTACTCGCTCCTCGATCCCGTTAGGGTTTAGCTAACCCTAACGGTGGCCCCGCAATCTTGGGTGAGGGTGGCAAATCGCTTATTGCCCCAACGGTCGGGATGATGACTTGGCATTGCCTCGCCCCCGGCGGCCGGCACGCACGTCTCAGCGTGTTCGGCCAGAGCCCTTGATTGCCACCGTTAGGGCAAGGACCGCTTCGGTGCAAGCCTACCACGACCGGTTCCTTAGCCTCAAAGCGTGGTTCAGGTGACATAGTTCACGTGTCGAGTCTCACACCCCTATGTCGGTGACACCGATCCGAGATTTAGTTAGGCGTGGTGATCGGACATGGGCGCTTTGCCACTAGACCCGGCACCCCCCATAGTCTGCGATAGCACGCGATGCGCGATTACGCTCATTACAATGCCGGCCGGAGAGCTCCTCGGGATCTTGAGCTAGTGCACCTTTCGTATCGACAGAGACAGTGAGGCGGGACTCGTTTCGTATAGGGCGTATTGTGTGGAGGATTTATTTCCTGACTAAGACCACGAGTTGGCATCCGAGGTCCAAGTGTGGACTTAAGCTATGTGCTCTATTCTGTGTTTATACTCATAGCTTGCATACATTCTTCTAGATGATCATGTATATCGTATTGTACCCCGGTCGGGATTCTTCTTGAGTAATTCGTTACTCACCCTTACTTATCTTCGTAACCATGGCGCGAGCGGGGATGGTCAAGGGGGAGCTATGATCATGGGAACGTCTTTGTCGTCTTTGACTTTTTATTTCTATGACTCTTGTCTTTCATTTTCCCTGAATGCATGTAGCGGGCACGAGCCCTAGGATGTTTTCTCGAATGATTTTGTGGATTCCCGCTTATTGAATTTGAGAATGTTCCAAATGTTTTAATAAATCTCTGATCGAGAGTGTACGTTTTGGGAATGTATTTTCCTTGAAACAGTTTCAAAGAAACTATATTGATTTCTGATTGAACCTTGATTGTTTTGTTTTAATTGGGAATCTAAAAACTTATTTGCATATTATCCTTTCCTTTGAGTGTATGCATTGGGGTAAAGGCCTATTTAGAGCCCCTTTTGGGTCGGGTCTTTACACTTTGTGTAAAGACCCGACCCAAAAGGGGCTCTAAATGGGCCTTTACCCCAATGCATGTAGTGAAAATAAAAGACATTATGAAAAATACATTTCGGATTCCAAGTAAAAACAGAAACATTCAACAACCAAAACATACATTTCTAAAAGCACACTGATCGATGAGAGATTTATTTAAACCATTAAAACAATCCACAAGTACCAATATGCCGGAATCCATAAAACGTAAGAAAACATCCTGGGGCTCTGTGTCTGCCTACATGCATTCAGGGAAATAATAAAAAGTGAAGAGTCATGATAATTAAAATAAAACAATCGTGAGATGACAAAGAGGTTCCATGATCATAGCTCCTCCTTCACCCATCCCGTCTCCCGCTTTGATTACCCGTGGAAAACCACGAATAAGGGTGAGTAACGAATTACCCAAAGAAGAATCCCCAACCGGGTACAATACGATATACATGATCATCTAGAAGAATGTATGCAAGCTATGAGAACAAACACAGAGCGGAGCACATAGCTAAGTCCACACTTGGACCTCGGATGCCATCTCGAAGTCTTAGTCCGGAAAATACCACAACACACTAAACGCACTATACGGGAACAAGTCCCGGCCTCGGCTGCTCACTCGCCGATACGTAAAGGTGCACTCGCTCAAGATCCCGAGGAGCTCTCGATGGGCGGCGTAATGAGCGTAAGCGCGCGCACCGCATGCTACCGCAAACTCGGGGTGCCGGGTCTAGTGGCAAGCCGCCTGTGTTCGATCCACCATGCCTAACTAAATCTCCGGATCGGTGTCACCGACATAGGGTGTGAGACTCGGACACGTGAACTATGTCACCTGCACCACCGCACTCGAGGCTAAGGAACCGGCCGTGGTAGGCTTACACCAGAAGCGGTCCTTGCCCTAACAGTGGCAATCAAGGGCTACGGCCGAACACGCCGAGGACGTGTCGATCGCCGGGACGAGGCAATGCCAAGTCATCATCCCGACCGCTGGGGCATTTAACGATCGCCACCCTCACCCAAGATTGCGGGGCCTACCGGTTGGGATAGCTAATCCCTCACGGGGTCCAAGGACGGAGAATCGTCTCGAACGCCCTTGCCATAGATGCAAGATACTTTATGCATCGGGCCCTGATGATTCTATCTACCTCAATTCTAAACCTTAACAATAATAACGATTCAATCAAAGCAAATCCAATACGTGCTCATCGATACAAAGAACCTAGCATGATACTACGAAGCAAGAACAGATATCGAACATGCTAGAACAGAACAACCTAGCATGGGCTAACATGAGAAACAATACAAGAGATCATGCCACCAGAATTCGAACAGAGCACCTAGAGATAAACATGCTAGTAATCATACCTGTGCATACAAAACAACAATCACAAATATACTAGTGGTCCACACAACCCCTGTAAGAAATCCTTACCTTGGTCGGAAGACTTTTACACACAAATCCTAAGTCATGAACAATCCCGAGCTAGCGAAAGGAACCTAGCAAACCAACAATAATCGTTATCTAAAATATCTAAACAACAATAGAACAGCAAAGCTCGGCTCGGGAACTCACGCGGCGCGACGACACGAGCTTGGGGCCAGCCGCAAGCTCGGCTCGGCAAGGTCGGGCGCTGGGCGCTACCGGCACGCCAGTGGACACGCTACCGTTGCTTGCCGGCACGGACGGACACGCTACCGCCGCGCTACCGCACGGCAAGCGGGGACACGGATGCGCGGCGCGAGCGCGCCTGACGGCGGCGCGGCGCGCGCCGGCGTCTCGCGCGCGCGCGCGCGGCGAACGTCTCGAGCCGCGAAGGCGCGCGGGTCGAGCAGCTCGGCAAGCGGACACGGCGAGGGTGTGCGAGCGATCGGCCGGACGTCTTGGCGCGCTGGCGAGGACCTCTGGCGTCGGCGAGCGACGATCGGCGATCTCGCCGGGCGAACGGCGAGGCCGCCGCGAATGTGTCCGGGCGTGCGGCGCGGCGGCTCGACCGATCGGGCGATCTTCGCCGGGCGAACGGCGAGGCCGCCGCGGAATGTGTCCGGGCGTGCGCGGTGGCTCGACCGATCCGGGCGTCATGAGCCGGGTGAGGATGATGGTCGCTCTCTCTACCGGGCCGCACAACACACACACACACACAACCCCTTTTTCTTACATTCGGCCAACAAACACCCAAATGAGAAGATGAAGAAGACGAAGACTTACCCTAATGATGATGATCGAACCCAAGGAGATGCAAGGATGAAGAACTCGGCAAGGCTATGGAGATGGAGAGCTTGGCGCCAAGAGATGTTTTGGAGAAGGAGATGAAATAACCTATTTCTATTTCATTTAACCAAATGCACCAAAACTCCAAAAATCCAAGGTTAACTAAGATGTGATGCAGAAAGAGTAACAAGAGCACCTAATGGCTCATTTGGCACACCTCTCTACAAGCTTCCCAGAGACCCGGTTCAAACCCACTACAAAGCACAAATTACTTTATTTTTACTTTTGCAACAAACCTTGCTCAAACCAAACCACAAACCCCTCCAAAACCTACAAAACCATCCAATAATTTTAGTAGTTTGGAAAAGACACAAACGACCATGACGGCCCGACCAAATTACCAAATTACCCCTAGGGCATACCTGGAAGACCGGAAGAAAACCTGGTCGTTACAATATTCCTCCTTTTATGACTTTCGTCCTCGAAAGTCCTTAAGAACAAAATGACATCGAGTGGTAATGCAACCTCATCTCGTCTTCCCGCTCCCAAGTGGCTTCCTCGTAACCCCGATTCTTCCACTCGAACCTTTACTAAACGAATCTCGCGATTACGCAACGCCTTGGTCTCAAAGGCAAGGATCCTCACCGCTTCTCCTCGAAGTTCAAATCCTCATTCACCGCAAAGGCTCAAAGTCCACAATGTGCGACGGTCCGGCACATACCGCCTCAACATCGATACATGGAAAACACTATGCACCTTGATAGTGACGGAGGTAGGGCTAACCGGTAAGCAACTCTGCCAATCCTCTCTAGGATCTCAAATGGACCAATAAAACGGGGACTCAACTTCCCACGCTTACCAAACCTCAAAACACCTCGCATCGGAGCAACCTTAAGGAACACATGCCGACCAACCTCAAACTCCAAATCTCGACGCCAACATCGGCGTAACTCTTCTACTCGCTCTCGAGCCTTTGTCAACATACGAGCTCTAATCTTCTCGCAGACTGCACCATTGGTCAACCGCAGTAATTCGGGACCCAAAACCTGTCTATCACCAACCTCTTCCCGAACACGGGGACCGACAACGCTTACCATACAATGCCTCGAAAGGAGCCATCTGAATCGCCGATCGTAATCGTTGTTGTAGGCAAACTCCATCAAGTACGATATCGGGTCCCAATCGCTCGGGAAATCCAACACACAAGCCCTCAACATATCCTCGAGAATCGATTCACTCTCTCGACCGACCATCCGTCTGAGGGGTGAAAAGTCAGGCTTTGAAATCGCACTCGTGCCCAAACCCTTCGGAGCGCTCTCCGAAACGAGAAGTGAACCGCGAGTCACGATCGACACAATCCTCACCGCACACACCATGATAACGGATGATCTCGCTCCAAAAGCAACCGCGCCCCACTGTTCCACGGTATAAGTGTCCCTACCGAATGAAGTGTGCGCTCTTGGTCAAACGGTCGACTATCACCCAAATCTGAGAGAACTTCCTGAGTCCTTGGCAAACCGGATATAAAGTCCATAGAGATCTCTTCCCATTTCCACCAGGGTACACTCTGGTCGGTTGCAATAAACCTCGCTGCCTCTGCTGGGGTGCCTTCACTTGCCGACAAGTGAGACACCTACCGACAAACTCTGCCACATCTCTCTTCATCCCCATCCACCGTAAAGTCCGCGCTTAAGGTCCATATACATCTTGGTACTCTCTGGGTGCCAAGCAAAAGGGGGAACAGTGGGCCTCCGAGAGCAACTCGGCTCGCAAACTGCAATGTCCGAACACACAACCGCCTCTATAAGTCAACCCACCGTCTCGTGAATATACAAAGTCAAAGTCACCGCAAGACTAACTCTATCAACCAATCTCTTAAGTGCGGGGTCACCCAACTGGCCGTCTATAATCCACGCTGAATCGACGGCCAATAGTCAATCGAGCTACCCTCGGCGGTAACTCTCCCAACAACATCGCAACCTCGCCCGCTCGAACTCTCTCTCGCAAACCGGGCTGAACTCAACAACGCCGCAGAGTGCGACGTCTTTCTCGCTCAAAGCATCGGCCACTACATTGGCTTTACCCGATGGTACAAAATCTCGCAGCCATAATCCTTTACCAACTCTAACCATCTCCTCTCGCCTCATATTCAACTCCTTCGAGTAAACAGATATTTGAGGCTCGTGATCGGTAAACATCTCGAATCCGCTCACCATACGGTAATGCCTCCAAATCTTCAAAGGCAAACACCACCACCGCCAACTCCATATCATGAGTCGGGTAGTTCTCTCATACGGCTTGGGTGACGACGGAAGCATAGGCAATGACCTTCCCGTGCTTGCATCAACACACAACCTAATCCAAACTTGGAAGCATCATCAGACCACGAAACCACTGTCTCCTCCGGATCGCCAACATCGTGCCGAAGTCAAACTACGCTTGAGCCCAGCAAAGCTCTCATCACACTCGCTGTCCCAAACAAACTCGACACCCTTCCTCGCCGACGAGTGAGGGGGCGAGGCTAAAGCGAAAAAGTCCTTGACGAACCGACGGTAGTAACTCGCCAAACCTGTAAAGTCGCGAATCTCGGCAAATCGAAGTCGGCTTGGCCCATGAACTCACGGCCTCAATCTTCGCGGGGTCCACGGCTATACCATCTCTCGAAACCACGTGGCCTAGGAAGGCCACCGCTCCAACCAGAAATCACATTTGGAAAACTTCGCATAAAGCCGGTTTTCCTCAAAGCCGCCAATACTCGTCTCAAATGCTCGCATGGTCTTCTTTAGACCTCGAATAAATCGTAATATCGCCAATGAACACGATGACGGCCGTCCAAAAATGATTTGAACACCCTATCCATCATGTCCATGAACGCGGTGGGGCATTGGTCAATCCAAACGACATAACCACAAACTCATAGTGACCATATCCGACTCGAAAGTCGTCTTAGGAATGTCGGCATCCCCGATCCGCAAATCGATGGTAACCGGATCTCGATCTATCTTGGAGAACACGAAGCTCCTCGAAGCCGATCGAACAAATCATCGATACGGGGCAACGGATACTTATTCTTCACTGTCACCTTATTAAGCTCGCGGTAATCAATACACAAGCGCATAGAACCATCCTTCTTTTCACAAATGTAATCGTGCTCCCCACGGGGACACACTTGGACGGATGAACCCTCGGTCTAACATCTCCCGCAATCGAATCTTCGCCTTTAACTCACTGGCGCCATGCGATACGGAGCCTTCGAGATAGGGAGGGTCCTCGCTCGAGCTCAATAATGAAGTCAACCTCTCTCTTTGGGGGCAACCCCAGAACTCCTCAGAAACACATCCGCGAACTCTTGCACGACCGGCACTGATCGACAGATGGCGGAGGGGCGGCTCTTCCTGCACAACTTGGCTAAATAGCCCCAAGCTCCATGAGCTAGCAAACGACGAGCTTTCACACCGACACCATCGGCGGGCAAACTCCACCTCGACTCCACGAAACTTAAAGCCACGACTCGGCGGCCCAACACTACTTCTTTCCGGTGGCGGTCAATCAACGCGTGGTTAGCAAAACTAACCACTCCATACCAAGAATCACATCAAAACCACTCATAGGCGTAACTATGAGTGTGGCTACTAGCAACTCTCCTGGATATCTCGATCCGGCCATCCTTAATCTTATCTCTAGCCAACATACTAACTCCCAAGGAGTTGCAACAGATAACTCAAAACCTAGAGGTTCTAGTCTTAACTTAGCATGCTCAAGAAACAACACAGATACAAATGAATGCGTAGAACTGTAATCAAACAAGACAAATGCGCAGTGATCTAAAACAAGAAGCGCACTCGCCACACGGCATCCGTGACGCTCGGCCTCCTGACGGTTCGTAGCAAACACTCGACCTGCCGCCTGCGGCTGGCCGAGCCGCCATAATCGGGCCGATCACAAAAACGGGCCATGTGCCCTCTCTACCACAACGGTAGCACAATCTAGGTCCAGCCGACAAGCTCGGCGTGGACTTTCCTACAAGTAGCACAAGCGGAAATCGCTCGGTCCTCCCGCGCTGTCGGGGCCGAAACGGACCGAGCTCTCCGCCGTCTCTGCTTCAAATCGCCCTTTGGCGCTACGCCGCCTCCCGAAAGTCAAACTTCCTCTTCGCCCCTACTTTGCCGGGACAGACGCGAACAGAGCGGCAACAACCCGCCAAGCAGATACTTCCCATTATAGATCGTGGCTAATCGACAGCCCTAGCATAAGTGTCGTGGGCCCGAGCCACGACATCTCGGGAAACACCTCGCCTCAATCCGGATATGAACTTCCAATCTTCACTCGGGGTGGCAATCAACCGAGGAGCAAAATATCCATACTCGAGAACTTGCGCTCATATTCCTCAATGGAATCGTAACCTCGCCGAGGTTTCGGAAGAGCTCCACCATCTTCTCCTGAGCCTCATCACCGATGAACTTTACCTTGAACTCACCCTTGAAGAACTCCCAAGTAGCGGGTGGAGACCCACTGGTCTCTCGCTCAAGGTGGACTCCCACCACCATCTCATTGTGCCTCCTAGCACATGAGCCGCACATCTCGGCCTCAAATATCGGGGCACACCATGATCGTGAAGGTGTACTCCAAATGGGCGATCCACACATTGCCGCTAACGCATCACCGGTGGCATCAAACTTCTCGTGCTTCCACTTCACAAAATCCTTCACCACCTACCCAATTCCTCGGCACCTCTCCGCCATATCCGCCTCTGGGCTACTTGCTCTTGTGGAGCCGGAGGAGCTACTGAGCTCACTTTGAACCAATCGAGTCACCGCTCGATCTGGGCTCGGGACTCTTCCGCTCTTGGCGCCAACAAGGCTCGGGTCTCGCCTCGGTCACTCAACATGCCGACCATAAAAGCCCTCATAGACTCAAAGAAACTCGCTCCAGAGCGCCTCACGGCGCTTCGGCCGCCTCAACGCCCGCTCTAGGCGTAACAGAGGAGCCGCTGCGGTGGAATGCCATCGATGTCGCTTGGGACGATGTCCTGCGATGTCGACGATCCGATCCCGATACCTCGACCGCTCTCGAACCTCCTCCCAGATGCGGATCGTATGTCTTTGGCGATCTACATCCAAACCAACAACGAATCAAAACTCGCTCACACCATTCCACAACACCAAACAAGGCATACACTAGATGATAGGTATTGTAAATTCTTAACCCTTTTCCTTTCTAAAACAATAAATCTAGGCGTACTGATGACCTGGGCTGAGTGCCGATGATCATGGAAAACGACCTACAACAAAAGGTCATCTGAGAATCTATGACTCGAGCTCGATACCAATCAGAAAGACCCGACCCAAAAGGGGCTCTAAATGGGCCTTTACCCCAATGCATGTAGTGAAAATAAAAGACATTATGAAAAATACATTTCGGATTCCAAGTAAAAACAGAAACATTCAACAACCAAAACATACATTTCTAAAAGCACACTGATCGTAGATTTATTTAAACCATTAAAACAATCCACAAGTACCAATATGCTGGAATCCATAAAACGTAAGAAAACATCCCGGGCTCTGTGCCTGCCTACATGCATTCAGGGAAATAATAAAAAGTGAAGAGTCATGATAATTAAAATAAAACAATCGAGATGACAAAGAGGTTCCATGATCATAGCTCCTCCTTCACCATCCTGCCTCCCGCCTTGATTACCTGTGGAAAACCACGGAATAAGGGTGAGTAACGAATTACCCAAGTAAGAATCCCCAACCGGGTACAATACGATATACATGATCATCTAGAAGAATGTATGCAAGCTATGAGAACAAACACAGAGCGGAGCACATAGCTAAGTCCACACTTGGACCTCGGATGCCATCTCGTGGTCTTAGTCCGGAAAATACCACAACACACTAAACGCACTATACGGGAACAAGTCCGGCCTCACCGCTTCATCGCCGATACGAAAGGTGCACTGCTCAAGATCCCGAGGAGCTCTCGGTCGGCGTCAGTAATGAGCGTAAGCGCGCAGACCGCATGCTACCGCAAACTCGGGGTGCCGGGTCTAGTGGCAAGCCGCCTGTGTTCAATCCACCATGCCTAACTAAATCTCTGGATCGGTGTCACCGACATAGGGTGTGAGACCTGGACACGTGAACTATGTCACCAGTACCACCGCACTTTGAGGCTAAGGAACCGGCCGTGGTAGGCTTACACCAGAAGCGGTCCTTGCCCTAACAGTGGCAATCAAGGGCTACGGCCGAACACGCCGAGGACGTGTCGATCGCCGGGGACGAGGCAATGCCAAGTCATCATCCCGACCGCTGGGGCATTTAACGATCCGCCACCCTCACCCAAGATTGCGGGCCTACCGGTTGGGATAGCTAATCCCTCACGGGGTCCAAGGACGAGAATCGTCTCGAACGCCCTTGCCATAGATGCAAGATACTTTATGCATCGGGCCCGATGATTCTATCTACCTCAATTCTAAACCTTAACAATAATAACGATTCAATCAAAGCACCCAATACGTGCTCATCGGATACAAAGAACCTAGCATGATACTACGAAGCAAGAACAGATATATCGAACATGCTAGAACAGAACAACCTAGCATGGGCTAACATGAGAAACAATACAAGAGATCATGCCAATCGAGAATTGACAGAGCACCTAGAGATAAACATGCTAGTAATCATACCCGTGCATACAAAACAACAATCACAAATATACCAAGCAGGTCCACACAACCCCTGTAAGAAATCCTTACCTTGGTCTCTGGAAGACTTTTACACACAAATCCTAAGTCATGGAACAATCCCGAGCTAGCGAGCGGGAACCTAGCAAACCAACAATAATCGTGATCTAAAATATCTAAACAACAATAGAACAAAGAAGCTCGGCTCGGGGAACTCACGCGCGCGCGACGACACGAGCTTGGGGCCGCCGCAAGCCGCTCGGCAAGGTCGGGCGCCGCCGCGCTACCGCACGGCAGGGACACGCGCTGGTTGCGCTACCGCACGGACGGACACGCTGGCTGCGCGCTGCACGGCACGCAGGCAGCAGGACACGCGCAGCGAGCGGCGTCGACGGGCGCGGCGCGCGCGCGCGCGCGAACGCTCGAGCGGCGCGCGGGTCGAGCGGCTCGGCAAGCGGACACGGGCGAGGGTGTGCGAGCGATCGGCCGGACGTCTTGGCGCCGCGCGACCTCTCGGGCGCGGCGAGCGATCGGGCGATTCGCCGGCTGGCGAACGGCGAGGCCGCTGCGAACAGTGCGGCGCGTCGCGGCAGGGTGCTCGACCGATCTGGGCGATCGCTTCACTTTGGCGACGGCGAGGCCGCGAACAGTGCAGGCGTCGGCGGCAGGTCGCTCGACCGATCTGGGCGTGCGAGCCGGCCGAGGATGATGGTCGCTCCTCTCGGTGGTTGCACAACACACACACACACACAACCCCTTTTTCTTACATTCGCCAACAAACACCCAAATGAGAAGATGAAGAAGACGAAGACTTACCCGGAATGATGATGATCGAACCCAAGGAGATGCAAGGATGAAGAACTCGGCAAGGCTATGGAGATGGAGAGCTTGGGCGGCCAAGAGATGTTTTGGAGAAGGAGATGAAATAACCTATTTCTATTTCATTTAACCAAATGCACCAAAACTCCAAAATCCAAGGTTAACTAAGATGTGATGCAGAAAGAGTAACAAGAGCACCTAATGG
Source organism: Sicyos edulis (assembly GCA_036507275.1). Lineage (NCBI taxonomy): Eukaryota > Viridiplantae > Streptophyta > Magnoliopsida > Cucurbitales > Cucurbitaceae > Sicyos > Sicyos edulis. Next base: position 16,194,227 of record CM071847.1, read on the forward strand.
CTCATTTGGCACACCTCTCTACAAGCTTCCCGGGAGACCCTGGTTCAAACCCCTACACAAAGACAAATTACTTTATTTTTACTTTTGCAACAAACCTTGCTCAAACCAAACCACAAACCCCTCCAAAACCTACAAAACCATCCAATAATTTTAGTAGTGAAAAGACACAAACGACCATGACGGCCCGACCAAATTACCAAATTACCCTAGGGCATACCGGAAGACCGGAAGAAAAACTCGGGTCGTTCTGACAAAGACTTCGCTCACCTGCTCGCCAAATTTGTGCACGAGTGAATTTCTATTGTGACAAAATTTCCAGCGCACTGTGCAAAAGTTCAAATCAGCCCGCAGCGCACACTCAGCACCCCACCGCTCCCCACCAGTCCACCGCGCGCCACAGACCGACCAGATCGGTCGCCCGATCGCCACGCGTCCCGCACTAGCCGCCACCGCACCGCGCCGCACGCTGCCGCCCGCCAGCGCGCTTCGCGCTTCAACACCGTCCGCGTCTGCGTGCCGTACCGCTGCGTCCACGCCCGCCGCCAAGCCAGCGCTGCGCCAGCCATCGCCCGATCGCTGAAGCCAGCCCAGCGCCCGCCCCGCTCGCACGCGCCAAGGCCAAAGAGCTGGCAGCGCCAGCGCCAGCGCGGCCCTGGCCAGCACTCAAAGCGCCCAAAATCGCCCCCTTGCTGCGAGACCCCGTGCCTTCTCGGTTGGTAATTCCCGAACCTATCTCAGAACGACCTGTGTTTTTCTTCCCGGTCTTCCGTATGCCCTAGGGGTAATTTGGTAATTTGGTCGGGCCACATGGTCGTTTGTGTCTTTTCCAAATACTAAAATTATTGGTTGGTTTTTGTAGGTTTTTGGAGGGGTTTGTGGTTTGGTTTGAGCAAGGTTTGTTGCAAAAGTAAAAATAAAGGAAATTGTCTTTGCACATGGGGTTTGAACCCGGTCTCTGGGAAGCTTGTAGAGAGGTGTGCCAAATGAGCCATTAGGTGCTCTTGTTGGTCTTTCTCGCATCACATCTTAGTTAACCTTGGATTTTTGGAGTTTTGGTGCATTTGGTTAAATGAAATAGAAATAGGTTATTTCATCTCCTTCTCCAAAACATCTCTTGGCCGCCCAAGCTCTCCATCTCCATAGCCTTGCCGAGTTCTTCATCCTTGCATCTCCTTGGGTTCGATCATCATCATTCCGGTAAGTCTTCGCCTTCTTCATCTTCTCATTTGGGTGTTGTTGGCCGAATGTAAGAAAAAGGGGTTGTGTGTGTGTGTGTGTTGTGCAACACCGAGAGGAGCAAACATCATCCCCACCCGGCCGCAGACGCCCAGATCGGGCCGAGCGACCACGCCGCGACGCCCGATCGGCCGAGCCACCGCCGCGACGCCAGATCGGCCGAGCCAGCCACCGTCGCCGCGCCGGATCGGCCGAGCCACGCCCCGCGACGCCGCCCGACGGTCGAGCGGCCTGCGCCACGCCTGCACTGCTTCAGCAGCGAGCCTCGCTGCCGCCAAAGCAAAGCGACGCCTGACGCCGCGACGCCTCTCGCCGTGTCCGCTTGCCGAAGCCGCCGCCCCGCGCGCCTTTCCTCGACGTTCGCCGCGCTTCGCCCGACGCCTTGGCGCCGCGCGCCGCCGCAAGGCTTGCTCAGACGCTGCCCGCAGCGTGTCCTCGCTGCCGCGTGCAGCGCGCAGCCAGCCAGTAGCGTGTCCGTCTGCCGTGCCCGGTAGCAAGAACGCCACGTGTCCTCGCTGCAGTGCAGTACAAGCGGCAAGCGCCCGACCTTTGCCGAGCCGAGCTTGCTTGCCCCCAATTTCAAGCTCGTGGTCGTCGCTACCGCGTGAGTTCCCTTTGAGCCGAGCTTGTCGTTCTATTGTTGTTTAGATATTTTAGATACTCGATTATTGTTGGTTTGCTAGGTTCCCCGCCGCTAGCTCGGGATTGTTCCGCAGCCTTAGGATTTGTGTGTAAAAGTCTTCCGACCAAGGTAAGGATTTCTTACCGGGGTTGTGTGGACCTCATGGTATATTTGTGATTGTTGTTTTGTATGCCTGTGTATGTTTACTAGCATGTTTAGCCTAGGTGCTCTGTTACAATTCTCGATCGCATGAACTCTTGTATTGTTTCTCATGTTAGCCCATGCTAGGTTGTTCTATTCTAGCATGTTCGATATCTGTTCTTGCTTCGTAGTATCATGCTAGGTTCTTTGTATCCGATGAGCACGTATTGGATCGCATTGATTGAATCGTTATTATTGTTAAGGTTTAGAATTGAGGTAGATAGAATCATCCGCCCGATGCATAAAGTATCTTGCATCTATGGCAAGGACGTTCGAGACGCTTCTCCGCCCTTGGACCCCGTGAGGGATTAGCTATCCCAACCGGTAGGCCCCGCAATCTTGGGTGAGGGTGGCGATCGTTAAATGCCCCAACGGCCGGGATGATGACTTGGCATTGCCTCGCCCCGCGCAATGACACGCCCTCGCCGCGTTCGCCGTAGCCCTTGATTGCCACTGTTAGGGCAAGGACCGCTTCTCGTGTAAGCCTACCACGACCGGTTCCTTAGCCTCAAAGTGCGGTGGTACAGGTGACATAGTTCACGTGTCCGTCTCTCACACCCTATGTCGATGACACCGATCCGGAGATTTAGTTAGGCATGGTGGATCAACTCGGGCAACTTGCCACTAGACCCAGCACTTCTGAGTTTGCGTGAGCATGCGGTGCGCGCTACGCTCATTACACGCCACCGATCGAGAGCTCCTCGGGATCTTGAGCCAGTGCACCTTTCGTACGATGATGAGACAGCCGAGGCCGGGACTTGTTCCCCGTATAGTGCGTTTAGTGTGTTGTGGTATTTTCCTGACTAAGACCCCGAGATGGCATCCGAGGTCCAAGTGTGGACTTAGCTATGTGCTCCGCTCTGTGTTTGTTCTCATAGCTTGCATACATTCTTCTAGATGATCATGTATATCGTATTGTACCCCCGGTTGGGGATTCTTCACTGGTAATTCGTTACTCACCCTTATTCTCGTGGTTTTCCACAGTAATCAAGGCGGGAGACAGGATGGTCAAGGAGGAGCTATGATCATGGAACTCTTTGTCATCTCTCGATTGTTTTATTTTAATTATCATGACTCTTCACTTTTTATTATTTCCCTGAATGCATGTAGACGGGCACAGAGCCCCGGGATGTTTTCTTACGCTTTATGGATTCCAAATATTGGTACTTGTGGATTGTTTTAATGGTTTAAATAAATCTCTCGATCGAGTGTGCTTTTAGAAATGTATGTTTTGGTTGTTGAATGTTTCTGCTTTTTACTTGGAATCCGAAATGTATTTTTTTATAATGTCTTTTATTTTCACTACATGCATTGGGGTAAAGGCCCATTTAGAGCCCCTTTTGGGTCTGGTCTTTACAGCTTGGTATCGAGCTCGTGAGTCATAGATTCTCAGAGATCGACCTTTTGTTGTAGGTCGTTTTCCATGATCATCAAGATCTGGCTACCATCAGTGCACGCCTAGATTTATTGTTTTAGAAAGGAAAAGGGTTAAGAATTTACAATACCTATCATCTAGTGTATGCCTTGTTTGGTGTTGTGGAATGGTGACAGCAAGTGTGTTTTGATTCGTTGTTGGTTTGGATGTAGATCGCCAAAGATGCTACCACCCGCATCGGAGAGGAGGTTCGAGAGCGTGTCGAGGTATCGTGATCGGATCTCGACATCTGCAGGACATCGTCCCAAGCCGACACCGATGGCATTCCACCAAAGAGCTCCTCCCGTTACGCCTAGAGCGGGCGTTGAGGCGATCGAAGGCCGTGAGATCGCTCTCCGGAGCAGAGTTTGCCGAGTCTATGAGGGCTTTTATGGTCAGCATGTTGAGTGACCAGAGGGCGAGACCTGTGCCTTGTTGGCGCCAAGCAATGGAAGAGTCCCGAGCCCAGACGAGCAAAACACTCGATTGGTTCAAAGAGAGCTCGAGAGCACCTCCACTCCACAGAGCAAGTAGCCCCAGAGGCGATATGGCAGAGGGTGCCGAGGAATTGGGTAGGTGGTGAAGGATTTTGTGAAGTGGAAGCTCGAGAAGTTTGATGCCACCGGTGATGCGTTAGCGGCAGCCAGTGGATCGCCCATTTGGAGTACACCTTCCCGATCATGGTGTGCCCCGATATTCAGAGGCCGAGATGTGCGGCTCATGTGCTAGGAGGCACAATGAGATGGTGGTGGGAGTCCACCTTGAGCGAGAGACCACCGGGTCTCCACCCGCTACTTGGGAGTTCTTCAAGGCCGAGTTCAAGGTAAAGTTCATCGGTGATGAGGCTCGTGGAGAAGATGGTGGAGCTCTTCCGTAACCTCGGCGGGTTCCGATTCCATTGAGGAATATGAGCGCAAGTTCTCGTGAGTATGGATATTTTGCTCCTCGCTTGATTGCCACCCCGAGTGAAGATTCGGAAGTTCATATCCGGATTGAGGCAGGTGTTTCCCGAGATGTCGTGGCTCGGTGCCCCCGACACTTATGCTAGGGGCTGTCGATTAGCCACGATCTATAATGGGAAGTATCCCGCCGAGCGGTTGTTGCCGCCTCTGCTTCAGCGTCTCCGTCCCAGCAAACTGTGGGCGTAAGAGGAAGTTTGACTTTTCGAGGCGGCGGCGCCGCCAAGGGCGCTTCACAGAGATCACGCGAGAGCTCCAGTCCGCTTCAGCCCCGACAAAGCAGGAGGACCTGTGCGCTTCCCGCTTGTGCTACTTGTGGGAAAGTCCACGCCGGAGCTTGTCACCGACCCTAGATTGTGCTACCGTTGTGGTAGAGAGGGGCACATGGCCCGCTTTTGTGATCACCAGTTATGGCAAATTTCGGCCAAAGCAGCAGCAGTGGTCGAGTGTTTGCTACGAACCGTCAGAGGCCGAGCGCACGGATGCCGCTGTGGCGTAGTGCGCTTCTTGTTTTAGATCACCGCGCATTTGTCTTGTTTGATTCTCGCCTACGCATTCATTTGTATCTGTGTTGTTTGGTCGAGCATGCTAAGTTAAGACTAGAACCTCTAGGTTTTGAGTTATCTGTTGCAACTCCTTCGGGAGTTAGTATGTTGGCTAGAGATAAGATTAAGGATGGCCGGATCGAGATATCCGGAGAGTTGCTAGTAGCCACACTCATAGTTCTCGCCTATGAGTGGTTTTGATGTGATTCTTGGTATGGAGTGGTTAGGCCGCTAAACCACGCGTTGATTGACCGCCACCGAAAGAAGTAGTGTTCAGCCGCCAGTGTCGGCCCACTTTAAGTTTCGTGGAGTCCAGGTGGAGTTTGCCCTCCGATGGTGTCACCAGAAAGCTCGTCGTTTGCTAGCTCATGGAGCTTGGGGCTATTTAGCCAAGTTGTTCGGGAAGAGCGCCTCGCTGTCTGGCCGATCAAAGCCGGTTGCAGGCAAGAGTTCGCGGATGTGTTTCCGAGGAGTTACACGGTTGCCCCAAAGAGAGAGTTGACTTCATTATTGAGCTCGAGCGCCGTGACCCTCCTATCTCGAAGGCTCCGTGACGCATGGCGCCAATGAGTTAAAGGAATCAAGATTCGATTGCAGGAGATGTTAGACCGAGGGTTCATCCGTCCAAGTGTGTCCCCGTGGGGAGCACCACGATTCTGTTGTGAAAAAGAAGGATGGTTCTATGCGCTTATGTATTGATTACCGCGAGCTTAATAAGGTGACAAAGAAGAATAAGTATCCGCTTGCCCCAGATCGATGATTTGTTCGATCGCCTTCGGGAGCTTCTGTTCTCCAAGATAGATCTGAGATCCGGTTACCATCGGGCCATGCGGATCGTGGATGCCGACATTCCTAAGACAACTTTCTCGTGTCCAGATATGGTCACTATGAGTTTGTGGTTATGTCGCTTTGGATTGACCAATGCCCCACCGCTTCATGGACATGATGGATAGGGTGTTCAAATCATTTTTGGACAAACTTCATCGTGTTCATTGACGATATTCTCGATTTATTCGAGGTCTAAAGAAGACCATGCAGAGCATTTGAGACGAGTATTGGCGGCTTTGAGGGAAAACCACTTTATGCGAAGTTTTCCAAATGTGATTTCTGGTTGGGAGCAGTGGCCTTCCTAGGCCACGTGGTTTCGAGAGATGGTATAGCCGTGGACCCCGCGAAGATTGAGGCCGTGAGTTCATGGGCCAAGCCGACTTCATTCTGCCGAGATTCGCAGCTTTCTGGGTTTGGCGTGTTACTACCGGGCTCGGTTCGTCAAGGACTTTTCGCTTTAGCCTCGCCTCTCACTCGTCTCGACGAGGAAGGGTGTCGAGTTTGTTTGGGACAGCAGTGTGATGAGAGCTTTGCGTGCTCAAGCGTAGTTTGACTTCAAAGACTGTTGGCGATCCGGAGGGGACAGTGGTTTCGTGGTCTCTGATGATGCTTCCAAGTTTGGATTAGGTTGTGTGTTGATGCAAAGACGGAAGGTCATTGCCTATGCTTCCCGTCCACCAAGCCGTATGAGCAGAAACTACCCGACTCATGATATGGAGTTGGCAAAGCAGTGGTGTTTGCAATCAAGATTTGGAGGCATTACCCGTATGGTGAGCGGATTCGATGTTTACCGATCACCGTGAGCCTCAAGTATCTGCTTACTCGTAAGGAGTTGAATATGAGGCGAGAGGAGATGGTTAGAGTTGGTAAAGGATTATGATCTGCGAGATTTTGTACCATCCGGTAAAGCCAATGTAGTGGCCGATGCTTTGAGCGAGAAAAGACGTCGCACTCTGCGGCGTTGTTGAGTTCCCAGCCCGGCTTGCGTGAGAGAGTTCGAGCGGGCCGAGGTTGCGAGTGTTGTTGGGAGAGGTTACCGCCAGGGTAGCTCGATTTGATTGCTCACCGCCGATTCGGCAAATGATTATAGACAACCAGGTTGGGTGACCCCGCACTTAAGAGATTGGTTGACAGAGTTAGTGCCGACGGTGACTTTGACTTTGTATATTCACCGCACAATGGGTTGTCTTATAGAGGCCGGTTGTGTGTTCCGGACATTGCGGTGTTTGCGAGCGAGTTGCTCTCGAGGCCCACTGTTCCCCTTTTGCTTGGCACCCTGGGGTACCAAGATGTATCGAGACCTTAAGCGCACTTTCTCGTGGATGGGAATGAAGAGAGATGTGGCAGAGTTTGTCACCGGTGTCTCACTTGTCGCCAAGTGAAGGCACCTGTGCAGAGGCCACCGGTTTGTTGCAACCATCGAGTGTACCTCAGTGGAAATGGGAAGAGATCTCTATGGACTTTATATCTGGTTTGCCAAGGACTCAGGAAGTTCTCTCGATTTGGGTGATAGTCGACCGTTTGACCAAGAGCGCACACTTCATTCCCTGTAGAGACACTTATACCGTGGAACAAAGGGGCGCACTGCTTTTGGAGCAGATCATCCGTTATCATGGTGTACCGTGAGGATTGTGTCCAATCGTGACTCGCGGTTCACTTCTCGTTCTCGGAGCGCTCCGAAGGGTTTGGGCACAGAGTGCGCCAAAGACCTGACTTTTCACCCTCGGACGGATGGTCGACTAAGAGAGTGAATCGATTCTCGAGGATATGTTGAGGGCTTGTGTGTTGGATTTCCCGAGCGCTTGGGACCAATATCTCAGTTTTTGATGGAGTTTGCCTATAACAACGAGCTACGATCGACGATCTGATGGCTCCATTCGAGGCATTGTATGGTAAGCGTTGTCGGGTCCCCCGTGTTCGGGGAAGAGGTGGGTGATAGACAGTGTTGGGTCCCGAGTTACTGCAGCTTGACCAATGGCGCAGCTGCGTAAGATTAGAGCTCGTATGTTGACAAAATTTCGTGAGCAGTGAAAGAGTTACGCCGATGTTCGGCGTCCGAGATTTGGAGTTTGAGGTTGGTCAACATGTGTTCCTTAAGGTTGCTCCGATGCGAGGTGTTCGAGGTTTGGTAAGCGTGGGAAGTTGAGTCCCCGCTTTGTTGGTCCATTTGAGATCCTAGAGAGGATTGGCAGAGTTGCTTACCTGGTTAGCCCTACCTCCGTCACTATCGCAGCAGTGCATAGTGTTTTCCATGTATCGATGTTGAGGCAAAGATGTGCCGGGACCGTCGCACATTGTGGACTTTGAGCCTTTGCAAAATGAGGATTTGAACTTCGAGGAGAAGCCGGTGAGGATCCTTGCCTTTGAGACCAAGACGTTGCGTAATCGCGAGATTCGTTTGGTAAAGGTTCAATGGAGGAGTCGGGATTCTCGAGGAGGCCACTTGGGAGCGGGAAGACGCGAGATGAGGTTGCATTACCCTCGAGCTGTTTCTTGTCTTAAGGACTTTCGAGGACGAAAGTCATAAAAAGGAGGGAATATTGTAACGACCTGTGTTTTTCTTCCCGGTCTTCCAGTATGCCCTAGGGGTAATTTGGTAATTTGGTCGGGCCGTCAGGGTCGTTTGTGTGTTTTACACTTACTAAAATTATTGGTTGGTTTTTGTAGGTTTTTTGAGGGGTTTGTGGTTTGGTTTTAGCAAGGTTTGTTGCAAAAGTAAAAATAAAGGAAATTGTCTTTGCAGTGGGGTTTGAACCCGGGTCTCCCCGGGAAGCTTGTAGAGAGGTGTGCCAAATGAGCCATTAGGTGCTCTTGTTGGTCTTTCTCGCATCACATCTTAGTTAACCTTGGATTTTTGGAGTTTTGGTGCATTTGGTTAAATGAAATAGAAATAGGTTATTTCATCTCCTTCTCCAAAACATCTCTTGGCCGCCCAAGCTCTCCATCTCCATAGCCTTGCCGAGTTCTTCATCCTTGCATCTCCTTGGGTTCGATCATCATCATTCCGGGTAAGTCTTCGTCTTCTTCATCTTCTCATTTGGGTGTTGTTGGCGAATGTAAGAAAAAGGGGTTGTGTGTGTGTGTGTGTTGTGCAAACCGGCCGAGAGGAGCAAACCATCATCCCCAGCCATTTCACCAGACGCCCAGATCGGCCGAGCCACCCTGTCGCGACGCCCAGATCGGCCGAGCCAGCCATCGCCGCGACGCCCGGATCGGCCGAGCCAGCCATCGCGCGACGCCCGGATCGGCCGAGCCAGCCCTGTCGCGACGCCCAGACGGTCGAGCTACCTGCCGCCACGCGCCCGCACTGCTCTGCAAGAGCCTCGCCTCGCCGTTCGCCAAAGAAGATCGCCCGATCGCTCGCAGACGCCCGCGCCGTGTCCGCTTGCCGAGCCGCTCGCCGCCAGCGCGCCGCTCGACGTTCGCCGCGCGCAGCGCCCGACGCCCGCGCCCAGCCAACGCGCGCCAGCGTCGAGCGCTCGCCCGCGCGTCCGTGTCCACCTTGCCGTGCAGGTAGCGCGGCCAGGCGTGTCAGTCTGCGTGCCGGTAGCGCAACCAGCCGTGTGTCCTGCGCCGTGCCAACCATGGCAGCCAGCGCACTTGCCTTGCCGAGCCGGCTTGCCAAGCGGCCCCAAGCTCGTGTCGTCGCGCCGCGTGAATTCCCGAGCCGAGCTTGCTGTTCTATTGTTGTTTAGATATTTTAGATACTAATTATTGTTGGTTTGCTAGGTTCCCGCCGCTAGCTCGGGATTGTTCCGCAGCTTAGGATTTGTGTGTAAAAGTCTTCCGACCAAGGTAAGGATTTCTTACCGGGGTTGTGTGGACCCTGCAGTATATTTGTGATTGTTGTTTTGTATGCCCGTATGTTTACTAGCATGTTTAGCCTAGGTGCTCGCTCAATTCTGATCGGCATGAACTCTTGTATTGTTTCTCATGTTAGCCCATGCTAGGTTGTTCTATTCTAGCATGTTCGATATCCGCTTCTTGCTTCGTAGTATCATGCTAGGTTCTTTGTATCCGATGAGCACGTATTGGACCGCATTGATTGAATCGTTATTATTGTTAAGGTTTAGAATTGAGGTAGATAGAATCATCCGGCCCGATGCATAAAGTATCTTGCATCTATGGCAAGGACGTTCGAGACAATTCTCGCCCTTGGACCCCGTGAGGGATTAGCTATCCCAACCGTAGGGCCCCGCAATCTTGGGTGAGGGTGGCGGATCGTTAAATGCCCCAACGGTCGGGATGATGACTTGGCATTGCCTCGCCCCGGCGATGCGACACGTCCTCGGCGTGTTCGGCCGTAGCCCTTGATTGCCACTGTTAGGGCAAGGACCGCTTCACGGTGTAAGCCTACCACGACCGGTTCCTTAGCCTCAAGTGCGGTGGTACAGCCGACATAGTTCACGTGTCCAGTGTCTCACACCCTATGTCGGTGACACCGATCCGTAGATTTAGTTAGGCATGGTGGTCAACTCGGGCAGCTTGCCACTAGACCCGCACCCCCCGTGAGTTTGCGGTAGCATGCGGTGCGCGCTTACGCTCATTACAAGCGCCGATCGGAGAGCTCCTCGGGATCTTGAGCCAGTGCACCTTTCGTGACGATGTGAGATGTGCCGAGGCCGGACTTGTTCCCGTATAGTGCGTTTAGTGTGTTGTGGTATTTTCCTGACTAAGACCCCGAGATGGCATCCGAGGTCCAAGTGTGGACTTAGCTATGTGCTCCGCTCTGTGTTTGTTCTCATAGCTTGCATACATTCTTCTAGATGATCATGTATATCGTATTGTACCCCGGTTGGGGATTCTTCTGGGTAATTCGTTACTCACCCTTATTCTCGTGGTTTTCCACGAGTAATCAAGGCGGAGACAGGGATGGTGAAGGAGGAGCTATGATCATGGAACCTCTTTGTCATCTCTCGATTGTTTTATTTTAATTATCATGACTCTTCACTTTTTATTATTTCCCTGAATGCATGTAGACGGGCACAGAGCCCCGTGGATGTTTTCTTACGTTTTATGGATTCCAAAGATATTGGTACTTGTGGATTGTTTTAATGGTTTAAATAAATCTCTGATCAGTGTGCTTTTAGAAATGTATGTTTTGGTTGTTGAATGTTTCTGCTTTTTACTTGGAATCCGAAATGTATTTTTTTTATAATGTCTTTTATTTTCACTACATGCATTGGGGTAAAGGCCCATTTAGAGCCCCTTTTGGGTCGGGTCTTTACACTATCCCTTTTAGATTTTTATGCTGCTGGCTGCTGTATATTTATTTAGGATGTTTTTAAAATGCTTAGGTTGCTCGGTTTCGCTTTAAAGCTCGAGGGTCACTATTTGATTGTGAAAGTTATTTCTACTCGTTTCCAGGTAAGGATTTCTTACCGTGGTTGTGTGGACCCTGCGATGCTATCATGATTGTGCCTTGTATGCTTGGTTGTTGTTATGAGTATGTTAGCTATTGAACAGCTTGTGTTTGAAATCTTGCTAGCATGTTGCTTGTTGTTCATGTTAGTGCCATGCTAGGTTTGTTCTTCCAAAGATGCCATGTCTTGTGATTGTATGAAATTTCCAGTTGGGTAGGTTACATGTTTTCTCTTGCTTCCATATCGTGTTGCTCTTGTGTCCCCGAATATTTCTTGTTAGTTCCATGCAAGGGGTTTAATTATCTTGGCATACCTTGTTCTATTTTATCCTGTTAGTTCCGTGCCAGGCATAGGCGGGTGATGTATAGTGTAGAAGACTGTAGGGGTAACTAGTTTAGGTCCCGCTCGGGTAAGACCCCGATGGACATCTGGAGGTGTAAGACCCCGATGGGCATCCTAGCTTTGTAAGGCCCCATTGGGCATCACTGATTGTGGAGGTGTAAGGCCCCGATGGGCATCCTAGCTGTGTAAGGCCCCACTGGGCATCACTGATTCTGAAGGTGTAAGGCCCCGATGGGCATCCTAGCTGTGTAAGGCCCCATTGGGCATCACTGATTCTGGAGGTGTAAGGCTCCGATGGGCATCCTAGCTGTGTCAGGCCCCATTGGGCATCACTGATTCTGGAGGTGTAAGGCCCCGATGGGCATCCTAGCTGTGTAAGGCCCCACTGGGTATCACTGATTCTGAAGGTGTAAGGCCCCAATGGGCATCCTACCTGTGTAAGGCCCCACTGGGCATCACTGATTCTTGAGGTGTAAGGCCCCGATGGGCATCCTAGCTGTGTAAGGCCCCATTGGGCATCACTGATTCTGGCGGTGTAAGGCCCCGATGGGCATCCTAGCTGTGTAAGGCCCCACTGGGCATAACTGATTTTGAAGGTGTAAGGCCCCGATGGGAATCCTAGCTGTGTAAGGCCCCACTGGGCATCACTGATTCTGGAGGTGTAAGGCCCCGATCGGCATCCTAGCTGTGTAAGGCCCCACTGGGCATCACTGAGTCCTAGGTTGTGTAAGGCCCGAAGGGCATCCAAGTGTAGAACCTAGGATAGGCAGTAGATGGAAGCCCTTGAATAGGCTCGCTCTAGAAGTAGCTCATAGCCTAATTCAACCGTTTTGCTCTAAGTCATTGTTTTATTTGCATGTATACTAGGGTGCTAGATGACTGATGTATCGTATTGTACCCCGGTTGGGGATTCTTACTGAGTATGTTTATACTCACCCTTATTTCTGTGGTTTTTCCACCAGGTAACTTGGGACAACACCAGGATGGCTAGCGGAGGGAGCTGTTTGATCATGGGGGGCTGCCGGCACTCTGTCGTTTATTGTTTGCAATCATTTATTCAGCATGTAGTTGGACAGGAGTCCTAAGGGAATGATGTTTAAGTTGTGTAAAATGTTTTGAATGTTCTTTTATAAATACTGGCCAGGCTTATTTTACCTTGATTGGATTTGCTTATGAAAATTGTTGGTTACGTTTTAAGAGTTCCCCGTTTCCAAATGTTTTGAAAAAGTTTTAAATATGAGCACTAAACCGCTTGTTGAAAAATTTAACTTGCATGCTGAGTGAGGACCTAGGTTTAGGACCGTATTCCAGGTCGGGTCTTTACAGGTCAACAGAACGTCACTCTTGGGGCTTGCCTATTCGAGGCTTACAGCTACCAACTACCCTAGGTTCCACACCTGGGTGTCCTTCGAGCTTTACACAACCTAGGACTCAGTGTTGCCCATCGGGGACTTATACACCTAGGATGCCCATCAGGGTCTTACACCTCCAACTCAGTGATGCCCATCGGGGACTTATACACCTAGGATACCCATCGGGGTCTTACACCTCCAACTCAGTGATGCCCATCGGGGACTTATACACCTAGGATGCCCATCGGGGTCTTACACCTCCAACTCGGTGATGCCCATCGGGACTTATACACCTAGGATGCCCATCGGGTCTTACACCTCCATCTCGGTGATGCCCATCGGGGACTTATACACCTAGGATGCCCATCGGGGTCTTACACCTCCAACTCAGTGATGCCCATCGGGGACTTATACACCTAGGATGCCCATCGGGGTCTTACACCTCCAACTCAGTGATGCCCATCGGGGACTTATACACCTAGGATGCCCATCGGGGACTTATACACCTAGGATGCCCATCGGGGTCTTACACCTCCGGATGTTCATCGGGGTCTTCCCCGAGCGGGACGCACTAGTTACCCCTACAATCTCTTACACTATACATCATCCGCCAATTCCTAGCATGGCACTAACGGGATAACAAGGTCACGGTTATGCCGAGACAATTTAACTCCTACCATGAAACTAACAGGATATATCAGAAATCTCAAGCACAAAAATCATCTGGAAACAAGAAAGAGCAAGCAACCTATCCACTAGAAATTCCATACAAACACAACACATGGCATGCTATCAAGTATTCGCAGGGTCCACACAACCCCGGTAAGAAATCCTTACCTGGAAGTGAATAGAACCAACGATCAACGGATGACTCTCGAGCTTCTAAGCGAACCTGACAACCTAAACAAGTAATAAAATCAACCTAATTAACCAACAACAGATAAAACGAACATAAAGTCCAAAGGGTCAGCCTCGGGAATTTACCAACCGAGAAGCACACGTCTCGGCAGCAAGGAGCAAGAACGACGCTGCTGGTGCGGTAGGGACGCTGGCGCTGGCACTGGCTCGGGCGCACGGCAAGGCGTCTGGACATCGGGCAGCGTGCGGGGGACCTGGGCTACGGGGTCGGCGCAGGAACGAGCGACACGTTGGGACGACGCGCGGGCGAGCGGGGCGACGCGGGCGGACGGACGAGCGACGCGGCTGGTGCGCTGGTGCGCAGTCGTGCGGATGCGGCCGGACAGAGCGGTGCGGGCGGTGCGCTGGGGTGCACGGTGTGGCGTCGAGCGGCGCTGGGGCGCACGGTTCGGCGACGAGCGGCGCTGGGGCCCACGGTGCGGCGACGGACGGCGCTGGGCGGCGGCGGCGAGGGTGTGGGGAGAGGGTTTTGCGAGAGAAGAGTTTTCCTTTTTTTTTTCTTCTTTTTTTTTTCTTTCTTCCTCAAATTAAATAAGCTTTGGAACTCTAAATTCCCTTCCCAAGGCTTTCCTCCTTCAAACCCTAGTTGACGCATTTATTTTCCTTAATTAATTCCAAACTCTCATCTCTCTTGAGGCCGAGGGTTCGAGTCCTCCAAATAACATCTTTTAAACCTTATTTTATATTTAACTAAAATCCGGGCTGTTACAGGCTGGGCGACGCGGCGAGATCGCGCTGGGACGACGCGAAGGACGGCGGGGCGACGCGGCGAGATCGCGCTGTGATGGATCTGCTGCAAGGCTGCTCGACGCGGCAAATGGCGCTGCGGGCTGAGGCGGAGCGACGACGACGCGATCAGGCTGGGCCGGTGCGAAGGACGGCGGCTAGCAAGGGCGACGACGGCGCTGGGCGGCGAGGCAAGGGGCTGGGCGACGGCTAGGGTGAGAAGGAGAGGGTGGCTAGGGTTTTCCTTTTTTCCTTCCCTTTTCTCCTCTTTTCTTTTCCTTCCTAAAATTAAATCAACTTTGGAGAAATCTCAAAATCCCTTCCCAAGGCTTCCCTCCTTCGAGTCCTAGCTAACGCTTAATTTTCCTTTAATTAAATCCAAGCTTCCAATTCCCTTAAGTCTAGGGCCCGAATCTCCCAAGGAACCCTTAAAAGAAATTTCTTATTTCACCCCCGACCAATAAACTGCCAAAACCTTAACAGATCCCACTGCTCCTGGAAATAATGCTACAAAAACCTTATCTCACAATTAACAGAAATCCGGGCTGTTACAGGAGTAGAGTCCGGATTGGTTCCGGTGTGGTGGCAAGTTGGTGCTTGGTGTTGACCAAGGTGTGGTTTTGAGTTGCTGAAAGTTAGTTTTGCTCGTGGGGCGAGTGGTTTGTGCCTTGTTGGTTGTTTTCCTGTTTCCAGGATGTTGAGAGTTTCCCCCTTTGGTGTTTGGAGGTGTGTCTTGGCTAGTGTGTGGTTGGAGGTTCAGTCTATGGTGGACCCCCTATTGTTGCCTTGTGAGACTTAGGTGTTGTTGCTTTAGCTGAGAAAGACAGAGAGCGTGTGTGGAGCTCTCTGTCCTTCGGTTGTCCGCTTGTAAGGAACTATTTCTCCTTGGGAGTTTCCAGATTATTCCTTTGTCTTGGAGTTGATGGTAGTGGTGCTAGCAAGAGGGAAAAGTTTTTTGGCTGCTTGGAAGCAGTTGTTTGTCCAGTTAAGCGGACTCTTGAGTGGTGTTCTGGAGGTTGCAGTAAGGTTTGTTCTGCTCCTATGAGTGTTTGGCCTAGTTGGTTGAGGTTTTTGTGTGTTGGCATGGAAGCTGTTGCACCTTTGTAATTGAAGAACTCCTTTGTATCAGTTGTGGGTTGAGGTTGCACCATTATGGTTGGATTAGGGTCTTGACCTTTTGAGGGATCCTTGCTGGTTAGTGTGGCTTGTGCTCTGCCAGCCATTTTTGGTATTCTGGTTCTTGGTAGGTGGTGTTAAACTAGTAGTGGAGTTCCGTTTATGAAGTTTCGGTGGGAAGGTGCAATAAGCCTAGCTAGAGGGTTAAGCCTGTATGTGTTATCGTTTGGGCTTGTGAGATGTGTTTCATATTTGAGGCAAGCTTCGTTCCGTTGCTTGCATGGAGGTAAGTTTGGTGGTGGGAGCCCTCTGGGGCCCGGTTGTTGGCAGGCTGACTTGTCCAGCCAGTGATTTGAGTCAAGCTAGAGTTGTGTCGATTGGCATAGCTATGCAGTTTGTAGTTGTGTGAGCTTCTGGGTGCGTAGCACTCAAGTTGTTGGTTGTAGGAGTCCGTGTGGAAGCTGGCAGCTGGTTGAGGTTGTTGTGTGAGTTCAGATTTGGAGGATTGGTTTCAGTAGCTAGAGTTCGCACCTCGTTTCGTGTGTATAGGCCATTTCTATGGAGTAGAGGCATGTCAGTTTCAGGCCGGAGTTGTTGTCACCAGGGTGTGGCAACAAAGGTTTATTCTAGACAGTACGTTGATGAACTGTGGTTCTGGAGAGCGTTGTTAAGAGGCTTATGAGCCGAGTGCAGTCCTGTAGTGTTTTCACCCTCTGACCGATGGTCTTTAGGGAGGAGTGAACCAGATCCTTCAGAGCTTATTGCAAGTTGGTGTTTCCGTGATGAGGCAGCAGGAGACCAGTGTTGGTTTTATGAGTTTGCTTTGGGTAGCAGTTCCCAGCTGTTAGTTCATATAGTTCCGTTGAGGCGTTGTGTTGTAAGTGTTGCAGGTTTGCCAGTGTTCTGTGAAAAGGTTGGTGGCCATCAGTTGTTGGATCCTGAGTTGCAGCAGTTGGTCATTAGTGCAGTGCAGAAGATTAGAGCTGGTTTGTGTCAGCTCAAAGCAGGCATAAGAGGTATGCCGATGTACGGCGTCGAGTTTTAGAGTTTGAGGGTGAACAGTGCGTGTTTTTAAGGTTGCACCGATGTGAGGTGTGTTGAGGTTTGGTAAGAGTGGGAAGTTGAGTCTCCGTTTTGTTGGTCCATTTGAGATGCTTGAGAGGATTGGCAGAGTTGCATATTGGTTAGCCTTTCCTCCGTTGATGTCAACTGTGCACAGTGTTTTCTTGTATCGATGTTGAGGCAGTATGTGCCGGACCCATCGCTCATTGTGGACTTTAAGCCTTTGCAGTTGAGTGAGGATTTGAGCTTCGAGGGGAAGCCTGTGAGTATTCTGGTCTTTGAGACGAAGACGTTGCGTAATCGTGAGATCCGTTTGGTAAAAGTTCAGTGGAGGAGTTGGAGTTCTGAGGAAGCCGCTCGTGAGCGGGGAGGTCGGGTTAAGATTGCAGTATCTCCGTGGTTGCTTTGATCTTAAGGACTTTCGAGGATGAAAGTCATAAAAAGGAGGGAATATTATAACGGCCCAGGTTTTCATCCCGGTCTTCCAGGTATGCCCTAGGGGTATTTTGGTAATTTGGTCGGGCCGTCAGGGCCGTTTATGTCTTTTTCCAGTTGCTAAAATTATTGGATGGGTTTATGTAGGTTTTTGAGGCTTTGTGGATGGGTTTGAGCAAGGATAGATGCAAAAGTTAAAATAAAGGAAAATTGTGTTGCAACCGGGGTTCGAGCCAGGGTGGCCTTGTGTGCTAGAGGAGAGCCTTGCCAAGTGAGCCACCAGGTGTTATTGTTACTCTTTCCGCGTCATATCTTAGTTACCCTTGTATCTTTGAAGTTTTGGTGCATTTGTTTAAAAGAAGAGAAAATAGGGTTTCGGGTCTTCTTCTCCAAACTCCATGGCTGCCCAACCTTCTTCTCCCAAATTCCTTGTCGAGCTTCTTCTTCCCTTGCAGCCCCGAGCGTCGTCTGGCCAGCCGAGCAGCAACCCAACAGACCAGAAGCCCCACGCTAGCTCTGCCCAGCAGCCCCATCGCCGGCGACCAGCAAGACGCCCGACACGGCCTATCGCGCAGCCAGCCGCCTAACAAAGACGCCCAGACATACTCATGCCACACAGAAATTTCAAAGCCGCCCAACAAGAAGCCCCAGCCCCGGTCGCCACGGCGAGATCTCGCTTCGGCCATGCTCGTCGCCTGTCGCGCACCTACAACAGCCGTCGCAAGTCGTGTCGCGCGCGCCAGATGCCATCGTCCAGCCGAGCTTGCGCGCCTGTCGCCGTCCCAGCGCGCGCGCGTGCTTGTGCACGCCCGCGCTAGTGTACAGTGTCGTCGTTCGCGCGCGCTGCTGCGCCAGCCAGCCTTCTTCGCGCGTGGGCGCCGTGCGGCGCGCTGCGCCCCATCAGCGCCAAGAAGAAACCACACACCGCAACCTATCCGTCCGCGCGTCAGCCGTGCCGCGTGAGTTGCTCCCAAGCCGAGTCCTATTTATTTTATTATATTTAGGCCTATGGGTTGTGATTATTAATATGTTTGTTAGGTTCTCGTTAGCTAGGTCGGGTTCAATCGCAGCTTAGGATTTTTTGTGTAGTTGCCTCCCGACCAGGTAAAGATTTCTTACCGGAGTTGTGTGGGCCCTGCGATATATTATGTGATGTTGTTTGTATGCTTGTTTGTGTTTATCAGCATGTTTAGTCATAGGTGTTCTGTTCTGAATTCCCGACTGGCATGATTTCTTATGTTGTTCCTCATGTTAGTCCATGCTAGGTTGTTCTGTTCTGGCATGCTCGTATCTGTTCTTGCTTCGTAGTATCATGCTAGGTTCGTTGTATCTGTTTAGCACGTATTGGATTGTATTGGATTGTTTGCTGTTGTTGCTATAGTTTAGAGTTCAGATAGGTAGCATCATCCGGGCCGGATGCATAACGTAACTTGCATCCACGGCGGGGACGTGCGAGACGGTTCTCGTCCACTTCGATCCCCGTTAGGGTTTAGCTAACCCTAACGGCTGGCCCTACAATCTTGGGTGAGGGTGGCAGACTGTTAAATGCCCCAACGGTCGGGATGATGACTTGGCATTGCCTCGTCCCCGGCGATCGGCACGCGTCCTCGGCGTGTTCGGCCGTAGCCCTTGATTGCCACCTGTTAGGGCAAGGACCGCTTCCTGGTGTAAGCCTACCACGACCGGTTCCTTAGCCTCAGGTGCGGTGGTTCAGGCTGACATAGTTCACGTGTCCAGGTCTCACACCCCTATGTTAGTGTGTAACGGCCCAACCCATCGCTAGCCAAGATATTGTCCGCTTTAGCCCACTGGCCTCACGGATTTGTTTCTCCCCCCATGGGAAAACGCGTCTTGCTAGGGAAAGGTGTCCACACCCTTTATAAGGAGTGCTTCGTTCCCCTTCCCAACCGATGTGGGATTCCCCTATGGGTTTCCGCCTCCCCTTAGAGGTCCAGTGTCTCGATGGACCCGGCACATCGGGCCGATGCCTGGCTTTGATACCATCTGTAACGGCCCAACCCATCGCTAGCCAAGATATTGTCCGCTTTAGCCCACTGGCCTCACGGATTTGTTTCTCCCCCCATGGGAAAACGCGTCTTGCTAGGGAAAGGTGTCCACACCCTTTATAAGGAGTGCTTCGTTCCCCTTCCCAACCGATGTGGGATTCCCCTATGGGTTTCTACTATAAAGACTCGACCCAAAAGGGGCTCTAAATGGGCCTTTACCCCAATGCATGTATTCAAAATAAAAGACATTATGAAAAATAATGTTTCGGATCCCAAGTAAAAACAGAAACATTCAACAATCAAAACAATTTACTCTAAAACTCGTCCTCATTGCCAAGCACTGCTTTGTGATAAATACATTTCTAAAAGCATACTCTGATCAGAGATTTATTTAAACCATTTAAACATTCCACAAGTACAAATATGCTGGAATCCATAAAACATAAGAAAACATCCTAGGGCTCCGTGCCCGTCTACATGCATTCAGGGGAAATAACAAAAGTCAAGAGTCATGATATAATAAAATGGTCAGAGATGACAGCAGGATTCCATGATCACAGCTCCTCCTTCAGCCATCCTGTCTCGCGCCTTGGTTACCTGTGGAAAACCACAAAATAAGGGTGAGTAACGAATTACTCAGCAAGAATCCCCAACCGGGGTACAATACGATATACATGATCATCTAGAAGAATGTATGCAAGCTATGAGTATAAACACAGAGCGGAGCACATAGCTAAGTCCACACTTGGACCTCGGATGCCAACTCGTGGTCTTAGTCCGGAAATACCACAACACACTATACGCCCTATACGGAAACAAGTCCCGGCCACGGCTTCATCGCCGATCGATACGAAAGGTGCAATCGCTCAAGATCCCGAGGAGCTCTACGGTCGGCGCCAGAATGAGCGTAAGCGCGCGCACCGCATGCTACCGCAAACTCGGGGTGCCGGGTCTAGTGGCAAGCCGCCCGTGTTCGATCCACCATGCCTAACTAAATCTCCGGATCGGTGTCACCGACATAGGGTGTGAGACTGACACGCGAACTATGTCACTGTACCACCGCACTGAGGCTAAGGAACCGGCCGTGGTAGGCTTACACCGAGCGGTCCTTGCCCTAACAGTGGCAATCAAGGGCTACGACCGAACACGCCGAGGACGTGCCGATCGCCGGGGCGAGGCAATGCCAAGTCATCATCCCGACCGTTGAGGCATTTAACGATCGCCACCCTCACCCAAGATTGCGGGCCACCGTTAGGGTTAGCTAAACCCTAACGGGATCGTGACGGAGTACCATCTCGCACGTCCACTGTCGGGGATGCAAGTTACGTTATGCATCCGGCCCGGATGATGCTACCTACCCGAACTCTAAACCATAGCAATAATAACAATTCATTCAATGCACCAATACGTGCTCAATGGATACAAGGAACCTAGCATGATACTACGAAGCAAGAACAGATATCGAACATGCCGAATGGAACAACCTAGCATGGGCTAACATGAGAAGCAATACAAGAGTTCATGCCATCAGAATTGAGCAGAGCACCTAGGGCTAAACATGCTAATAATCATACACAGCATACAAAACAACAATCACAAATATACCGCAGGGCCCACACAACTCCTGGTAAAGAAATCCTTACCTTGGTCGGGAGGCTTCTACACACAAATCTTAAGTCGCAGAACAATCCCGAGCTAGCGAGCGGGAACCTAGCAAACCAATAATAATCAAAGATCTAAAACGTCTAAAACACAATAGAACGGCAAGCTCGGCTCGGGGCACTCACGCGCACGCGACACGAACTTGGAGTTGCCGGGCGAGCTAGCACGGCAGTGGCTGGCGCTGGCTGCGCTACCGGCACGGCTGCTGGCGCGTCGCTGCGCGTGGATGGCGGCGCTGGCGCGCCGCCGCGCGACGGACAGACGGGACTCGGCGGCGAAGCGGCGGCACGCACGCAGCACGGCGCTGGGCGGCGCGGCGTGTGCATGACGGCGCGCCGCTCGGCGAGGACGCGCGCGCGCGGCGAACGTCTTAACGCGCGGGGGCAAGCGCCTCGGCAAGCTACACGGCGAAGGCGCGCGGGCGTCGGCGTCGCTGCTGCGCGCGATCTGGCGTGACGTCGCTGGCCGGCGATGGCGGCGGTGGGCCGGGCCGGTTCTTGTCGGCGAGATCTGGGCGCGACAGGGCGTGGACGGCAAGGGCGATCTGGTGCGACGGCAGGGGCGATCTGGCCGCCGTTGGCGCGATCCGCGTGCGGCGAGCCGGGCCGGCGGACGTGGCGCGATGGCCGCTGGCCGGGCTTCTCTACCGGCTGCAATCAACACAAACACACACAACACTCTTCTATTCACTTGGCCAAACAAAGACACCAAACGGATGAGAAGAAGAAGAGGAAGATCGATACCTACCCTGAATGATGATGAGCGATCCAAGGAGCCGCAAGGATGAAGAATTCGGCAAGGCAATGGAGAGAAAAGCTTGGGCGGCCACACACTTTGGAGAAGAAGATGGAACAAACCTAATTTCTATTTCATTTAACCAAATGCACCAAAGATCCAAGGTTAACTAAGATGTGATGCAGAAAGAGCAACAAGAGCACCTAATGGCTCAATTGGCACACAACCCCACATGCTTTCCAGAGACCGGGTTCAAACCCCAACTGCGCAAAGACAATTCCTTTATTTTTACTTTTGCATCAAACCTTGCTCAAACCAAACCACAAATCCTTCCAAAAACCTACATAAATCCATCCAATAATTTTAGTAATCGAAAAAGATACAAACGGCCCCGACGGCCCACCAAATTACCAAATTACCCCTAGGGCATACCAAAAGACCGGGATGAAAAACCGGGTCGTTACAATATTCCCTCATTTTTATGACTTTCGTCCTCGAAAGTCCTTAAGATCAAAAACATTTCGGGATAATGCAATCTCATCTCGTCTTCCCGCTCCCAAGTGGCTTCCTCGTAACCCCGACTCTTCCATCAACCTTTACCAAACGAATCTCGCGATTACGCAACGTCTTGGTCTCAAAGGCAAGGATCCTCACCGGCTTCTCCTCGAAGCTCAAATCCTCATTCACCGCAAAGGCTCAAAGTCCACAATGTGCGACGGGTCCGCACGCATCTTTGCCTCAACATCGATACATGAAAAACACTATCCACCGCCGATAGTGACGGAGGTAGGGCTAACCGGTAAGCAACTCGCCAATCCTCTCTAGGATCTCAAATGGACCAACAAAACGGGGACTCAACTTCCCACGCTTACCAAACCTCAAAACACCTCGCATCGGAGCAACCTTAAGGAACACATGCCGACCAACCTCAAACCCCAAATCCCAACGCCAACATCGGCGTAACTCTTCTCCTGCTCCCGAGTCACAACATACGAGCTCTAATCTTCTCAGACCGCACCATTGGTCAATCTGCAGTAACTCGGGACCCAAAACTCGTCTATCACCAACCTCTTCCCGCAACACGGGGACCGACAACGCTTACCATACAAAGCCTCGAATGGAGCCATCTCGAATCGTCGATCGATAATCGTTGTTATAGGCAAACTCCATCAAGTACAGATATCGTCCCAATCGCTGGGAAATCCAACACACAAGCCCTCAACATATCCTCGAGAATCGATTCACTCTCTCGGTCCGACCATCCGTCCCGAGGGTGAAAAGTCATCTTTAAACCGCACTCTGTGCCCAAACCCTTCTGGAGCGCTCTCCGAAACGAGAAGTGAACCGCGAGTCACGATCGGACACAATCCTCACCGGCACACCATGATATCGGATGATCTGTTCCAAAAACAATCTGCGCCACTGCTCTCCACGGTATAAGTGTCTCTACCGGAATGAAGTGTGCGCTCTTGGTCAAACGGTCGACTATCACCCAAATCGAGAGAACTTCCTCGAGTCCTTGGCAAACCAGAGATAAAGTCCATGGAGATCTCTTCCCATTTCCACTGGGTACACTCGCTGGTCATTGCAACAAACCAGTGGCCTCTGCTGGGGTGCCTTCACTTGCGACAAGTGAGACACCTGCCGACAAACTCTGCCACATCTCTCTTCATTCCCATCCACCGTAAGTCCGCTTAAGGTCTCGATACATCTTGGTACCCCGGGTGCCAAGCAAATGGGGAATCAGGGCCTCGAGAGCAACTCGCTCGCAATCCTGCAATGTCCGGAACACACAACCGGCCTCTATAAGTCAACCCACTGTCTCGTGAATATACAAAGTCAAAGTCTTCGCAAGACTAACTCTGTCAACCAATCTCTTAAGTGCGGGTCACCCAACTGGCTGTCTATAATCCACGCCTAATCGACGCACGAATACAGTCAATCGAGCTACCCTCGGCGGTAACCTCACCCAACAACATCGCAACCTCGGCCCGCTCGAACTCTCTCCGCAAACGGGCTGGGAACTCAACAACGCCGCGGAGTGCGACGCGTCTTTCTACTCAAAGCATGAGCCACTACATTGGCTTTACCCGATGGTACAAAATCTCGCAGTCATAATCCTTTACCAACTCCAACCATCTCCTCTCGCCTCATATTCAACTCCTTTTGAGTAAACAGATACTTGAGGCTCGGTGATCGATAAACATCTGAATCCGCTCACCATACGTAATGCCTCCAAATCTTCAAATTGCAAACACCACTCGCGCCAACTCCATATCATGAGTCGGGTAGTTCTCGCTCATACGGCTTCACCGACGGGAAGCATAGGCAATGACCTTCCCATGCCGCATCAACACACAACCTAATCCAAACTTGGAAGCATCATCAGAGACCACGAAACCACTGTCCCCTTCGGGATCGCCAACACTGTGCCGAAGTCAAATCGCGCTTGAGCTCGCAAAGCTCTCATCACACTCGCTGTCCCAAACAAACTCGACACCCTTCCTCGTCGACGAGTGAGGGGCGAGGCTATAGCGAAAAGTCCTTGACGAACCGACGGTAGTAACTCGCCAAACCTGCAAAGTCGCGAATCTCGGCAATCAAGTCGGATTGGCCCACGAACTCACGGCCTCAATCTTCGCGGGGTCCACGGCTATACCATCTCTCAAAACCACGTGGCCTAGGAAGGCCACCGCTCCAACCAGAAATCACATTTGGAAAACTTCGCATAAAGCTGGTTTTCCTCAAAGCCGCCAATACTCGCCTCAAATGCTCGCATGGTCTTCTTTAGACCTCGAATAAATCGTAATATCGCCAATGAACACGATGACGGCCGTCCAAAAATGATTTGAACACCCTATCCATCATGTCCATGAACGCACTGGGCATTGGTCAATCCAAACGACATGACCACAAACTCATAGTTACCATATCTAGACTCGAAAGTCGTCTTAGGAATGTCGGCATCCCCGATCCGCGCGATGGTAACCGGATCTCGAGATCTATCTTGAGAACACGGAAGCTCCTGGTGATCGAACAAATCGTCAATACGGGGCAACGGATACTTATTCTTCATCTGTCACTTTATTAAGCTCGCGGTAATCAATGCATAGGCGCATCGAACCATCCTTCTTCTTCACAAATGTAATCGTGCTCCCCACGAGGACACACTCGGACGGATGAACCCTCGATCAAGCATCTCCTGCAAATCGAATCTTCGCCCTTTAGCTCACCGGCGCCATACGATACGGAGCCTTCGAGATAGGGAGGGTCCTGGCTCGAGCTCAATTGTGAAGTCAACCTCTCTCTTCGGGGCAACCCCTGTAACTCCTCAGAAACACGTCCGCAAACTCCCGCACGACCGGCACTGATCAACAGAGACAATGAGGGGCGGCTCTCCCCAGACAACTTGGCTAGATAGCCCCAAGCTCCATGAGCTAGCAAACGACGAGCTTTCACAGCTGACACCATCGGCGGGCAAACTCCACCCTGGACTCCACGAAACTTAAAGCTGGGCCCACCTGGCGGCCTGAACACTTGTAACGGCCCAGTTTTCTATTCCGGTTCTCAAGGAGCTTCCGGTTCAGATTCAGTGGTTCGGTTGGGCCGTTAGAGCTGTTTGGACCCTTAGGGGCATTTTGGTCTTTTTGCTACCTGGGCAGGATTTGTGGTTTTTCAGGGCTTCGAGGCAGCTCCTGTCTTTTTTTAGGCTTGTTTGTTGTGGGCTGCGAGTCCCGAGATGTTTGGGCTTTTCGTTTGGGAGTTCGGTTGTGATTTGGGTTTTGGGCAAAATGATGGTTGTTTGGGTGTTTCCTTCGGGATTAGAGCCGGGCCTTTAGTATTGGTTTGGGAGGTTATTTTCAGTGAGTTTTGTTGTTTGGAAAGGTTGCTTCAGTCGGGTCTCGAAGGAGGAAGCCGGGAAATGAGATTTAAGGATTTTAAGGATTTTTGGAAAAATTGGAAAATAGATAAATTGGATTTATTTGGATAAGTTTGGATTTTAAATAAAAGAGAAAAAGAAAAGAAAAAAGGAAAAATCTCATTTTTCCCCATTTTCCTTTCTCTCTCCTCCACCCCGAGCCCCCTTGGCCCTCTCCTCCTGCCCGAGCGCCCACTCGCCCCCCAACCCGCCGAGCTCGCCCCACCGCGCCGATCCAGCCCCAGCTTCGCCGCCTGTCGCGCGCTCGAACCCACCCGCGTCGCCACGTCCCGCATCGCCCGATCTGCCGCCTCGCCAGCCGTCCTCGAGCCAGCTTCGCCCGGTCCGAAGTCGCCCGGCCACAGGTCCTTGCGCCACAGCTCGCCGTCCCTCGCCAAAGTGTCATGCGGATCGAGCGCCCGAGCCTGTCGCGTCGCGTCGCCTCGCGCCGTCCACAGCTTGCTTTACCGAGCTCGCGTCCGCGCGCCGTCAATCGTGCTTGAAGCGCGCTGCGTGCGCTGCACGCCCTCGCCTCGTCCCAGCTTCGCTGCGCATGCAGCTGCGCTTCACGCGCGCCTGCGCCCGGCCACACCCTGCGCCCGCGCCGCCTGCTGTTGTGTCTTTGGTTGGCGAGCCTTGTGGCTTCTCGGATGGTATTTCCCGAGTCTTTTCTTCGTTGGGCCCGGATTTATTGGCTGCTGGTTATGGATTTATTGGGTTGTTTATGTATTTGATTTGGGTGCTTTGTTTGATGTTCAGGCTGTTCGGGATCGATTAGACGCTCGAGGATTCGCTCGTAGATTTATTATAATTATTGTTTTCTGCTTGTCCCATGTAAGGATTTCTTACCGTGGTTGTGTGGACCCTGCGATATATCTCGATATGCCTTGCTTGTTTGCTGATTGTTATGAGCATGTTAGAGATAGAGCAGTTGATTGAATTCTTGCTAGCATGTTTGCCTGATTTTACATGTTAGTGCCATGCTAGGTTTGTTCTGCCAGCATGCTTGTGATTCTTGCTTAAGTTGTAGTATCATGCTAGGTAATGTGATTTATGTCAGTCTTTGCTTTCTAGCCAGGAATCATTGATTTTTGCTCTGTACTTTTAGATAGAGTTGTAGGGTTTGTCATCATCCAGAGGCTGAGCGGACATAACGTACGTTGTCCCAGTAGCTCAGGTCGGGAGTAAATTGTGCGAAGCATAACGTATCTTGTGACCCCGCCCGACCAGCCGGTTGTGGAGTTAGCTACCCACTTCGGCATAACCTAGTTTGTAGCCTACTAGAGTGGAACCCTGCCAACAGTGTAAGCCTGCCTTGGCCGATTCTAAGCTTCAGGTCGGTGGATCAGGCTGCACAGATGAGCGCCGAGGGCCTCGCGCTCGCGTGATCGCGACACCGCTTCCAAGTCATAGGCATGCGTACTGCACGCCCGCGTAGTTTGCCCTTAGGCCCCGCATTTACGCCGGTTGCGAGAAGAGCATGCAGCAGCGCGCAGACACGCGTTAGTCGCCGGTTCGGAGAGCTCCCCCGGGCTAATGTTCGTGAGTACACCATTCCTTCCAATTTAGAGCCAGACTTCGGGTACTCTCCCGATAGTCCAGATGTATAGCGAGGGTAAGAGGCCCTTGAGGACACCCATTGGGATTGGCTTTTGAGCTAATCAATTGGTCGAGGAGAAAGACCCTCGAGGGTGTCGGACATCTTGGGATCGGTTTTTGAGCTGATCAAATGGCCGAGGGAGAAAGACCCTCGAAGATGTCCCGGGATTGGTTATGAGAACGAATCATTAGGCCGGAAGTAGGAGACTTCTGATGATTCCGGAAGTAGGAGACTTCCGATGATTCCAGATCTTGTTTTATTGAGCTCGTTGAGCTATGATCTGTGTTGATGGCTGTTTGCTTGCTTGTTGAGGTGCTAGATGACGGATGTATCGTATTGTACCCCGGTTGGGGATTCTTACTGAGTATCTTTATACTCACCCTTATTTATCTTTCAGGTAACTTGGGACAACACCAGGATGGCTAGCGGAGGGAGCTGATTGATCATGTGGAGCCGCCGACACTCTGTCTTTTATTGTTGCATTGTTTATTCAGCATGTAGATGGACAGGAGTCCTAGGGGAACATTGTTTAAAAAGTTGTTTAAATTGTATTGTATATTTTGATAAATACTGGCCAGGATGTTTTACTTTGTTGGATGGTTTAAATGAAAACTGTGGTTTATGTTTTAAGGGTTCCCCGTTCTCATATGTTTTGAATGGTTTTTAAATATGAGCACTAAACCGCTTGTTATCATATTTAACTTGCATGCTGAGTGAGAACCCCGGTTTAGGACCATGTTTTGGGTCGGGTTCGTCACAGTTGGTATCAGAGCACAGAGTCATAGATTCTCGTAGACTAACCTTGCTTTGTAGGTTGTTTGCTCCCATGATCATCAGCACTCCACGGCCGCCAGGTTTGTCTGAGTTCAATTAAGCTAAGGGGTAAGAATTTACAATACTTTTCATCTAGCTTTTATGCCTTGTGTAGAGTTGTGGAGCGGAGTCGAGCAGGTTCTGACTCATTGTTGGTTTGGGCTTAGAGAGCCATCATGTCAACTTTCCCGCAGTGCGAGCAGCTTGTTGAGCAGTGAGAGCCCCAGTGTGGGCAAAGATTTATGCTCGTGCGGTCGCCAAAGTGTGTTGATCGCACTCGAGGAGCAGGAGGACGCTTGGCATGTCCGACCGAGGAGTTGGACCGTTTGTATTGATGTTGAGGCCGCGTCCCGTGGTTGTTTAGCCCGCTGGCCGAGTTGGCCCCGGCGCTTGAGTTGCTTAGAGGAGGGGTAGAGGCTAGCACGCCTCGAGCGAGACTCATTGAGCGAGTGTGCTCCACCATGAGAGATTTGATGGCGTGTCTTCAACTATCGAAGAGCGGAGACCCAGGCGCAGTTTGTAGCGCAAAGTGAGGAGTCCCGGGCACAGATAGCCCAGCTGGCAGAGTTTGTTTCAGCATTTGTCCCCAAGCTCTTGTAGCCCCGGAGGTTCCCGGAGGGCATGTTCAGCAGTTTATGCAATCGAGTTTGTTGGCGTTGATGAAGCCGCCCGCTTTGGCAAGTGGATGCCTCAGAGAGCTCGTTGGTTGAGAAAGTCCACCGCTAGTAGTAAAGCGATTGGCGGTGTTTGAGTTTAGCATCCGTGTGTTAGGATGCCTGCTGCTCGCAGGCCGAGATGTGCCGCTTCTGTCTTTGGTTTAAAGCAGCTTGATGGTGGTAGTCCCTTGAGAGAGGTGGACTAGCTGAGTCTCCACCAGTCGCCCGATTGATTGGCAAGTTGCCGTGTTAGTGGCTTGAGGCAGATGTAGAGCCATCTTTGCCCCTTGCAAGCTCCGCTGTCGTTGTGCGGCCAGCTTCTTTTAGTGCCCTCGTGAGCTGTGGTGCGCTTTAGAGTTTGCTTGCCAGGGATTTATCCATTTGTGGATTTCAGCGGGCTAGTAGAGTGGAGCACTCTTTTATTTGGATGTTCCCAGTGTGGAACTAGTTGTTGCCACCCGAGTGGTTGGCCTGAGCTTTTGTTGAGCATCGAGTGAGATGCAGGAGTTAGCCTGAGCTTTGTTGAGCATCGAGTGAGATGCAGGAGTTAGCTTGAGCTTTTGTTGAGCATCGAGTGGGATGCGAGGAGTAGACCCTGGCATGTCTGTTGGTCGAGATGCCAGAGATTAGGCTGCTCGAGTTCTTGGACTCTTGTGTTGAGTGCCATTGCCCCGTCACTTGGAGTGTGACCTTTCCTCAGAGGGGCATAAATTAGCTCGTTGTAGGCTGATTTGTGTTGTAAAGGATGTTGTGCCTGTTGGCACCAGGCTTTGAGAGGAGGCCTAGATTAAGGCCGCTTGGCTCATTGTGCAGTGGTTCCATGGCCGCCCGAGTTTAGCATCCCCGCTAGTCCTGCACCCATTTCCCGAGGTTGCACCTGTTTGGTTGCATAAGAGATCTAGCTCGGTGGTAGTCAGAGGACTACAAGTATGAGGTTTTCGAGGGAAAGTAGGAGCTTTCCAGTGTCACCAAGAGTTGGTTGCAAAGGATGCTGTAGGCTGTTAAGAGCTAGCGCGTTCGAGTTCTCGCGCTGTGATGTGAGCCTCAGTGAGCGGTTTGATGGTAGCATGATTCGGCTACCCTTTAGTTACCCTAGTATGGGTAGTGTTGGCATCGAGGATGCGTGATGAATCCAAAGTTAGAGCCATGAGTTGGATGGTTGTTCGGAGCGTGTTTAGTGAGCACATTGGCTTAAGGTATGTTAGCCTGGTTGGATTTTCTCTTGTAGAGTAAGTTGGCCAATGTGGCTTTTCGTGGTGAGTTGTCCCCGAGAGGGTTTGGACTCTTGTTGCTCCCTGGTTAGTAGTGGCTCTGTTTGGAGGCAAAAGTTGCCCTGTGTTAGAGCCCCTGATGGCATTGGATCTAGTTGGAGCTGTACACGCCGGTGTACTTTTGTGTAGCCTGTTTAGTGGTTTATGTTTGGAGAACCACGAAGGGTTCGTGTTGAGGAGCCAGTGCTTAGTCTTTGGGTTGTCAAGGCTTTGGTTCTTGGCAAGTGCCCCAGCTTTGGTTGTAAGGATGCCGTGCTCATTGTCGGGTTGTTGTTTAAGCAAGTTTTGCTTGTTGATCCTTAGCCCGAGTCGAGTTTAGTTGGATCTCGATCAAGAGCGGTGGTAGTAGCCGCGTAGTTTCGATTGTTATGGTTGAGAGAGTCGTTCGGATCCTTGCCTTGGGCGTAAGGTTTTGGAGGCTAGTTGGTGCTTGGTGTTGACCAAGTTTTGGTTCTCTTGATGTTTCAAGAGCTAGCTCGGTTCGAGCCAGAGGGCGTTGCCCTGAGGATTTGTTCCTAGTCAGGTTGTTTTGGGAGTTGACCCCTCCCTCGGCAGTTGAGTAAGTTCTGCTTGTTCTGGTTGGTGGTCCAATCAGTTGGGTTTCCCCTTGGGTGTTGCTTAAAAGAGAGTTGGTTGTTGTTTGCCCTTGGGTTTGAGCTAGTCAGCGAGCGTGTGTGTAGTTCGCTGCCCTTCAGAGTTTGCTTGCTGGAAAATCGTTCCCGTTGAGGAGTCAGCGTAGCTTCTGAGTTGTGTAGTTGATCAGAGTAGCGCAGTGGTTAGCCCAGCGAGAGGGTCCCTGCATGGTGTTGTTAGCAAGCGAAGTTGTTTGTCCTCGCAAGAGCGTAAGCTTGGTCGATTTAAGAGTTGAGTTTTTGCTGGTAAGTTGTTGGTTCTTTGGGGTTTGAAGAGCCCCTAGTTTCCTTAGTGGTTGAGTTGCACCATGAATGCCTGCCTCGAGTGTTATCTTTGGAGATAGCCTCGTCGGTCCGTTTTCCTTGCGATGTTCCGTGTGTGGAGTTTCTAGTCGCAAGATGAGTTAGGCCTTGGCTAAAAGGAGGAAGTCCTTTGAGTAGCCAGTTGGACTTAAGAGTTGAGTGGTAGCTTGGAGGCGAGTTTTGCTCGCGATGAGCTTGAGTTGAGTTCTGTTGAGCAAGTCCTTCTCGGGCTTTGCTTCTTTTTGTTGTGCATTCGCAGTTGGCGTTAGCTGAGCCTCAGTGGAGTGAGTTGGCACAGAGGTGCCGTGGCATTGGTTGGTTAGCCTTTGGGCTGTTCTCCTCAAGCTGTTGTGTTGCTGGTAGCCCTGTGAGGGTTTGGTCCTTGCTGCCGAGATTTTCCATGAGAGGAGCGTTGGTTGTTTCCTTGCCTGGCAATGTTCTCTTTGGCCAGTTGCTAGTAGATTTTCATGGAAAAAGTTTGTGTTCGGCCGTTGAGAGGCTCCAGTTGTTGGCTAGGCCGAGTGGAGCTGTGCCTGGTTTTGGCCATTAAGGGTTGGCCGTAGCTGAAGTTTCAGCTTGTGCTTGTTGGAAAAGTTTGCCTTTTTGGATCAATCGCCAGTTGGTGATTTGTTTGCTTTTCGTTAAGGCTTTAGGCAAGCTTTGTGGTTCGCTGGTCTCTTGTGAAGCAGGAGTAGGCTGTTTGGTTTCTGGAACCTGAGAGGTTCAGTTGTTTGGCCAGCATAGTGTAGAGTTGAGGCAGTTTGTTAACAGCTGTGAGATTCAGAAAAGTTACGCCAGTGCGTGGCGTTGAGTTTTGGAGCTTGTGCCAGTCTGCGAGTTTGCTGAGAGTAACACCGTAGAGAGGTGTTCCGTGTTGGATTAGCAGGGTTTTGATTGAGCCCCTGGTTTGTAGGCCTTCTGAGATCCTTGAGCGGATCGGAGCAGTGGTTAGCTTTGCCCAGTCTTTGTTGAGCTAGTCTTTGGCAGAATGGTTAGCTTTGTGGCTTTGAGCCTTTGAGAACCCAAGATGGTTTGGTTCTCGAAGATGGGCTAGTGTTGTATTAGCCGAGAAGTTCAGTTGGCTAGGAATCAGTGGAGTATTCCTAGAGCCGTTTCGTCTTAGGACTTTCGAGGACGAAAGTCTTATAAGGAGGGAGTATTGTAATGGCCCAGTTTTCTATTCCAGTTCTCGAGGAGCTTAGGTTGGTTTCGAGTGGTTCGGTTGGGCCGTTAGAGCTGTTTGGACCCTTAGGGGCATTTTGGTCTTTTTGCTCCCTAGGCAGGATTTGTGGTTTTTCAGGGCTTCGAGGCAGCTCCTGCCTTTGTTGAGGCTTGTTTGTTGTGGGCCGCGAGTCCCGAGATGTTTGGGCTTTTCGTTTGGGAGTTCGGTTGTGATTTGGGTTTTGGGCAAAATGATGGTTGTTTGGGTGTTTCCTTCGGGATTCGAGCCAGGCCTTCAGTGTGCCCAGCCAGCCCGTCCATGGCTACATGCAGCGCAGCCCTGCCGCCTCCTGCCGCCGTCGGCGCCAGGTGTCGCGGTCCCTGCCGCCCATCAGCCCCTTCTGCGCCGTCAGCCCAGCAGCCGAACCCGCCGTCTTTGCTGCCCGTCCAGCGTGTCGATGAGCCGCGTGAGTTGCTCCCAGCCGAGCCTTGTTTATTTTATTATATTTAGGCTTATGGATTATGATTATCATTGTTTTTGTTAGGTTCTCGTAGCTAGCTCGGGTTCGATCGCAGCTTAGGTTTTGTGTGTAGTTGCCCCGGCCAAGTAAGGATTTCTTACCGGAGTTGTGTGGACCTGCGCTATGTTCTATGTGATTGTTGTTTGTATGTTTGTTTGTGATTATCAGCATGTATAGTTTAGGTGCTCGTTCAAATTCACGACTAGCATGACTTCGTATGTTGTTCTCTCATGTTAGTCCATGCTAGGTTGTTCCGATCCGCATGCTCATATCTCTGTTCTTGCTTCGTAGTACCATGCTAGGTTCGTTGTATCTGCTCAAAGACGTTTTGGATTGTATTGGATTATATGCTATTGAAATGATATGTTAGAGTGTAGGTAGGTAGCATCATCCGGGCCCGATGCATAAAGTATCTTGCATCCATGGCAGGGACGTACGAGGTAATACTCTTTCCCTGGACCCCGTGAGGGTTTAGCTAACCCGACCGGTAGGCCCCGCAATCTTGGGTGAGGGTGGCGATCGTTAAATGCCCCAACGGTGGGGATGATGACTTGGCATTGCCTCATCCCCGGCGATGACACGTCCTCGGCGTGTTCGGTCGTAGCCCTTGATTGCCACCGATAGGGCAAGGACGGCTTCTGGTGTAAGCCTACCACGACCGATTCCTTAGCCTCAGTGCGGTGGTTCAGTGACATAGTTCACGTGTCCGTGTCTCACACCCCTATGTCGGTGACACCGATCCGAGAGATTTAGTTAGGCGTGGTGATCGGACATGGGCGACTTGCCACTGGACCCGCACCCCCATAGTCTGCAAAGTAGCACGCAGTGGCGCGCGCTTACGCTCATTACAGCGCCGACCGGAGAGCTCCTCGGGATCTTGAGCTAGTGCACCTTTCGTATCGTCAGTAGACAGGCTGAGGTCGGGACTCGTTTCTCGTATAGGGCGTATTGTGTGGTGGATTTATTTCCGGACTAAGACCCTGAGTTGGCATCCGAGGTCCAAGTGTGGACTTAAGCTATGTGCTCTATTCTGTGTTTATATTCATAGCTTGCATACACTCACCTAGATGACCATGTGCATCGTATTGTACCCCGGTTGGGGATTCTTACTGAGTAATTCGTTACTCACCCTTATTTTGTGGTTTTCCACAGGTAACCAAGGTGCGAGACAGGATGGCTGAAGGAGGAGTTATGATCATGGGAACCTGCTGTCGTCTCTGATCTTTTATTTCTATGACTCCTGTCTTCTATTTTTCCCCTGAATGCATGTAGTCGGGCACGGAGCCCTAGGATGTTTTCTGAATGTTTTGTGGATTCCCGCTTCATTGAATTTTAGGATGTTTCAAATGTTTTAATAAATCTCTGATCAGAGTGTACGTTTTGGAAATGTATTTGCCTCAAACAGTGCTTGGAGACGAGGGGCGAGTTTTCAAAAAACCAACTTGATTTCTCGATTGAATCTCTTTTGTTTTTAATTGGGAATCCGAAAACCTATCTGCATATTGTTCTTTACTTTGAATGCATGCATTGGGGTAAAGACCTATTTTGAGCCCTTTTTGGGTCGGGTCTTTACAGGTCTTTACACCCAACTACATGCATTCAGAGGACATTTAAAACATAAATACAAGACATAAGACTCAGAGTTGAACAACGGGTTTTCCATGATCACAGCTCCTCCTCCAGCCATCCTGCCTCGCGCCATGGTTTCTGAAAGATAAGTAAGGGTGAGTAACGAATTACTCAAGAAGAATCCCCAACCGGGTACAATACGATATAATCAATCATCTAGCACCAAAGCATGCAAGCAAACAGCTACCAACACTGATCATAGCTCAACGAGCTCAAAAAACAAGATCTGGAGTCATCGGAAGTCTCCTACTTCCGCCTAATGATTGGTTATCCTAACCAATCCTCGACTTCTCTCGAGGGTCTTTCTCCTCACCCGGTTGATCACCAAAAAACCGATCCCAAGGATGTCCTCAAGGGCCTCTTACCCTTGCTAATCTGGACTTACGGAGAGTACCCGAAGTCGAGGCTCTAACGGAAGGAATGGTGTACTCACGAACATTAGCCCGGGAGCTCTCGAACCGGCAACTAACGCGGCGTGTCGCGCGCACACCGCATGCTCTTCTCGCAACCGGCGTAAATGCGGGGCCTAAGGGCAAACTACGCGGGCAGTGCGCATGCCTAAGACTCGGAGCGGTGTCACGATCACGAGCGCGCGAGGCCCTCGGCGCTCATCTGCGGCTGGTCCACCGACACTAAGCTAGAACCGCCAAGGCGAGCTTACACCGTTGGCAGGGTTCCGCTCTAGCAGGCTACAAACTAGGCTATGCCGAAGTGGGTAGCTAATTCCACAACCGGCTGGTCGGGCGGGGTAGCAAGATACGTTATGCTGCACACACTTTATTCCCGACCTGAGCTAAATCCACCTTAGTGACCGGGGGGGGAAGCAAGATACGTTATGCGTCGCACACTACTCCCGATCAGTGGGGACAAAGTACGTTATGTCCGCTTAGCCTCTGGATGATGACAAACCCTACAACTCTATCTAAGAGTACAGGGAAAAAGCAATGATTCCTGGCTAGCAAGCAAAGACCGACATCAATCATACTACCTAGCATGATACTACGAGCTTAAGCAGGAATCATAAGCATGCCGGCAGAACAAACCTAGCATGGAACTAACATGTAATATCAAGCAAACATGCTAGCAGAAATCAATCAAAGCTGCTCTATTATTATCATGCTTATAACAGTCAGCAAACAAGCAAGGCAAAATCATGACAATATCGCAGGGCCCACACAACTCCGGTAAGAAATCCTTACCTGGTCGGAAGGCAACAACACACAATAAAAGTAACTGCGATCGAACCCGAGCAACGAGGCGCGGCTGACACTCGAACGAGCAGGCTGCACGGGCTAGGCAGCCAAAGGGGCTGGCTGGGCGCGCTGGGGCGCGCTGGCACGGGCGCTGGGCGCGAGCTGCGCGCGGAGGGGCGTTGGGCTGCACGCGGACAGGCACTGGGCGCGCGGGCTCGGGCGCTTGCTCGGCTGGGCGCTGGCACGCGGCGCGGCTCGGCACAGGAGACGGCGAGCGGGCGCGAGCGACACGACGCGGGGGCGCGCGATCGAGCTGGGCGAGGCTCGGGCGATGCGACGCGCATCATGGCGCGGCTCGGCACAAGACACCCACTGGCACGGCGACACGGACGAGGGCGGCGAGGCGCGCGGCCGGGCGACGCTGGGCGAGGGCGCGCGACGCTCGGGCTGGGCGAGGCAGGGCGCGCGGGCGCTGGGCGAGCTCGGGCTGGCTCTGGCGACGCTGGGCTCGGGCTGGCTGGGCTTGGGCGAGCCAGGGGCTGCACGGGCTGGGGCTGGGCGAGCCAAGGCTGGCCTAGGTGGGGGGTGCTCGGGGAGAGAGAGAGAGAAAAGAGAGAGAAAGTTGATTTTGGGGAAAAATAAAAGAAAAAAAGAAATAAAAAGGAAAAATGGGAAATAAAAGGGAAAAATGGGATTTAAATTCCATTTTCCATCCTTATCCACTTAAAACCTCAAAATCCCATTTCCCAGCTTCCTCCTTCGAGACCCGATCAAAGAAATCTTTTCCAATCAATCAAACTCACTTAAATCCAACTCCCAAAGCAACACTAAAGGCTCGGGCTCGAATCCCAAAAGAATCACACAACCAACAATCACTTTGCCAAAACCCAAAACCACAACCGAACTTCCAAACGACTAGCCCAAACATCTCGGGACTCGCAGCCAACAACAAACAAGCCTCAACAAAGGCAGGAGCTACCTCGAAGCCCAGAAAACCACAAATCCTGCCCGGCGAGCCAAAAGACCAAAATACCCCCAAGGGTCCAAACGGCTCTAAAACCCAACCAAAACAACGGAATCTTGACCCGAAGGCACCTCGAAAACTGGAATAGGAAATCTGGTCATTATAATACTCCTCCTTATAAGACTTTCGTCCTCGAAAGTCCTAAGACGAAACAGCTCGGGAAAACTCCACTTGATCCAAATGCAACCGAACTTCTCGGCCAACAACACTAGCCCTCTTCGAGAACCAAAACTCTCTTGGGTTGTCAAAACTCAAGGCCACAATGCCATCCATACTTTGGGCATACATCAACTCCAAGGGAACAGACGGCAAACCACGTCCTCAACTCGCACCAACTCTCAAAGGGTGCTACTCTCAAAGAATCTCGAGGATCGCCACAAGCTATGAAGCTCTACACCACGCCTTGCAAAACTCCTCTGGAAGCTCACAAATGACAACAAACAAACTCAACCCTTCAACAAACTGGCCAAACAATTGAACCTTCCAAATTCCAGAAACCAAACGGCCGAAAGCAAACTTTTCCATGCAAATCTACTAGCAACTGGCCAAAGAAAACACTGCCAGGCAAGGAAACCACCAAAATTCCTCTCAAGGAAAACTCGGGCTGCAAGGACTAAACCATCACGCAGCTTCTCTCGGCACAACACCTTGAGGAAAACAGCTCAACGGCTTTACCAACCAAAGCCACGGCACCTCTGTGCCAACCCACTCAAACGGCTCTACTACTCCAACTGCGAGCGCACAACAAGGAGCAAAGCCCGAGAAGGGCTTGCTCAACAGAACTCAACCCAAACTTATAACGAGCGACACTCGCCTCCAAGCTACCTCTCAACTCTTAAAATCCAACTGGCTACTCAAAAGACTTCTCCTTTTTGCTTAGGCCAAACTTATGTTCCAACCAGAAGCTCCACTCCCGAAACCTTACAAGGAAAACGGATGACGACAACCTCAAAGCTTACGGATCCTAAGCCACACGATTCCGCAAGACTACCTCAGAAGCTAACACTCGAGGCTGACATCCATGGAGCAACTCAACCACCACAGAGACTAGGGGGAAGGGAAATCTTCAATCCCCAAAAAAACCAACAACTTGCCAGAAACAACTCTTGCTGGCTAACAACAAAGCAGGGACCCTCTCGCTGGGCTGACCGCTGCGCTACTCTGATCAAATACACAACTTATGAGCTAAGCTGACTCCTACAAAAACAGGAAACGAATTCCCCAGCAAGCAAACTCTGAAGGGCAACAGACTTCACACAAGCTCGCTGACTTTCTCAAACCCAAGGCAACAACAACCAACTCTCTTGGAAGCAACACCCAAGGGAAAACTCAACCAATCGGATCACAAATCTGGAACCAACAAAACTTACTCAACTGCCGAGGGAGGGGTCAACTCCCAAAACTTCCTGACTAGGAAAAAGACCTCAGGGCAACGCCCTCCAGCTAGAACCGAACTAGCTCTCGAAACAACAAGAGAACCAAATCTTGGCCAAACACTCACAAGAGGCAGAACAACCTTTACTGCAGCCTCTAGAACACCATCCAAGAATCCGCTTAACTGAACAAACGACTACTTCCAAGTAGCCAACAAATTTATCCCTCTTGCTAGCACCACTACCATCAATTCCAAGACCAAAGGAGTAACCTGACAAATCCCTGAAGGAAACGGCTCTTACAAGCAGACAACCAAAGGACAGAGAGCTCCACATACGCTCACTGTCATGCTCCACTAGAGCAACAACATCTAAATCTCACGGGGCAACAACAGGGGCAACTCAACATCCTTGAACAGGAAAACAACCAACTGGGCACGAACCATTCGTCCCACGAGCAAAGCAAATCACTAGCAGCTCCAAACCACACCTTGGTCAACACCAAGCATCAACTTGCCACCTCACCGGAACCAATCCGGACTTTACTCCAAACAAACACTAGCTAGCTAGTCTACCAAGACTGCTAGCAACTCAACCGAGGCTACAAACTACACGGCTCCAGACTTGCCAACCGAAACTCACTACAGGCTCGACCGAGCTCTGGAGAGGCTCTCCACAACCTAGGGTTCTTCGGCAACCCTCGACACACACTGCCGACAAACGAGCTAACAGCCAACTTCCTGAACAGGCACAACTCTCTCCAGCATCTCAACCATGCAGGCCAACTCCAATTCCTTGGAAACCAAGAGGATCCGAAACGCTACCGAATGCGTCGTCCTCCTACTCAAACATCAGCCTCTCAACAGGGCTTCTACCCAAGGAAAGGATCCAAACAACATTCTTAGCCAAGGCGATCGAAATCGCGCGCTTTGCTACCACTTACACTGCTCGGTTTCAAACCGAACTCCAACCAAAGAAACACCAAAAGTTCCAACTCCACACGATGCTCAAAGCTGAGGCAACCTTGCTTTACCAAAAGCATAACCATGCCACACCGAACTTACTTTATACCAAGCCTCTACCAAGGGTGCTTACCCATAAGGCATCCAAATCCTCTCGCAAGGCATCAGCTCATCTCGCCTCAAAAGCATCCAACTCAGGGTCCCTCTGCTGGACCAAACTCGCATCTACGATGCTCAACTCTCCTCAAATAAAGGCACTCGAAGGTAGTTGACCGTACTACCAACCACAAGAAAACTCTTGGCCTTAACACTAGCGCGAGGCTCAAGCGCACCAACACTTACCAACCAATCTCCTGACTTACTCAACCTCCATAAACACTGGGAAGAGGCTCCGGCTCCTCTCGAGCATCCTTTCACTTGTAGTCCATCGACTACCACTGAACTAGCCCTCTGGCACGACCTAAACAGGTGCAACTGCCATAAACAGATCCAAGGCTAAAGGAGTGCGCTGAACTCCGAACGGCATAGAACCATCTACTATGCCCAAGCCAAACTCAAGCCTGAACCAGACTTAGTGCCAAAGTGGCACACCAACCAATGCACCTCAAGTGCTACTACTACCAAATCCACATCTGAGGAAGCTGGGCTGTTAAACAACAGCAAGCTCGCAAGGGAGCAAAGATGACCCTTCATCCGCCTCAAGCCACTAACACGGCAACTTGCCAATCAATCAAAGCGATCGGTAGAGACTCGCTAATCCACCTCTCACAAGGACTTCCACCACCATCCGATGAACCAAACAAAGACAGAACGGCACACCTCGACCTCTGAATAAAGCAGGCATCCCACACACGGATGCTAAACTCAAACTGGCCAACTACTTTACTACTAGCGAAGAGGACTTACTAAAACATCGAGCTCTCACAGCATCCATTTGCCAAATCAAGGCGGCTCTATCAACGCCAACAAACTCATCCGAATAAACTCGCTGATCATGCCCTCCCGGAACCTCCGGGGCTACAAGAGCTACTGGGGGAAAATGCTCAAACAAACTCACATCACCGGGCTATCTGTGCCCGGGACTCCTCACTACGCGCTACAAACTGCGCCTGGGTCTCCGCTCTCTGATAGCTAAAGACCTGCCATCAAATCTCTCATGGCTGGAGCACACTCTGCTCAAGGAGTCTCACTCTGAGGCGCTGCTAGCCTCTACCCCCTCCTCTAGGCAACTCAACTGTCGGGGCCAAATCTGGCATGCGGGCCTAACAACCCTGGACGCGGCCTCAACATCAACACGATCGGTCCAACTCCTCGGTCGAACCTGCCAAGCGTCTTGCTCCTCTGGGTGCGATCAACATACTGGGGATCTGCACGAAGCACCTCCACCCTCTCACTAGGGGAAAAGCAGCAACTGGGCCACAAATGGCCAACGGGAGTCTAAGCTCTACCTCCCTCGGGGACGACGTCCCAGGGGCATCCGAATCTATCTGGATACCTCAACAAGCTGCTAAACAAACTGCTCGCACTGCGGGAAAGTTGGCATGATGGCTCACTAAGCCCAAACCAGAGTTTGTTTGGAGTAGAGTATGGATTTGGTTCTGTGTGGTGGCAAGTTGGTGCTTGATGTTGGCCAAGGTGTGGTTTTCGAGTTGCCAAGGAGTTAGCCTTGTTCGTGGGTAAGTGGTTTGCCCCAGAGGATGTCTCTCCTGCTCCCGAGTTTGAGAGTGCCCTCATTTGGTGTTGGAGGGCGAGTCTTTGCTTGTTCGTGGTCGGCGGTCCAGTCTGTGGTGGACCCCCTGTTGTTGCCTCAGTGAGAGTTGGATGTTGTGCTTAGCTGAGCAAGTTAGCGAGCGTTTTTGGAGCTCCCTGTTCTTCGGATGTCTGCTTGTAAGGATCTGTTTCCTTTTTGGAGTTGTCGGATTATCCCTTGGTCTTGGACTTGGCGGTAGTGGTGTTAGTAGGTGGAAAGTCCATTGGCCACCTAAAAGCAGTTGTTTGTCCAGTTAAGCGGACTCTTGAGTGGTGTTCTGGAAGTTGCAGTAAGATTTGTTCTGCCTCCTATGAGTGTTTGGCCTAGTTCGCTAAGGTTTGTGTGTTGGCTTGGAAGCTGTTGCACCTTTGTAGTTGAAGGCCCCTTTGTTTCTGTTGTGGATGAGGTTGCACCTTGTGGCGGATTAGGGTCCGACTTATTGAGGATCCTTGTCGGCTAGTGTAGCTTGCACTCTGCCACCATTGTTGGTATTCTTGTTCTTGGTAGTTGGTGTTGACCGTAGTAGTGGAGTTCCGTTTATGAAGTTTCGGTGGGAAGGTGCATTCACCTAAGCTTGAGGGTTAAGCTCAGTATGTGTTATCGTTTGGACTTGTGAGATGTGTTTCATATTTGAGGCGAGTTTTGTTCCGTTGTTTGCATGGAGGTAAGTTTAGTGGATGGAGCCCTCTGGTCCGGGTTGTTTGCGGGTTGTCTTACCCACTAGTGATTTGAGTCGAGCTAGAGATGAGTGGATTGGCATAGCTATGCAGCTTTGTAGTTGTTTGAGCTTCCTAGTTCGTAGCACTCGTGTTGTTGGATTGTAAGTTTCGTGTGGGAGCCGTCACCTAGTTGAGGTTGTTGTGTGAGTTCGGATTTTTGGAGGATTGATTTTAGTAGCTAGAGCTTGCACCTCGTTTCGTGTGCGTATGCCATTTCTATGGAGTAGAGGCATGTCGGGCCAG
This sequence comes from Sicyos edulis, assembly GCA_036507275.1. Lineage (NCBI taxonomy): Eukaryota > Viridiplantae > Streptophyta > Magnoliopsida > Cucurbitales > Cucurbitaceae > Sicyos > Sicyos edulis. The sequence continues at coordinate 16,235,518 of CM071847.1, forward strand.
TGGAGTTGTTGTCACCAGGTGTGTGGCAACGACGGTTTGTTCTAGGCAAGATGCGTTGTTGATCGCTGGTTCCGAGAGCGTTCTTAGAGGCTTATGGGCCGAGTGCGATCTGTAGTGTTTTCACCCTTTGACCGTTGTTTTTGGGAGGAGTGATCCGATCCTTTGGAGCTTGTTGCGCGTTGGTGTTCCTCGTGGTTAGGCAACGGAAACCAGTTGGATTTTATGAGTTTGCCTTGGGCGCCTCCTAGTCATTAATTCATATAGTTTCGTTGAGGCGTTGTATTGTAAGTGTTGCAGATTCCAGGTGTTCGGGGAAAAGGTTGGTGGTCGTCGATTGTTTTGGGTCCCGAGTTATCATGCGGTTGGTCGCATCAGCAAAGGCAAAAGTTTAGAGCTCGTGTTGTCAACTCAGAGCAGGCATGAAAGTTTCGCCGATGTTCGGCGCCGAGTTTTAGAGTTTGAGGTTGGACAGTGCGTGCTTTTAAGGTTGCACCGCTTGTGAGTTGTGTTGAGGTTTGGTAAGCGGGAGAAGAGGAGTCTCCTGTTGTTGGACCATTTGAGATTCTCGAGAGGATTGGCAGAGTTGCATATTGGTTAGCTTTTTCTGTCATTGTCAGCTGTGCACAATGATTTCATGTATCGATGTTGAGGCAAGATGCGTGCTTACCCGTCACACATTGTGGACTTTGAGCCTTTGCAGCTGAATGAGGATTTGAGCTTCGAGGAGAAGCCAGTGGGGATCCTTGCATTCGGGACTAAGACGTTGCGTAATCGCGAGATTCGGTTGGTAAAAGTTCAGTGGAGGAGTCCGAGCTCCGAGGAAGCCACTTGGGAGCGGGAAGACGAGATGAGATTGCATTATCCTGAGCTGTTCCAGTCTTAAGGACTTTCGAGGACGAAAGTCATAAAAAGGAGGGAATATTGTAACGGCCCAGGTTTTCACTCCGATCTTCCAGGTATGCCCAAGGCGTATTTTGGTAATTTGGTCGGGCCGTCAGGGCCGTTTATGTCTTTTCTAATTGCTAAAATATTGGTTGGATTTATGTAGGTTTGTGAGGCTTCGTGGAAGGGTTTGAGCAAGGTTTGATGCAAAAGTAAAAAGAAAAGAAATTGTGCTGCAACTGGGTTTTGAACCCGGGTCTCAAAGGAAGCTTGTGGGGATGCGTGCCAGATGAGCTAGTGAGAGCTCTTGTTGCTCTTTCCGGGTCATTTTATGGTTAGCCTTGGAGTTTGGAGTTTTGGTGCATTTGGTAAATGAAAAGAAAATAGGTTTGCCATGTCTTCTTCTCCAACACATCTCCTAGCCATCCAAGCCAAGTTCTCCCTAGCCTCCTTGCCGATTTCTTCATCCCCTTCGCTGCTCCGTTGTTCGATCATCATTCCGAGTAAGTCTTCATCCTCTTCCTCTTCTCGATTGGTTATTTTTCTGGCCGAAGGTAAGGAAGTGTGTGTGTGTTTGTGTTTGGTGCAAGGAAATTAGCCGAGATCTGCAACCACCGGCCAGATCCGCCCGAGCCCGCCAGCCACCGTCGCACCAGCCGCCCGAGCAGCACGCCCAGGCCACCGGATCCGCCTGTCACAGCCCCAGCCACTGCCGCAGCGCGCTCGTCAGCGCCACCGAGAAGCGACCCTCGCCGCCTCGCTCGTCGCGCGTCCCAAACTGCTCGACGCCTCAGATCGACGCTGTCGCCGCGCCCACCTCGCCGCACGCACGGATCGGCCGAGCCAGACGCTCGTCGCACGCTCACCTCGTCGCCGCACCAGATCGGCCGAGCAGACACTCGTCGCGACGCCCGCACCTTTGTCGCCGCGACCGGTCGGCCGAGCGCAGACGCCACCGCAAGCAGCAGCAGCCGATCGCCGTGTCCGCGCCGCTTTCCGCCCAGCCACGCGCTCTTCGCTCGAGAGCACTCGCCCACACGCCGCACGCCTTCCGCGTGGCGTGCCCAACAGCGCAGGTTCACGCGCAGCCACGCTCCAAAGGCTCGCCCAGCGCCCGACCCACCAGCATCACCCGCCAAAGAGCGCCCACACTCGTGTCGTCGTGCCGCGTGAGTGCTCCTGAGCCGAGCCTCATCGCTTTATTATATTTTTAGGGTTATGGTTGTGATTGTTACTATGTTTGTAGGTTCTCGATAGCTAGCTCGGGAGTGTTCGCAGCTTAGGAATTTGTGTGTAGAAGTCTCCCGACCAAGGTAAGGATTTCTTACCGGGGTTGTGTGGACCTCGCGATGTTCTATGCGATTGATGTTGTATGTTTGTTTGTGATTATCGCATGTATAGTTTAGGTGCTCGCTCAATTCCTCGATCGCATGACTTCGTATGTTGTTCTTTCATGTTAGTCCATGCTAGGTTGTTCCGCTCGCATGCTCATATTCATTCTTATTCCGTAGTACCATGCTAGGTCTCATTGTATTCTTGTGAGCACGTATTGGATTGTTTGCTTATTGTTAAGGCAGGTTAGAATTCGTGTAGGTAGCATCATCCGGCTCCCGATGCATAAAGTATCTTGCATCCATGGCGGGGACGCCGAGACGCTTCTCCGCCCCTCGACCCCGTTAGGGTTTAGCTAACCCGACCGGTAGGCCCCGCAATCTTGGGTGAGGGTGGCAGATCGTTAAATGCCCCAACGGTCCGATGATGACTTGGCATTGCCTCGCCCCCGGCAATGGCACGCCCTCGGCGTGTTCGGCCGTAGCCCTTGATTGCCACCGATAGGGCAAGGACGGCTTCTTGGTGTAAGCCTACCACGACCGATTCCTTAGCCACAAAAAGTGCGGTGGTTCAGCCGACATAGTTCACGTGTCCGTGTCTCACACCCTATGTCGCTGTGACACCGATCCGTAGATTTAGTTAGCCGTGGTGATCGGACATGGGCAACTTGCCACTAGACCCGCACTCCCATAGTCTCGTAGTAGCACGCGGTGCGCGCTTACGCCATTACAACGCCGACCGAGAGCTCCTCGGGATCTTGAGCTAGTGCACCTTTCGTATCGATGAAGAGATGTGCCGAGGCCGAGACTTGTTTCTCGTATAGGGCGATTGTGTGGTGTGGATTATTCCGACTAAGACCACGAGTTGGCATCCGAGGTCCAAGTGTGGACTTAAGCTATGTGCTCTATTCTCGTGTTTATATTCATAGCTTGCATACACTCACCTAGATGACCATGTGCATCGTATTGTACCCTGGTTGGGGATTCTTATCGAGTAATTCGTTACTCACCCTTATTTTGTGGTTTTCCACAAACCAAGGGGCGAGACAGATGGTCAAGGAGGAGCCGTGATCATGGGAACTCGCTGCGTCTCTCGACTTTTATTTCTATGACTCGTCTTCTATTTTTCCCCGAATGCATGTAGACGGGCACGAGCCCCTAGGATGTTTTTCTCAATGTTTTTATGGATTCTAGCTTTGTTGTATTTGAGGATTGTTTCAAATGTTTTAATAAATCTCTCGATCCGAGTATGCTTTAGAAATGTATTTTCCTTGAAACAAGTGTTTGGAAACAGGATGTGTTTCAAGAATCTATTTGATTTCTGATTGAATCTCTTTTGTTTTGTTTTAATTGGGAATCCAAAAACTAAATTGCATATTGTTCTTTACTTTGAATGCATGCATTGGGGTAAAGACTCTATTTAGAGCCCCTTTTGGGTCTGGGTCTTTACAAATTCCAACTCTCTACGCCTAACGCCGGCGTAGCTCTTCTCCGCTGCTCTCAAGGTCAACATACGAGCTCGATTTTCTCGGACAGCCTCATTGGTCAATCAAGTAACTCCGACCTAACACTTGCCTCGTCTCCAACCTCTTCCCAAAATGTCGGGATCTGCAGCTGCTTACCATACAACGCTCAAACGGTGCCATCCGAATGGACGATCGAAATCGTTGTTGTAGGAAAACTCCATCAAGCACAGTGCATCGTCCCACTACCCGTAAAATCCAACACACATGCTCGCAACATATCCTCTAAGATCTGATTTACCCGCCACCGCCATCGGTCTGTGGGTGGAAGGATGTACTGTAGCTGCACTCTGTGCCCAAACCTGCCTGAAGGGCTTTCCAAAATCGTGATGTAAAACGGGAATCCCGGTCATAGATGTTTTTAACTGGCACCCCGTGGTACCGACTATCTCGCTCAAGGAACAATCGTGCCCACCGCTTCCACTGTATAGTTTATCCTCGCCGGAATGAAGTGTGCACACTTGGTCAACTCTGTCAACGATCACCCAAATCTTTGCATAACCTCTAGGAGTCTTGGGCAAACCCGAAATAAAATCCATGGTGATCTCCTCCCACTTCCACTGTGGCACCCCGAGCGGTTGCAACAAACCTGCTGGTTTTTGCCTAGGCGCCTTCACTTGTTGACAGGTGAGACACCGACTGACGAACTGGGCAATCTCCCTCTTCATCCCCATCCACCAAAAAGTCTGCTTAAGATCTTGATACATCTTGTTACCCCCTGGGTGCCATGCGAAAGGTGAGGTGTGAGCCTCGGTCAACAACTCTGTACGAATACCAGCATCGGCTGGGACACATAGCCGACCCTTATATCTCAAACCACCATCTGCGCATATCACAAAATCGAAGTCACCATCACCAAACCCTCTCATACAAACTCTTTAACTTAGGATCACCCAACCGGCCGCCGATAATCCTTTGCCTTATCGGTCGATGGTTAATCGAGCTATCCCGGGCGGTAACATCTCCTAACAACACTGCTATTTCTGCTCTCCCGAGGTCTTTCCTTATGATACTCTTGGGATTTGCCAATGATGCCAAGTGCGAGGTCTTTCTACTTAGTGCATCGACCACAACATTTGCCTTTCCAGGGTGATACAAGATCTCACACAACAGAATCCTTTACAAGCTCCAACCACCTCCTCTCGCTCATGTTCAGGTCCTTCTGAGGGAAGAAATACTTGAGGCTTTGGTGGTCCGAGAAAATCTGAATCTTTTCCCCATACAAGTAGTGCCTCCAGATTTTAAGTGCAAAGATGACCGCTACCAACTCCATATCATGAGTCGGATAGTTCTGCTCGTGCAGTTTCAACTCCCTCGAGGCGTATGCTATCACCTTACCGTGTTGCATCAGAACGCAACCCAAACCAAACTTGCCGGCATCGCCCAGACACCACGAAACCCTCGCCTCCTCTCGAACCGCCAACACCGGGCGCAGACGTCAAACTACTCTTTAGCTTAGCAAAACTCTCATCGCACTTCCTATCCCAAACGAAATCGACACCCTTCCTTGTCAATCGAGTAAGCGGGGTGGCTATAGCGAAAAAGTTCCGAACGGTTACGCGGTAATATCCACCCAGACCCAAAAAGCTGCGAATCTCTGACACAGTCGTCGGTCTAGCCCATGAACTAACGGCCTCTATCTTGGAAGGGTCCACAGCCACTCCCTCCTTAGACACAACGTGTCCCAGAAAGGCTACCTCCTCAAGCCAAAAGTCACACTTTGAAAATTTCGCATAAAGCTGGTTCTCGCGCAAGGCTGCCAAAACCTGCCTTAGGTGCGAAGCATGGTCCTCCCTAGACTTTGAGTACACAAGAATGTCATCTATGAACACAATGACAAAGCGGTCCAAGAAGGCCTTGAACACTCTGTCCATCATGTCCATAAATGCAGCTGGGGCATTCGTCAGTCCAAAAGACATGACTACGAACTCATAAAGACCATACCTCGACCTGAACGCTGTCTTGGGGATATCTGCATCCCGAATCCTCAACTGGTGGTAGCCCGACCTCAAATCAATTTTCGAAAACACACAAGCCCCTTGGAGTTGGTCAAACAGATCATCGATACGTGGCAGTGGATACTTGTTCTTGATGGTCACCTTGTTCAGTTCCCTGTAATCGATGCATAGACGCATCGAGCCATCCTTTTTCTTAACAAATAGCACGGGTGCTCCCCACGAGGACACACTCGGCCTAATAAATCCTTTATCAAGCAACTCTTGCAGCTGATCCTTTAACTCCTTCAGTTCAGCTGGCGCCATACGATAAGGAGCCTTTGAAATAAGACGAGTCCCTGGCTCAAGCTCTATTGAGAAATCCACCTCCCTCTTTGGCGGCACTGTAACTCTTCAGAAAAACATCCGCAACCTCACGCACAACGGGCACTTGCTCAAAAGATACCCGATCACGGTCCTCCCGGATAACTTAGCTAAGAAACCCCAAGCCCTCGAGCTAGCAAACGGTGGGCTTTAGCCGCCGAATCATCAAGCGACACACCCCACTCGGGTGCCCCAAATTTAAAATCGGGCTTGCCCGGCGGTCTAAACATTACCTCCTTCCGGTGGCAGTCAATCAAAGCGTGGTTATTAGCTAACCAATCCATACCGAGGATCACATCGAAACCACTCATAGCTAACACTATGAGCGTAACCTGCAGAGACTCGTTGGATACCCGCATGACCCCTCCCTTACCTTCCGACTAGCCATCATACTAGCTCCCGAGGAGTAGCAACAGATAACTCAAATCCTAAGGGTTCTAAAATCATGCAAGCATGCTCAAAGAAACACAAAGCAGGCGTAAAAGAATGTGTGGAACCCGAATCAAATAATACAAAGGCAAGGTGGTCGAGAACTAGAAGTGTACTCGCCATCGCGCCCTGCTTTCGCCTCTGGCGGGTCGTAGCATACACTCTCCCTTGCTGCGAGCCGGCCGAGCCACCATCGCTTTAAGTTGCAATGCCGGCCCGATGCCCTTCCTTTCCACAGCTTGAAACAAGCTCTAGGGTTACCACCACAAGGTCCTCAATGCCGCTTCCCACAGGGATCTACAATACGGTGGCGACCTCCCCCTACGCCTCGCTGGCGAGGCCGATCACTGCACGGCCTCTGTGATCGGGTTCTCGCCATGATAAGAACCCCGAGGGCGCCGACCGCCCCACGGACATTGCTCCTCGAGTCAAACTTGCGCTCGCCCGAGTACACTGGGGCTTTCGACACTACGGTACTAACAACTCGCTCCGAGGATACTTCCCATCATAAATCGCTTGCCAATCAGATCGCTTTGGCAAAGTCTCTCGGGCATGTGCCCTAACAACTCGAGACACTCCTGCCTCAAACCCGCAATAAACTTCCCGATCTTCACCCCGGTAGCAATCAATCGTGGGCGCGAAGTATCCATACTCGAGAACTTCTTCTCGTACACCTCGATCGAGTCGACTTCGCTAAGGTTTGAAAACACTCAATCATCTTTTCTTGGGCTTCTTCACCGATAAATTTTGCCTTGAACTCACTTTCTTGAAGAACTCCTAGGTGGCGGTGGAGACCCACACCTGGTCTCTCACTTAAAGTGGAATCCCACCACCACTTAGTCAGCACCAAATAACACATGAGTCGCACACCGAGCTCACGCCGCACCTCGTGACACTCCATCACCATAAACATATATTCTAACTCAAAGAATCCACGCAGCAGCCTACCAACAGCTTCCCAGTGGGCACTAAACTTCTCCGGCTTCCATTTCACAAAATCCTTCACCACTTGCCTAGATCCTCGGCACCTTCCGCCATAACGGCCTCATTCACAATTGGCTCGCGAGTCAAGCGGATCGTGGCACCTGCAGCCTCTCGCTAAACCAACTCGATCACCGCTTTATCCGAACGCGGACTCCTCCTCTCTGCACACCTAAAAAGCTTGCATTTCACCCTCTGCTCGGCCCTCTAGTCGGCTAGCAACCCAACCATAAGAGCCCTCATAGACTCCACAAAAGCAGCCTCCCGGCAGCCTCTCGAGGCTCATTTGCCTCTACGCCCTCTCCGGCAACACAGCTTGAAGGGCCTGACGGTGGCCTAACATCGCGATCGCTTTGGGACGAGGTCCCCAAAGGTCGTAATCGATACGAATGCCCCGGGTGGTCGGCCTCGAGCCTCCTCGCCTCTACGAGTGATCGGCATACCGGCAATCTACACCCAAACCAACAATGAGTCGAACCTCGTCTTCCCCGCTTCTACAACAACAAGTCATGTACATGCAAGGTGCAAATCGTAACGCCCAGCTTTTCCATTCCGGTTTCCTGTACTCTCGGTTCAGTATTGGGGCAATCGGTTGGGCCGTTAGAGCTTTATAACCATTAAGGGTATTTTGGTCTTTCTGCTCCCCGGCCAATGGTTGAGGATTTTCAGGGCTTCAGGGTCATTTCGGCCTTCGTTGAGACTTGATTGATGTTGGTAGCAAGACCCAAGGAGTTTGGGTTAGTTGTTTAGAAGTTTGGAGGCATTCCTGATTAATGGCGCACTAATTGAAAATTAAATGGTTCCATCGGGTTTGAACCCTTGCCCTAAATGGTGAATTTGGAGTTTTAGAAAAGAGTCTTAATTAAAAAGAAAAAGGTTGCTTTAGCCGGGACCCGCAAGAGGAAGCCTTGAGAAGGGAATTTAGGTCTCTTAACCTATTTAAAATAGGGAAAAGAAGGAAAATCAAGAAAACCCCTATTTTTCCCCTTGTTTAGCCGCACCCCATCTCTCTCTCTCTCTCTCTCTCTCTCTCTCTCTCTCCAAAAAAAAAAGTCGAGCCAAGCATCCTAACCGAGCCACTCAGCCGCACCACACAGCCGAGCCACCCCACCACACCACCAAGACATACCAAAGCCGCTCGCACTGCATCAGATCACCGCCCAGCCGCCACCCCTACCGCCTCGCCCACCCGCCGCGACGTCTCAGAGTCCGTGGCCCCACCGTCACACGCCCAACACCGCCCGACGTCGCCGATGATGCCTGGGCCCTGCCGCCGCAGCCGCGACACGCCCAAAGAGCTCAGACGCCGCCGCTGCGCCAACCTGGGCCGAGCCCGCTGCCGCTGCCCGCCACGCATCCGATCGCCGCACGCGCTTGCCGGGCTGCCCAAACGCCGTGGCCGCAAGCCCGCTTTTGCGCGCGTCGCTCGCTTTGCCGCGCAAGACTCGAGCGCCAGCGCCAGCGCCCTCAACCGCACTGTGAGCGCCCAAAATCGCCCCTTGCCGCCGAGACCCCGTGTCTTCTCTTGCTTGGTAATTCCCAACCTATCCTTTTAGATTTTTAAGTCACTGGTCAGTATATTTATTTAGGATGCTTTTAATATGCCTAGGTTGCTCGAGTTCTTTTTAAAGTTCGAGAGTCTTGCTTGACTCGTGATATCTTTTTCCACTTATTTCCGTGTAAGGATTTCTTACCGTAGTTGTGTGGACCTCGCGATGCTTTCTTGATTGTGCCTTATATGCATGTTTACTTTTATGAACATGATTAGTGGATAGGATCGCTTGTGATTGCATTCCTGCTAGCATGTTTGCTTGTTTGTACATGTTAGTGCCATGCTAGGATTGTTCTTCCAAAGATGCTTGAGATTCCTCGCTTTAAGTTCGTAGTATCATGCTAGGTTATGTATGATTGATGATGATTATGTATGTTTAGCCAGAATCGCTTACTCTATACTCTAGCTAGTGTAGTAGGGTCACATCATCTAGAGGCCGAGAGCGGACATAACTTACCTTGTCCCCACCTGGCCGGGAGTAGAGCGAAGAATAACGACATTGCTTCCTCGGCAGCCAAATGAGGATTAGCTACCTCATTGGCATAAGCCTAGTTTGTAGCCCGCTAGAGCGGAACCCCGCTAACGGTGCAAGCCTACCTTGGCCGCTTCTTAGCTTCATGTCGGTGGTACAGTGCCGCACAGATGAGTGGCGAGGGCCTCGCACTCACCGTGTTCAAGTGACACCATTTCCGAGTCTTTAGGCATGCGTACTGACCCGCCGCGTAGTTTGTACTTAGGCCCCACATTTACGCCGGTTGCAGAAGATGCGGTGTGCGCGCACACACTGTTAGTCGCCGGCTCGGAGAGCTCCCTGCCAATGTTCGTGAGTACACCAGCCTCCTTCCAATTTAGAGCCGCACTTCGGTACTCTCCCGATAGTCCAAATTTGTTAGCGAGGGTAAGAGGTCCTTGAGGACACCCATTGGGATTGGTTTTTGAGCTAATCATATGGTCGAGGGAGAAAGACCTCGAGGGTGCTCTGACATCTTTGGGATACGCTTTTGAGCCGATCAATTGCGGGGAGGGAGAAAGACCCTCTGAGATGTCCCGGATTGGTTATGAGAGCCAATCATTAGGTCGGAAGTAGGAGACTTCCGAGGATTCCAGATTCTCGCTTTGTAAGCTCGTTGAGCTATGATCCGTGTTGGTAATCGCTTGCATGTATACTAGGATGCTAGATGATTGAAGTATCGTATTGTACCCTGCTAGATTTTTACCGAGTATGTTTATACTCACCCTTATTTCGTGGTTTTCCACCAGTGTAACTTTGACAAAGACCGGACGGCTAGTGGAGGGAGCTGATTGATCATGGAGCCGCCAAGACTGCCTTTATTGTTTGCATATTTGTTCAAGATGTAGATGGACAGAGTCCTAGGGGAAACATTATTAAAAGTTGTTTGAACTGCTTTTGAATGTTTTTAGATACCGCCATGCTTGTTTTACTTCGTTGGTTTTTCTTAAACAAAAATTGTTGATTATGTTTTAAGCATTCTCCCTTCTAAATGTTTTGGAAGGTTTTAAAAACCAAACTCACAAACCCCTCCAAAAACCTACAAAACCATCCAATAATTTTAGTAATCGAAAGACACAAACCTAATTTCGACTACCAATTAAATTACTAATTGACTTAGGTACACCTGAAGACCGGAAGAAAAACTTCAAGCATAATATTCCTCTGTGGCCCTTTAAAGTCCTTTAAGACAGTAAATGCACTGTAATGCAATCTCTGATCTGCCTTCCCGCTCCCAAGTGGCTTCCTCGTAATCCCCACTCTTCCATCGAATCTTTACTAAACGACCATGACACATGCAACGTCTTGTCTCAAAGGCAGTGATCTCACCAAGTCGTGCTCAAATCTCATTCAAACAAGAAGGCTCAAAGTCCAGCGACGGTCCGGCAGCATCGCTTCGTAACATCGACCCTAGTTATCGACCAACAAATCGGGACTCAACTTCCATCGCCAATAGGAGGGATACAATCTCACCGCAGACACCATGATCGATGATCTCGGCTCCAAAACAAATTTCGCGCCACTGCTCCACCCAAGATAAGTGTCTCTACCGAATGAAGTGTGCGCTCGGGTCAAACTAGCCGACTATCACCCAAATCGTAGAGAACTTCCTGATTATATAAAGTCCATGTGAGATCTCTTCCCATTTCCACTCGAAGCAAAAAGGGGGAATGGAACACACAACCGCCTCTATAAGTCAACCCACCGCCCGTGAATATACAAAGCTCACCGCCGCGACTCAACTCCGCCAACTAATTCTAAGTGCTGGTCACCCAACCGGGCCGCTTCGCGATCCGCCGCCGACCGACGGCCGAAGAATAATAACTCGGAAAGCCACTCCCGGGCGGTAACCTCCCAACAACATCAACCTCGCCCGCTTTAACTCTCTCAGAACCGGGCTGGAATCAACAACGCCGCAGAGCGCGGTAGACGCTCTTCAAGCCAAAGCATCGTCATCACATTGGCTTTACTCCGGTGGAACCAACATAATCCTTTACTTCACTTCTCTAACCATCTTCCTCGGCCAACTCCTTCTCGAGTAAACAGACATTTGAGGCTCTCGTGATCAGAACATCTCAACCAGCCACCGTATGTGGCTGCTCTCCAAATCTTCGCAAAAATAATTAACACGCTAACTCCATATTTATGAGCTTCCGTAGTTCTCGCTTACGGCCACCGACGCAGCTAACACTTCCGTGGCATAACTAAATTTGGGAGCATATCAGACCACGAAACCACCTCGGCCTCCTCCGGGATCGCCAACATCGTGTCAAGTCAACCGCACAGCCGCAAAAGCCTCATCACACCGCCGTCCCAAACAAACTTCGACATTCTTCTCGCCGACGAGCGAGGCTAGGCTATAGCGGTAAAAGTTTTGACGACCGACTGGGCTCGGAGAAGGCCACCGCCCAACCAGAATCACATTTGGAAAACTTCGCATAAAGCCGTTTTCCTCAAAGCCGCTAAATATTTCAAATGCTCGATGGTCTTCTTTTAGACCTCGACAATTGGAATATCGCCAATGAACACGATGACGGCGTCGTCAAAATGATTTGAACACCCTATCCATCATGTCCATGAACGCGTACCGGGTGCCAGTGACCATATCTGCACTGTCGCCTTTAGAATGTCGCAGTATCCCCGGACCATAATCGATGGTAACCGATGAGATTCAATCGCCATTGGTTTTACTCTTAAACAAAATTGTTGATTATGTTTTTTAAGCATTCCCCGTTCTAAATGTTTTGGAAGGTTTTAAATATGAGCACTAAACCGCTCGGTGAAATATTTAACTTGCATGCTGAGTGAGAACCTAGGTTTAGGACCATATTTTGGGTCGGGTTCTTACAGTTGGTATCAGAGCACAGAGTCATAGATTCTGTAGACTAACCTGCTTTGTAGGTTGTTGCCCCCATGATCATCAGCACTCCGCGGCCGTCAGGTTTGTCTGAGTTCATTAAGCTAAGGGTTTTATTTTACAATACTGCATCTAGTATACATGTGTTACCCTTGTTTGGCAAAGTGAGAGCTCAAAGTGGGCTAGCTTTTATGCTTTGTGTGGATCGCTAGTAGGTTGATTGCACTTAGAGGAGCAGGGACGTTTGGTATTTCCAACCGAGGAGTTGGACTGTACATGTTTATGATGAGACCGCGTCCAGGGTTGTCTAGACCCGTAGGCCACCTTTGGCCCTGGCAGATGAGTTGCCAAGAGTAGGGGGGGTTGAGGCTAGCACTCCTCAGAGTGAGACTCCTTGAGCAGAGTGTTCTCTAGTCATGAGGGAGTTGATGGCAGGTCTTTTAGCTAACAGAGAGCAGAGACCCAGGCGCAGTTTGTAGCGCGTGGTGAGGAGTCTTGGGCACAGATAGCCCAGCTGGCAGAGCTTATTTAGGAGACACCCCTCCTTGTAGTTCCAGTAGACCCGGAGGTTCTCGGGAGGGCTTGCTCAGCAGGTTTGTGCTGATAAGATAGTTGGCGTTGATCGAGCCGTCAAGTTTGGCAAGTGGAAGCCTGTAGAGCTGGATGTTTTTGAGACCTACTGCTAGCAGCGAGGTGGTTGGCCAAGATCGAGTTTATCATCCAAGTGTTGTGATGACCTGGTGTTCAGAGGCCGATGACCTGATGTTCAGAGGTCGAGGCGTGCCGTTTTGGTGCTGTTTGATGCAGCAGTGTGGTGGTGGAAGTCCCCTGTAAGAGGCGAACCAACAGAGTCTCCACCAGCCACCCGGTCGATTGACAAGCTGCCAAGTTAGTAGCTTTTGAGGAAGATGTAGAGACATCTTGTCCTCCTGCAAGCCTCGCAATCGCTTTGCACCAGCTTCTTTTAGTACCCTCGTAGCCGTGGAGGTAGTGTGGAGTTTGCTTGTCGTGACTTAATCCGTCCGTGGTTTTCACCGGCTATTAGAGAGAAGCACCTTCTCGTTAGCATGTTCCGTGTGTGGAGCTAGGTGTTACCACCCGAGGGTTGGCCTCGAGTATTCGCTGAGCATCGAGTGGGATGCAGGAGTGGGCCTTGGCTTGTCTCGTTAGACGTGATGTCGAGAGTAGTCTACTCGATTGTTGAGACTCTTGTGTTGAGTGCCATTGCCTGTCACACTGAGTGTGACCTTCCCTACCCTAAGAGGGGCTAAAAGCCCGTAAAGGGATGTTCGTGTTGTAAAGGAAGTAGTGCTCAAGTGGCACCAAGCTTTGAGAGGAGGCCTAGATTCAAAGCCGCTTGGCACTTTTCGTGCAGTGGTTCCAGGACCCGCCTGAGTTTAGCATCCCCACAAGTCTTGTACCCATTCCTGAGATTGCACCTATTTGGGCTGCATAAGAGATCTAGCTCGGTGGTAGCCAGAGAACTACAAGTTTGAGGTCGTTTGAGGGAAAAGTAGGAGCCTTTCAGGGTCACCGAGAGTTGGGTACAAAGGATGTTGTTGGTTGTTAAGGGCTAGCGCGTCCGAGTTCTCGCGCCTATGTTGTGGGCTTGTGAGCCAGTTGGATGGTAGTGTGATTCGACTACCTTGGAGTTACCCTAATATGAGTAGGGTTGGCATCGATGATGCGTGGTTGATCCACTGTTAGAGCCATGAGTTGGATGGTTGATCGGAGCACGTTTAGTGGACCATCGGTATGAGGTAAGTTAGCTTGGTGTGGCTATGCTCTTGTAAGAGTGAGTCGACCAATGTGGCATTCCGTGGTGAGTTGACCCTGAGTGGGTTGAACTCTTGTTGCTCCTTTGCTAGATGTGGCTCTATTGGGAGGCAAAAGTTGCCTTGTGTGAGAATACTTGTTGGTTTGGATCTTAAGGAACCAAGTTGGAGTTGTACACGCCGGTGTACTTTTGTGTAGCTCGTTCCGTGGTGTATTTTTTAGGAACCATGAGAGGATCCGGGTTGAGAAACCAGTGCTCAGTTCTGAGGAGTTAGGGCTTTAGTTCTTGGCAAGTGCCCTAACTTTGGTTGAGAGGTTACCGTGGCGGTAACAGGGTTGTTGCATAGGCAAGTTATACCAGTTGGCCCTTGACCAGGGTAGAGGCATTTCTTGTTGATCGATGGTTAGAGTTCAGTTGGAACTGATCCAGGGCGATGGTAGTAAAATCGCGGAGTTTCTGGCCGCCATGGCTAAGAGAGTTGTTCGGATCCTTACCCTGGGTGGATGCTACATTGTGGCTGATGCTTTGAGCAAGAGGGAGATTAGGTCTTTCGGTGGTTCCCCGCTCAGGTGGATAGCAGACTCGCCGACAAGGCCAGTCTAGGGGTCGGGATCAGCCCCGACCGCAGGTCAGAGCTCTAGATCTTCAGCAGGGCGAGGCCAGGCAGCAGGCTCATTGCATCAAGTGTGGTAAGGCGCATTCTGGATTTTGTGGAGCAACGCCCCATGCTCGCTTTAGGTGTGGCAAGGAAGAGCTTTTGGCTAGCATAGTTGAGATGCTGAAGGGAGTTGTGCTCGTGTAGCCAGATGTCTGTTAGATCGTTTGTCGTCAGTATGTGTTGGAGGGTGATCGGAGGAACCCTAAGTTGTGGAGAGCCGCACTAGAGCTCCTGGCCACTCCAGCAAAGTGTTCCTCGCTGAATTGCTGGATGCTTGTAGACGGTTGACAAGCTAGAGTTGTTCTTAGTAACCTCCGCGTTGGTTTTTAGAATTCTTAGCAAGGTGGTGCTTGGCGTTGGCCAAGGTTTGGTTCCTTTGCTGTTTTCTAGGGCTAGCTTGGTTCGACCAAGTCGGGCGCGCCTCGAGGACTTGTTCCTAGTCGTAGTTTTGGGAGTTGGCCTCCCCCGCCGGTTGAGTAAGTACCGCTAGTGCTTAGTTGGTGGTTCAAGCAATTGAGGAACCCTTGGATGTTTCTTCCGAGAAGAGTTGGTGGTTGTTACCGCTTGAGTTTGAGCAAGACAATGAGCGTGTGTGAAATTCACCGTTTCTAAGTCCGCTTGCTAGGAAATCGTTCTCGTAGAGGAGGAGTCGCTTAGCTCTTGAGTTGTGTAGTTGATCGAGTAGCGCAGCGGTCACCCTAGCGAGAGTGTCCTCAAGGCTCTTGTTTGTTAGCAAGCGGAAAGTTGTTTGTTCCCGCAAGGGCGGAGGCCCGCCAGCCAAGGGCTTGAGTTGTTGCCGGAAGGTTGTTGGATCTTTGGAGTTTGTAGAACCCCTTAGTTCTTTGGTAGTTGAGTTGCACCGTGGATGGCGGCCTCGAGTTTTAACTTTTGAGGTAGTCTTGCCAACTCGTGTTGTTCAGGATCCGCAAGCTTGTGGTCGTCGCTATCCTTATTCCTCGCGATGTTTCGTGGGTAGAGTTTCTGGATTGGAAGAAGAGTTAGGTCTAAGCTATAAGGAGAAAGTCCTTGGACCAGCCAGATGGGCTTAAGAGTTGAGTGGCAGCTTGGAGGCGAGCCTTGCTCGTTATAAGCTTGGGTTGAGTTTCTGCAGAGCAAGCCTTCTCGGGCTTTGTTCCTAGTTGATGTGCGTCAGCTTTGTTGGGAGAGGTTACCGCTGTGGTAGCCCAACTATCGCTCAAATGTCCGCTAAGCAGAGGATCATCGACAGTCAGCTGAGTGATCCCAAGTTAAAGAGATTGCTCGAGAGAGTTGAGGCTGATGGCGATTTCGACTTTGTTGTGGCACCAGACGGAGGCTTGAGGTACAGAGGTCGGTTGTGCGTCCCGGACGACACAGAGATTCGAGCAGAGTTGCTCGCCAAGGCACATAGTTCCCCATTCACTTGGCACCTAGGAGGTACCAAGATGTATCAGGATCTCAAGCGAGACGCTTTGGTGGATGGGCATGAAGCGGATATAGCCGAGTTTGTTAGCCGGTCTCTCACTTGTCGCAAGTGAAGGCCCTGCATGTAAGCCCGATGGATTATATCTCTCCGTTGCCGAGGACACCGAGAGGGTTTACTCAGATCTGGATAGTAGTGGACCGATCGACTAAGAGTGCACACTTTATTCCCGGGAGGATTAGTTATACCATGGAATAGTGGGCACAGTTATTCCTAGAGCAGATTGTGCGGTACCATGGGGTACCCGCGAAGATAGTGTCGATCGGGATTCTCGGTTCACATCTCGCTTCGAGAGCGCCCATAAGGGTTTGGGAATCGAGTGCACTTTCTCAAAGATCGCTTTCCACCTCAAACCGATGGTCGACCGAGAGGGTAAATCGATTCTCGAAGATATGTTGAGAGCCCGTGTTTTGGATTTTCCAGCAGCTTGGGACCAAGACTGATTTGATGGAGTTCGCTACAACAACCGCCATCAGCGACTATTCGGATGGCCCCATTCGAGGCGCTGTATGGTAAGCGCTGCAGATCCCCGTGTTTTGGGAGGAGGTTGGTGATAGACAGTTCTGGGACCCGAGTTACTTCGGATGACGAACGACGCAGCGCGTAAGATCGTGGCTCGCATGTTGACAAAGACAAAGTAGGCGTAAGAGTTATGCCGATGTGAGGCGAGGGATTTGGAGTTTGAGGTGGGTCAACATGTTTTCTCAAGGTAGCACCTATCGGTTAGCTTTACCCCGTCCCCAGCAAATGCAGTGCATAATGTGTTCCACGCTTCGATGCCGAGAAAGTACGTGGCGATCCGTCGCATGTGCTAGAGCATGAGCCCTTAGAGTTGAGTAAAGATTTATCCTTCGAGGAGAAGCCCGTGCAGATTTTGGCTTATTAGCGCAAGGTATTGCGCAACCGAGATAAGTTTAGTAAAGGTTCTTTGGAGGCATCGGAGGGCAGAGAGGAGCGACGTGGGAGCTAGAGGATGAGATGAGGACTCATTACCCTGAGTCGTTCCAGCTTTAGGACTTTCGGGGACGAAAGTCTTTAAGGAGGAGTATTGTAACGGCCCGCTTTTCCATTCCGGTTTCCCAGGTACTCTCGGTTCAGTATTTGGGCAATCGGGCTGGGCCGTTAGAGCTTTATAACCTTTTAGGGTATTTTGGTCTTTCTGCTCCCCCGCCAGAGGTTGAGGATTTTCAGGGCTTCAGGGTCATTTCGGCCTTCGTTGAGACTTGATTGATGTTGGTAGCAAGACCCAAGGAGTTTGGGTTAGTTGTTTAGAAGTTTGGAGGCATTCCGGATTAATGGCAGAATTAATTGAAAATTAAATGGTTCCATCGGGATTTGAACCCTTGCCCTAAATGGTGAATTTGGAGTTTTAGAAAAGAGTCTTATTTAAAAAGAAAAAGGTTGCTTTAGCCGGGACCCGCAAGAGGAAGCCTTAGGAAGGGAATTTAGGTCTCCTAACCTATTTAAAATAGGGAAAAGAAGGAAAATCAAGAAAACCCCTATTTTTCCCCTTGTTTAGCTGCACCCCATCTCTCTCTCTCTCTCTCTCTCTCTCCAAAAAAAAAGTCGAGCCAAGCTCCCTAACCGAGCCACCCAGCCGCACCACACACACCCGAGCCACCCCTCACCACACCAGCTCACCAAGACACCAGTCGCTCACACTGCACCAGATCAGCACCGCCTAACCTCGCAGATCGCCAAGCCGCCGCCACCGCCTCGCCCACACCAGACGCCGCAGCCCCGTGGCTCCCACCCGCCGCGACGCCCAACACCGCCCGACGCCGACCGACGACGCCCGGCCCCGCGCTGCGCAAAGACGACACGCCCAATACCCAGACGCTGCCGCGCGCCAACCCCCCAGAGCTCGGTCGCCGCGACGCCGCCTACGCAGCTCGATCGCTCGCGCGCTTACCTCGCCGCCCAAACGCTGCGTGCCGCGACGCTCGCCTCCTGCGCCCGCTTGCCTTGCCGCGCATACGCTTTCCGAAAGCTGCATGAAGCGCCTACCGCACTGCGCCGCCAAAATCGCTTCTAGCCGCGAGACCCCGTGTCTTCTCGCTGGTATTTCCCGAACCTATCCCTTTTAGATTTTTAAGTCATGGCTGTCAGATATTTATTTAGGATGCTTTTAATATGCCTAGGTTGCTCGAGTTTGTTTTAAAGTTCGAGGGTCTTGCTTGACTCAGAATAGCTTTTTTCCACTTATTTCCGTGAAAGGATTTCTTTTTTTTGGTTGTGTGGACCTCGCGATGCTTTCTTGATTGTGCCTTATATGCATGTTTACTTTTATGAACATGATTAGTGGATAGGATGACTTGTGATTGCATTTCTGCTAGCATGTTTGCTTGTTTGTACATGTTAGTGCCATGCTAGGATTGTTCTTCCAACATGCTTGAGATTCCCGCTTTAAGTTCGTAGTATCATGCTAGGTTATGTATGATTGATGATGATTATGTATGTTTAGCCAGAATCGCTTACTCTATACTCTAGCTAGTGTAGTAGGGCCATCATCATCTAGAGGCCGAGAGCGGACATAACGCACCTTGTCCCCACCGGGCCGAGTAGAGCGAAGCATAACGCACATTGCTTCCTCAAGCAGCCAATGAGGATTAGCTACCTCATTGGCATAAGCCTAGTTTGTAGCTCGCTAGAGCGAACCCCGCCAACGGTGCAAGCCTACCTTGGCCGGCTCTTAGCTTCGTGTCTGGTGATACAGTCGCACGCATGAGTGCCGAGGGCCTCGCACTCACCGTGTTCGACACACCGCTTCCGAAGTCTTTAGGCATGCGTATGCCGCCCGCGTAGTTTGTACTTAGGCCCCACATTTACGCCGGCATGCAGCAAGATGCGGCAGTGCGCGCACATGCGTTAGTCGCCGCCGAGAGCTCCCCGGCTAATGTTCGTGAGTACACCAGCCCTTCCGCTTTAGAGCCGACTTCGGGTACTCTCCCGATAGTCCGCATTTGTTAGAAAGGGTAAGAGGCCCTTGAGGACACCCATTGGGATTGGTTTTTGAGCTAATCATATGGTCGAGGGAGAAAGACCCTCGAGGGTGCTCTGGACATCTTTGGGATCGGTTTTTGAGCTGATCAATTGGCCGAGGAGAAAGACCCTCTGAGATGTCCCGGGATTGGTTATGAGAGCCAATCATTAGGTCGGAAGTAGGAGACTTCCGAGGATTCCAGATTCTCGCTTTGTAAGCTCGTTGAGCTATGATCCGTGTTGGTAATCGCTTGCATGTATACTAGGGTGCTAGATGATTGAAGTATCGTATTGTACCCTGCTTGGGATTTTTAATGAGTATGTTTATACTCACCCTTATTTCTCGTGGTTTTCCACCGTAACTCCTCGACAAAGACCGGACGGCTAGCGGAGGAGCCGATTGATCATGGAGCCGCCCACTCTGCCTTTATTGTTTGCATATTTGTTCAAATGTAGATGGACAGAGTCCTAGGGGAAACATTATTAAAAGTAGTTTGAACTGCTTTTGAATGTTTTTAGATACTCGCCAAAGCTTGTTTTACTTCGTTGGTTTTTCTTAAACAAAATTGTTGATTATGTTTTAAGCATTCCCGCTCTAAATGTTTTGGAAGGTTTTAAATATGAGCACTAAACCGCTTCTGTGAAATATTTAACTTGCATGCCGAGTGAGAACCTAGGTTTAGGATCAGATTTTGGGTCGGGTTCTTACACAAACGGTATTGTAATTCTTAACCCTTAACTTTAAACTTACTTGACATACCGATGGTCATGAGCGCTGATGATCATGGAAAACAACCTACAACTCGCAGTCAGCCTACGTAACCTATAACTCGAGCTCGATACCAACCGTAAGGACCCGACCCAAGAAACGGTCTCTAACCTAAAGTCCTTACTTAGCATGCATGATTAAGAATGTAAAACGTCATTCAAAGGCTTGAAATTTAAAACTTTGCAAAGAGGCATATTTAAAACAAATCCATAATTCCAATTAAATAAAACAAGTAAATGACTGATCAAGACTTTCTTAAAACAAATCAAGGGAAACGATGACGAGAATCATAAAATAGTTTTTGAGTGTTTTTCCTAGGGACCCAAGTCCCACTACATGCTAAATCATAAAGAAACCAAAGAAAAGAAACGTGCAGCAACTCAGTAGTCACTATCCATGATCATCCAAAGAGCCTCCTCCTAGCCATCCAAATTTCTGTCCCCAAGTTACCCGATGGAAAACCACAGAGAATAAGGGTGAGCAACGAAATACTCAAGAAGAATCCCCAACCGGGGTACAATACGAAACAACTCATCTAGCACACCTGACATGCAACCATACAATGACTTAGAGCGGAAACGGTTTGTTTAGGCTATGAGCTACTTCAAGGGCGAACCTACTCAAGGGCTTCCGCTCACACCCTCTCCTAAGTCCTACATTTGGATGCCCTTCTGGCCTTACACAACCTAGACACAAAGTGATGCCCAAAGGGGGCCTTACACACTTAGGTTTCAAGTGATACCCAAAGGGGCCTTACACCCTAGGATGCCCATCGGGCCTTACACCTCCGTAATCGCTGATGCCCAAAGTGGGGCCTTACACACCTAGGATGCCCATCGGCCTTACACCTCTAGAATCGGTGATGCCCGGTGGGGCCTTACACACCTAGGATGCCCATCGGCCCTTACACCTCCGTAATCGGTGATGCCCGGTGGGGCCTTACACACCTAGGATGCCCATCGGGCCTTACACCTCCGTAATCGCTGATGCCCAAAGGGGCCTTACACGCCTAGGATGCCCATCGAGCCTTACACCTCCGTAAATCGGTGATGCCCAAAGGGGCCTTACACACCTAGGATGCCCATCGGGCCTTACACCTCCGTAATCGCGATGCCCGGTGGGGGCCTTACACACCTAGGATGCCCATCGGCCTTACACCTCCTACTGTCCATCGTGTCTTACCCGAGCGGGACCTACACTAGACCCTCCTACTATCTTCTATACTAAACCTAATATGTCAAAACCTAACACGGAACTAACGGAATACAAACTTAACTCAACATGAATCAAGCAAACATGAAGCCTATCCACTAGAAACTCATACGATTTATGAAAATCAATATGCTAACAAGTATTCGCAGGTCCACACAACCCCGGTAAGAAATCCTTACCTGGAAACAAGTGGAAAGTAACTATCACGAATCTACAACCGACCCTCGAGCTTTTAAGCGAACCCGAGCGACCTAAGCAAGTAATAAAATATCCTATGTAAATAAACAGCAACTAAAATCACGAAGTCCAAAGGGTGGAGGCTCGGAAATTTACCAACCGAGAAGGCACCGGGCTGGGCAAGGCAGGCAGCAGATGAGGCGTGCAGAGCGACAGGCTGCTGCGCGTGTGGTCGAGCACCGGGCTGCGCGCTTTGGGCGATCGTGCAAAGAGGACGCTGGGCGCAGCGCGCAGGGCAAGGGCGAGCGAGGCGCGGCCTCTCGGCAAAGACGGCAGGCAGGGCGTGCGGTGGGGCGGACGGGCGTGCAGACGCTGTCGGCGCGCTGGCGAGCGAGCGCAGACGGACGAGCGACGCTGCTGGTGCGCTGGTGGGTGGTCGTGCGGATGCGGCCGAACGGAGCGGTGCAGGCGGTGCGCTGGGGCGACGACAGCAGCGACGGCGCGGCGGCGGGGGCGTGCGGTGGCGAGGCGGCTGGGCTGGCTCTGCTGGCTGTGCCATGCGGCAGCGGCGACGGCGGCGTGGCGCGGCTGGGTGCGACGCGGCGTGGCGCGCGGCTGGTGCGACAGGCGGCGTGGCGCGCGGTGGTGCGACAGCGGCGCGTAATGCCTGGGCTGGTGGTGCGCGCGATCGGGCGCCCGGGTGGTGGTTTACCGCCGCTCTTTGGCTTGGTTCCAAGGCTTGGTGCGGCTAGGGTTTGGAGAGAGAGAGAGAGAGAGAGAGAGAGAGAGAGAGAGAGAGAGAGAGAGAGAGATGCAAAAACAAGGGGAATGGGATTTTCTTTCTTTTTTTTTTTTATTTTAAATAGGCCTAAAATCCCTTCCCAAGGCTTCCTCCTTCGAGACCCGGCTGAAACGACTTTCCTCCTAAATAGAAACTCATTTAATCCAAGTTTCCACTTCACCATCCAGGGCAAGGGTTCAAACACAAAGGAAACACTTAAATAATAAATAATTTTTGCCATTATCTAAAATGCTCCCAAACTTCTAAACAACTAGCCCAAACTCCTTGGGTCTTGCAACCATCAACAATCAAGCTTCGACGATGGTAGGAAGATCCCCGAAGTCCTTAAAATCCACATACCCGGCTCCGGGGAGCAAAAGACCAAAATACCCCTAAGGGTTCAAATAGCTCTAACGGCCCATCCGAACATCCGAATAATGAACTGAAACACTGGAAACCGAAATAGAAAATCACAAGCATAGGGAATGATGTTAAAGTTGTTTAAACTGTTTTAAATGTTCTTTTATAAATACTGGCCAGGCTTGTTTTACCTTGTTGGATTTGCTTTAATCAAAATTGTTGGTTATGTTTTAAGTGTTCCCCGTTTCCCTAATGTTTTAAAAAGTTTTAAATATGAGCACTAAATCTCTTGTTGAAATATTTAACTTGCATGCTGAGTGAGGACCTAGGTTTAGGACCGTATTTCAGGTCAGGTCTTTACACTAACAGCCAACTGCCTGAACAAACAACTCCTTTTTCCAGCATCACAACTATGCTGGCCTACTCCGAACCTCGAAACCAAAAAGACGAGAAACGCTTCAGAATGTGTCATCCTCCTACTCAAAGCATCAGCCACATCGTAGCTTCCACCCAGGGTAAGGATTCCGAGCAACACTCTTAGCAACTACGGTCAGAACTACGTGGCTTCGCTACATTTACCACTATTTGTTCAAATCCCATCCAACTCCAACCATGAACCACAAGAGGTTCCACCAACCAAGCTTAGGTCCAACCTAACAAAACTTGCCTAAGCAACAACCCGACCACGAGCACGGTATCCTTACCACCTCAACTAAAGCCTTACAACATCCACCTGGAGTCCAACTTCTCCAAGAAGTGAGCACCAATTCTCCAATGCAACCCTACATGGTTCCAAAACTCTCGCCACCAGGACGAACTACACAAAACACACTTGTGTGCACAACTCTCAACCTTCCTTTAGAGATCCAAGACTAACAGGTGCTTTTCCAAAAGGCAACACTAACTTCTGGCAGAGATACAATCAACCAAAGGAACACCAAAAGTTCCATCTCCACATGATACTCGAAGCTGTGGCAACCTTGCTCTACTAAAGCATAACAATGCCAAACCGAACTTACCTTATACCAAGGTCACTACCAAGTGTGCTTACACATAAGACATCCAACTCCTCTCATAAGGCATCTAACTCACCTCATAAGGCCTCCAACCCACCTCATAAGCATCCAACTCATGGCCCCTCTGCTGGACCAAACTCGCATCTACGATGCTCAACTCTTCTCAGATTTAGGCACTCGAAGGTAGTTGACCGCACTACCAACCACAAAGATCTCCTGGCCTTAGCACTAGAGTGAGACTCACACGCACTAATGCTTATCAACCTTCAACCTGATGACGCACTATTACCTCGGTAACACTGGGAAGAGGCTCCGGCTCCTCACGAACATCCTTTCGCTTGTTGTCCTTCGACTACCACTGAACTAGCCCTCTTGCACGACCTAAACAGGTGCAACTGCCACAAAACGGATCCAAAGGCTAAAGGAGTGCGCTGAACTACGGACGGGTCATAGAACCATCTGCTATACCCATGCCAAACTCAGGCATGAACCAGACTCAGTGCCCAACCGGAACACCAACCAACGCACCTAAAGTGCCACTACCACCAATTCCACATCTTACTACAAATGGGGCTCGCAAGGTCACACCCTCAAGTGACAAAAACTCTAGCTAGGCATACAATGGCTCAAAACTCAAACAATCCTGCCTATGGCATCTCATCTAACTAAAGTCTCACGGCCTACTCTTGCATCTCCACATGATGCTCTACAAAACTCCGACCGGCTCTCTCAACATGCAGCATCTAGATCCACTCTAGTTGCTCACCATAAGAAATATGCTCAACTCTACTAAACAACTGGGAAACCACCAACGGATCAAGTCCGATGGGAACACTTCTCGCAAAGACCCTTAACACAAAGGGTTCCGACTTACATCGCCGCAAAAAACAACAACACTTTACAAGAGAACAAAGATGTCTCCGTAACCTCCTCAAAGGCTACCAACTCATGCCTACTCACTTTGGGCGGTCAAACAATCTAAGGTTCAAGATCAACACTTGAACTACCTGTGCTAGTCTGTAAAAGACCCGACCCAAAAGGGGCTCTAAATGGGCCTTTACCCCAATGCATGTAGTGAAAATAAAAGATATTAAGAAAAATACATTTGGATCCCAAGTAAAAACAGAAACATTCAACAACCAAAACATACATTTCTAAAAGCATACTCTGATCGAGATTTATTTAAACCATTAAAACAATCCACAAGTATAAATATGCTGGAATCCATAAACGTAAGAAAACATCCCGGGGCTGCGTCGCCTACATGCATTCAGGGAAATAACAAAAGTCAAGAGTCATGATAAATAAAATAGAATAATCGTGAGATGACAAAGAGATTCCATGATCACAGCTCCTCCATCCACCATCCTGTCTCCCGCTTGATTACCTGTGGAAAACCACGAATAAGGGTGAGTAACGAATTACCCAGTAAGAATCCCCAACCGGGTACAATACGATATACATGATCATCTAGAAGAATGTATGCAAGCTATGAGTACAAACACAGAGCGGAGCACATAGCTAAGTCCACACTTGGACCTCGGATGCCATCTCGTGGTCTTAGTCCGGAAATACCACAACACACTAAACGCGCTTATACGGGAACAAGTCCCGCCTCGACTGTCTCTCACATCCGATACGAAAGGTGCACTCGCTCAAGATCCCGAGGAGCTCTCCAATCGGCGCCAGTAATGAGCGTAAGCGCGCACCGCATGCTACCGCAAACTCGGGGTGCCGGGTCTAGTGGCAAGTCGCCCGTGTTCGATCACCATGCCTAACTAAATCTCGGATCGGTGTCACCGACATAGGGTGTGAGAGACTGACACGTGAACTATGTCACCTGTACCACCGCACTTTGAGGCTAAGGAACCGGCCGTGGTAGGCTTACACCGGGAAGCGGTCCTTGCCCTAACAGTGGCAATCAAGGGCTACGGCCGAACACGCCGAGGACGTGCCGATCGCCGGGACGCAGGCAATGCCAAGTCATCATCCCGACCGCTTGGGGCATTTAACGATCGCCACCCTCACCCAAGATTGCGGGGCCTACCGGTTGGGATAGCTAATCCCTCACGGTCCAAGGATCGGAGAATCTGTCTCGAACGTCCTTGCCATAGATGCAAGATACTTTATGCATCGGGCACGGATGATTCTATCTACCTCAATTCTAAACCTTAACAATAATAACGATTCAATCAATGCGGGTCCAATACGTGCTCATCGGATACAAAGAACCTAGCATGATACTACGAAGCAAGAATGGATATCGAACATGCTAGAATAGGACAACCTAGCATGGGCTAACATGAGAAACAATACAAGAGTTCATGCCACCAGAATTCTGAACAGAGCGCCTAGAGATAAACATGCTAGTAATCATACACGTGCATACAAAACAACAATCACAAATATACCGCAGGTCCACACAACCCCTGTAAAGAAATCCTTACCTTGGTCTGGAAGACTTCTACACACAAATCCTAAGTCATGCGGAACAATCCCGAGCTAGCGAGCGGGAACCTAGCAAACCAACAATAATCAAAGCATCTAAAATATCTAAACAACAATAGAACAGCAAGCTCGGCTCGGGAACTCACGCGCGCGACGACGACGAGCTTGAGGGTCGCCGGCGAGCCGGCACGGCAAGGACGCGCTACTGCTACGCTACCGGCACGCAGACGGACGCTGCCACTGCTGCGCTACCGGGCACGACACGGCAGGACGAGGAGCGCGCTACGTGGCGAAGTCTCGGGCGGCGGCGCGCGGCGCTGGCGTCGCGATGCGACACGGCGAGCGGCTTCGGTAGGAGGACGCGCGCGCGCGAACGTCTGGCGAAAGCGCGCGGCGCGCCGCATGCGATGCGACACCAGCAGCGGCTCAGCAGGGACGCGCGCGAGGCGCCGTCGCGCGTCGAGCGATCGGCTGGACGTCGCGATGACAGGGGCGATCCGTCTTCTTTGGCGGGCGAACGACAAGGCTGCTTTGCTTTCGCTACACTCGGTGGGCCGCAATCAACACAACACACACAACACACCTCTTTTCACTTGGCCAAACGCACACCAAACGGATGAGAAGAAGAAGAAGAAGACCAATACCTACCCGGAATGATGATGATCGAACCCAAGGAGATGCAAGGATGAAGAATCGGCAAGGCTATGGAGATGGAGAGCTTGGGCGGCCAAGAGGTGTTTTGGAGAAGAAGATGGAATAACCTAATTCTATTTCATTTAACCAAATGCACCAAAACTCCAAAATCCAAGGTTAACTAAGATGTGATGCGAAAAGAGCAACAAGAGCACCTAATGGCTCAATTGGCACACCTCTCTACAAGCTTCCCAGAGACCGGGTTCAAACCCCATTGCAAAGACAAATTCCTTTATTTTTACTTTTGCAACGAACCTTGCTCAAACCAAACCACAAACCCTCCAAAAACCTACAAAACCATCCAATAATTTTAGTAATGGAAAAGACACAAACGACTCGACGGCCCGACCAAATTACCAAATTACCCCTAGGGCATACCGAAGACCGGTAAGAAAAACACTGGTCGTTACAATATTCCCTCCTTTTTATGACTTTCGTCCTCGAAAGTCCTTAAGACAAAACATTTCAGGGTAATGCAACCTCATCTCGTCTTCCCGCTCCCAAGTGGCTTCCTCGTAACCCCGACTCTTCCATCGAACCTTTACCAAACGAATCTCGCGATTACGCAACGTCTTGGTCTCAAAGGCAAGGATCCTCACCGGCTTTTCCTCGAAGTTCAAATCCTCATTCACCGCAAAGGCTCAAAGTCTACAATGTGCGACGTCCGCACATACCGCCTCAACATCGATACATGAAAAACACTATGCACCGCCGATAGTGACGGAGGTAGGGCTAACCGGTAAGCAACTCGCCAATCCTCTCTAGGATCTCAAATGGACCAACAAAACGGGGACTCAACTTCCCACGCTTACCAAACCTCGTAACACCTCGCATCGGAGCAACCTTAAGGAACACATGCCGACCAACCTCAAACTCCAAATCTCGACGCCGAACATCGGCGTGAATCTCTTCTCGCTCTCGCTGAGCGGTCAACATACGAGCTCTAATCTTCTCGTGACTGCACCATTGGTCAATGCGATGAATCTCGGACCCAAAACCCGTCTATCACCAACCTCTTCCTGCAACACGGGGACCGGCAAACGCTTACCATACAATGCCTCGAATGGAGCCATCTCGATCGCCGATCGTAATCGTTGTTATAGGCAAACTCCATCAAGCATGAGAATCGGGTCCCAAATGCTCGAAATCCAACACACAAGCCCTCAACATATCCTCGAGAATCGATTCACTCTCTCGATCGACCATCCGCTCCGAGGGTGAAAAGTCATGGCTTTGAAATTGCACTGTGTGCCCAAACCCTTACGGGAGCGCTCTCGAAACGAGAAGTGAATCATGCGAGTCACGATCGGACACAATCACCACGGACACCATGATAACGGATGATCTCGCTCCAAAAACAATCTGCGCCTTCACTGCTCCACGGTATAAGTGTCTCTACCGGGAATGAAGTGTGCGCTCTTGGTCAAACGGTCGACTATCACCCAAATGCGAGAGAACTTCCTGAGTCCTTGGCAAACCAGAGATAAAGTCCATGGAGATCTCTTCCCATTTCCACCGGGTACACTCGGTGCATTGCAACAAACCAGTGGCCTGCTGCTCGGGTGCCTTCACTTGCCGACAAGTGAGACACCTACCGACAAACTCTGCCACATCTCTCTTCATTCCCATCCACCGTAAAGTCCGCTAAGGTCTCGATACATCTTGGTACCCGGGTGCCAAGCAAAAGGGGAATGGGGCCTCCGAGAGCAACTCGCTCGCAAACTCGCAATGTCCGGAACACACAACCGGCCTCTATAAGTCAACCCACCGTCTCGTGAATACACAAAGTCAAAGTCACCGTCGGCCTTCGACTTTCGGTCAACCAATCTCTTAAGTGCGGGGTCACCCAACTGGCCGTCTATAATCCATTTGCCAAATCGACGGTGAATAGTCAATCGAGCTACCTCGGCGGTAACCTCTCCCAACAACATCGCAACCTCGGCCCGCTCGAACTCTCTCTCAAAAACTGGTGGAAACTCAACAACGCCGCAGAGTGCGACGCGTCTTTCTCGCTCAAAGCATCGGCCACTACATTGGCTTTACCCGGTGGTACAAAATCTCGCATCATAATCCTTTACCGGCTCTAACCATCTCCTCGCCTCATATTCAACTCCTTCGAGTAAACAGATACTTGAGGCTCGTGATCGGTAAACATCCGAATCCGCTCACCGTCATGTAATGCCTCCAAATCTTCGGTGCAAACACCACTGCCCAACTCCATATCATGAGTCGGGTGAGTTCTGCTCATACGGCTTGGTGGCGGGAAGCATAGGCAATGACCTTCTCGTCTTTGCATCAACACACAACCTAATCCAAACTTGGAAGCATCATCAGAGACCACGAAACCACTGTCCCCTCCGGATCGCCAACACCAGTCTTTGAAGTCAAACTACGCTTGAGCTCGGCAAAGCTCTCATCACACCTGCATCCCAAACAAACTCGACACCCTTCCTCGTCGACGAGTGAGGGCGAGGCTATAGCAGAAAAAGTCCTGACGAACCGAGCGGTAGTAACTCACAAACCCGGAAAAGTCTGCGAATCTCGGCAAATCGAAGTCGGCCCCGCCCATGAACTCACGGCCTCAATCTTCGCGGGGTCCACGGCTATACCATCTCTCGAAACTACGTGGCCTAGGAAGGCCACCGCTCCAACCAGAATCACATTTGGAAAACTTCGCATAAAGCCGGTTTTCCTCAAAGCCGCCAATACTCGCCTCAAATGCTCTGCATGGTCTTCTTTAGACCTCGAATAAATCGTAATATCGCCAATGAACACGATGACGGTTGTCCAAAAATGATTTGAACACCCTATCCATCATGTCCATGAACGGTGGGGCATTGGTCAATCCAAACGACATGACCACAAACTCATAGTGACCATATCTAGACCGAAAGTCATCTTAGGAATGTCGGCATCCCCGATCCATGGCCCGATGGTAACCGATCTCGATCTATCTTGAGAACATCAAGCTCCTCCGAAGCCGATCGAACAAATCATCGATACGGGCAACGGATACTTATTCTTCATCGTCACCTTATTAAGCTCGCGGTAATCAATACATAGCGCATAGAACCATCCTTCTTTTTCACAAACAGAATCGTGTGCTCCCCACGAGGACACACTTGGACGGATGAACCCTCGGTCTAACATCTCCTGCAATCGAATCTTGATTCCTTTAACTCACGCGCCATGCGATACGGAGCCTTCGAGATAGGAGGGTCACGGCTCGAGCTCAATAATGAAGTCAACCTCTCTTTGGGGGCAACCCTCAGAACTCCTCAGAAACACATCCGCGAACTCCGCTTGACCGGCACATCGATCAGCAGACAAGAGGCGCTCTTCCTGCATAACTCCGCTAGATAGCCCCAAGCTCCATGAGCTAGCAAACGACGAGCTTTCACCGTGACACCATCGGCGGGCAAACTCCACCTGGACTCCACGAAACTTAAAGCGGGCCGACCAGCGGCTCCGAACACTACTTCTTTCCTGTGGCGGTCAATCAACGCGTGGTTAGCGACTAACCACTCCATACCAAGAATCACATCAAAACCGCTCATAGGCGGGACTATGAGCGTAGCCACTAGCAACTCTCCTGATATCTCGATCCGCCATCCCTAATCTTATCTCTAGCCAACATATCAACTCCCGAAGGAGTTGCAACAGATAACTTTCGAAACCTAGAGGCTCTAGTCTTAACTTAGCATGCTCAAAGCCAAACAACACACGATACAAAAGAATGCGTGGAACGAGAATCAAACAAGACAAATGCGCGATGATCTAAAACAAGAAGCGTACACCATACGCCGCATCCGTCGCTCGGCCTCTGACGGTCGTGAGCAAACACTCGACCTGCCCGCTGCTGTACTTGTGGCCGAGCCGCCATAGTTGGTCGATCACGAGCTTGGGCCATGTGCCCTCTCTACCACAACGGAAGCACAATCTGGGGTCGGTGCCGACAAGCTCCGCGTGGACTTTCCCACAAGTGGCACAAGCGGAACTCGCTGGGTCCTCCTCTTTTGTCGGGGCTGAAACGGATCGAGCTCTCCGATCTCTCTGCTTCAGAATCGCCCTTGGCGTGCGCGCCTCCCCGAAAAGTCAAACTTTCTCTTACGCCCCACACCTTTGGGACAGGGGCGCTGAACAGAGCGGCAACAACCCGCCAAATAGATACTTCCCATTATAGATCGTGGCTAATCGGGCTGACCCTAGCATAAGTGTCGTGGGCACGAGCCACGACATCCTCGGGAAACACTGCCTCAATCCAGATATGAACTTCCGAATCTTCACTCTGGGTGGCAATCAACCGAGGAGCAAAATATCCATACTCACGAGAACTTGCGCTCATATTCCTCAATGGAATCGTAACCTGCCGTGTTCGGAAGAGCTCCACCATCTTCTCCCGAGCCTCATCACCGATGAACTTTACCTTGAACTCACCTTGAAGAACTCCCAAGTAGCGGGTGGAGACCCACCGGTCTCTCGCTCAAGGTGGACTCCCACCACCATCTCGCCAGGCCTCCTAGCACATGAGCCGCACATCTCGGCCTCTCGAATATCGGGGGCACACCATGATCGGGAAGGTGTACTCCAAATGGGCAATCCACTGGCCGCGCTAACGCATCACCGGTGGCATCGAACTTCTCAAAGCTTCCACTTCACAAAATCCTTGACCACCTACCCAATTCCTCGGCACCCTCTGCCATATCTCGCCTCTGGGGCTACTTGCTCTGAGGAGCTGGAGAGCTTGCTCAGAGCTCTGTGAACCAATCGAGTCACCGCTCGATCTGGGCTCGGGACTCTTCCCGCTGCCGCCAACAAGGCACGGGTCTCGCCTCTTCGTCACTCAACATGCTGACCATAAAAGCCCTCATAGACTCGGCAAACTCTGCTCCGGGAAGCGATCTCACGGCGCTTCGATCGCCTCAACGCCCGCTCTAGGCGTAACGAGAGGAGCTGCGGTGGAATGCCATCGATGTCGGCTTGGGACGATGTCCTGCAGATGCTCGAGATCCGATCCCGATACCTCGACCGCTCTCGAACCTCCTCTCCCGGATGCGGGTGGTAGCATCTTTGGCGATCTACATCCAAACCAACAACGAATCAAAACACGCTGTCACCATTCCACAACACCAAACAAGGCATACACTAGATGATAGGTATTGTAAATTCTTAACCCTTTTCCTTTCTAAAACAATAAATCTAGGCGTACTGATGACCGCCGAGTGCCGATGATCATGGAAAACGACCTACAACAAAAGGTCGATCTCACAGAATCTATGACTCGAGCTCGATACCAATCAGAAAGACCCACCCAAAAGGGGCTCTAAATGGGCCTTTCCCCAATGCATGTAGTGAAAATAAAAGATATTAAGAAAAATACATTTCGGATCCCAAGTAAAAAGCAAAACATTCAACAACCAAAACATACATTTCTAAAAGCATACTCGATCGAGATTTATTTAAACCATTAAAACAATCCACAAGTATAAATATCTTGGAATCCATAAAACGTAAGAAACATCCTCGGGCTCTGTGCCTGTCTACATGCATTCAGGGGAAATAACAAAAGTCAAGAGTCATGATAAATAAAATAGAATAATCGAGAGATGACAGCAGATTCCATGATCACAGCTCCTCCATCGGCCATCCTGTCTCCCGCCTTGATTACTTGTGGAAAACCACGTAATAAGGGTGAGTAACGAATTACCCAAAGTAAGAATCCCCAACCGGGTACAAATACGATATACATGATCATCTAGAAGAATGTATGCAAGCTATGAGTACAAACACGAGGCGGAGCACATAGCTAAGTCCACACTTGGACCTCGGATGCCATCTTAGGGTCTTAGTCCGAAATACCACAACACACTAAACGCTATACGGGAACAAGTCCCGCCTCGGCTTACTCTCTGTCGATACGAAAGGTGCACCGCTCAAGATCCCGAGGAGCTCGATGTGGCGCCCGTAATGAGCGTAAGCGCGCACCGCATGCTCACGCAAACTCGGGGGTGCCGGTCTAGTGGCAAGCCGCCTGTGTTCAATCACCATGCCTAACTAAATCTACGGATCGGTGTCACCGACATAGGGGTGTGAGACTGAACACGTGAACTATGTCACCTGTACCACACCGCACTTTGAGGCTAAGGAACCGGTCGTGGTAGGCTTACACCAGAAGCGGTCCTTGCCCTAACAGTGGCAATCAAGGGCTCTACGGCCAAACACGCCGAGGACTGCCATCGCCGGGGGCGAGGCAATGCCAAGTCATCATCCCGACCGTTGGGGCATTTAACGATGCCGCCACCCTCACCCAAGATTGCGGGCCTACCGGGTTGGGATAGCTAATCCCTCACGGGGTCCAAGGACGGAGAATCGCCTCGAACGTCCTTGCCATAGATGCAAGATACTTTATGCATCGGGCCGGATGATTCTATCTACCTCAATTCTAAACCTTAACAATAATAACGATTCAATCAATGCAATCCAATACGTGCTCATCGATACAAAGAACCTAGCATGATACTACGAAGCAAGAATGATATATCGAACATGCTAGAATAGGACAACCTAGCATGGGCTAACATGAGAAACAATACAAGAGTTCATGCCACCGTGAATTGAGCACAGAGCACCTAGAGATAAACATGCTAGTAATCATACACAGCATACAAAACAACAATCACAAATATACCGCAGGTCCACACAACCCCTGTAAGAAATCCTTACCTTGGTCGGAAGACTTCTACACACAAATCCTAAGTCATGAACAATCCCGAGCTAGCGAAGCGGAACCTAGCAAACCAACAATAATCAACATCTAAAATATCTAAACAACAATAGAAAGACAAGCTCGCTCGGGAACTCACGCCGCGCGACGACATGAGCTTGGGGTCAGCGGTAGAGCGGGCACGGCAAGGACGCGCTGGCCGCGCTACACGGCATCGCAGACGACGCCGCCGGCCGCTGCTACCGACACGGCAGACGGCAGGACGCGAGGCGCGCCGGCGAAGCGCTCGAGAAGGCGCGCGGGCGCCGGGCGTGCGATGCGGACACGGCTTCGCGCTCGGCAGGACGCGCGCGCGGCGAACGCGTCGGGCGGCGCGCGCGGCCGGCGCGCGATGCGGACACGGCGAGCGCTGGCAGGACGCGCAGCGCGGCGAACGTCGGGCGCCGGCGCGCGGCGCCAGCGTCAGCGAGCGACTGAGCGACGATAGGACAGGGGCGATCTGTCTTAACGGCCGGGCGACACGACAAGGCCGCTTTCGGCTTACACTCTACCGGGTTGCAATCAACACAACACACACAACACACCTCTTTTCACTTGGCCAAACGCACACCAAACGGATGAGAAGAAGAAGAAGAAGAAGACCAATACCTACCCGGAATGATGATGATCGAACCCAAGGAGATGCAAGGATGAAGAATCGGCAAGGCTATGGAGATGGAGAGCTTGGGCGGCCAAGAGGTGTTTTGGAGAAGAAGATGGAATAACCTAATTCTATTTCATTTAACCAAATGCACCAAAACTCCAAAATCCAAGGTTAACTAAGATGTGATGCGAGAAAGAGCAACAAGAGCACCTAATGGCTCAATTGGCACACCTCTCTACAAGCTTCCCAGAGACCAGGTTCAAACCCACGTTGCAGACAAATTCCTTTATTTTTACTTTTGCAACGAACCTTGCTCAAACCAAACCACAAACCCCTCCAAAACCTACAAAAACCATCCAATAATTTTAGTAATCGGAAAAAGACACAAACGACTCACGGCGGACCAAATTACCAAATTACCCCTAGGGCATACCTGAAGACCGGGAAGAAAAACCTGGGTCGTTACAAGTCCACACTAGGACCTGCTCCACACGCATCTACATGAGCAAAGCCATAGCTAACTCCTCTCCTGGAGTGGTATTCCAGGGCAAATCATGTAACGACCCAGGTTTTTCTTCCCGGTCTTCCAGGTATGCCCTAGGGGTAAATTGGTAATTTGGTCGGGCCGTCAGGGTCGTTTGTGGTCCTTTCCAGTTGCTAAAATTATTGGATGGTTTTATGTAGGTTTTTGGAGGGGTTTGTGGTTTGGTTTGAGCAAGGTTTGATGCAAAAGTAAAAATAAAGGAATTTAGGCCGCAAATGGGTTTGAACCCGGGTCTCCCGGGAAGCTTGTAGAGATGTGTGCCAATTAAGCCATTAGGTGCTCTTGTTACTCTTTCTGCATCACATCTTAGTTAACCTTGGATTTTGGAGTTTTGGTGCATTTGGTTAAATGAAATAGAATTAGGTTATTCCATCTTCTTCTCCAAAACTCCTCTTGGCCGCACAAGCTCTCCCTCTCCATTGCCTTGCCGAATTCTTCTTCCCTTGCATCTCCTTGGGTTCGATCATCATCATTCCGGTAAGTCTTCATCCTCTTCATCTCCTCATTTGGTTTTTGATGTCGCTGGCGAAGGTAAGATGTAGAGTGTGTGTGTGTTTGTGTTGGTTGCAAAACAAAACTGAGAGGAGCAAACCATCATCGCCGACCACCTCGCACGCCCAGATCTGTCGAACCAGCCTCACTCAGACGCCCAGATCTGTCGAACCAGCCCGGCTCAGACGCCCAGATCTCGCTGAACCAGCTCCGCCAGACGCCGGATCCGCTTAGCACCTTGCCGCTCGTCCAAAGAAGACAGACGCTTCGCTGCCGCGACGCCCAAATGGCCGATCAAGACGCCGGATCGCGCCAAAGAATAAAGCAGCCAGATCGCTGCTCGCCCTCGCTCGACGCCGCAGACGCCAGAGGTCTCGCTCAGCCAGACGTTCGCCTGCGCGCAAGCTCCCTCGCTGAAGCCGCTCACGTCCGCGTCGCATCGCACGCCAACGCCGCCGCACGGCAGCACGCGAGCGCCCAACGCTGTCACAGGCGCACAGCTGTTCCCATCCAAGCGCAAGCTGCCATACAGGCCGGTGCGGCAGCAGCACAAGGCCCTCGCTGGCCGCGCAAGTGCAGCGGCAAATGGCAGCCGTTCCAAATTTCAGCTGGCTGCAAGCCTCCAAGCTCGTGTCGCCGTGCGCGTGAGTTCCCTGAGCCGAGCTTGTCGTTTCTATTGTTGTTTAGACATTTTAGATGCCGATTATTGTTGGTTTGCTAGGTTCCCGCCGCTAGCTCGGGATTGTTCCGCAGCCTTAGGATTTGTGTGTAGAAGCCTCCCCACCAAGGTAAGGATTTCTTACCGAGTTGTGTGGGCCCTGCAGATATTTGTGATTGTTGTTTTGTATGCCCGTATGATTATTAGCATGTTTAGCCCTAGGTGCTCGCTCAATTCTCGATCGCATGAACTCTTGTATTGTTTCTCATGTTAGCCCATGCTAGGTTGTTCCATTCTCGCATGTTCGATATCTGCTTCTTGCTTCGTAGTATCATGCTAGGTTCCTTGTATCCGCTGGAGCACGTATTGGATCGCATTGAATGAATTGTTATTATTGTTATGGTTTAGAGTTCAAGTAGGTAGCATCATCCGGCCGATGCATAACGTAACTTGCATCCCCGACAGGACGCACGAGATGGTACTCGTCCCTCGATCCCGTTAGGGTTTAGCTAACCCTAACTACCGCCCCCGCAATCTTGGGTGAGGGTGGCAGATCGTTAAATGCCCCAACGGCCGGAATGATGACTTGGCATTGCCTCGTCCCCGCAGCCGGCACGCCCTCGCCAGTGTTCGGCCAGAGCCCTTGATTGCCACTGTTAGGGCAAGGACCGCTTCTCGTGTAAGCCTACCACGACCGGCCTTAGCCTCGTGCGGTGGTACAGCCGACATAGTTCACGTGTCCGTGTCTCACACCCCTATGTCGCGACACCGATCCAGATTTAGTTAGGCATGGTGATCGAACTCGGGCAACTTGCCACTAGACCCGGCACTTCTGCAGTTTGCAAAGAGCATGCGCGTGCGCGCTTACGCCATTACAAGGCCACGATCGAGAGCTCCTCGATCTTGAGCCGCACACCTTTCAGACGACAGAGATGTGCCGAGGCCGGACTTGTTCCCGTGATAGCGCGCTTAGTGTGTTGTGGTATTTCCCGACTAAGACCCCGAGTTGGCATCCGAGGTCCAAGTGTGGACTTAGCTATGTGCTCCGCCTCGTGTTTGTACTCATAGCTTGCATACATTCTTCTAGATGATCATGTATATCGTGATTGTACCCCCTTGCTGGGGATTCTTACTGGTAATTCGTTACTCACCCTTATTCCGTGGCTTTCCACGTAATCAAGGCGGAGACAGATGGTCAAGGAGGAGCCGTGATCATGGAATCCCGCCACATCTCTCCGATCTATTTTATTTTATCATGACTCTTCACTTTTTGTTATTTCCCCGAATGCATGTAGACGCACAGAGCCCCGTGATGTTTTCTTACGCTTTATGGATTCCAAAGATATTTGTACTTTTGGATTGTTTTAATGGTTTAAATAAATCTCCGATCGTAGTATGCTTTTAGAAATGTATGTTTTGGTTGTTGAATGTTTCGCTTTTACTTGGGATCCAAATGTATTTTTCATAATGTCTTTTATTTTCACTACATGCATTGGGGTAAAGGCCTCATTTAGAGCCCCTTTGGGCCTGGTCTTATAGCTGGTATCGTGAGCTCGTAGTCATAGATTCTCAGACTCGACCTTTGTTGTAGGTCATCCTTCCATGATCACCAAAGACTCCGGCAACCATCGTGCACGCCTAGATTTATTGTTTTAGAAAGGAAAAGGGTTAAGAATTTACAATACCTATCATCTAGTGTATGCCTTGTTTGGTGTTGTGGAGTGGTGACAAAGTGTTTTTGATTCGTTGTTGGTTTGGATGTAGATCGCCAAAGATGCTACCACCCGCATCGAGAGGAGGTTCGAGAGCAGTCGAGGTATCGTGATCGGATCTGACATCGCAGGACATCGCCCCAAGCCGACATCGATGGCATTCCACCAAAGCAGCCTCCTCCTCGTTACGCCTAGAGCGGGCGCTGAGGCGATCGAGCGCCGTGGAGATCGCTTCCCGAGCAGAGTTTGCCGAGTCTATGAGGGCTTTTATGGTCGCATGTTGAGTGACCAGAGGGCGTAGACCTGTGCCTTGTTGGCGCTGCAATGGAAGAGTCCCGAGCCCAGACGAGCAAACACTCGATTGGTTCAAAGAGCTCAAGAGCTCCTCCACCTCCTCAGAGCAAGTAGCCCTGCAGGCAGATATGGCAGAGGGGTGCCGAGGAATTGGGTAGGTGGTCAAGGATTTTGTGAAGTGGAAGCTCGAGAAGTTCGATGCCACCGGTGATGCGTTAGCTGCAAATGTGGATTGCCCATTTGGAGTACACCTTCCCCGATCATGGTGTGCCCCGATATTCAGAGGCCGAGGTGTGCGCTCATGTGCTAGGAGGCACAAATGAGATGGTGGTGGGAGTCCACCTGAGCGAGAGACCACCGGGTCTCCACCCGCTACTTGGGAGTTCTTCAAGGCCGAAGTTCAAGGTAAAGTTCATCGCTGATGAGGCTCAAGAGAAGATGGTGGAGCTCTTCCAACCTCAAGCAGGTTCTCGATTCCATTGAGGAATATGAGCGCAAGTTCTCGTGAGTATGGATATTTTGCTCCTCGCCTGATTGCCACCCCTGAGCCAAGATCTCAAGTTCATATCCGGATTGAGGCAGGTGTTTCCCAGATGTCGTGGCTCGTGCCCCGACACTTATGCTAGGGTCAGCCCAGCTAGCCACGATCTATAATGGGAAGTATCCGCCGAGCGGTTTGTTGCCGCCTCTGCTCAGGCCCCGTCCCAAAGCAATGTGGGGCGTAAGAGGAAGTTTGATTTTCGGGAGGCGCCACACCACGCCAAGGGCGCTTTCACAGAGTAGATCTCATGGAGAGCTCCACCGCTTTCACTCCACTGCAGGAGAGAGACCCAGCAGTTCCCGCTTGTGCTACTTGTGGGAAAGTCCACGCCGAGCTTGTCACCGACCTAGATTGTGCTTCCGCTGTGGTAGGGAGGGGCACATGGCCCGCTTTTTGTGATCACCACTATGGCAAACACCATCAATACAGCAGCAGCAGGTAGGTCGAGTGTTTGCTACGACCCGTCAGAGGCCGAGCGCATTTGATGCCGCCGTGGCAGGTGCGCGCTTCTTGTTTTAGATCACCGCGCATTTGTCTTGTTTGATTCTCGCCCCACGATTCATTTGTATCCGTGTTGTTTGGTCGAGCATGCTAAGTTAAGACTAGAGCCTCTAGGTTTCGAAAGTTATCTCGCTGCAACTCCTTCTGAGTTGATATGTTGGCTAGAGATAAGATTAGGATGGCCGGATCGAGATATCCGAGAGTTGTTAGTGGCTACGCTCATAGTTCCGCCTATGAGCGGTTTTGATGTGATTCTTGGTATGGAGTGGTTAGTCGCTAACCACGCTGCTGATTGACCGCCACCGAAAGAAGTAGTGTTCAGCCTGTGTCGCCCACCTTTAAGTTTCGTGGAGTCCAGTGTGGAGTTTGCCCGCCGATGGTGTCACCGTGAAAGCTCGCTTGCTTGCTAGCTCATGGAGCTTGGGGCTATCTAGCCAAGTTGTTCGGGAAGAGCCGCCTCGCTCTCGCTGATCGTGCACCGGCCGTGCAGGTGAGTTTGCGACGTGTTTCCTCGAGGAGTTACCGGTTGCCCCCAAGAGAGAGGTGACTTCACAATTGAGCTCGAGCCGTGACCCTCCCTATCTCAAGGCTCCGTGATCGTATGGCGCCAATGGAGTTAAAGGAATCAAGATTCAGCTGCAGTGAGATGTTAGATCGAGGGTTCATCCGTCCGAGTGTGTCCCCGTGGGGAGCACCAGGCCTGCTTTGTGAAAAAGAAGGATGGTTCTATGCGCTTATGTATTGATTACCGCGAGCTTAATAAGGTGACAAAGAAGAATAAGTATCCGCTGCCCCGATCGATGATTTGTTCGATCACCTTCAGGAGCTTCGTGTTCTCCAAGATAGATCCGAGATCCTGCTACCATCGGGCCATGGATCGTGATGCCGACATTCCTAAGACAAAATTTTCGTGTCTAGATATGGTCACTATGAGTTTGTGGTCATGTCGCTTGATTGACCAATGCCCCACCAAGCTCATGGACATGATGGATAGGTGTTCAAATCATTTTTGGACAAATTTCACATCGTGTTCATTGACGATATTCGATTTATTCGAGGTCTAAAGAAGACCATGCAGAGCATTTGAGGCGAGTATTGGCAATTTTGAGGGAAACCACTTTTATGCTAAGTTTTCCAAATGTGACTTCGTTGGAGCAGTGGCCTTCCTAGGCCACGTGGTTTCGAGAGATGGTATAGCCGTGGACCCCGCGAAGATTGAGGCCGTGAGTTTATGGGCCAAGCCGACTTCACTGCCGAGATTCGCAGCTTTTCTCGGTTTGGCAGTTACTACCGCGGTTCATTGGCGACTTTTCGCTTTAGCCTCGCCTCACTCGCCCGACGAGGAAGGGTGTCGAGTTTGTTTGGGACAAAGAGGTGATGAGAGCTTTGCCGTGCTCAAGCGCAGCTTGACTTCAAAGACTGCAGTTGGCAATCCCGAGGGGACAGTGGTTTCGTGGTCTACAAAGTGATGCTTCCAAGTTTGGATTAGGTTGTGTGTTGATGCAAAGACGGAAGGTCATTGCCTATGCTTCCCGCACCGGCCGTATGAGCAGAACTACCCGACTCATGATATGGAGTTGGCGCAGCAGTGTTTGCAATCAAGATTTGGAGGCATTACCCGTATGGTGAGCGGATTCGATGTTTACCGATCACCGTGAGCCTCAAGTATCCGCTTACTCGTAAGGAGTTGAATATGAGGCAGAGGAGATGGTTAGAGTTGGTAAAGGATTATGATCATGAGATTTTGTACCATCCGGTAAAGCCAACGTAGTGGCCGATGCTTTGAGTAGAAAGACGCCGCACTCGCGGCGTTGTTGAGTTCCCACCCGGGCTTATGAGAGAGTTCGAGCGGCCGAGGTTGCAAAGTGTTGTTGGGTGAGGTTACCGCTGTGGTAGCTCACTTGACTGCTCACCGCCGATTAGGCAAATGGATTATAGATGTACCAGCTGGGGGACCCCGCACTTAAGAGATTGGTTGATAGAGTTAGTGCCGACGGTGACTTTGACTTTGTATATTCACCAGCATAAAGGGGTTGACTTATAGAGGCCGGTTGTGTGTTCCGGACATTGCAGTGCCTATGAGCAGAGTTGCTCTCTGAGGCCCACAGCCTTTTTTGCTTTGGCACCTGGGGTACTAAGATGTATCAGACCTTGCTGCACTTTCCGTGGATGGGAATGAAGAGAGATGTGGCAGAGTTTGTCACCAAGTGTCTCACTTGTCGCCAAGTGAAGGCACCTGCAGCAGGCCACTGGTTTGTTGCAAATGACCGAGTGTACCCTGGGAAATGGGAAGAGATCTCCATGGACTTTATCTCCGGTTTGCCAAGGACTCCGAGGAAGTTCTCTCGCATTTGGGTGATAGTCGACTCGCTTGATCAAGAGCGCACACTTCATTCCCGACGAGACACTTATACCGTGGAACAAAGGGGCGCAGCTTGTTTTTGGAGCAGATCATCCGCTATCATGGTGTGCCGGTGAGGATTGTGTCCGATCGTGACTCGCGGT
The DNA here is from genome assembly GCA_036507275.1 of Sicyos edulis. Taxonomy (NCBI): domain Eukaryota; kingdom Viridiplantae; phylum Streptophyta; class Magnoliopsida; order Cucurbitales; family Cucurbitaceae; genus Sicyos; species Sicyos edulis. The sequence goes on from CM071847.1 coordinate 16,276,851, forward strand.
TCACTTCTCGCTTCGAGAGCGCCCGTATGGGTTTGGGCACAGAGTGCACTTTCAAAGACACCTTTTCACCCTCGCATTTGATGGTCGACCGAGAGAGTGAATCGATTCTCGAGGATATGTTGAGGGCTTGTGTGTTGATTTCCCAGCAAATGGGACCAAGATTCAGATTTCTGATGGAGTTTGCCTATAACAACACACAACGATTTATCTGCATGGCTCCATTCGAGGCATTGTATGGTAAGCGCTGTCGGTCCCCCGTGGTTCGGGAAGAGGTTGGTGATAGACAGTTTTGGGTCCCGAGTTATCGCAGCTTGACCAATGGTGCAAAGGCGTAAGATTAGAGCTCGTATGTTGACAAATTTCAGAGCAGTAGAAGAGTTACGCCGATGTTCGGCGCCGAGATTTGGAGTTTGAGGTTGGTCAAAGATGTGTTCCTTAAGGTTGCTCCGATGCGAGGTGTTCTGAGGTTTGCAAGCGTGGGAAGTTGAGTCCCCGCTTTGTTGGTCCATTTGAGATCCTAGAGAGGATTGGCAGAGTTGCTTACCTGCTAGCCCTACCTCCGCACTCACGCGTGCATAGTGTTTTTCATGTATCGATGTTGAGGCAAGATGTGCCGACTCGCCGCACATTGTGGACTTTGAGCCTTTGCAAATGAATGAGGATTTGAACTTCGAGGAGAAGCCGTGAGGATCCTGCCTTTGAGACCAAGACGCTGCGTAATCGCGAGATTCGCTTTGGTAAAGGTTCAAAGGGAAGAGTCTGGTTCTCGAGGAAGCCACTTGGGAGCGGAAGACGAGATGAGATTGCATTACCCCGAGCTATTTCTGTTTTAAGGACTTTCGAGGACGAAAGTCATAAAAAGGAGGGAATATTGTAACGACCTGTGTTTTTCTTCCCGCCTTCCGTGTATGCCCTAGGGGTAATTTGGTAATTTGGTCGGGCCGTGTGGTCGCTTGTGTCCTTTCCAGCTACTAAAATTATTGGATGGTTTTATGTAGGTTTTTGGAGGGGTTTGTGGTTTGGTTTGAGCAAGGTTTGATGCAAAAGTAAAAATAAAGGAATTTAGGCAGCAAATGGGGTTGAACCCGGTCCCCGGGAAGCTTGTAGAGATGTGTGCCAATTGAGCCATTAGGTGCTCTTGTTACTCTTTCTCGATCACATCTTAGTTAACCTTGGATTTTGGAGTTTTGGTGCATTTGGTTAAATGAAATAGAATTAGGTTATTCCATCTTCTTCTCCAAAACTCCTCTTGGCCGCATGCAAGCTCTCCTCTCCATTGCCTTGCCGAATTCTTCTTCCCTTGCATCTCCTTGGGTTCGATCATCATCATTCCGGTAAGTCTTCATCCTCTTCATCTCCTCATTTGGTTTTTGATGTCGCCGAAGGTAAGATGTAGAGTGTGTGTGTGTGTTGTGTTGGTTGCAACAATGAGAGGAGCACCATCATCGCCGACTCACCAAGACGCCAGATCGAATCTACCACCCCGGCTACCAGACGCCCAGATCTCTGCCGAACCAATCCACTGGGACGCTCAGATGGCTGAATCCAGCGCTGCAGACGCCGATCCGCCTTAGCGCTTTGCTGCCGCCCTGCAAAGAAGATGACGCTTCGCTCGCCGCCGCACGCCCAGCCGGCCGATCCGACGCCGCGATCGCGCCAAAGAATAAAGAAATTTCAGATCGCCGCTTCGTCCAACGCTGGACGCCGACGCTGCTCGCCAGACGCCAGCGCTCACGCCAGCCGCTTGACGCTGGCCGCTCATGCCGCTCGCCGCTGAAGCCTGCCAGTGTCCGCATCGCCGCTTCGCCGCCGCCGCGCCAGCCGCGCTTTCGCCTCAGACGCTGACGCCTGGGCAGCGCACACAGCCAAGCCGCAATGCCGCGCAGCCACTGCCAATGCAGCCTGCCGCTGCAGTCAGCTGTCACACAAATTGCCTACCGCTCACCTACCTTAATTTGCCAGCCCAAGCTCGTGGTCGCCGCGTCGCGTGAGTTCCCTGAGCCGAGCTTGTCGTCTCATTGTTGTTTAGACATTTTAGATGCCGATTATTGTTGGTTTGCTAGGTTCCCGCCGCTAGCTCGGATTGTTCCGCAGCCTTAGGATTTGTGTGTAGAAGCTCTCCCACCAAGGTAAGGATTTCTTACCGAGTTGTGTGGGCCCTCGCGTATATTTGTGATTGTTGTTTTGTATGCCATGGTATGATTATTAGCATGTTTAGCCCTAGGTGCTCGCTCAATTCCCGATCGGCATGAACTCTCTGTATTGTTTCTCATGTTAGCCCATGCTAGGTTGTTCCATTCTCGCATGTTCGATATCCGCTTCTGCTTCGTAGTATCATGCTAGGTTCCTTGTATCCATGGAGCACGTATTGGACCGCATTGAATGAATTGTTATTATTGTTATGGTTTAGAGTTCAAGTAGGTAGCATCATCCGCCGATGCATAACGTAATCTGCATCCCCGACAGTGGACGCATTTGTGATGGTACTCGCTCTCGATCCCGCTAGGGTTTAGCTAACCCTAACGGCCGCCCCGCAATCTTGGGTGAGGGTGGCAGATCGTTAAATGCCCCAACGGCCGGGATGATGACTTGGCATTGCCTCGCCCTCTAGCAGCCGCACGCCCTCGCCAGTTCGCCCGTAGCCCTTGATTGCCACCGTTAGGGCAAGGACCGCTTCGTGTAAGCCTACCACGACGGGCTCTTAGCCTCAAAAAGGTGGTACAGCCGACATAGTTCACGTGTCCAGTGTCTCACACCCTATGTGCTGCGACACCGATCCGTAGATTTAGTTAGGCATGGTGATCGAACTCGGGCAAACTTTGCCACTAGACCCGCACTTCGCAGTTTGCAAAAGAGAGATGCGCGCGCGCGCTACGCCATTACAACACGATCGAGAGCTCTCGATCTTGAGCCAAAGGCACCTTTCGACGACGATGAGATGTGCCGAGGCCGACTTGTTCCCGTGATAGCGCTTAGTGTGTTGTGGTATTTCCGACTAAGACCCCGAGTTGGCATCCGAGGTCCAAGTGTGGACTTAGCTATGTGCTCCGCCTCGTGTTTGTACTCATAGCTTGCATACATTCTTCTAGATGATCATGTATATCGTATTGTACCCCTGCCAGGGGATTCTTACTGGTAATTCGTTACTCACCCTTATTCTCGTGGCTTTCCACAGTAATCAAGGCGAGACAGATGGTCAAGGAGGAGCCGTGATCATGGAATCCGCCGCCATCTCCGACTATTTTATTTTATCATGACTCTTCACTTTTTGTTATTTCCAATGCATGTAGACGGGCACAGAGCCCTGTGATGTTTTCTTACGCTTTATGGATTCCAAAGATATTTGTACTTTTGGATTGTTTTAATGGTTTAAATAAATCTCTGATCGTAGTATGCTTTTAGAAATGTATGTTTTGGTTGTTGAATGTTTCGCTTTTACTTGGGATCCAAATGTATTTTTCATAATGTCTTTTATTTTCACTACATGCATTGGGGTAAAGGCCCATTTAGAGCGGGTCTTTACAAATCACCTTTACGGAAGTTGGCATGATGGTGCTCTAGACCCAAAACCAACAACGAGTCGTAACTCGCTTCTGCTCCGCTACACAACACTAAACAAGGCATACACTAGATGAAAAGTATTGTAAATTCTAAACCCTTTTCTAAAATCAGAACTTAGGCGCACTCGATGACTCTCAGAGTGCCGATGATCATGGAAAAATGAGCTACAACAAAAGGTCACTGGCAGTAATCTATGACTCGAAGCTTTGATACCAATCAGAAAGACCCGACCAATGGAGTCCTAAAATAGGTCTTTACTCTCAATGCATGCTTTTAAAACTTAGAAAATAATATGCAACGTTGTTTCCGCATTCGATTAAAACAAAAGCAGAAACATCCATTCAAAACAACAACAAATGTCCTGAACTCCGCCCTCGCTTTCCAAGCACTGCTCCAAGCTAAATACAATTTAAAACGTACTCGATTAGAGATTTAATTCACATTCAAATCCAAAAATGATTTACATCGTTGTCGTAATCTGTGTGCAACAACTCCGTAAAACAACCTAAGGGCTCCGTGCCCAACTACATTCATTCAGAGGACATTTAAAACATAAAAACATAAATACGAGACTCGTGAGTTAAAAACAACGGGTTTCCATGATCACAAGCCTCCTCCTTCACCATCTTGTCTCGCACTCTTGGTTACTCCGTGGAAAACTACAAAATAAAGGTGAGTAACTAATTACTTAGTAAGAATCCCCAACCGGGTACAATTCGATATAATCGGTCATCTAGCATAATGTATGCAAGCTATGAATATAAACACGTAAGAGAGCACATAGCTTAAATCCACACATAACCTCTGATGCCATCTCGTGGTCTTACTCCGAAACTCCACCACGCGATACGATCCTATACGAGAAACTAGTCTCGGCCCACACCATCTACTATCGATACAAAAAGGTGCACTAAACTCAAGATCCCAGTGAGCTCTCCGGCCGGGCCAGAATGAGCGTGCAGCGCGCACCGCATGCCACCGCAAACCGGGGGTGCCGGTCTAGTGGCAAGCCGCCTCGGTCTAGTCACCATGCCTAACTAATCTCGGATCGGTCACTAACATATGGGTGTGAGACCCGGACACGTGAACTATGTCACCGCACTCACCGCACCTAAGGCTAAGGAACCGATCGTGGTAGGCTTACACCAGGAAACAGATCTTGCCCTATCAGGTGGCAATCAAAAACTTCGGCCGAACACGCTGAGGACGTGCCCACTGTCAGGGACAAGGCAATACCTTGTCATCTTCCCGACCGCTGGGGCATTTAATACCGCCACCTCACCCAAGATTGCACCGGGCCGCCAAGTAGGGTTAGCTAAACCTTAACGGTGGACTGTGACTGAGTATCGCCTTCAGACGCCCCCGCTGTGGATGCAAGTTACATTATGCATCCTTGCCCTGATGATGCTACCTATCTCAACTCTAAAACTATAACATAAACAAAGAAACATTCCAAAACGTGCTCGGCTGTAAACAACGAACCTAGCATGGTACTACGAATCAAGAATAGATATCGAGCATGCTAGAACAGGACAACCTAGCATGGAACTAACATGAGCAACAATACGAGATTCATGCCAGTCAGAATTCAGAACAGAGCACCTATGACTAAACATGCTGATAAACATAAACAAGCAAACAAACAAAGAATCACATATTATATCGCAGGCCCACACAACTCGTAAGAAATCCTTACCTTGGCCTGAGGCAACTACAAGCACAACAATATCACAATCTATATGCCTAAATATAATAAAACAAATAGGGCTTCATCTCGAGCAACTCACATCGCACGGGCCGACGAGCGACGGTATCAGTCGCAGACGGCGCTGGTGCCGCTGGCATTGGCCGGGCGCCGCAGGTGGCGCGGCCGCGCGAGCACGGACGAACTCTCTTGTGCGTGGATGTGCGCATGGACGGGCGCGAGCGTGCAGACGCAGAGGAGTAACGGAACAGCGTCGCGCGCTGGCTGCCCGGACGAGGGACGCGATGGATGCAAAGTAGACACGGACGCTGCTTAGGCGGCACACGGCCAGAGCATCGACGGTGACGCGACGCAGACGGCGCGCTACTGGCGCTAGAGGCGGGCTGGGCGCGAGGCGTGTAAATGCGATGGGCGTCTGGGCACGCTAGGCTGGGTGATGGGCGTCTGGGCGATGCTCGTGGTGCATGCGACAGGTTGGGCGATGCAGTATCGCTCGGCGATGGGCAGGGCTATCGCGCTGCTCACCGCAAAAGACAACACCAAGGCTCATCTCTCTTCTCTCAGCAAGAATACACCAAACAAAAGAAGAAGGGATCGAGGACACTTACCCGGATGACGATAGAACAAATGGGCCGCTAGGAGATGGAGCTCCGGCTTGAGGCTTGGGAGAGAAAGCTTGGGCGGCTAGGGATGGTTTGGAGAAGAAAGAACAATAAACCTAAATTCCTTCATTTAATCAAATGCACCAAAACCCCAAAGACCTACTAACCAAGACATGCCGCTAAAAGAGTAACAAGAACAGATCGAGGCTCGACCAAGACAACAACACAATCGACTCTCCCAGATAACCTCCTTTTCAACCCCAACCAACACACTTTAAATTCCCAAATTTATTTTTGCATCTCACCATGCTCAAACACATCCACAAAGCATCAAAATCCTACATAAGACCATCCAATTATTTTAACAACTAAAAAGACATAAACGGCTCCCGATTACTCCACCAAAATTACCAAAATACCCTCTGCATACTCGGAAGATGGGGATGAAAACATGGGCCGTTACATTGAGCCATTAGGTGCTCTTGTTGCTCTTTCCAGCAGATGTCTTGGTTAGTTATGGGTCTTTGGGATTTGGTGTATTTGGTCAAATGAAGAGGAAAATAGGTTTTGCTCTTTTTTTGTTTTCCCAAACTCCTTAGCCGCCCAAGGCCTCTCTCCCAAGCTTCTAGCCGAGCTCCATTTCCCAAGTAGCTCCTTCTGATCAATCATCATCCTGGGTAAGAGTTCTCGCCTTTCTTTTCTTCCGCTTGGTGTACTCTCTACCGCCGAGAGACGAGGAGTTGAGATTGTTGTTTTGTTGCAACAAATGCAGATTCCTCGCCCATCTCGTGCAAAGCAATTTGCGCCCAATCGAGCACCAAGATGCTCGCTGGCCAGCACTTCATCGCCCAAAGAAGAATGCGATCGCGCACACCCATCGCCCGCCAGAAGCAGCAGATCGCGATGGCCGCACACCCCGCCGCTCTGCCGCAAAGAAAGCAACCGATCGCGCCGCGGCCTCGCCGCAGATCGCGGCGCAGTAGCGCCGCGCCGCCTATCGCTTGTTCGCGCGCCAGGCCACAGACACCGCCGCTTGTTCGCTGCAAGACTCTCCGCGCCCTCAACAGCGTGCAAAGACGCCCAGCATAGCCAGTACTCGCTGGGTGTCCAGCAGGCAACCCGCCAAAGAAGAATAGCCTCGTGGTACCGCCGCTTCCCACACGACGCCCATGCCGCGAGTGAGTTGCTCCCAGCGGAGCCTCGCTTTGTTTTATTATATTTAGGCCTATAGATTGTGATAATTGTTGTGCTTGTTAGGTTCTCATTAGCTAGTTTCGATCGATCACAAGATAGGATCCTTGTGTGTAGTTGCCTTCCCACCAAGGTAAGGATTTCTTACCGAGTTGTGTGGGACTCGCGATATATTCCGTGGATTGCTGCTTGTATGCTTGTTTATGTTTATCAACATGTTTAGTGATAGGTTCTCTCGTTATGAATTCGACCGCATGATTCTCGCGTTGTTTCTCGCGTTAGTTCCAAGCTAGGTTGTTCTGCTCGGCATGCCCGTTATCTATTCTTGCTTCGTAGTATCATGCTAGGTTCTTTGTTTTTACTCAGCACGTATTGGATTGTTGTTGTATCTGTTATAGTTAGAATTATGATAGGTAGCATCATCCGGGCGAGGATGCATAACGTAACTTGCATCCGCAAGGTGGACGCACGACGAGGTAGTACTCTGCCCCCGATCCGTCGTTAGGGTTTAGCTAACCCTATCGGCAGCCCATTGCAATCTTGGGTGAGAGTGGCAGATCGTTAAATGCCCCAACGGTCGGGAGGATGACGAGGCATTGCCTTGTCCCCGGTGAGCCTGCACGCCCTCGGCCGTGTTCTGTAGTAGCTCTTGATTGCCACCGATAGGGCAAGGACTGTTTCGGGTGTAAGCTCACCACGACCGGCCCTTAGCCTCAAAAAGTGCGTGGTTCAGCCGACATAGTTTACGTGAGCCATCGCTCTTGTAACGGCCCAGTGTTTTCATTACGGTCTTCCAGGTATGCCCTAGGGGTATTTTGGTAATTTGGTTAGGCCGCCAGGGTCGTTTATGTATTTTTCAGTTGTTAAAATTATTGGATGGTCTAATGTAGGGTTTTGATGCTTTGTGGATGTGTTTGGGCATGATGAGATGCAAAAATAAAATTGGGAATTAAAGGTGTGTTTGTTGGGGTTCGAACCTAGGTGGTCTGGGAGGTTAGTTGTTTGTCATTGCTGATTGTGCCACAAGTTGCTTTTGATGCTCATTCTGCGGTATGTCTTTGTTAGCTATGGGTTTTTGGGGTCTTGGTGCATTTGACTAAATGAAGAGAAAAATAGGTTTTCATCTCTTTTGGTTCTCCAAACTCCCTAGCTGCCCAACCATTCTCTCCCAAGCTCCTTGTCGTGCTCACCTTCCCAAAGCTCCATCCTTCGTCATCTCGGCAAGTGATCTCGATCTCCCTTTCTCTTCGTTATGGTAATCGTTTCTTTGCCGGGCGGAGAGGGAAGAATTGATTTTGATGTTGTGCAATACCAAGCAGCAGCTTCATCGCTTCAGCGAAATTTCGCTGCAAAGATGTCGCACGCACTGTGCCAGCAGCGCCTCCGACTTCGCCACACCAGCAGCAGCACCAGATGCCCACGCCGCCAAGAGCTCTCGCCGCAGCAGTCCGCCATCTGCCGCTTGCTCCGGCCAAATTAGCGCTATCCAGCGCGCGCCATTTCACCCGCCTCGTCGCTCGTCAGAGCCGCGCCGGCTCGCCCATCTCTCACCTGCTCGCGTCGCCTTCCACGCTCCAGCGCGCGCTTCTGGGCCACGCATTTCAAGACGCTCAACCTCAGGGAGCCCAGCCCGTGCCGTATGCAAGATAGCATGGCCACAGAGCCCCTCGCCGCTACAGCCTACGATGCGGTAAATCGTCTGGTCTGCGGCGTAAGCTGCGGCGTGTGAGTTGCTCCCGGAGTCGAACCTCTATTTGTTTTATTATATTTAGGCCTATAGATTGTGATATTGTTGTGCTTGTTAGGTTCTCATTAGCTAGCTCTCTGGATCGATCGCAAAGATAGGATCTTTGTGTGTAGTTGACTCACCACCAAAAAGATTTCTTACCGAGTTGTGTGGGCCTGGCGATATAATATGTGATTGTTGTTTGTATGCTTGCTTATGTTTATCAAAGATGTTTAGTAATAGGTGCTCTATTCCGAATTCCCCACCGCATGATTCTTGTGTTGTTTCTCATGTTAGTCCCATGCTAGGTTTTTCCGCTCGCATGCTCAAGTATCCTGCTCTTGCTCGTAGTATCATGCTAGGTTCGTTGTTTCGCTAGCACGTTTTGGATTGTTTGATGTATCCGCTTATAGATTAGAGTTATGATAGGTAGCATCATCCGGCGAGGGTGCATAACGTAACTTGCATCCGTGCGTGGACGTGATGAGGCAAGATTCCTTCCTCGATCCGTCGTTAGGGTTTAGCTAACCCTAATGGCGGCCTCTTGCAATCTTGGGTGAGGTGGAAGATCGTTAAATTCCCTCAACTGTCAGATAATGACAAGGCATTGCCTTGTCCCCAATGGCGCACGCCCTCCGCTTTGATTGCCACTCGCTAGGGCAAGGACCGCTTCGTGTAAGCCTACCACGACTCGGCTCTTTAGCCTCAAAGCAAGTGGTTCAGCCGATATAGTTCACGTGTCCGTGTCTCACACC